>JAQPPZ010001078.1:10000000-10695000 GCA_028583015.1 Wollemia nobilis
ACAATAATTCTGTTGAAAACCAGTTACAGGACTGTAACAGTCACTTTTCTGATTATTGCCTATATTTATCTACTCTTTGCTTTCTCTATCTTCTACTTAGCTCAACCTGAACGGGAGCCATATTTATAGATGTCCTAAGATATACTGACAATTGAGAATATCTCAAAAGATCTAATCCTATTATTCTGCAACAATTCCTGGTTTTATCCTAGAAGAAGATCAAACTTGATCTTTCCATAAATGGTGGTTTTGGTCGACAAGGACGACAAAGTCGGATGGGAGATATTTTCCCTTACCCTTTTCAATATTTATTTCCATTTTTCTAGCGTCAAAAAACGGTCAAGTCAAAAAGCACATTTTGTTTTCATTTCGAAGATAAGTGGCTCATTTCAAAGAGACTGCAATTCTCATTCCGAAGATCCGCTCATTTCGAAGACACTGTGTTTTCTCATTCCAAATATATCCATTCATTTCGAAGAGAATGTGTGCTCTTAAAATGATTTTCTCTATATTTCTCATGTGGGTATTTCTCAGGATCAGATTCCAATGATCTTCATCTTTTTCCATATGTGAATTCCATGCCTTGCCATTCATTGGTAGCTGGCTAGAATTTACATGGGAAAAACCAGTTGTTGCTGCATAGTAATAGTTTGCTTGCACTGTTGCAAGATTTAGGTAAAATAAATTCTTGAGACATATCAAAACATGATTAGTGAAATGCTGCTATCAACCTAAGCATATCTCATTTAGCAAGTCATAACAAAATAACATAAAACTTATGCAAAAAGCTATAAAAATCAAAATATAGTATTTCAGATACATTTATCATGCAAATAGTTAATACACAGCATATTGAATTAACTTAACTATCATATTATATTAAACATAAGAGTTTGTAGGCAATTTCAATGTTTAAAACATGATATGATTGAGGCATTTCCAAGCCTCATCATTTTCCCCCAAACTTATATTAATGCATGTCCTCATGCATTCTGTTGGGCTATGGAATCACATATGTCCATGTTCAAATTCCATGACCTGTAGAACAACTTCTTACCTATATAATACCCCTTGTTATCCTGAAGGTTCCTGAGCCATTCTTCAAACTGTTCATCAGGTTGGGCATCTTAGTCAAAGTAGAATGGAACTAGAGTGACGATGGTTGAAGGCCTAAATCTAAGACCTATCCAATGATGTTGCATGATTTCAATCAAATGTATTACTCCTTATGCCCTTCTTCTGGACCATTCTAAGTTGATGGGGGAGATGGGTTCTCTTTTCTGTAAAGACATAGAAAGTTCAGCCCATTTGTTTCTACAGACTGATAATGCTGGCACAAAATTATCATTACAAAATTTTTTGAATCTGGTCACACAGTCCCTCAAGTTTGTCAAGTACATCCTATTTACATCATCCCTATTCATCATGGTGAAGTGTTGTCTGGTGATAATTGGGTGATTTGGCTGAATTGCTCTGACTAACAATTCAGCTCTTGTTTCAATTTCTTTATTCTGCCTTTTCTCCTGGTCCCAATAAAATTGATTTTGCAAGGTGGACATGAATGCCCTCAATTGAACATCTTCAATGTTGATTTGAGGATGAAATTCTAATTCTTTTGGAATAAATAAGCTATGTAAAAATAGTTCACATAGGAGATTTTTCTACTCTATAGGGCTGTCAAAATATGCTTCCAAGAAATTTATAGTTGTGTCCAATTTATATGGGAGACATGAGCTAATCCTCATGACCTGCCATCTGAGGTATTTCTCCTTCAGAATAAGACTGTAAAATTTGGTCGGCCATCCGAATTGGACTAAAAATTTAGCAATTTGACATAAATCAGACACCTTTTCTTTTAATGCTTGAATCCCTGTTTCCTTTGCCTCTAGCTGTTTTCCTTCCAATTTGAATTTTTTAGTCTTAGTGGCAAGCTTCTCATATCTAATCACCCAACTGACTATGTCTGCATTGTATTGTTCTAAGGACACAGTATTAGGTGGTCTGACTACAGGTGGAACTCTAGGTAGTAGATCTACCTGAACCCCTTTTTTTGCCACTTCTACTAGTTGATCATCTATCAACAATTCTACCTGTACCCCCTTATCTACTATTTCTATTGGTTGGTCATCAGACAGTAATTCCACTTGCACCCCCTTATCTGCTATTTCTACTGAAGGTGTAATAGTTTGAAATACAGGGACATCAATAGGAGTACTTACTTGAACAATTTTATGATGCTGCTTGGACTGTTCCTATGCTGGTGACTCATCTCCAGTATCTTTTTCTATGCTCTTTGCCAATTTTGAAGCATCTTCAGAATGAGAAGGTAATGCTTTAGAATGAGAAGGCATTTCTTTAGAATGAAATGGTGTTGCTTCAGAATGAGCACCTATGTCTTTCTCAACAGATTCATCTACCCTAGATAAATTCACAAGCAATTGAGCCAAATCGTCCTCATCAATGGATATAGTTGGCTATTTTTTAGACTATGACAACCTTTCTCTCAATTCTGCCACTTCCTACTGTAACTCTACAATTTTTCTTTCCTACATCTCAATGATGTTTTCTCTCTCTTCAATCCATCTGGTTTGTGTTTTGACAACACTTCTTGCTACTCTCAGCTGCTCTATGACGTCTTCCTCTATTTCTACTTTAGAATCTGATGTAGACAAGTTAGCTACAGTTGGCTGCTCAACAACTATCTCTTCCTCTACAACATATGTCTGCTCTTGTTCAAGAGGCTCTATGAAACTGTCTATAATTACATCTACCATTTCTATGGCCTGTTGAACTGTAGCCACCTCCAAGCTATTCTGCCCAGCATCTTCCTCAATTATCTGTTCAAGTAATTCTAGAAAGTTTTCAAGGGCTGGTTATATTTTTGTGACATCTGGACTGCTTTGTCCACCTTCTTCTTCTATGACCTGTTCTATCATTTCCCTCAAGTGGAGTCTTGTAGACCTCCTAGTTCCAGATGTAAACTTCTTCTTTTTGCTTTGTTTTCTAGTGACAATAGGGGTTGTGGGGACAATTTTAGATGCTTCTGTTTCCCTTTTTGTTTCTTCCCTTGTTGGGCTAGGTGCTTCACTTCCTTGTTCTGACAAATCAGTAACAACTTCAAAAAAATGGACCTTCTTCTATTTTTTTATTCTGCTGCTAGTTTCAGACCTTCTTTTCTTTTGTTTCTTAGCTCGTGAGGTTGAAGGTTTTGGAGCAAGGTGTTCTATTGTTGTTGCTGGGTGTGTTTCTTCCTCTGCAACAACCTCTGTAATAGTTTATGTTTCTTCTTCTGCAACAACTATTTCTTCTTCTACAACAACCTCTATAGTAGCTATTTCTTCTTCTGTAATAGCATCAATAACATTTGTTTCTTCCTCATCATCCTCATCTCCAAAAATTACATCATTTAGGGTAGAGTAAAACCTATCAAAGCTCCTAGGGTTTCCTCTAAAATGGTGCTGGCAAACTAGTTTGATGAGACCATGGTGGCAAAGGCTCCCTTTTCCTTCCTGATATCTTTTTGCCATGTTTTTTAATTCCTAGTGCAGGTATAGGGGAAGATTTACCCTAAATTATGGCTATTGACTACCATGTCTAATATGATTTAAAAATTTTAGATGATGCCCTGATAACAGTACATACTACCCTTCACAGGTTAGAAATTTGATTACCCATGTGGCCACTTCATCCCAGGGTTCTTGCAGGCTGGCCCTTTTTACCCCCTTGCATGTGTTATTATGTGTTAAATATTCTGGCTCCCTATCATTTTCTTCTAGAAATTGATTAACTATATTTACCAATGTATTTTTGCCAGACCTAGAAATTGGAAGACCTTCTAATGGCAGCTTAGTAATTTGACTCAAAACTTCAGGGGTTACCTCAATGGTCATGTCGTTAATGTGTGCCCGGTTGTTTCTGAATGTGTGGGTGAACATGCCGACCAAATATTCAGAGGACCCATTAAACTTATCCAAAAATGGCATAAGCCCTCCATCTTCAAAAATCTGCAGCACTTCTAGATTTTCTCGGAGGTGGGTGGTATCCGTTGGTTCCATTTTTGTTTTTTGCCCCATTTTCCTATATTGGTACGTTACAAACCACTCACTTCTGTTGCTATTCCTTTGTTGGATCTCTGGTTTCTGGTGTTTGCAGACTTGCAGGGTTTGGTTCCAAGGCTTCAATTGCCCTATTTTTCTTCTTTGGAATGAATCGTAATCTGAGCACTGTACCTTGTAATCATTTTGTGTTAGAAAATATATCTTTGGAAAGAAGGGTGGCACACATTTCTATTTTTTCTCCAAACACATGTCTATCAATGGTTGCACAAATGTCCTTGCCATCAGATCCACCTTACTCATTTTTTAGTTTTTCTATTTTGCCTACGGACTTTCACGTGCATGTTTATTAGTATCAAAAAATGGTGGCATACTATTGGTCACATCCCTTGTGATTTTGGTACTTTCTAAATGGGTGCAAAAACAAACCACATCCTAACTGACACGTATTCATTTATCGTATGCAGCCAAAATAATTTTTACTTTATCGTATTTTTTTTCTTCTTTGGATGCCATGTGGAGATGTTATATTGAATGCTCTTTTCGAAGATTATGATCTATTGCAAAAACAAAACCTCATTCCGAATATTATGATTTCATTTTGAATACAAGTCTTCATTCCGAAGATCATGCTTCTTTGTGAAGTCAAATCCTCATTTCGAAGATAAATCCTCATTCCGAAGACAAATCCTCTTTTCGAAGATAAATCCTCATTTTGAAGACAAATCCTCTTTTCGAAGATCAGGCTGTATTACGAAGGTAAATAATTATGAAGACAAATCCTGCTGCATTCCGAAGACAAATCCTGCTTCATTCTGAAGACAAAGCTTCATTTCGAAGATGATGCTTCATTGTGAAGGCAAATCGTCATTCCGAAGACAAAGCTTCATTCTAAAGACAAATCATCATTTTGAAGACAAAGCTTCATTCCGAATACAAAGTGCAACATTCATTCTGCTATCATTCTGAAGACAATTTCAATCTGAAGACAATACAACAATTAATCTGAAGAAGATAGCAGACACTATTTTTTGCATTCTTATTCCGAAGATTGGGCAGAAATCAATATTCTCATGCTCAAAACATGTTTTAAGTATGCCAACTCTTATGGATACCTTTTATGCTAATGTTTAATTGTTATATACTATATACCAATCATTTAAAATGAAGAAATGTAAGAAATATATACCTAATTAAAACAAGTTAATGCAAGTTTTGAAGAATGACTGCCTTTGTTGATGTTTTGCTAAGATTTTTTGCAATATTTCAAAACAAGTGCAGTTGGTGAATTTGTACAATGATGGTTCATAAATTTTCAAGTTTATGCATGCCAAAAAACTGGTATTCATGCATACCAACCCAGTAGTGCCTTAGAAAAGGTTTTCATTGTTGAGTTATTAATTTTTCCCTTCTTCTTTTTTCTTGGTTTCCTTTTTTTTTTTTTTCTTGATTCTCTTTTTTTTTCTTTATTCTGACTATGCCCATGAAGGAATTCATAATCAGAATTTATTCATCTTTTTGTTTTCTGCTTTTTTTCTGATTTTTTGTATTTTTCTATTTTTTTCTTGAAATCCATGATCATGCTGATTGTTTTGAAGTGGAAGAGGAAATCTCTTCCACCTGTTGTGTATCCAAACTATCAAGCTGTTGCAAGAATTCCTCTTTAGTCAGAGGTGTATGGTACACCCTGACGCGATGTCCATTCACTACCAACTTTCTCTATGACCCATCAATAGGATATAAAAGAGCTGCTCCATTTTCAAATACCTCTTCAATCTGGTAAGGTCCAAGCCATATAGTTCTCAGCTTTCCAGGGAAGTCCTCATAGCGATAATCAAATAGTAAAGCCTAATATCCTTGTTGAAGTTTCCTCTGCTGAATGTTACTATCATGCCACAACTTCCTCTACTCCTGAATTACTTCAGTTTGGTGCAGAGCATCCAACCTAAGTTCATCCAATGCATTCAACTACAAAATCCTGTTTGTCTATGCTTGTGACAATTCAATTCCAATTTCCAATGTTGTGCACAATGTTAGTAGCTCAAATTCAATAGGTAAGAGGGGCTTTTTACCAAAGACTAGTTCAGAAGGTGTGAATCCAGTAGTGGATTTCCAAGTAGTATTGTAAGCCCACACTACTTCAGGTAATTTATCTAGATAGTTTCTCCTATGAAAAGCTATTGTTTTTGTTAAGATTCATTCTAGTTCCCTGTTTGTTACCTCAACCTGGCCATTTGCTTGTGGGTGATAAGATGATGATTTCTATGTTTGATTTCATATAATTCTATAAATGCCTCAATGAATTTAGATGCAAATTGGGTTCCTTGGTCTATGGTGATAGACCGGGGAGCTCCAAATCTCTGAAAAATATGAGTATACAAGAAATCAGCGACCTCTTCATGAGCATGTTTGAAAGCACGCACCTCTACCCACTTTGTCAAGTAATCAGTGCATACTAGAATATGCACCTTTCCTTGAGAAGGTGGATCAATAGGTCCTACAAAATCAAGCCCCCACCTCTCAAATGGCTCTAAAACCAATTGATGCTATAGTGAAATTTCATTTGTATGAGTGGGTTTCCCCATTTTTGGCATGCATCACAATGCCTGATGTACTTTTTTACATCCTTGTGAAGAGATAGCCAATAATATCTTGTCCCTAAGATTTTCTTAATTATGATTTTTATAGAGTAGTTTCCACCTGAAGGTTCATCATGACAAGCCCTAAGGATATCATATACCTCATCCTTTTGGATGCACCTACGTAACACATGGTTAGGACTGCACTTAAAAAGTATACCCTTAATCCATTCAAAAGAACTTTGTTTGATCAATTGTTTTTTTTGTTTTGAAGTGAAATGTGGAGGAACTTTCCCTATGACCAAATAATTGGCTATATCTGCAAACCAAGGTGATTGGACTAATATAGCAAATAATTTTTCATCAGGAAATGTGTCTTCAACTAATTCCCCTTCATTTGTGTTCTGTAATCTGGACAAAAAATCTGCTACAACATTAGCTTTTCCTGGTTTTTTGATTATAGTGATATCAAATTCTTGCAGCAACAGTAACCAATGAATAATTCTTGCACTTACCATAGGCTTATTCATTAAATACTTAATGGTTGTGTGATTTGTGTGAATAAATATTTGATAACCTGTGATGTAATACCTGAATTTGTTGATGGCATAAATTACTGCCAAGAATTCTTTCTCAGTTGTGGTATAATTTTTCTCAGCTCTTGTCAAATTCTTGCTAATGTAGTATATGGCATAGTGTTCACCATTGTCAATTTGTCCTAATGCTACTCCAATTGCAGTATTGGAAGCATCAACCTGTATGTGAAATGGTAATGTCCAATTAGGTCCTCTTAACACAGGTGGAGTTACTAATTTCTCTTTTAGAGCTTCAAATTATTCTTGACACCTTGTAGTCTAGGAAAATTCATAATATTTAGTCAATAGGGCAAACATGGGATTGGCTATTGTGCTAAAGCTGGGAATAAACCTACGGTAAAAACCAATGTGTCCTAGGAAGCTTCTAACATTAGTCTAAGTTTTAGGAGGAAGAAGATTCTTGATAATTTCCACCTTCTTTGGATCAACTTGGATCCCTTGAAGAGAGATGTGATGACCAAGAACTATTACTTCCTTCATCATCATAAAACATTTTTCTAGATTCAAGGATAACTGGTATGTTTCACAACGAGTTAAAACTTTGTCAAGGTTTTCTAATGTAAAGTCAAAAGTTTGTCCACATACTATGAAATCATCCATGTATATCTCAACACTATTGGTAGTCAGATAAAAAAAAATTGCTAAGACCGCTCGCTGAAATGTTGTTGGGGCATTACACAAACCAAAAGGTAAAACCCTATAGGCAAATGTTCCCCATGGATAGGTAAAGGTTGTTTTCTCTTGATCTTCAAGTGCAATCTGAATTTGATTATATCCACTAAATCCATCAAGAAAACAAAAGTATTTCTTTCCAACAAGGGTATGTAACACCTGATCTATGAAAGGTAATGGAAAATGGTCTTTGTATGTCACTTTATTCAGCTCTCTATAGTCTACACATACTCTCATTTTTCCATTTTCTTAGGAACTATAACCAATGGAGAGACCCACTGGCTATCAAAAATTGGGTAAATGAATCCTACCTCCAAAATTTTTTCAATTTCTTCCTTTACAATATCCCTTAGGGCAGGATTCAGTCTTCTCTGGGGTTGTATTACTGGCTTGACTTCTTCAGTATAAATTCTATGGGTACATATATCAGGGTGAACTCTTGACATATATTTATAGTCCCAAGCAAAAGCATGAACATGCTTTTGCAAGATAGCTATCAATTTTTCTTCCTCTTCCCTAGTAATCCAGCTGTAAATATTCAAAAATTTGCCTGGATGGACTTCTATTTGTTTTGTATTTGGAAGGACTAAATTCACTTCTTCATACTTGGTGATTAGGGAATTAAGAGGACACTGCTGAGATGGGAGGAAATAAGAAGTTTATGTTTCATTACTTCCTGATGGAAGCATATCTTGTATGGAATAGTGAGAAGGAAAAATCAGGTGATGGTGCCACCCATGTGGTAGTGAAACAAATTTTTCCTATGATAGTACAGATGGTTCACCTTCAAAATTTTGGTTCTCCTCATTCCTTAACAACTGATGGATTTTTACTGCTTCCTCTTCTAACCTTTGTTCATACAGAACATTCATTAGGATATTTTCATTTTCTAAATTTTTTGTGTCTTGGAGGTCTTCTGTGTGTTCTCTTACTACCAAGGTGGCTAGTGTGGAAATAACCTCCTCTGATTCTTCATCTGAATCAGGAAACCATAACTGACCTAAAAAATTGCTAGAGGGTCTTGCAAGAGGATATAGAGAGATCTATTTTAGATCAATACCATTTGAAATAGTCATTTTTCTAGATCTGCAGTCTATGAAGGCTACTGCAGTTGCAAGCCAAGGTCTTCCCAAAATGATGGGATATCCATGTGTTGAATTTCTTGGTTGTAAAACCAAAAAATCTGTAGGGAATTCCCAAGAATAAACTTCTATAGGAACATCTTCAATGATACCTTTAGGTTTTGCAACTGACCTATCAGCCATTTCTAAAACTGTAAATGTGGGGCTGAGATGTTTGAGCTGTAATTGTTACGATAAACCTTGGTCATGACATTTATTGCAGCTCCTAGATCTACTAAGACATTTGATATTGGTATTGAACCTATGGTAACTATGATAACTGGACTTCTTAGATCACTATACTTTGGAGGTACTAGTTTTCCAGACAAGAGATCAGCTATATTTCCTTCAACCTGAACAGTCTTAAGAAATGCTTTCTTTTTTCTTTCTGCTCTTCTAATGCACAAATCTTGGATAGTACTTTTAATCACTGGTATATCCTTAATGGCTTACAATAAGGGCAATGATATAGTTAACTTTTTAAGTTCCTTGTCTAGGTCTGACTCAGAATTTTCTATTGTGGTATTGAATCTTTTAGGATATGGAATTATCTTTGATGAAGGTAATTTTTTTGCCTGTGGGTCTATTTTTTCTTCTTCTTTCTCTATTTTTGGTTTAACTGGTTCCAAAGGTTCTTGCTCTTCATTTTCCTTGATTTTAATTGAAGCAGGTTCAGGTATAACTTTTCCTGAACGAAGTTGGATGTTACTACAATCAATAACATTTATTTCAACATTTTCCTCAGCTTCAACCACATAGACAGGGGATGCCTGTCTCATGCTATTTGGATTAGTGACTGATTGAGATAGAAGTTGAGGTTGTTTCACCTATTGTGTTTGTTGTGGTTGGTTCTATTTTTCTTGAAAACTTTTATTAGGTGTAGGCAGCAAATGCTGGGTTTGACCTTGATTTCTTTGCTGCCTTGGATAGGACTGGTATTGTTGATTTCACTGTGGTTGATTTTGCATCCAATGTGGATTAGTATGATTCTAATTCTAGGATGGGTTGTTTTGATTCCATTATGGGTTATTTTGATTCTGATTCCAGGCTGAATTACTCCAATTTATTTGTGGTCATTCTTGGAAATTTATCCATTGAAGATAATTACAAGGATGTTGGGGTGGTTCTGATTGTCCCCAAGGCATAGTCCAGGGATTATGCCCCAAATTTGTAGGAAAATGAGGGGGATTTTGGTATTGAGAGAAATTTCCACCTTGTTTTGGTCCAACATAGTTGAGTTCCCTAGTCTTATTTTCTAACACAGTTTTGAGTTGTGGTAGCAAGTGGCATTTATCAATTGAATGATTCTTTGAACATATACTACAAATGGCTGAGATAGATGTTTTATTCAAAGGAAATTCCTGCAAAGCATGTTTATTTCTACATCTTGTGTAATAAATTGTCAAAGGTTCTGTGGTTTTTGCTTTTGTAGACATTTCCCCCAAAGTTGTGTTTAATTGCACTAGAATATCAGTTTTAAAATTTTCAAGTTCCTCTATTAGGTCCTTCACATCAGTGCCATTTGTACTCTTTCTTCTTCCCTGCTTATTGTGAGAGTAATTCCTACAGAGATCCACAATTTCCTCATTACTAAGAGTATTTACATCCCCTTTTCCCATCAAATCCAATACTTCTCTGGATTCATCTTGTAATCCTCTTAAAAATATGGTTTTACATAACTCTGGTTCTACAAGTCCACATCTCCTTTGAACAAAGGAGAACCTATCAAGATAGTCTTCTAATGTTTCATCATATTCCTGTTTAATCCTGAATAACTCATCTTTCCTGTTCCTTACATGGCAATACTCCTGATATTTGTCTAAAAACATAGTTTTCATTTGATCCCAAGTTCGGATGGAATTTTTCTCTAAGCTCATGAACCAGCGTAATGCTGAGTCCTTGAGTGTTGAGGGAAAAACCTTAAGTTTTTTATTGTCATTTACATAGTCATAGGTTTGACACACTACTTTGAATTCAAACAAAAATTGATCAGGATCTTCAAATACAACACCTCGAAAGGTTGGAAGTACTGAAGGTGAAATGGTTTTCATGGGAGAGTTTTGTGTTGGATTCAAACAAATAGGATATTCAAATTTTTTGGAAGGTTAGGGTATATCTTGATCATCTCCTTAATTATGGACATGGCCATGTTGGCCATCTCTATCTAGATTGCCTCCCTCTGCCATAGTTTCCTATTCCTTAGTTAAACCTATCCAAATTTCTCTCTCAAGAGGTCCAAGATCCTCTATTGATAATGAGTTTGATGATTCTTCTTTCTTAGGATGTTCTAATGATGATGAGACTGGTGATTTTTCTTTCTTAGAATGTTCTAATGATGGTGAGACTGGTGATTTTTCTTTCAATATTTATGGTAATTCAAACACAGGTGATTCACCCTTTAGGTGTGAAGATCTCCTTAATGGAACAATCCAGGTATCCTTTTGGGTAATTCTACCTTTTTCATCCCTAGACTTACTCATTCATGTTTACTCTTAAATGACATAAACTATAGGTCAATAGTTGTTACTTTAACCAGTTGTTCTATTCAAATTTTATCTTGAATCTTCATAGCTCAGTATAATTAACAACTATTAGACTGTTGTCACCTTATAGAAACATAATTCCCTAAAAATAGTGCCAAAATGATGTGTAGTAATTATACACATCATTAATTCTCAATGAATTTGTCAATCCAGGGTAGTGTACAAGGCTATCTACGAAAGAAGGGGTGAACAGGGTTATAAATTAGGTCAATCTGGAGCAACGGGTCTTATTGGTGAAACCGATTGTGTGGGGGATTTAGGACATTCCTATATCTAAATTGCATAAATTAAACCTTAATCTAAGTTGCAAAAATGGAAACTAATCATTAACTGCATAAATGAAATCCTAATTACAATTGCAGAATGAGACCTAATTATGTTGTAGAAATAATAGTTGTAGAATCAGAAGTCTGATTATAATTATAGAAAGGAAATATATTTACTTTTGCAGTAATGGAAACCTAATTATAGCATAGAAATAAAACCATGTCAAGGCTCTGTAATAGAAGGTTGTCAATATTCTATGTAGGGGTTGACAACAAAACATAAAATGCAAGAAATTATAGAAAATAGTAAATTCTAGAAATGATAGTCTGCAATAAATTGAAAGCTTTGTTGAAAGTGGAGATTACAACCAAACCATTAATCACAAGATTAATATAAACATAAAATAATATAATATTACAAATACCATTAGTTGTTTACAAAGGAATGAAATGACAAGTTCTACAACTCATTCTGCTGTAGCAAAATCAGAATAAAAACCTACTGTTAGTCCTCCTCCTAGGTCTGGAAGTGGCCAACCTCCTTGTCCAGAAGAAGGTATGAGTCTCTCTCTCTCTAGATCTTACTCACACTCATTTACAAGCAATATAAAATAGAAATAGTACACTTTATTAATTCAAGAACATGATTACAATAATTCTACTAGAAACATGTTACAGGACTGTAACAGTCACTTTTTTTATTATTGCCTATTTTCTCCTATATTTCTCTACTCTCTGCTTTCTCTATATTCTACTTAGATCAACCTGAATGGGAGACATATTTATAGATGTCCTAATATCTACTGACAACTGAGAATATCTCAAAAGATCTAATCCTATTATGCTGCAACAATTCCTGGTTTTATCCTAGAAGAAGATCAAACTTGATCTTTCCATAAATGGTGGCTTTGGTCGGCAAGGACGACAAAGTCATATGGGAGATATTTTCCCTTACCATTTTCAATATTTATTTCCCTTTTTCTAGCGTCAAAAATTGTTCAACAAGTCAAAAAGCACATTCTATTTTCATTCCGAAGATAAGTGGCTCATTCCGAAGAGACTACAATTCTCATTTCGAAGATCCGCTCATTTCGAAGACACTGTGTTTTCTCATTCCAAAGATATCTGTTCATTCTGAAGAGACTTCGTAATGAACAAATGTGTGCTCTTAAAATGATGTCCTCTGCATTTCTCATGTGGGTTATTTCTCAGGATTAGATTCCAATGATCTTCATCTTTTTCCATATGTGAATTCCATGCCTTGCCATTCATTGGCAGCTGGCTGGAATTTACATGGGAAAAACTAGTTTTTGCTGCACAGTAACAGTTTGCTTGCACTGTTGCCAGATTTAGGTAAAATAAATACTTGAGACATATCAAAACATGATTAGTGAAATGCTGCTATCAACCTAAGCATATCTCATTTAGCAAGTCATAACAAAATAACATAAAACTTATGCAAAAAGCTGTAAAAATCAGAATATAGTATTTCAGATACATTTATCATGCAAATAGTTAATACACAACATATTGAACTAACTTAACTAGCATATTAGATTAAACATAAGAGTTTATAGGCAATTTCAGTGTTTAAAACATGATATGATTGAGGCATTTCTAGGCCTCATCACAAGTATTATAGAATATATGAAAGAGCATTATTATTCATATTAGACTATATTTTTCAAATACTTATTTTTGAAGCATATTCTAACTATGGATCCAAGTGTACAATATCTAAAATATAGGAAGAGAAACCATTCAGAAAACAACGAAAATTAAAATAGATTAAGTATGGTCCAAATTTGTCTTACAAATAAATTAGATCACACAAAGGCAAAGGAAAACTCTTTTGCAAGAATTTTATGACAATGAGAGAGTTCAAGAAGCTTGTAATCTTGAAGGTGAATTCAATGAAACTAAATATGAAATTAAAGTAGAAGTCAAGAAAGAAGACAAACTTGATGAATCTCAAGCAAAATATCACATGCATTGCAAGGTCACTTGAAGACTGAAGATGAAGACAAAGACTATGATTGAATACTAAAGTCTTCAATAATAAAATAATGTAATACAGGGGGTGTTGGAGTATATTACATTATTTGGTACATTCTAATGTACCCACATGGTACCTTCATGGTAAATTTATAAATAATAGATTAGGGTTGAGTCATAGTTTAGAGTGTGAGTTATATTTCCCCTTTTATGTAAGTGTGAATGTGCAGGAAATGCACAAGTATCATGTGAGTTAGTGTGCAAGTGTAAGTTGAGTCTATGTGCACAAGTGTCTTGTATGTATGAGATCAAATATGTAATATAAATATGTGCACAAGTGTCTTATGTTAGAGTGTGCAAGTTAGGGAAGTGTGAGAGGTATGTATAGGTGTGCATACAATATAGGGTCAAGTGTTCATCAAGTATGCAAGTGTCAAGTAGACAAGCCAAGAGTCATGAGACTTGGCATATAGAAAGGAATAGTCAAATATCCAAAAAGTTATACTACTATGGATATATTATGGAGGTAATACTCCATAACATGGATCATCACATTATGGAGAAAAGAGAATATCACTATCGTATTTGTAAGAGAAATAGGAGTAATAAAGATTGCATACATTTTGAGCAATTAATATTGTAAGTTGTATTACATGCTTAGTACATGTTGATTAAGGCTATTTACATTCATATTTTTGCATATTATTGAATGTTATTTGATATATTATAAGCCTTCTATTACATATTAATTTTCTCATATTATTCTACTCATATCATTATATTGACCTTATTATATTGTAGCTATATTATATTTGATCCTATGATATTTAACCTATGATAATTGTGGTATATTAAGGCTTAAAAATCCATCACTTTGGCCAAACTTCTCTTGCATTTCTTGTATTAGTGATTAGTAAGCATGGAATTCATGTTGATCCAGCCAAAGTAGACATTCTACTTAAATGGTCTACTCCTACTACTCTCACTAAGTTAAGGATTTTTCTAGGACTTGTGAATTTCTATCATAAGTTTATACCTCTCTATTATACTATTACAACTCCTTTTCACCTTTAACCAATTCTAAGAATCCCTTTCAATGGGGAAAAAGTAGGAAGTCTTTGAAATATTGAAAAAAATCTATGTACAACACCTATGCTTGCTTTGCATGATCTTTGTCAACCATTTAAGATTGAGATGGATGCATCTCAATTTCCTTTAGGTGTTGTCCTAAAAAAAATGGTCATCCAATGGCTTACCACTTAGATACTTTTTTGGCTATCAAAAATAACTATTCTATATATGACAGAGTTTTATGCATTAGTTCAAGCCTTCAAATACTAGTGATATTACCTCTTGGGGAAAGAAATAATTATATACACTGATCACCAACCACTCAAGTTTTGTCAGTCTCAAAACAAAATTTAAGAGGTAAGACACATGAATTAAGCATCCTATTTAAAGCAATTTCATTTGGTCATTAAGTACAAAAAGTAGGAGAGCAATTCAATGGTAAATTTTTTGAGTCGATCTCCTACCACTCATGCTTTGACTACCATGACCACTTCACATTTGGGATTTCAATACTGGTCATCATAATATATTCATGATCCTGAATTTGGAGAGTTCTATTAGTACTAATACCATCCAATCTCTTCCAATTTGCATCCTTTCTAAGATTTCCACATTAAGGATGGGTTGCATTATAGGTTGAACAAATTCTATGTACCTCATGAGCATAGAGTGTCTCTTCTCAAAGAGAAAAATTCCACACTCTATGGTGGCCACTTTGATAAATAGAAGACACTCCATAACTTGCAATACTTATTCTATTGGCCATAGATGTAGAGATATATTTTGAGGTTCCTTCGACAATGTGTTGTGTGTTGTCATTCTAATATTTCTAAAAAGAATCTAGGCTTAAGCATACCCTTGCCTATCCCTTCTTGTCATTGAGAAAGTATTTCCATGGACTTGGTTAGAAAAGTTTCCATGATAGTTTAGAAACATGATTATGTATTTTTTGTTATGAATAGATTCAAAAAAATGACCAAGTTTTTCCCATGCCACATGACTTGTTTTGCACCAAACTTAGCACAACTTTTATTTGACTGCATATGGTGATCCTTCAATCTTACAACCAATATTATTTCTGATAATGATTCATAATTTATGGGTCCTTTCAATTATTTTTATGGAAACTTTTAGGGGTATCCCTTAATTTTTCCATCACCTATCATCCTTAATCATATGGGAAGATCGAAGTGTTGAATCATATAATTATGCAAAGTTTGGAAATCTATCACCATGTTTCTCTAGCAAAGTGGAACTTGATTCTCACTCACATCAAGCATGCATACAATAGAATAATGTATTCTTCTACATGATATTCTCTTTTTGAGGTTCATATGTTTTTTCATCCATTGGCTTCTTATGAGTTGCCCTTGTACTTGCCTTATCCAACCACCATTCATGTTCAAAAACAACAAGACAAGACACGCTCATTTATTCAACACTTGTAGTATCTTCAATCCAAGGTGATTTATATTTTTCAAAATATCCATCAATAGTATAAGTAGAACATGGATTGACATAGAATTCCTCATCATTTTTAGGTTGGTTTCAAATTTTGGTTGTACATGGATAAGTGATATTTTCTAGAGAGCGCACCTACCAAAATTAATCCACTTCACTATGGGCCTTATAACATCCTTTAGTAGGTTTATAAAAATACTTTAATCTTGACCTTCTAGTAGACCTTGGAATTCATGGTATTATCAATGTAGATCTCTAAAGCTATACAACTCTACATTGGAGACCAAACCTACCATCAACCATCTTGTTAATGTGGTTCCTAATACTCAGTCACTATTTGATTATGATCAAGCCTATAATACCAAGAAATCATACTTGTCATGGATATTCTACTTCATATCTTGTTGCATGGCATAGCTGATATCTACAACAAGCTCAATTTCTTCTCAATAGATGTCCTACGAATTTACAACATCAATTATAATTTCCCATATAATTATTCCAAAATAGTATCCCAAAGCTTTGGCTTCTTTCCAACTGAGCATTTCAGCAAATTCCCAAGACTCCTATTCAAAACCTTGGTTTTTCCATTGGTTTATGGATGATAAACCAAATTGAATGCTAACTTAGTACCTAATTTCTTCCATAATGTTTACCAAAAATGACCTACAAATTTTATCTCTTTGAGATTCAATCAACCACAATAAAAATTGAACCATTAATATTTTAAGTTCTCAGCAATCCAAGAATAAAATACATGCTTATGTCTTTCCATAGTCTCTTTAGTATCAATAATGGTTGATATAATATAGTGTTTTGCCTCCTTTTTCATGTTGAAATACTAGAAAACCTTGCATAAATATTCGTATATCTACCCTCATTCCTAGCCAATAGTAACTTTCTTCAAGTTGTCTTAGGGTTTTATCTATCCTAAAATATCCTGCAATTCCTCCATTGTGCTTTTCTCTTATCAAATTTTCTCTCATTGAACTTCATGGTATGCACAACCATTGCCCCTTGAATAACATTCCTTCTTGGATGAAATAATAAAGCCATGGTGTCTTGTCTCCTATAGTAGTATGATTGCATGTTGCCCAATCTCCCTTGAAATCTATATCATATTTACAAATTTACTTCATGGCGTAACAACCCTACTTAGTAGTACTTATTCTTGATATTAATTTATGTGTTGATGTATGGATACCTAATGCATGATATCTTTTTATGTTGTCAATACAAATGGGTAGTTGCATTATATGCTTTGATTTCTACTCTTGGAATGTGGTATTGCTGATATAATTATGGTTGCAAGACCATGTACTCTCACCAGTGGATTGGTATGGGACAACCACTTGAGTTGAGAGAAAATATGTAAAATTATGGATGACTTATTCATTTATAGCTCAAGGGTAAGAGAAAACTCTTCATATAGATGCATTGCATATATGTTGTTTGAACACCCATTGGGAAAATAGGTTGCTATTGCAAGGGAGTATTCCTTAGTAGGTAGATGATAACATTGGTTACCTTAAAGAAGCCACCTATTTAAGGAAAAATAGGTGTAATATTGGAATGCTTGATTTCATCCTTGTTGGATTTATTTGTCTTGGCAAGAGCCTTTATTTATTGCTTGGTATCGATACTAATGGTTGATATTAGCACTCAATAGTATCAATTTTGGTGGATAATTATTCTTTCTTCTAATATTAGTAGATTTATGAGGAAATATATTAATAAGAAGAAATTTATTTAATTATTAATACAAAGAACATTAGCATAAATAATACTAGTGATTAAGCTTTGATTTGGTAATTATTTTTATTTTATTGGTGAAAGGGATTTTAAAAGGATCCTATAACCTTTTACAAAAATAGAAAGGCTAGGATAGGATATCCCATCTGAAACATAACACAAACAAGAAATTATCTTCATGACAACAAAGAGGAGCTATGGAAGCAAACAGATAGGTCCATGGAAGGGAAAAGCATAAAACCTTTATATGTGAGAAGAAAATCCATCATAGGGGTAAAATAGAAGGGGAATAGAGGAACACAAGAGAGGTTCCTCCATAGAAACAAAACACATTGCAAGGTTGGAACACAAAAAATAGCTGAGTTAGTTTCCAGTTTCACTAGCATCACGGCTTGCATCAGCCCAACCATATTTGTCCACTAGAATTTTGAACTTATCCAAAATTTTATGTTGGTATTTATATTCCTTGTTGGCAATTTTGGGTACCTTGAGTACATTGCCTTTGCCTAAGTTTAGTTGTTGTCATTGATGTCAAGGAGCTATTGGTAGATGTTATTTTTGATGTCAAGGAGTTCTTGGAGCAATCTGTTTTGATGAAGGTTTCAGTTGGTCAGTAAGTCTCCAAGAAAATCAGAGTAGCCTAGTTGCCAAAAATCCAGAAAAAGATAAGTTAGAAAAATTTTGCAGGCTGTTGGAAAAATTATCGTGATTTCACGACATGTTTGAGGAGAGAGAAAGTTTGGCCAAAACTGTCGTGATTTTGCGACATGTTTGAGGAGAGAGAAAGTTTGGCCAAAAATGTCACGATTTTGTTACATGCAGGAAGGCAGAGGCAAAGTGGGAAAAAGTGTCACGATTTTGCGACAAGTTTCGAAGAAGTTGTACGGATGCGAGAAATTGTCACGATTTCACGACATGTTAAGTTGGCAGGGTTGAGTTGCAGGAAGTGTCGTGATTTCGTGACAAGTTTCGAAGAAGTTGTACGGATGCAAAAAGTGTCACGATTTCGTGACAGGTTGAGTTGGCAGCTTGCAGTTGACAAAAGCAAAGCAATTTTGTGACATGTTCTAGTTTCACGAGCAGTTAACAAGAAAGAGCTTAAGGCAGCAAAAGCATCGTGATTTTGTGACATGTTTCATTTTTGCTAGTGCAAACCAAGAAAAGGATGAAGGAGCAAGAGGTGTCATGATTTCGCAATAGAGTTGCTGACGACGTCAGCTAAAGGCAAAGATGTCACAATTTCATGATAGTAGCAGAGAAGAAGGCTTTGAAGTCTAGAGCATCACGATTTCACGATGAGAATCATGATGACGTCAGCAAGAGACAAAGGTGTCACAATTTCATGACAGTAGCGGAGAAGAAGGATTTGAAGTCCAGAGCATCATGATTTTGTGACAAGAATTATGATGACGTCAGCAGGAGGCAAAGGTGTCGTGATTTTGTGACAGTAGCGAAGAAGAAGGCTTTGCAGTCCAGAGCATCGCAATTTCATGACAAGAATCATGATGACATCAGCAAGAGGCAAAGGTGTCACGATTTCATGACAGTAGCGGAGAAGAAGGCTTTGAAGTCCAGAGCATCGTGATTTCGTGACAAGAATCATGATGACATCAGCAAGAGGCAAAGGTGTCATGATTTTGCGACAACAGCAGAGAAGAAGGCATTGAAGTCTAGAGCATCACGATTTCGTGACAAGATTCATGATGATGTCAGCAAAGGCTGTAGTGTCACGATTTCGTGACAACAAACCAAATAAGGTGTATGACAGACAAAGACATAGCGATATCACGACATGTCTGAGTGTCACACAAGAAAAGCTATAGAACAACAGAGGCGGTTGAAGTCGATGAAGTTAACCTTGGTCAACGAAGTATAAGGTTTTATAGTCGACATGTTAGAAGGTTGAACAACCGACTAAAGAACAAGATTTCATCTTGAGATTGTGAGTATTTAAAGGAGGACTGTTTTAGCAATTTTGGGCATCGATCGGTGTGTGCATTCAAAGTGTGGCATTCACAGAGTTAGTGCAACAAGTGAGGTTCAAGTATCGAAAAGCAGAGAGCGAAGTTTGACTGCAGCATTAGAGTGTTTTTCCTTGAATCTTCTAAGTGTCAAAGACTGTGCTGCTGTGTGCATGAAGAATGTGTTGTTGTTCATGAGAAGACTGTGTGAAGAGAGTGTGCTATTGTGAGTACAAATAGGCGCATAAGTTTTTATGCATTCGAATGCTACAGTGTTTGCGAAGAAGTGAAATTTGATCTAAGGACAACTGTGATTGCAACTATGTTCACGTAGCCTGTGTAAAAGAAAGCAAAATGCGCAAAGTAGATGCTGCTGTAATTGCAAAATAGTTGTGAAGGACGAACGACAGTGAAAATTTGTTCTCCAACCAAGTGCAAAAAAGAACAGAGGAAGAGGACAGAATTATGCCAGACCGAAGGACTGTGTTTTGGTGTAGAAAAGAGGACCAGCTTGCTGTGACAGAGTTGAGGACAGATATCTCTAACCAGAGCAGATAAGACAGGTGTCTTCCATGGAAAGAGTTCCACTTGCTAAGGGCAAAAGAGATAGAGGTCTTCTAGAGGATCACTAGCAAAGCAAAATTAGGGGAAGGTGTATCCTTTGAGATGAGGCTCATAAACATTGTAATTGGGAAGGATTCCTAGAGGTTTTATTATAACTTTTAGAGGAAAAGTTTTATCCATGGAGTAGCCCATCTTGGGTGAACCACGTAAATTTTTGTGTCTCATTGTGGATTACTTCTTATGCACTGTTTTATTGTTTTTATTACTGCTATCTTATTCTGCGTGTTAATGGTTTGAAAGTTGTATTGATAGATAAAGTAAAAAGAGGTCTTATACTGTTCACCCCCCCTCTCAGTATAAGCTTGTGTTATTCAATTGGTATTATAGCCAGTGCCTTTGGAAAGTTTAACAGCTTGAGGAAAAAGTTTACAAAGAACACAATGGACTACTCGAGTGGCAATGCAACACCTATTCTTGACGAATCAGATTTTGGTCTGTGGAGTGCAAGAATGAAAGTCTATCTAATGGCTCTTGATAATGAGGTATGGGAAGTTGTTGAATATGGGTATACCATTCCTACAAATGGTTATTACACTAAAGAAGACAGGCTTCTACATCACAGCAATTCAAAAGCCATGAATGCAATCTTGAAGGATTTACAAAAGGCAGATCTCACTAAAGTTATTCACTGCAAGACAACTAGTGAAATGTGGAAACAATTGCAGGTTGTTCATACAGGTGATGCAAATGTTCGAAAGGCCAAGTTAAGACATTTTAAAGGTATGTTTGAACAACTCAAGATGAATTATGATGAAAAGATTAGTGACTACATGCTCCGGATGGATGAAGTTGTTAATTCTATGAAAGACTTAGGTCTTGAACTTGCTGAAAATGATGTATGTGATAAGATTTTAAGATCCCTTCCTAATAGATTTAGTGAAAATATTTCTGCTATTCAGGAAGCTAAAGATTTAGATAAATTGAAAAAGGATGAGCTCCATAGTATTCTTGTAGCATTTGAGCTGAGAACTCAAGTAAAAGTTGATGTAAATAAAGAAGCAGCTTTCAAAGCTATCAAGAAATCGAAGGGCAAACAGATTCAAGAAAGTGATGAGTCTTCTAGTGAGGAAGAGGCATATTACAGTAGGAAAGACAAGTTTTCCAGAAAGCACAAAAGCAAGAAAAATATAAGATGTTTCAAGCTGTGGGAAATTTGGTCATTATGCTACTGATCTATCTTGTTTCTAAAGATGAAAGTGATGAAGATATACAGGATGTTAAAAGCAAGGATTCTGAAAAGCACAGGTATTACAGAAAGAGCAAAAATAAGTATAGCAATCACCAAAAAAGCAAAGATGAGTACAGCAATCTTGGAAAGAGGCATTCTCACAAGAATAAGAAGAGCTTCTACTTAGACAAAGCAAGTAAGTGTTCTAGCAGTGAAAGTGATAGTTCTTCTAGTGATGATGAAAATGAGATCTTGTTCATTTCAAAAAAAGAGGAAGAACCGAAACATAAATTCATTATCATGAAATGTTTTAGATGTGGAAATTTTGGGCACCTTGAGGATGATTGCAGAAATAATGATTTGGCTGCTAGTATGTATGAGGATGTTTCAGAAAACCCCAATGAAGATGCATGTATGGTCTTTGAAAAAGGTAGCACCTCTAGTGATAAGAAATCTGAAAAAGGCTGTGATGATTCAAAGTGCCATAAAATAGAGGATCTTGAATGTGAACTCAACAATGCTCTTAGTGTTTTGAAAAAGGAAAGAAAGAAGAATGATAGACTCAAGATTAAGTTAGATGAATTTTGTATGGAGATAGATAAACTTGTAGAAAATCTTGAAGGATCTATGGCTAAGTCACAAGAACTCAAGAATGAGTTAGATTCTAAAATTCTGGAGTATAGTGAGTTAGAACAGGAAATGGCTTCTTTGAAAGAAGAAAATAAAGAGTACAAAGATAAGCTTTACAGATTTCAGGATAGCTCCAAGAAAGTTAAAATTCTCATCGAAGGACAAAGAAAACCAACAGATAAAATAGGTCTCGATTTTGTTGAGCCGCACAAGGAACAGGTTGGGGAATCTAGCAAGAGATTTCAAAAGAAAGAGAGTCCTATTGAAAAAAGTTCTTTAGATCATGAGTCTGTAAGTGATGAATATGCAGAAACAGAAAATGATATTCAAACTGAGAAGTAGTTTTCGGGACCCATGAAGTCGAATAAAAGAAAATTTCATGGTAGATGTTATGCGTGTCATAGATTTGGTCAGACGGTTGTACATTGCATGAATCAAATGAAGAGAGTAAATGACAGTTTTAGGAGATGTAATTTCTTTCAAGGGTATTGCTACTCTTGTCAACAATTTGGGCACAAGGCAATTTTTTGCAAAGCAAATAACAGGAACTGGGTTAGTCAGAACAGGCGAATTCAAAGAACAGCCATGTCTAATATTGTTACCTGCTATAAATGCAACAATGAAGGACACCTAGCTAGACAGTGTAGAGCTGATCTTCTGAGATATAGTAACAGAAACAGCAGCATGAACAAGTTCAAGGATCAAGGCATGGATAAAAATAGGAATGATAACAAAAATAAGAAAAGTGACATGAACAGGTCTAAGGATCAAGGTATGGATAAGAACAGAAAAGATAAAATAAACAATAACAGTAGTATTAACAGGTCTGAGGATCAGAATAGTGATAGGAATAGAAATACAGGAAAAGAATTCAAGAGAAGGCCCGAAAAAGAAATCTTAGACACTAATGATGATGAGTGTCTAATGGGAGTGTCACTCCCAACCCTATTTTAAAATCACCTCATCAGGAGGTGGGGGAGGGACTAAGCTAAGAGGCTCATTCTTAGTCCCGAGCCCCAAAAGGTGACCCTTTGCCATTGATGACAAAGGGGGAGAGTTTTCAAGAGAAGAGGAAAGCTTCAAGTTAGGGGGAGCAAAACTTGAAGATATTGATTTCAGTTTTGGCTCTTGAAAGATGTGTTTTAGTTAAGGGTTGCCATCAATGACAAAGGGGGAGATTTTTGGCAATTTTGGGTACCTTGAGTACATTGCCTTTGCCTAAGTTTAGTTGTTGTCATTGATGTCAAGGAGCTATTGGTAGATGTTGTTTTTGATGTCAAGGAGTTCTTGGAGCAATCTATTTTTATGTCTAAGGATGTGTTTTGATGAAGGTTTCAGCTGGTCAGTAAGTCTCCAAGAAAATCAGAGTAGCCCAGTTGCCAAAAATCCAGAAAAAGATAAGTTAGAAAAAGTTTGCAGGCTGCTGGAAAAACTGTCGCGATTTCACGACATGTTTGAGGAGAGAGAAAGTTTGGCCAAAAATGTCGTGATTTCACGACATGTTTGAGGAGAGAGAAAGTTTGGCCAAAACTGTCATGATTTCGCGACATGCAGGAAGGTAGAGGCAAAGTGGGCAAACGTGTCACGATTTTGCGACAAGTTTCAAAGAAGTTGTACGGATGCAGAAACTGTTGTGATTTCGTGACATGTTGAGTTGGCAAGGTTGAGTTGCAGGAAGTGTCACGATTTCATGACAAGTTTCGAAGAAGTTGTATGGATGCAGAAAGTGTCACGATTTCGCGATAGGTTGAGTTGGCAGCTTGCAGTTGGCAAAAGCATCACGATTTCATGACATGTTCCAGTTTCACGAGCAGTTAACAAGAAATAGCTTAAGGCAGTGAAAGCGTCGTGATTTCACGACATGTTTCATTTTTTCTAGTGCAAACCAAGAAAAGGATGAAGGAGCAAGAGGTGTCACGATTTCGTGATAGAGTTGTTGATGACGTCAGCTAAAGGCAAAGATGTCACGATTTCATGACAGTAGCGGAGAAGAAGGCTTTGAAGTCTAGAGCATCGTGATTTCATGACAAGAATCATGATGATGTTAGCAAGAGACAAAGGTTTCGTGATTTCACGACAGTAGCAGAGAAGAAGGCTTTGAAGTCCAGAGCGTCGTGATTTCTTGACATGAATCATGATGACGTCAGCAGGAGGCAAAGGTGTCACAATTTCGCAATAGTAGTGGAGAAGAAGGCTTTGCAGTCCAGAGCATCGTGATTTCGTGACAAGAATAATGATGACGTCAGCAAGAGGCAAAGGTGTCATGATTTCGTGACAGTAGCGAAGAAGAAGGCTTTACAGTCCAGAGCATCATGATTTCATGACAAGAATCATGATGACGTCAGCAAGAGGCAAAGGTGTCACGATTTTGCGACAGCAACAAAGAAGGCATTGAAGTCTAGAGCATCATGATTTTGCGACAAGATTCATGATGACGTCAGCAAAAGCTAGTGTCATGATTTTGCGACAACAAACCAAAGAAGGTGTACGACAGACAAAGGCATAGCGATATCATGACATGTCTGATTGTCACACGAGAAAAGCTATAGAACGGTAGAGTAGGTTGAAGCTGACGAAGTTAACCTTGGTCGAAGAAGTATAAGGTTTTACAGTCGACGTGTTAGAAGGTTGAACAGCCGACTAAAGAACAAGATTTCATCTTGAGATTGTGAGTATTTAAAGGAGGATTGTTTTAGCAACTTTGGGCATCGATTGGTGTGTGCATTCGAAGTGTGGCGTTCGCAAAGTTAGTGCGACAAGTGAGGTTCGAGCATCAAAAAGTAGAGAGCGAAGTTCGACTGTAGCATTAGAGTGTTTTTTCATGAATCTTCTAAGTGTCAAAGACTGTGCTACTGTGTGCACGAAGAATGTGCTACTGTTCATGAGAAGACTGTGCGAAGAGAGTGTGCTATTGTGAGTACAAATAGGCGCATAAGTTGCTATGCATTCGAATGCTGCAGTGTTTGCGAAGAAGTGAAATTTGATCTAAGGACAACTATGATTGCAACTGTGTTCACGCAGTCTGTGTAAAAGAAAGCAAAGTGCGCAAAGTAGATGCTATTGTAATTGTGAAATAGTTGTGAAATAGCCCATGATCCATGATCAATATGGAGAGACATGGGTTCAAAATTATAGTCAAAATATACCATGGAGTTGGGAAATAGGCATAAGGAAGAGGAGGGAGAGAAAGCCAAAAGCTCAGAGGTAGAAGACAAGGTGAAGGTTGAATGTTTTTTTTTTGAATTTACATGGTGGAATCGGTAGCCGCCACAAATCCGGGCAGGTTGTCTAGCTTTTTATGGCCGCCATAGTATTCTACGTTGTCTGCCCCAGAAGCTGCCACATAGATCTTCATGCAATCTGCCCCTATAACCACCATGCCACAATCATTTTAAACCTTTTACGATGTTGAAAGCACTAGGAAAGGGACAAGCGTTCAGTTCGACGAGGCCCAAGATTTTAACCTTGGACCTCCGCCCCTTATGGGGTTTGGATGAACCAATTGGTCTACACCTCAGACCTAAAGGTTGAATGTTGCAGAACATAATTATTTTTAATAATATAGGAAAGGAAAGGTTATAAGTATTGAAAAGTTGGTCAATGGGAACGTAATCCAAAGAGGAAAGAAGGAGGATGTATTTCTCATGCAAGATAGATTGGTAAAATCAATGCTTTTAAGGGTTCACCAATTGCAAAAAAAGAAGATGACTTAAGCATGGTTCTACCAATTATAGCATAGTACATGCTGAGGTTTTTTCTAGAGGAAACCACATGCCAAAGAAAATAAGTCATCCAAGGAGTAGGGAATTATTCAAATTCACCTCTAAATTCCACTGAGAAGTGGATCTTCCACACATGATCTGGAAAAGCCTTCCAAAGCCTAATCACATGGTAGTACATAGTTCCAAGGTACTAATTACCATCCTTTTTGGAGCTGCTCACAAGACCATAGTGCCATTGGCATAATAGGAATAAATTCCATAATTATGATATCCAAGCGTGTTGGCTCTCTGCATTATCGATATGCCATTGGAGATAATTCTTATCAAGTCCACATGCAATGGGAAGTTAGAAAAGGGAATCCTCATTAAGGTATCATAACAAAGGATGATGCTTCTAAAATTCACCTTGTAATAAATCCTCCACTCATGGTAGAGAAAAGGAAATATGTATTCGATCATGCAAAGATAAATTATTTGATCATTATTATCATCATCATGCTAAACATACACCATAAAGAACCCAGTATCCCTCAAAAGGGGAGGTACATGAATGCTATGTATCATCACAGAGTTGTGAGTGTCCTTGTAAATGAGAGTTTGATCACCAATGTCACCATCATGCTGAACATACACCACTGTGAATATCCCAGTATCCCCAAAAATAGAAGGTGCATGGAAGCTATGTGTCACCACAGAGGTATGAGTGTCCCTACAAATAATATTTTGAGCCAACTCAACTACTAGAAAAAAGCTGTACCAATACACAAAGGTTTGGGGACAATCAAAAAATAGATATAAGGAAAAGATATCAAAGGGCCAATGAGAGAGTGAAAACAACCAACTTTGATAAAAAATGCACTAACCCCACCAGATCCAAAAGAATAGCTCAACGAAAAAATGAGGATAGGGAATTGCCATCGACAAGAGAAGGGGGGAAGCTATTAGTCCAAATGGTAAGGTTGGGCTTAGAGACACAAAACTTATGTAAGAGGTCAATGACTTGATTACCTTCTTTAAAGATGTGTTAAATGGATTTATTAATGGAGGAAATAAGAAATTTTTGGCTTTAGAGATCAAACTGGAGATGTTCCAAGACACAAATTGGGTCCATTTGAGGCTCTTAATTATATTCATCAAGTCACCTTTAATAACCATATTAGGACAATGAATACAAGGTAAAATATACAGGCCTTGAAAGAGGACTTGAGCTTCGATGAAGTGATTGTTTTGAACACCAAGGAAATCTACAAAGACGAGGAGGATATCCCCTGTATGATTTCTAAAAATTTCTCCAACACCATTAGGACTAGGGTTTCCCTTCACCGCATCATCAAAGTTGAATTTTATCCAGCTTGGAGATGGAGGATACCACCTGATGAATGAACAATCAACCATAGAATTAGGAGGAGAAATAGAAAAAGAAGAAATCTTGAGAAACCTGGCCAACAGAGCTTCATCTGAGTGTTCTGGAGATCTAAATCCTAGAGTGATAGAGATATTCTCAATAGAAGCATGAAGAATTCTAGAAATAACATAATGAATATCATGGGTGGAGTTGTTAAATGCTCTAGAATTATGTTCATGTCAAACTTCCCATAAGAAATGGGGAATATAGAAGGTCCAAACAATTTTAATGTGAAAGCTTCTAAAAGGGTTGGGCCATTGTAAGAATAAGTTATTAAGGAGAAGCAGGGGCACCCAAGAAATTCCAATAGAGGAGAATACAGATCAAATAATATTGTGAGAAAAGTGACAAGAAATAAATATGTGTTGGGTTGATTCACAAGCTTGATTGCAAAGGTAACAATAGTTGGGAATAGGAAGCTAGCAAACCTAAATATTAGGAACATAAATGATCTTATCTCGGATAGCTAGCCAATAAAATAAGTTGACTTTAGGTATAAGGTACTTATTCTAGATGATCTTCAAAGGGAACTAGGGTTATCTTAGATTTTTAGTAAGGAAGTAGGAAGTTTTAATAATAGAAAGGCTATTCTCACTAGACACCCAAATAAGCTTATCTTTCGCTAAAGAGCTAGGGATGACACAAAGGTACAAAATATTGGATAACGAAAAGGTAGATTTTATTTGTTCCTCATTCAAAGCACTAAGAGGGAAGGGCTTCTAAGTATTTTTTTTAGTGTCAATAAAATTACACACCTTTGAACTAAACAAGATATTAGTTATAGGTTTTAAGCAAATTAGATCAGAACAATTTTGAAGGAGGATGTCACCCAGCCATCTTTCCTCCCAAAAATTAATATTTTTGCCACTACCAAGTCTCCACTAGATACCTCTCTTGATAAGTTCCCTGGACCTAAGAATGGAGTTCCAAACTATAGAGCCTAAAATGGGTAAGGGATCGTCTATAAATTTTGGTTAGTTCTAGAGATACTTAACCTTAATGATGTCAATCCAAATAGAGTTTTCATTCTAAAGGACTCTCCATCATTATATAGCTATAGGAGCTGCATTTATGTTCTTGACTTTCCTAAGTCCAATACCTCCATAGTTATTTCTAAAGCAAACCTGATCCTAGGCAACTAGATGGAATATCTACTTGTGTTTGGAGCCAAACCATAATAAGTTTCTCTATATATGTTCTATCTTGTTGTACACTTCAATTAGAATATTAAAAATTGAGAGAAAGAAAATAGGGATGCTCTAGAGGGAGGATTTTACTAAAGTGGTCTTCCTTGTAATGACCCAAAAATCAAGAAACAAGAAAACACAAAAATATAGAAAGAATGTTTTTTTTACTAAGGAGAAGGATTCATAAATATCTAACCAACCTTAGACCAACTTAATGTTTGACATCCCCTAAAATATATCACATGAGATTCTCCTCACACAAGTCCCTTATGCGTAGGCATATCTCATGTCATGAACATAAGTCCATCCATCTCATCAATCTTGATGATCTAGACTTACCACCCTCAATCATTGGAAGGTATACATGCATCTCCATATTCCACACAAGCCATTATGTGTAGATATGCTACATGTAATGTGAGTTAAGCTATCATTATCATCCTATGACAAGCTATCTTAACTTTGGTATGAAATTCTAAATCTAGTTACCAATCTCCCTAAGGGGGTCTCAAGCCCTTAGGTCATCCTCTAAGTTCACCTAGAACTTACTATTATTTTATGATAATTAATAACACAAGAATATAAAGAATAAATCTAGATACTAAATCTAACAAAACATGAATTATTAAACAAGCAAGGATAACCAAAACATAAAGCATCAATTAAAGGATAAACATGCGATGAAAAGGTTTAAATACAATTACAATCAATAAAGAAATATAAGGTGCAATAGTCACAATGTTCATTTATTACATAAGTATGTATGGTAAAATCCATACCTTCAAACAATACTTTACATCCATTTCATCGGAGAAATCTCCCCACAAATCCAATCGATTGCATAATCAAGCAAGGTGTAAGCTAGAGAGCAAACTTGTGAATTGGCCCATCTCATGACTTTGGTCCTCCCGCTCTTCCATAGATCAAGTGAGGATAGTATGGGATCAAGACACTCATGGATCAGGATAGACATGCTTCTAAATGCATTTTCTTATTTTATTACCAAATTGCAACTATACAAATAACCAAGCAATTCAACTTTCCAATGCATAGTTAATATCATAGAAACTACTCTTTCTATTTCCTCTCTCATCTACTCATGAGAGTCATTCAACCATGCATCAGACCATGCTAGCTTGTAATAAATGACTAACCCTTTATTCAAAAATTAAAGTCCCATACCTTCAATTGCCAAATAATCTAGGTTCACAATTATTTACTAAATTAAAGCCAACTACTTTAATCCATAAATAACTATTTTTCTTCATTTCATGAATCAAAGACCCATACCCTTAATTCACAAAACAAACCACATTTCATATTTATTTAATCCATTAAATCCAACTACTTTAACTTATAAATAAACATTTTCCTTCATTTCATGAACCAAGGTCCCATACCCTTAATTCACAAACAAACCATTTTCACATTTATTTAATCCATTAAAGCCAACTACTTTAACTTATAAATAAACATTTTCCTTCATTTCATGATCCAAGGTCCCATTTCCTTAATTCACAAATAAACTATTTTTAAATTTATTTAATCCATTAAAGCCAACTACTTTAACTTATAAATAAATATTTTTCTTCATTTCATGAATCAAGGTCCCATACCCTTAATTCACAAACAAACCATTTTCACATTTATTTAATCCATTAAAGCCAACTACTTTAACTTATAAATAAACCTTTTTCTTCATTTCATGAACCAAGGTCCCATACCCTTAATTCACAAACAAACCATTTTCACATTTATTTAATCCATTAAATCCAACTACTTTAACTTATAAATAAACCTTTTTCTTCATTTCATGAACCAAGGTCCCATACCCTTAATTCACAAATAAACCATTTTCACATTTATTTAATCCATTAAAGCCAACTACTTTAACTTATAAATAAATGTTTTTCTTCATTTCATGAACCAAGGTCCCATACCCTTAATTCACAAATAAACCATTTTCACATTTATTTAATCCATTAAAGCCAACTACTTTAACTTATAAATAAACCTTTTTTCTTCATTTCATTAATTAAAGACCCATAGTTCTTATCAATGAAAACATGCAAGGTTTCTTTTCCATTAATTAAAATATGCTATTTAAATAATGAACTCTATAAGACCTTACTAATAAATAAATTCATATAAACTTAACCTTACTACTTCCATTAATTTAGAATCTATTCTTTAATCAATGAAACTTTATAAAGGGAACCCATTTTATTTCCTTAATATAAATTCTAACAAATAATTAAAGAAACTAAAATAAAGGTTTCCTACTCGGGTAGTCTACGACCTCCTATTCACCCAACCCACTACCCAATCTGGTAAACCATGGTATAACATAGAGTATAAATATTATGGTCAATTAGGGCACGACCCGAGGTGATACACACTCACAACCCGCTATAACGTAGACAGAGTGCTTGAGTGGTAAAGTCTATGTTGGATGATAGTCGAACATGGATGTAGGTTCACCATGGGTTCTCCCATCCTAACATCCATAATGGATTATGTGGATGCAAAATTTCCAAGGGAGAGAACATCCCCTGGAAACCAACACATCGACAACCCTACATGGCATCAAGCTCAAACGTTGCCTACTTTTTGGCTAGTGTATTCTAACACAAGGGTGAACTTTTATGGCAAGAAGGGTAGAGGATGACACGAGTTTTTGACTTGGAATGAAGGTTTCACAAGTCACAGCTATAGTGAAGGTTCTAGAATTACCTCCTGCAAGAAACTTAACATAGCTAGCTACAACATAGCTCTACACATTCGGATACAAGGAAAGCTCACATGACCAGCTACAATGTAGCTCTACACAATCAGATACAAGGAAATCTCACACAACCAGCTACAATGTAGCTCTACATAACTAGATATAAGGAAATCTCACACGACCAGCTATAATTTAGATCTATACATTCAGATACAAGAAAAGCTCACACAAGTAGCTACAACATAACTCTACATAATTAGATACAAGGAAAGCTCATATGACTAGCTACAACGTAGCTCTACACATCCAGATACAAGGAAAGCTCATACAACCAGCTACAATGTAGCTCTACACAATTGAATACAAGGAAATATCACACAACCAACTACAACATAGCTCTACACATTCAGATACAATGTAGCTCTACATAGTTGAATACAAGGAAAGCTCACACGACCATAAATATTTCCCCCTCACGGTTTTACACTAAAATTTGTAAGGGAGTAATTATTCCCTGGACAAAGGGATGTTATGCATAGTAAACCTATCCCAACATTGAACTACAAACCTAGTGGTAAAATCTTAAATAACTTATTTAATGGATATCATGAACCAACCTGATTATTTACGTGCTGGTGGCTTCCTTGGTTACGCTAATCGATGTCGACTCTTCCTATTAATATGGATTTTTACCCTCTACTCCTTGGTGTTGTTATTCACCTCTCTCTCTTCACTCTCTTTTTCTCTCTCCTTCCAATGCATTCCACCCCCTTCCTTCCTCAATGCTTATCTCTTTCCTTGGCTTCCGTCCACCACCTACCCACCACTACTTCGTGTCTGCCTAAGGGGATATTTTCTTCCTCTCCACCTTCCCAAGCAACTTCCAAAATCAAAGCCATTACTCCACATCAACAGAGTCATCCCTTCATCTTGACGAGTCATCCTTTCATGTTAATGAATCCATATTTTCATGATAGTTGAAGACTCTGCCTCGCTGGCCCGTCTGACTCTGAAGGTAGGTTCTATCTTCAATTAAATTATTTTCTTCTTTATTTTAAAACTAATTAGTCAATTATATTTTATTAATAAAATACTCCTTGAGTTAAATGAATTACCATCATTGGGTTGTTTTTGAACCTGATAAGGAGGCTTAAGTGTTACCCTCTATTCTGGAAGGACATCAGTCGTTTGTTGCTACTTAATGCTTTTTCCTTCTGTTCTTTTTTGGGTCCTTTTAAGTGTTTCTTTAGTCAAGTCCTATTGTTGTAGATGCCCCTTGAGGACAACTATTTTGGATGTGAATTTTGAAGGTTCGTACCATTGTCTGAATTCTACTGGTCTTTTGGCATCTGCTGCTATTTTGTAATCAGGTTTTGGAGCCCTGATAAAACCCGTTTGATATCTAATATTTTTAACTGATAAAAAAAAATGAATTACCCCTTTTAAATGGATCAACCATCATTTTATCGTAGGAATTATTTTTATTGCTTAATGAAGCACTATTTATTTCTTAGTTAAAAGAGGTTTAAAAAATAATCAACTTTCTTTAAAATTAAGTCCTTTCATTATTCTAAAATAAATCAACCATTTATTTAAAAATGAAATCTATTTATCATATTTAAAATAAATCAACCATTTATTTAAAAATGAAATCTATTTATCATCTTTAAAATAAATCAACCATTTATTTAAAAATGAAATCTATTTATCATATTTAAAATAAATCAACCATTTATTTAAAAATGAAATCTATTTATCATCTTTAAAATAAATCAACCATTTATTTAAAAATGAAATCTATTTATCCTTTTATTTACCAGAGCACACAAGGGGTTATGAAGTCAGCATACTCATTCATAATTTCCAATTTATTGAGGCAAAAGTGCTAAAGAAAAAAACAATCAAGCATATGCAGACAAAGATGGATTTCTTTCCATTAATTTATTCACCTATTTCAGCCTCTAGAACTTACGATAGCTACTACGCCATAAGTTTAGGTTTAAGGTGGCTATATATTGATGATTATCCCTAATCCAATACATGTCTATATGAAGGTATCTATCCATGTTACCTTTGATTATGCCTCATCATCACTTCCCCAACCTCAAGTACCCTCACCTTCGGTGGAGGACTCAACTTATTCCACTTACAAGCGTACCTGATCCTACACATTAGCAATTTTTTAGCAGTATCATATTCTTTAATATCTACTAACACCGGTATTCTGCTTAATTTCACAAAATCGAGTATTAAGCATCATTAGATTACATGTTTTTTCATGTCAAAAGGTCCATCTGGGAGGGTCATGACATTCCCATCTTGGCTGAGAAGCCCCCTTTTCAACCTGGCCAAATTTTTTTGGATCCTTTCTATAACAAAATTCTATAAATATTTTTTTGCACATCCATAAAAGAGAAGAAAGCCAAGATAAGTAGCTAGAATATTTTCAATAGCACAACTGAGGATGTTGGCTATTCGAGCTTATCATCTAATGGGTGTATTAATAAAATAATTATTTTTATTTTATATGGTGGAATCGGTAGCTACCATGACGATCTAGGCATGTTGTCCATATTTTATGGCTACCACAATATTTTGCATTATCCACCATAGAAGCCACCACATAGTACTCATACAGTCTACCCCTATAACCACCATGTTGCAATTATTTAAAACCTTTTATGTCATTGAAAGCACCAGGAAAGGGATAAGCATTCAATATGATGAGGCTTGAGATTTGAACCTTGGATATCCACCCCCCTTACGAGGTTTGGTAAAACCAATTGGTCTACACCTTGGACCTATAAAATAAATTTTTATCTTGGAGAAATTGAACTTTTGACTAGTGGTTGACTCAAAGTAGAGCAAAATCAACTTAATGACTTGAGCTTGGCGATTAGAGGTAAGGATGGCAAGAATGATGTCATCAACAAATTATTGATGGGATATGGGATTAAGATATGAGGTTGGCTCAATACCTAATATTTCTCCCCTAGAGTAAGCTGATATTAAAGTTCTACCCAAAGCTTCAGCAAGGATAATGAAGAGAAAAGGAGTGGCAATGGAGGGATGGCTCCAGCTCTAGGTTCCCTTGGACTGACCAGTCCCACTTCTCCTTTTCCCTGCCCCCTCCCAGGTTGGCTCTCAGGCCTAGTTTCTAGGTTCCCCTATTTTCTCAGGTTTCCCTTTTGGCGGGGTTGCTGGTCTGCAAGGAGGGTTTGGTGGTTTCTTGCCCTGAGTTTCCTAGTTCGACGGGTTTCCAGTGTGCTTTCGGGGCTGTTGGAAGAGGGTTGGCTCTAGTTTTTTGGTTGCTACTCGAGATATTCATCTGCATTATTTTGGATTTGGGGGGTGCCTTTTCTCATAGATGGTTTTCCCAGTCGCCCCATGAAACCCTTGTCTTCGGGATCTCCTTGTAGATCTGGGGTTTGTTTGTTCTTATGGATGGATCTCAGGGATATTTCTATAGTTTGTTGTTTGGGTCCTAGGGGGGTGCCCATGCATGCAGCTACATCTCTCCTTGGATCCATTCCCTGATAGACAATGGTGGGGCTAGAAGTTTTCTTGATGGTGGTTTTAATGGCTTGTTTCCTTGCAGGGTTTGATCTTGGGATGGGGGCTCAAGTTCTTACAATGCAATGGCTTTCGCTATTTTTTCTACCCGTAAAATTCCTTCTCAGTCATGGACGCTCTCAAGACAACTTCCCTGTCTCTCCTCTATAGCTTGCATCCTAGATCGAGGTTCTTGTTAGGCAGGGGTTGTGTTCTTCTGGGCATGTTGCTGGTTTTCCTGCTGGGCGGGATCCATGAGTTCGCAGGATTTTCTGTAGGTTCATGACATGCTGGTTTTCCTCGATGGGGGGTCATGGGTTTGTCTGCAGGTCTTGGGCGTACTGCTGGTTTTTCTCATTGGGCAATTTTGCCTTCTCTTGCTAGTTTCTCTGAAGGCAGGATTCTAGGCATGCTGTTGTTTTTTCCTGCAAGGCGAGTTTTCCTATTGTTGTTGGGTTTCCCACGGGCGGGACCTTCCCTTGCTGCTAGATTTTTTTTCCCCGTTGGGCGGGACCCTTCACACCCGGTTTAGGGTTGGTTTGGTGGTTTTCCCACAGGTGGGATCTTTCAATTTTGTTGGTTTTCCCGCTAGGCGGGATTTCTCAAACATGCTGGTTTAGGGTTTGTGTGCCTTTCTAGCTTGGCGGGATTCCTAAACATGCTTGTTTTCTCCATGTGGTAGGATTTCCAGATTGTGTGGTTTTTTCCCCATGAGGCAGGATTGTAATTTTTTTTGTTGTTTTCCTTGCTAGGAAGGTTTTTAAATTTGCTAGGGTCCCCACTATGTGGGATTTCCCCTTTTTGACTACCGGTTTTTCCTGTTGAGCGAGATTTCCTTTGTGATGGTCTTCAGATGTTTCCCACTAGACGAGATTTTATCTTCATCCTTGTAATGAGTCTCCCACTGGGTGGGATGTGTCATTTGGGTTTTAACCCTCGGTTTGGTCTTTTGACCTATTGTAAGAAGGTTTTTGGGACTTGTAGACACCAAAACAGCACCAATCCGATTATGTGACAATAGGCACTGATCAACTAACACACATAGCCCCCAGGGCAGCTCTCAAAGGTTAAAAAGTTGTTCTAACCACTCACACAGTATTTTTATAAGTCAAAAATCAATTTGGCACCTTTTAGACACTCTGCTTCTTATTCGCTCCACCCAGGGACGAGTGCGGACTGGTACTCATTTCACCCATGGACGAGTACAGATTTGTACTCGTTTCACCCAGGGACGATTACTAGCACTCGCTTCTGGGTGGGACGAATGCCAAGTTTGACCAGAAAAAAGTTAGACCTCGATGCATGACAACTCAGAACTGCCACTTAGCTTTCCTTACATGGCATAGGAGTGCGAGTGAGTTCTTCTGACAACTCATATCTGCCAATTGACTCTCCATTCACTACATGGGAGTGAGAGTAGGCTTTTTAGGACAACTCGGATTTGCCACTTATATATCCCTTCATTGCATGGGAGTGCAAGTGAGCTTTTCTAAAACATACAAAGACATTCACAGAGGTAGTTAAGAAGCCCTTGATCAAGAAGAAGTCTTATCTTCACAAAAAGCATTCATGCAAAGAAACACTTTTGCATGTTAATTCAAAGAGACCCCTTGGGTCTATAAAATGGTGAGCTTCCTCACCCAAAAGATATACAGAGAAGGAGCATTTTGAGCGACGAAGTGCTGCTAATTCACTTACTTGTGATTTGTGCTTTTAACATCCATAATATATTAATTGAAAGAGAGGTTATTGGGTGAATTTTGAGGGCATGAATCAAGAACCAAAATCCAATTTTTCTGACCACAATATCCTACCAATTTGTCGACAACACATCATACCAGGTTTTGGACCCATCCCAAGCGGATTGGTGTCGAAACAAAGTTTCACCCACGGGTGGTTTGCCTTCGGGCACCCCCCGCTTTATTGCTTTTGGTGACTATTTCTTTTGTAGTGTTTAGCTAGTTTCATGTTTATGCTTTTGTCAAGTTTTTAGTTTATTTAAACTCATTTTAACCATCATTAGATTTATATTTTATTTTTCATACACAGGTGCTACTGATTCTTTGTTTGTTTCTTTGAATGTAGATTTGCAGCATTAGAGGAGCAGCGAGTAATCTACCTTTACCAACGCAAGCGACGACAATGTTTTGGTTTTCCCATCTTATATGTGGGCACACGAAAGAAGGAATTTTGAAACAAGTTGTAAAAGACCAACATTTAACGCTCCTATCCCCTAAAAAGGAAGGAGACGCATTGTAACACGAATTTGTAAAGCATATCAATAAAAGGGCTGTTATTTTTATATTGCTTTGATATCTTGTGTTCATGTTCTTTCTTTTTATGCATTTTTCAATAACATAGGGTTTAAGCATTATTTTAGTTTCATTTACATTGCATTTTTATTTTATCCTTTTTGTTTTTGGAATCTCGTGTTTTCAATGGCGATCACGGTGGGACCAGTACTTGGCTTCGCCGCCAGTATTGGCACCACCTAGACCAGGAGTGTCATTCTATTTATACATCTCAACCACTAAGGTGGCATTGGGCACCATGCTGTCCCAGAAAAATGAACTTCACAAAGAACAGGCTACATACTATCTTAGCTGCACCCTGGTCAGTTATGAACTTAACTATGCATACGTTGAAAAGCTCTGCTTGGAAGTGGTGTTTGCTACCAAAAAGCTATGCCACTACATGCTTAGTAATAAGACATATGTTGTGTCTAAGGAGAATCCATTGCGATACATGATGAGTCATACTTATCATAGTAGCCGCACAACGAAATGGATCATGTTGTTGACGGAGTTTGACATAGAATTCATTGGACAAAAATCTATAAAAGGTCAAGTCATCGCCGATCAACTAGTCGAGGCTCCTCTTGAAGATGATCAGCCTCTGATTTTTGAACTACTTGATGATGGGGTCTTCCATGTTTCAGAGTCACCAGATTTTGATGAGCCTGAGTCACAGGCTGACATAACCCTCTTCTTCGATGGTTCTAAATGTGAGCAAGGGGGTGGTGCGGGAATTGTATTCTTCACTCCGTAAGGTGCTCCAATGCCCTTGTCATTTAAATTAGACTTCTCGTGCACCAACAACAATGCAGAATACAAAGCCTTGCTCATAGGTCTTCAGACATCAATCACCATGAACATTAAATGATTGAACATCTTTGGTGATTCGTTGTTAATTGTCAACCAAGTAAAGGGGATATTCCAATGTAAATGTCTAGTTTTGCAGGCCTATAAAGCCCTTGTGGACAAATTCCTGGCACAACTTGAATGGTATGACATCGAGGCACTCCATCGATCATCAAATCATTTTGTGGATACTATGGCCTCCTTGGGGTCACTCATCCCGAAAGACCCTTCTGGTGAAATGACAACCATTCAGGTTAAAACATTATCACAATCTACGATGGAGCATACAAGCTCTGATCTGACACCAGGAATCCACATGATCCATATTGAACCATCTCTGGATAAGTTCTCTCGAATTTGAGATTGTTTGACTCAAGCCAACTGGGGGTCCTTATTCTCCCCGACCCCTCTTAATAGCAACACCACATTGTTTTTACAAGTTCTTTCCTGCTCAACTTTTGTTCGGGATAGACTTCAAGAGGGATTGGTCGTTCATACTATCAAGGTTTCTGATCAGCAAGACTGGTACACACCCATTCAAGATTACCTCAAGCTAGGTAATCTCCCACTTGGATTGACACAAGCCATGAAAAGATCATTCAAATAGAAAGTGACAAAGCATGTCTTGTTAGGAGACATTTTGTATCGTTGAAATTATGAAGGAATCCTCCTTCATTATTTGGACCAGCAAGAGTCTGCTTGGGCGATCACCCAAGCTCACAATGGTACCTGTGGTGGCCACTTCAATGGTATGGCCATCACAAAGCGCATTCTTTGCATGGGTTATTATTGGCCATCTTTAGAGAAATATTGTTGCGCATATGTGAAGAAGTGTGTGAAGTGTTAGCACCATGCTAATTTGACACATGTACCTTCTCAGGCCTTACAATCGATTCAATTAGTTTTGCCTTTTTCACAGTGGGACTTTGATCTAATTGGAAAGATCTCCCCTATGTCGTCTGGTCGTCACACATTCATTTTAACGGCCACAAAGTACTTTACCAAATGGGTGGAAGCAATTTCGCTAACCACTACGACTGGAGCCCGCATTGCGAAATTTATTTTGCATAACATCATATGTCGTTTTGGTATTCCATCCAAAATAGTCTCGAATAATGGGACACCATTCAAGAATAAAGATGTGCGTGCTTTGACAACAAAGTACAAGATTCAGCATAGTTTTTCAACACCCTATTATCCATAGGCAAATGGACAAGTAGAGGCATCAAACAAAATGCTAGTCGCCATTCTCAAAAAGATAGTTGCAGACAATCATCAAGACTGGCACATTCAGATCCTGCTTGCCCTATGGGCTTATCACACCAGCATTCGAACGACCACTGGGGCAACTCCATTTTCGCTGGTGTATGGCTCTGAGGCAGTCATACCTTTTGAGTTGGAATTTCCTTCCCTATGCATTTCAATGCAAGAGTTCATTGATGATGACACTACACAACAGGCCTGGTTAGATCAACTGACGTTGCTCGACGAACGATGCGTTAATGCTCTCGAGAATTTGCATATCTATCAAGAGCGACTTAAGAAAGCATACAACATGAAAGTCCACCTTAGGGAATTTTAGGTTGGTGACTTGGTCTTAAAATAGAACCAGCAGAATTCTAATTTGTCGTCCCATCTACGGGACAAGTTCATGGCAAACTGGTTAGGTCCTTACATCATTGACGATAAAATAGGACCTGGAACATACCGGCTTGCCTCTCTTGAAGGAATCAAGGAAACAAAACCCTTGAATATCATTCATTTGATGCCATTCCACATCTAGAGAGCCATAGTCCAACAAAAAGCTCCAAGGATTACCATAATTGCTTGGTCAACCCAAAAAGCTCCAAGGATTATCATAATCGCTTGGTCAACCCAAAAGCTCCAAGGATTTTTATAATCGCTTGGTCATCCTTAAATGCCCCAAAGGTATCTATAAACCCTTTGGTCAACACCAAAAGCTCCAAGGATTACCACAATCGCTTGGTCAACCCAAAAGCTCCAAGGATTACCATAATCGCTTGGTCAACCCAAAAGCTCCAAGGATTTTTATAATCGCTTGGTCATCCCTAAATGCCCCAAAGGTATCTATAAACCCTTTGGTCAAACCCAAAATCTCCAAGCATTACCATAACTGCTTGGTCAACATAAATATTCAAAAATAAAAATAAACAACAAAAAAACCAAAATCACAAAAACAATTGCATTTCAATTCCATGCATACTCATAAAAAAAAAAAAAAAACAAATCAAAATCACAAAAAGAATTACATCTCAATTCCATGCATACTCAAAAAAAAAAATCAAAATTACAAAAACATTTGCATTTCAATTCCATGCATTCTCATAAAAATCAAAATACAAAAATATAGGTTGCATTAAGCATTGCCTCCATACATTGCATACTTCGCTAGGTCATACAAGTCAAAAGCACCATAGATAGTCATTATTTGGAAATTCCATCATTTTTCACATCAAATCCATTTTCATAAATGCGTACATCCAGCATATCACCATTTTATTTTAGCATAGTCAGTTGTCTCCTAATGTATATAGGGTTTTTGTCATTCAGATGTCTTTAAATTTCTAGCCAAAACTGTACATAGTTAAACAGATTTTACATGGAAAAGTTTTACTTGGATCCCACCTTGTTACGTAGCATCCCAACACAAATTAACACACATGTATAAATTCCTAAGTTGTGTGAACGAAAGATGAAACCTACACAATAATCCAGGTCACCATAAGCGAAACGGCTATCTTGCTCATCCCCCTGTGCGAATGACCCTAGGAATGCTGAGAGTTGGCAAAAGGACAAGCATCCTCCCTACCCAATTCCCCATGAATCCCAAGTTCTCAAAAGTTGCAAAACATCAAAAATTTGCAAAACATCAAAACACTAAAATTTGACATCCTACAGTGCACACATAAAAAGGCACAAACAATAGTGATTCTCGTCACTCCATATTCACATCCCTTGCTCAAAAAAAAAAAAGAGAAAAAATAAAACAAAAATAAATAGTGATTTTATCACTATAAAGAGCAAGTATCCCAATACATTTTAAGAAAAGAAGGGAGTCGACCTTGAATCCCTGGAACTCTCAGCATTTTGATAGGTCATGAGGCAAGCTTCAGTATTGGTTTGGTTGACAGCCTATCGGTCACTGGTGGTAAAACTCCCGCATGATGATATATCTATCACATTAACTTGTGTACAGATCAATGTTTGCATGTGGATGAGCTAGCTTATGGTATCCTAGAAAACACCGCAGACAAATCTGACTAAATAAAATAAAGGAGTTAGTGGAGCTAATTAGGTGATCCTCAGTACAGGTTCGATTGAAAGCCCATCTGGCACTGGCGGTATCCTGATGAATAACACATAAACGAACTCAATTGCACACACGGGGATGTGAAATAACTTGGTTAAATTCAAGTCGGATTTAGACCTTGTTCAAAAGTCTTGCGAGATAAATGTACAGTCTTGGCTAGTTAGTTAAAATATCTGCATCTCAGAAAAGCTTAACTACATTTTCAAACAACCAATACATTTCATTTCGTACATCACCATCAGAAAATAGACAAAATACAAAAACAAAGTTTTCACATGCACAAGCATTCCACAAAATAATCCCATTACTATAGCAAGTCCAATCCAAATCTTGTACAGTCTACGGTGCCTTGAAAAATCATCAACAATTCATTGCATTCATTCCATATGCATACATCATACAAATTAGAACCATCACATTCATAATCGCATATGCATACATCAATGTAAAAACATGTACATAAAAATAAATCATGAAAACTGTATAAACACCAAAAAGAGTAATCTGTATATATATATCATAACAAAATTGCCTGTAGGCTATAGTGCACCGGTCCTCGGACCTCGCTCCCATAATCCAAAATCTCAAAAACCCCCAACCTAGGGCATCGGCCACCATGATCATGCAGGATCGGTGCGACGAGAGCTACCCCCTGCAGTATCAGTCCTCTGAGATCTCTCAGGGTGACTGCTTGCCCCTACATCCCGACAACTAGCACCTCCCTCATCTTGCCATCGAAAACGAGATGATGCTGACTGCTCTGTCCCACTATCTCTCGTCTGGTACGACGAGCCACTCGTCGAAGGCTCTAGTATTTGCCTACCAAGGAATATAATCTCGCCCTCCATCTCCTATTGATGCTGACTCCACTCTGCCTCCCACCTATGGTAGTACATGATGGCATCATCACACTGTGCTAGCTGCACCCACAGGAGATCCCTCTCCCATGCAACATTCATATCACCCCCTACCGATGAGATGTAGCCCCTGCGCTCTCCTGCTCTGCCAACTATGTTCACAGGCGATCCCTCTCCTGTGTCATCTCCCCAAGATCTCCATCCCACCTCTACAATCACCCCGTCAATCGTGCTACCTCAGCGCGCAACCCCGCCTCTGTATCCCCTGACCCAGCCGGCTACGTCGGCCTCTCTGGAGTATCGGCCTGCTCCGAAGCATCCTGCATCTCTGGCTGCTCCTCCTCATCAACATCCTCTCCCGCATCTACCACATCCACCATGTCCACATCTGTAGGAGCTCCCCAACCCTCTCCTGGTGCCTCTGCACCCTCTTCGCCTCCCCCTACCTCATTTCCTCCCAATGGCCCCTCACCTCGCCACTGTCGAAGTGTCCACCACTCCTGGTACTCAGTAGTCACTCCGATGTCATATACGTCTGGAATGTCTAGTACTGTATCTTACTCCTCCCCTAGTGGCTCGAGGATCGGTGTAGCTAAGGTCCTCTCATCGCTCTAACGTCGATAGACTACGGGTTCCCTAGGCAACCCTTGGCGTACCCCAAACTATCGTGTCACTCGGAGGTAGTGGAAGTCTCCTGCTCTGTCCCATGTCGCCCAATCACCCATCTCCCCCTCCGAACCTACCGAAGCCACTCATTAGCGTCTAGCCATGCGAGACAATCCTGATATGGCCTCCATACCACATCTATGGGAGTCAGTCATGCCAATGCATCTCTGTAATGGTCCACGACTCCTGCAAACCGCCGACTCTGCCCCTGCTCCTCAGACCAATACCATAGAGCACAATAACCAATATCTCTATCAACCATGTCTTCCCGTGTAGTCTAGGGTAGCCCTCATGGTCACTCTATGGCTATATGCTGCCATGCACAACACTGCAACAAGTAACTGTAGCCAATCCCCTTTCGCCTCTGATAGCGGACCTCATACAACTCATCATACAATTGAGCCAAAAGCGTCTGGCCCCATCTCATGATCATCGACTCTGTCATCAGACACTCCACTAACTGCCACACCACCTCCAATAGGTTCCATGGGAACCTCGCTCCTGACGAGTCTGGTAGGAGCATGTTGGAAATGAGGCTCATGAGTAGTGCATGCCTCACTCCCAACATTCCCCTCGCATACCAATATCGTACCAAAATCCCCCCAATCTGACAATCTAGCTCTGCCCTCTCTAACAAGCTCATCCCATCCTCATCCTCTCCATGTCCAAAATACCAAGTCAGTACAGCCATCCTCTGGCCTTGTGGTGTCATCTGGATGGGAACCCCATCTATCGAAATTCGAAGAATCCGATACACGTCCTCTAAGGTGACGGTCATCTCCCCTGTCAGAAGATGGAAGGTGTTCGTCCGAACATCCCATAGACTGACCAAAGCTGTCAAGTACGCTCGATCTGCCACAACCGCATCCAACTGAGCCACATGCTTGAGCCCTAGGGCATCAATCCAATCCCAGTCCTCAGCAGTCAATGCCTCGCGGGCATTAGAAAAAATAGTCGGTACCCGATGCCGACTCTTCACCACCTGCACATCACAAAAAATAACACACATCAAAAACATGCATCAAATTACCATCACATGTACAAAAATGCATAACTGTACAGTAACATCTTTAATTCATATGTACATCCGAAAAAAAAAAAAAAATTTGACGTGGTTTACCTACGGTTTTACTTAAGTTTACCATTTCAAAACAAAAAACATTCATTCCGTTTTCATCTTACATTTCATCACAAACAACAAAAATTTGATGTGGTTTACCTATGGTTTTACCTAAGTTTACCATTTCAAAGAAAAAAAAAATTCATTCAGTTTTCATTTTACACTTTATCAAAAACAACAAAAATTTGACGTGGTTTACCTACGGTTTTACCTAAGTTTACCATTTCAAAACAAAAAAAAATCATTCAGTTTTCATTTTACATTTCATAAAAAACAACAAAAATTTGACATGGTTTACCTACGGTTTTACCTGAGTTTACCATTTCCAAACAAAAAAATTCATTTAGTTTTCATTTTACACTTTATCAAAAAAAATTACAAAAAAAGTTTGACATGGTTTACCTACGGTTTCGACCTAAGTTTACCATTTCAACAAAACAATTCATCCATTTTTCATTTTTAATTCCATCAAAAACAACAAAAATTTGACATGGTTTACCTATGGTTTTACCTAAGTTTACTACTTCAAAACAAAAAAATTCATCCATTTTTCATTTTTTTTTCCATAAAACAAAAATTTTACAAACAAGTTGACATGGTTTACCTACGGTTTCGACCTAAGTTTACCATTTCAAAAAAAAAATTCATCCATTTTTCATTTTTAATTCCATAAAAAATTGCAAAAAAATTCGACATGGTTTACCTACGGTTTCGACCTAAGTTTACCATTTCAACAAAAAAAATTCATCCATTTTTCATTTTTAAATTCCATACAAAAATGGGCATGGTTTACCTATGGTTTCAACCTAAGTTTTACCATTCACATCAAAAAAAAACATTTTTATAACCATTGTTACCCTAAGGTGTTACTCTAAGTTTCATTTTAGGTTTATCTTACGGTTTTCCATCTAAGTTTCCATCGGTTTGCATCCACGTTTCATTTGGTTTCATTCATTCACCTTTTCATTTAATTAATTAGGGTTTCATGTCTTAAACAAACGAAAAACATAATAAAAACACATTTGCATTTTTCAAATTCAAACTCGAGGAGATAGTGCACTTACTGGTCTTGCCTCGGCTCTGCCGCTTGACGACCCGGTCTGTGCACTCATGGTAGCTAGAAAATTCGACAGCGCTTCGCATCATAAAATCTACCTCCTCCTCCCCAGAGCTCCAACTCACAATCGCTGAACAGTGCAAATGAGCCAAATCCGTCATTTTCGCCTATTTATATTTTTCACTTGCTGGTAATCGTCTCTGACTGGAACGAGTGCTTTTTCTTCAGAGGCGTGCTCGTCCCACCCCAGGACGAGTACTATCCTGGCATTCGTCCCCCCCGAGATGAATATAAAAAAATAAAAATAAATAAAAAATCAAAAAATCAAAAACAACCAAAACATAAAAAAGACAAATGCCAACAAAACTACTAAAAATTGCCAGACAAAAGTGCTCTTGCACTTAACTTCTTGGCATTAGAAAATTGATTTCGGGGTCTACCTTGTCGCTATCCTACTCCCTAAGAAGGCTACAGTAGCCGCACCGCTCCACGGGAAGACAGATTTTCGCCAATGTTAACCCCAAATGGCATCCCAAAATGGGTTCACACCCACCAAAATAGGTCAAAACAATCGAGAAACTGCTCGAGCATGCATCGGATAACATTTGAAGGCACCTTCACTTAAGTCATCTTGGGTCAAGCGACTCGTCGCTTTTCTCATGTCGGTCATTCCCTCATCGATTCGTCGCTTGAGGGGGTAGTCACACTTAGTTGCCAATCAACACCAATATACCCAGTCTTGGAAATGACATGCATTCAAAGTATCATTGCAAAAGACAATCGCGCCCTTGCTTGGGGCAGCAAACAAGCAATTATCACAAATTGATCATATACTTGGCATTCGTGAATCATGAACTCAATGTTCCCACAGACAAAAGGTTGCGCCCTTTGCCTCTTAATGACTGATCAATGTCTAAGTTCAAGTAATACCTCACAAAACCAGGTTAATGCTTGATTTAAGTTCTTTAGCTCATCAGAAGCAAGGATTCAAGAATGCGTGCCACTTCCATACTTGGGGCATCAAGAGTTGGTTAGGTTACTAAAAACCTTAATCATTAGTGCTTTGGTTATCTATTTTTTTGCTCAGCACTGCACCATGTATAGCGCTTTCCAAAAAGGGGCATCTGTAGACACCAAAACAACACCAATCCGATTATGTGACAATAGGCACTGATCAACTAACACATATAGGCCCCAGGGAAGCCCTCAAAGGTTAAACAGTGGTTCTAACCACTCACACAACAGTTTTACAAGTCAAAAATCAATTTGGCACCTTTTAGACACTCTGCTTCTTATTCGCTCCACCCAGGGACGAGTGCGGACTGGTACTCGTTTCACCCAGGGACGAGTATGGATTTGTACTCGTTTCACCCAGGGACGATTACTAGCTCTCACTTCTGGGTGGGACAAATGCCAGGTTTGACCAGCAAAAAGTCAGACCTCAGTGCATGACAACTCAGAACTGCCACTTAGCTTTCCCTACATGGCATAGGAGTGCGAGTGATTTCTTCTGACAACTCATATCTGCCAATTGACTCTCCATTCACTACATGGGAGTGAGAGTAGGCTTTTTAGGACAACTCAGATTTGCCACTTAGCTATCCCTTCATTGCATGGGAGTGCAAGTGAGCTTTTCTAAAACATACAAAGACATGCACAGAGGTAGTTAAGAAGCCCTTGATCAAGAAGAAGTCTTCTCTTCACAAAAAGCATTCATGCAAAGAAACACTTTTGCATGTTAATTCAAAGAGACCCCTTGGGTCTATAAAATGGTGAGCTTCCTCACCCAAAAGATATACAGAGAAGGAGCATTTTGAGCGATGAAGTGCTGCTAATTCACTTACTTGCGATTTGTGCTTTCAACATCCATAATCTCTTAATCGAAAGAGAGGTTATTGGGTGACTTTTGAGGGCACGAATCAAGAACCAAAATCTGATTTTTCTGACCACAATATCCTACCAATTTGCCGACAACACATCATACCAGGTTTCGGACCCATCCCAAGCGGATTGGTGTCGAAACAAAGTTTCACCCACGGGTGGTTTGCCTTCGGGCACCCCCCACTTTATTGCTTTTGGTGACTATTTCTTTTGTAGTGTTTAGCTAGTTTCATGTTTATACTTTTGTCAAGTTTTCAGTTTATTTAGACTCATTTTAACCATCATTAGATTTATCTTTTATTTTTCATACACAGGTGCTACTGATTCTTTGTTTGTTTCTTTGAACGTAGATTTGCAGCATTAGAGGAGCAGCGAGGAATCTACCTTTACCAACGCAAGCGACGACAACGTTTTGGTTCGCCCATCTTATATGTGGGCACGCGGAAGAAGGAATTCTGAAACAAGTTGTAAAAGACCAACATTTAATGCTCCTATCCCCTAAAAAGGAAGGAGACGCATTGTAACACGAATTTGTAAAGCATATCAATAAAAGGGCCGTTATTTTTATATTGCTTTGATATCTTGTGTTCATGTTCTTTCTTTTTACGCATTTTTCAATAACATAGGGTTTAAGCATTATTTTAGTTTCATTTACATTGCATTTTTAGTTTATCCTTTTTGTTTTCAGAATCTCGTGTTTTTAGGACCCTTTAAAAACCCGCCTGTAATATAATTCCAACTTACCAAAAAAATGAAGAGAAAAGGGGATAAAGGGTCACCTTGCCTTAAACCTTTGAAACTCTAAAAGTTTCTAGCAACAGATCCATTAACAAGAATTGATAAATTGGTGCTTGAGATGCATTATTTAATGAGGTCAATCCATTCAAAGTGGAACCCAAACCTATATAGGATAGAGAAAAGAAACTTCCATGACACTCTATTTAAGGCCTTATTCATATCTAATTTAAGGAAAAGATCAACCTTGCTACTTTTGGATACTAAATTAAAAATTTCATGAATGGCGATGATGTTGTCTATAATGAGTCTTCCTTGAACAAATCTATCTTGATTGAGACCAATGATATGTGGAGGAATTGGTTTGATTCTGGTAGCCATCACTTTAGTGAGGATTTTGTAAAAAATATTGCAAAGGCTAATTGGTCAAAAATTAGCAAGGTTTTTGGCATTGCTGGTCTTGGGAATAAGGGCCAAAAATGTGGAGTTGACATCCTTGGAAATGTTTTTATCCCATTGCATTTGTTAAAAAACAATATCGAGTCCCACAATATTCCAAAAGCATTGAAAAAAGATGGGAAAATTGTCAGACCCAAGGCTTTCCAACCTTGCATGGAGAAGACAACATCACGAATTTCCTTAGTAGAAAAAGGCTTTAGTAGGATATTATTTTTCTCTTGGGTTACTAGCCTAGGAATGTTGCTCAATAGGTTCTTAAAAGTTTTTTGGTCATAATCTGGGCCGGGACCAAGCAAATATTCAAAAAAAACAATCATCTTGGCCCTAATATCAGATATATCTCTTGTAATAGTCCCATCTACCTTGGTGAGTTTCCTAATCTTGTTAGTTCCTTTATGCCTCAAGGTGGTGGTATGGAAAAATTTAGTGTTAGAATCACCTTCCTTCAACCAAATTATCCTAGACTTCTACCTCTAGAAAACTTCTTCACTTTTAAGGATATTGTGATATCTAGTCAAGAGGATCTTCTCGACATCCCATAGACTAGGATCAAGATCTCCATTATGATCAAAGATCTCAATATTCATAAGTTAGAATTGGATGTCCTACTTTCTAGATAATTTATTGCCAAAAATATCTTTGTTCCACTACTTAAGATTTGCTTTCACAAATCAAAGTTTTTTGTTGACCCGAGAAGCAAGGGATCCAAAAAATTATAGGACCACCATGAAGAGATGAGGGGTTTGAGATCAAGATCCTAGAGCCATATCACCTTGAATCTAAAGGGGAATTTTAATGAGGATGCTTGGAGAAAGTAGTCAATAAGGAGAGAATTGTGGTCAGAACCAATTCTAGGAAGGGAGTGAAGGATAGCATCACCAAAGGAGCAGATGGTATTAAGGGATATAAGGAATTTATCAAACCTAATTTGGATAAGTTTATCACCCCTTCTATGATTTCTCTAAGTGAATTTGGACCCCTTTATTTGGATATCCATAATTTGATTATCATCTATGAAAGAGGTCATCTTAGTAAGAATTAGTTATAATTTTGAAACCTCCTTTCTTGTTAGTGGGAAATAGGGGAGAGTTAAAATCTCTAGCCAACATCCATGCCTCATTATAAAAAGCCTCCCTCATTTGGCTTAGGGTGTTCCAAAGATGAGATCTTATAAAAGGAGTATTTAGTGCATAGATATTTGAAAGGACCCATCTGCAGTTATGATCTTTGCTAAAAACAAGATGTTCATGAAATTTTTTGCAATGGACAGGAGTATAACTTCAACAACATTCACATCCCACAAGCATAAAAAGCCACTAGAAGCTCTATTTGTAGGACTTATGAGGAAATCACAAATTTTCCATATGTATTTGGAGATGCAAAAATAATTTTGGATATCCAATTTGGACTCTTGTATAAGGAAAATAGAAGGCTTTAATATTTCCTTATGGACTTAACTAGATATTATTTGTTATGTCCATTGAGGCCTCTCACATTCCATGAGAGGATCTTCATTTTTTACTTTTGGAGGAGGATCTCTTTCCTCTTCCTTGTGAAGAGATAAATTTAGGTTTGTTATTATCTTCATAGGGTTGCCCTCTTGGGAGGTTTTCTTTCAAGGAGAGGTGCAAGGTTAGCTGGGTACCATTAGCAATCTCTTCTTCACACTCTTTGATTCTTATCTCTTGGGTAGAATACCAACCTCTCTTCTTCTCAAATTTGAAATTGGTAATAAGCTTTTTTTGGTTCCTAGTAAAGGGGGGTCTTGAAGAGAAGAGGTTTCTAGGAAGGGTTTTACAAGGGGAATGGCCAAGGAGTCTTTGGAAGAAGAAGATATATGAGAAGGGCTTTGGAGAAGTTCAAATATGGATTTCTCATTAGTGAAAAGAGACTCATCAATAGATAGACTAGAAAAGGGATTGGAAATAGAAATAGGAGGGCATACCTAGTGGGAGGAAGAAAGGTTAGCTTACACCATAATTTTACCTTGGTGGGATGCAACCTCAAAGTTAGCTTGTGCCATAAGTTTGCCTTGGTGGGTTGCAACCTCAAAGGATGAATCCTTTAGAGGGTCTCCCAATGAGCTAGAAGTAGGATCTAGAGGAAGAGACTCTTGAGATTCAACATTTGCCAAACCCCCAGAGGAGATTTGAGAAGAGGGATTCAAATATGAAGAAGGAAGCCCCTATTTTGAATCTACCCTGGTGCCATTGGGAAGAGGTAGGGATTTTTGAGCTACAAGCATAGAAAAAGTTTTAGAACCTTTATTATTTAGTTGCTACTACTAAACCCATTTACCATGAGGTTTCCTTGTAGGAGGAACCTTGGGAGGTCTTAAGGTTGGGCAATGTGAACTGAGGTGTTCTTGCTTAGAACATTCAAAACAAAACATAATCTTGTTTTCATACTCAATGATCTGGTGCTTGCAACAAAGATCTAAGATTAAGTTAATGGAAGAAGGAATTTAAGACTCTAAGTTGGAATTGATGAACATGCATGCATAAACCATGTGGGACTTAGCCTTAGTTACCAGATCAAAAGTAATCAACTCACCAATGACCCGAGTGATCCCTCTAAGGATGTCTTCATACCAAAACTGAATAGGGAAACCTAGAAGGCAAACCCAAATTAGAGCGAGATTAATATTTTGAGTTTTAGGGTTGAAATCCATGCTCCACTTCTTAAGAAATAGAACCCTTCACCCGAAGAACCAAGGACCACCTATGAGAATATGGCTCGAGTCACTTAGGTTGTTTATCTTGATTAGAAAAAATCGCCTGGGGAGGACCACCAATTCCATAGAGCCTTGAGGGAACCAATTGGAAAGGGCCCATTTATGAATGGACTCCATGTCAGATCTCGAGCTGAGAAATTTCCCCACCAAAAATAAAGTCTCAAGCCATATAGGTTGACATAAGCTCAATCGAGACCCTAATGGAGCCTTGATATGGATGCAAATTGACTCTAGGGTACATAGGGAAACCAAAGGAAGACTTATTCTTCAAAATACCATAGATCTGACAATAGGGTCATAAATGCTAGAGACCATCAATGGCTAGTCATCAAGAATTTTGAGAGGGATTTTAGCAGAACCATCCTCAATTGGACCTACCCAACATGAAGGCGCATACCCATTAGAGTGAAAAGCATTGCCATCAATTCCAAAAGGGGTTTTTTAACAAGAACCAAAAGAGGGTCCCCATCAAATCCAAAAAATATCTTACTTTTTGCATGTCCCAAAGGGGGGTTCCCAACTATACCTGACACATCTACGCTACCCACAAGATCAAGTAGGATAGGTTGGAGGTTAGAGTTACAGTTGTGACCAGCTCCATAAGACCTACTAGTGATAAATTCAAGTTTTTGAGGAACATCACCATCACCATTACCATCGCTCATCCTTGCCATCACCCAAAAATCATTTGTTTTTGTTGTTCTTTTGATTTTTTGATTTTTTATTTGGTAATTATTAAGACTAAATAGATAATTAATTAAATTAACCATGAGTGATAGATTGAAATAGTGAACATTGTGCTTGGAATTTACAAGAAGTGGTAAATCTTGTTTAACAATGTATCTTGAGTGAAAATATTCCTTTTTGAGTAATGTAATGCATAAAAGGCTTGGAGCTTTGGCCTTGGGAAGGGAGATGCTATTTGAACTCCAAATCTCAGAGGTTTTAGGGCTAGTAAAGGCATCGAAAGAGGACTACAAAATAAAAATACTAAGCAAGTGAGGATGAAGGTAGCAATTTAATGTAATCCTTGCTAGAATGCATTATAGAGGTGCTTCTTAGATTTGATGTGTTGTTGCATTATTTTGAGTATAATGCATAGATGATTTATTACTATTTGCAAATAGTTGGGTTTTTTTGCTTTGTTGCCTCAATATTGGTATAGTCATTTTGAATCCTTACTTTTATTGTTAGCCTTCATTTGAGAAGATTCAACTCTCTTTTCGTTTATTGTGCCCAAATCCATTGTAGTATATCTTATGTTTTCTCTTGTTCTTTGAGAGTCAAAATATTTTAGCTAGGACTTTGTTGATATTTTCCTAGCTTGTGGACATCCCTATTGCTACATGTTGTGCATTTTGGTTGTTGCATAAAGGACATCCTTGTTACTGCTTGTTGTACATCTTGGTTGTTGTTCATAGTTTGTGTTTGGGTAGCTCTCAATAGCTTGTAGTTGCACTCCTTTCCGAGTTTCATCAGTGTGCTCTAGTGGTCCCTTGGAGTTTGTGTTACTCTCAGGATTTTTTGATTTGTTTTGTTGACTATGGTAGCTTTGGGAGTGTAGGTGGTACTATGTTTGAAGGTGGCATTGGTCGACCTCATTTGTAGGGTTAATTATTTTATCTTTTAAGCCTTTGGAGTTAGGTTTTTATTTCTGGTTGATGGTTGTTTCTTTATGTAGATATAATTTAATTGAATTTTGAGTTTAGAGTTGCAGCATTAAAACTTTAATTAGAGCTTTCATTGTATATCATTTGATATTTACAAAACTGAATGAATGGGCACCAGTAAGTTAATTTTTATTTGCTTATTTTCAAAATTATAAAGAGAATTAATAGTGTGTGGATGAATTAATTATTAGAAGAAATGCATAGTCTTATAATAGGAAAGAAAGATATTTAGGCTTAATATAGTTGAAGTAAGTATTATTTTATTGTGAATCTTGGATAATTGTTTTAAAATAATGTTGGAAGACTTGTTAAGTTGTATGTATCCATAATAATGAATTTCTGAGGCTTAGGTAGATAAGAAATTCATTATAGAGAGAAGTATGGGATTCTCTCATTATTTGTAAAAAAATGTATTTTGCATGGTTGCTTGCATTGCATTAAGAGTTGTCATGATCCCTAAGTTCTCTTAAATTTTGAGAGAGATTCTTTTCATTAAGAGGGTCATGAAAATAAGGAGGTGCAAAGGCCACTTGGGAAGACTTGCTCTAATGTATCTTGGAATGAAAATTTGTTATGTAAATGGAAGTTTGATTTGTAAGACTTAGATGATACTTTAAAATTATTAGTGGATTGCAATTTTTTGTAAAATAGTGAATGATAAGCAGAAACAAAAAATGTTTTGTATATGATATTTATTTGTAAAGTATTATTTTTGGAAATTAGAAGCTATCTCTATGATCTATTTTATGAGATTTTTTCATTAAGTAGAGATGTTAGAATTTTGACTTTTTATCATTATTTCATGTTAGCCTTATGTTAGATGCAAGCAATATGATCAATTTATTTTTGGTGCTAAATTTAGAGTGATGCTTCTTGGTGATAGCATGATGATTGGAACTATGTTTATTTGAGATGCAAAGTTCTATTTATATTCAAATTTTCATATTGTGTTATAATTTAGCATGTTATTATATCACTTTAATTTTATGAGAGAGATGTTATTTGATTTAATATAATAGATTAGTGGGGGTTTTGGGGTTGGATATAGAACCTGATAAGAAACCTGAGTTAAAAGACAACCTAATCCTAGGACAAGTTGTGTTGATGCAATAACCAAGTAGATGTGAGTCCTAGAAGGATTTGTGAGGATGCAATTACCAGGTACTCATAAATCTAGGAGGTGCAATGATGCAATAGTCAGCTTATCATGAATTGATACACCTTGATTGGTGAGGATCGGGTGTTCTATAACTAGAATGGTGAATGGTGAATGGTGAGGTTTGGGTTATCATGTTCATTGTAATGTGAATGGTAATGACCATAGTTATCCCACGAAGTTATCGTAACTAAGCATCAAGGATTTGTGCTAGAATAACCTACATAGATGGAATTATGGTAAGGTTAGATAATAGGAGTCCCCCTTTAAGTGTTATAGGCTTAAAGGATAATCCCTACATTGTTGTTACATTATCCTATACTAGTGAGGGTATAGGAAAGGTGGGGGGACCACTTTGGCATCCTTTTAAACAATGAGGTTTAATAAGGTGAACCCTAGAAAATATGGAATGTTGGCCACTCCCTTCCACTTGAGTGTCATTTGTAGATACATTGAACTCAAATGTCGTGAAGCTTTGAGAATGTTGAAAATAATATTGGGAACTCTTTATGTGAACCTACTTGTGTAAATATATATATATATATATATATATATATCTTAGGTTGGTTTTGTGGGTTGTTATAGTTGGTATCAGAGCTCTTAGTCATATGAATAGAAGCTTACATGGAGTGTGCCTAGGATAAGCCTTGAATTGATGTGCTACTTTGGGGAAACATACTCTACTAGGGACATTAACGTGATCTAGGATAAGTTAGGTATTTCATGTCGACTGAACTAGACAGACCAAGGAGTAAAAATACTAGAGGATATAGTTTCTTATTGGGTAATGGCACCTTGTAGAGGTAATCATGACCATGATCATTATCGACTGACTGGTAATGATCATGTTAGTTCATGGGGGAAATAAAACTAATTGATTGTAGTACTATTGAGGGAAATTATCACTTATCAAGCTCCTTTATGTGGATAAGAGATGGCACTTATTTTAAGAGTAGGATCATATAATAATGTAGGATTTGTTGCACATGAGAAAACTATAGTGCATACCCAAAATAAGTCTATATAAAAAATGGACCCTAAAAAAATAACTAGAAGAGCAATGGACCCCAACAAAAGAACTAGGAGAAAAATAGACCCCAATAAGAAGTTTGAAATGATAATAGACCCCAAAAAGGAAACTAGAGGAATAGTTGGTTCCAATGAGAGGGTGGAAGATCTTTCTTCCATAGTTAAGTTGCTTTAGGAATAGATGCAATAGTAGCAAAAATTGTTAGAAACCCTAATCAATAAGAAAACTAAAAACAAGGACTTAGAGTGTAGATAGGAAGAAAATCTTGTTAAGATAAGCCATGGGGGAAAATCTTGGGTAAAGGTTGAACTGGATAAATACCTTAAGAATTTTAAGGTACATAAATTTAATGGAAAGGAAGAAGGTGATGCAGTTGATTCATGGCTGAATAAGTTAGAAACCCTCTTCTCCATGAAGAATTATTCTATAGAAATCCAAATTGTATGGACTACCCTTCATATTTAGGATACAACCTTAGAATGGTGGAACACATTCAAGTCAAGAAAAAATATCCAAGATACGGATCTTAAATGAGATAGTTTCATTAATAAAATTTATATTTTTAATCAATTTTATATAGAGAAGTTAGGAATTCTCTACACATCAGCAAGATTCACTGTCAGTAGAGGTATACTTTCAAAGATATGTAAAACTTTTGAAGTATGTTCTGGAGTATGAGAACAATGATCAACTAAGGGTGCATAATTTCATCTCAGGGCGAATCCCATATTAGGACAACAACCAGTTTTCTCAAATCCAAAACTCTACAAAAGGCTTATGATTCAGCCAAACAAAAAGAGACTAATATTCAAACCAAAAAGTCTTTCAACTACTCAGGATTGATAGAGGTAGGAGCTCAAGAAAAGAAAGAGTGTAGGGTATATAAAATGTAATAAGGAGAAAAATAAGAAGAGTAAAGGGAACCCAAATTTTGGTAATAATAACAATGGGAACCAAGGGCAATATAAGAACAAATTTCAAAAAAAGGATAATTTCAACCCTCAACCTTAAAAGCAGAATGATTCAACCTAAAAAGAGGGAACAAGGGAGAAAATGTAGGAAATATCTTAGACACCTAGGATAATTCTCTTCATTTTTTGGGTTCCTCATTATGCTAATAAGTGTCCCCAATAGTTAGAGTCAAACAAAAAATTAGAGGAGCAACAACATTAGATCTATGTTACTACGGGGAATAAAAACCTGGATAGACAAGCAACACTTATGTTACTCAATGGTAAGTTGTTTGGCAAATATGTTAGAGTTTTAATATATAGTGGAGCTACATATAGTTTTATTTCCACTAGTATTATTGGGAATATACCGAAAAGAACTATATTTTTAGCACAAGAATTAAAAGTGTGGATAGACCTACTTAGTGGATCAATATTTTCCTACAACTGAGATAACTTTACCCAGTGGATCTATTATATGGAACTTATATGTAGCACCACTCCATGATTTTTATATTATCCTATGGATGGATTGGTTGAAGGTTCATGGAACCTTAATCAATTTTCAAGAGAGGTGGATGGTTTACACTGATAAGGATAAAATGAGAGTAAGAGTTCAAAGTAGGCAAGGGTTTTTTTAACCCTATTTGTTGTTGGCCATGCAGTTGAAGAAATACATTAAAATAGGTGTTATGTTATATGTATTCAAGATTAATGACAATATAGTCAATAAATGGGATGAGAAAATATTTAAGAAACATCTCATTTTACATGAATATAGGGATGTATTTCTAAAAGATCTCCCTGGCCTACCACCTCAATGTGAATTTGATTTCACCATTGAATTAATGCCTAGAGTATAACCCATTTCTAGAACACCTTACATAATGACCCCAATTAAGTTGCAAAATTTAAATGTGCAACTTCAATATTTGTTAAAAAAGGGCCTAATCAAACCTGGTGTGTCACCTTGGGGTGTTCTAGTACTATTTATGAAAAATAATAATGGTCATTTGATTGATAACCAACATATATTCATGGTCACCTTATTCATGGTGATTTTATTACTCTAGTACTATTTATGAGTAACGTGACCATCATGATGGTTATTTGATTGCTCTAGTACTATTTATGAAAAATAATGATGGTTCTTTGTTTGATTGAATAAGGTGACCATGAAAAATAGGTATTGTTTGCTAAGGATTTATGACCTCTTCGATCAACTAAAGGATGCCACTATATTTTAAAATATTTATTTGAGATATGGATATTATCAATTGAGGATTTGAGAGGGGGATACTCAAAAAACAACCTTTAAGACTAGATATGGACACCATGAGTTCACAATGTTGTCATTTGGGTTGACAAATGCACTAAGTAGCTTTTATATATTTGATGAACAACGTGTTTAGGAAATATCTAGATTGATTTATTTTGGTATTTTTAGATGATATCTTGATATATTCTTGCACCAAAGAGGAACATGACCAACATTTAAGGTTAGTGTTAGAGGTGTTAAGGAAAAACCAACTATATGGAAAATTGTCTAAATGTGAGTTCTATACCTCACAAGTGTAGTATTTGGGATATATCATCTTGATAGAAGGAATTTTTGTAGATCCTAAAAATATTGAGGCTATATTAAGTTGGCCTGCACCAAAAAATGTGTTTGAAGTAAGAAGCTTCATGGGTCTCATTTGTTATTATAGGTGTTTTGTGAAGGATTATTCAAATATTGCCTACTCTATCACCAACCTTCAGAGAAAAGGAAAGGATTTCAAGTGGTTGAATAAATATGAAACTACCTTTAAAACTTTGAAGAATAAGCTAACTATAACACCAATTCTCAAAATACTAGATCCTCTTGGAAATTTTACAATGTGTACAAATGCTTCCTTAGAAGGTTTGGATGGGGTGTTGTCCCAAAATGAGGCTACAATAGCATACAAGTCTAGGAAACTCAAGAAGCATGAACTAAATTATACTACACATGACCTAGAATTGGTAGTAGTTGTGCATGCACTAAAGGTCTAAAGGCACTATTTGTTAGGTAAACCATTTGAGCTAAGGACATACCATCAAATTCTAAGGTATATTTTTACCCAACCTATGTTGAATACAAGATAGAGAAGATGGATAGAGTTCTTAGTAGAATATGATTTTGGTATTGAGTATATTAAAGGGAAATAAAATAAGGTTGTAGATGCCTTGAGTAGGAGAAGACACATAATAACCTTAACCCAGAATCATATAGACTTGATGGACAAAGTCAAAGAAATGTAATTACAAGATGAGTATTGCATGGAAATTCAGGCTAAAATTGAGGAAAATCTTGAAGAAAATAAGGATTTTAACATAAAATATGGTCTTTTATGTTTTAAGGATAGGGTTACCATACCCAAAACTAGTGAATTAAGGAGAATTATTATGCAAGAGGTACATAGTTCTCCCTATTATACTCATCCAAGAGGGTCAAAAATGAGGGAAAACATAAAAAATACCTTCTATTAGGAAGGAATGAAATAGGATATCACTAGTTTTATTACAATATGTTTAGAATACTATAATGTTAAGGTAGAACATCAACACCCAATAGGGAAATTGTACCCACATGATATACCTACACAAAAATGGTAGGTAATATCTATGGATTTTATTGTGGGTTTACCTAAGACTAGGTACCAACATGATGTAATATTGTAGTGGTTGATAAGTTGACCAAGGTTACACATTTTATACTAGGAAACATCAAGGATGATGCATCGGTGGTGGAAAATAAGTTTACCAAATAAATTTTTAGGTTACATGGTTTTCTTGAGGTGATCATATCAGATAGGGATTCTAGGTTTACATCAAAATTTTGGTAGGCTCTTCACCATGCAGTGGGTACTAAGTTGAATATCAATTCTGCATATCATCCAAAAATAGATGGTCAAATGGAGAGGGTAAACCAAGTTTTAGAGGATATGCTTTGCATGTATTGCATGGATCAAAAGTCTAAGTGGGAAGACTTTTTGCATCTAGTGGAATTTGCATATAATAATGGATACCATGCATCCTTGGGAATGGCTCTGTTTGAATTCTTATATGGTAGAAGATGCAAAACAAATCTATCATGGGATAATCTAGAGTATCGAGTGGTGATAAAACTAGACACTATAAAAGAGATGGAGGATAAGCTCAGAGGGATTCAACAAAGGATTAAATAAGTTGTCAATCATCAAAAGAGCTATGCTAATCTAAAAAGATCACCAAGAGAATTATTTGTGGGAGACAGAGTTTTCTTGAGTGTAAGACCCATGAAAACTTCCATCAAGTAAATTAAGTTAGATCCTCACTATGTTGGGCCTTTTGATATCATTTATAAGATTAGTCCAATATCCTATAGACTCACCTTGACACCCAACCTATTAAATATCCATGATACTTTCCACATATCCTTGCTTAGAAAGTATGTTTTTGATACTTATAATTTTTTGAATGTTTCTAAATTGTAGATGGCATATTCTTCAACCATTGAGGTGAGACCAGTAAATTTTCTAGGATTTCATTCCAAGTTGTTGAGGAAATGAACCCTAGATCAATTTAAGGTCCAATGGGACCAGTATTCAAAGAATTATGTAATATGGATAGATGCTGAAGAAATGAGAAAGCATTTTCCATATCTATTTGAATAAAAAATATGTATGCTTTTATATAGAAAACACAAAGGACTATGTTTAGTCCAATGGGGGAGTATGTAACAACCCTCCTTGGTAGGACCTATTCTTGACATTGATTTATGTATTGATGTGTGGATATCTAATGCATAGTCTCTTTTTATGTTATCAATAAGAATGGGTAGTTGCATTATATGCTTTGATTTCTACTCTTGGAATATGGTATTGCTGATATAATTGTGGTTGCAGGACCAGGTACTCTCACCAGTGGATTGGCATGGGACAACCACCTGAGTTGAGAGAAAATATGGGAAATGATGGATGACTTGTTCATCGACAACTCAAGGGTAAGATAATGCCCTTCATATAGATGCATTGCATATATGTTGTTTGAACACCCATTGGGCAAAGAAGTTGCTATCACAAGGGAGTCTTCCTTAGTAGGTAGGTGATAACATTGGTTATCTTAAAGGAACCACCTACTTAAGGAAAAATGGGTGTAGTATTGGAATGCTTGATTTCATCCTTGTTGGATTTATTTGGCTTGGTAGGAGCCTTTGTTTTTTGTTTGGTATCGATGCTAATGGTTGATATTAGCACTCGATAGTATCCAATTTGGTGGATAATTATTCTTTTTCTAATGTTAGTAGCTTTACAAGGAAACAGATTAATAAGAAGAAATTGATTTAACTATTAATCCAAAGAATATTAGCATAAAGAATACTAGTGATTAAGCTTTGATTTGGTAATTATTAAGATAAAATAGATCACTAATTAAATTAACCATGAGCACAAGATTTTAATAGTGAATGTTGTGCTTGGAATTTATGACAAGTGGAAAATCTTGTTTAACAATGTATCTTGAGTGAAAATATTCCTTTTGGAGTAACGTAATGCATGAAGGTCTTATAGCTTCGGCCTTGGGAAGAGAGATGCTATTTGAGATTCAAATCTCAAGAAGTTTTAGGGTTAGCAAAGGCACCAAAGGAGGACTAAAAAAGAAAAAGACTAAGAAAGTGGGGATGAAGGTAGTGATTCAAGGTAATCCTTTCTAGAATGCATTATAGAGGTGCTTCTTGGATTCGATGTGTTGCTGCATTATTTTGAGTATAATGCATAGATTATTTATTTTTGTTTCCAAATCATTGGGTTTTTTTGCTTTTTTGCCTTGTTGTTGGTATAGATAGGTTGAATCCTTATTTTATTGTTAGCCTTCATTTGAGAAGAGTCAGTGCTCTTCTCATTTGTTGTGCTCAATTTTTTTGTAGCCTATCTTATATTTTCTCTTGTTCTTTGAGAGTCAAAGTCTTTTATCTAGGATTTTTTTTATGATTTCTTAGCTTATGGATATCCATGTTGCTGCATATTGTGTGTTTTGGTTATTGCCTAAATGGAATCCCTATTGTTGCCTATTGTACATTTTGGTTGTTGTGTGTAGTGTGTATTTGGATAGCTCTCGATAGCTAGTAGTTGCACTCCTTGTCGAGTTTTGTTAGTGCACTCTAGCAACCCCTTGGAGGTTGTGTTACTCTTAGGCTTATCTAGGTTGCTTCATCGACTATGGTAGCTTTGGGAGTGTGAGTGGTACTGCGTTTGAAGGTGGCATTGGTCGACTTCGTTAGTAGGATTAATTATTTTACCTTTTAAACCTTTGGAGTTAGGTTTTGATTTATGGTTGTTGGTTGCTTCCTTATGTGGCTTTAATTTAATTGAATCTTGAGTTTGGAGTTGTAGCATTAATACTTTAATTAGAGCTTTCATTGTATATCATTGGATATTTACAGAACTTAATGAATGGGTACCAATAAGTTAATTTTTATGATTTTGCTTCTTTTTGAAATTATAAAGAAAATTAATAGCTTGTGGATGAGATTATTAATTATTAGATAGAAATGCATAGTCTTATAAAAGGAAAGGAAGAGATTTAGGCTTGATGTAGTTGAAGTAAGCATTCTTTTATTTAATTGTGAATATTGGATAATTATTTTAAAATAATGTTGGAAGACTTGTTAAGTTGTATGTATTCTTAATAATGAATTTTTGAGGCTTGGGTAGATAAGAAATTCATTATAGAGAGAAGTATGGGATTCTCTCATTGTTTGTATAAAATGTATTTTGCATGGTTGCTTGCATTTATACTTAGAGCATGTTAAGTTGCATTGCATTAAGAGTTGTCATGATCCCTAAGTTCTCTTAAATTCTAGGGAGATTCCTTTCATGAAGAGGATCATGAAAAGAAGGTGGTGCAAAGGCCACTTGGATGGACTTGCTCTAATGTATCTTGGAATGAAAAGTTGTTATGCAAATGGGAGTTTTATTTGTAATACTTAGATGATACTTCCGAATTATTAATGGCTTGGAAGTTTTTGTAAAATAGTGAATGATGAGCAGAAACAAGAAATATTTTGGATATGATATTTATTTGTGAAGTGTTCCTTTTGGAATTTAGAAGCTATCTGTATGATCTATTTTATGAGATGTTTTCATTAAGTAGAGATGTTAGCATTTTGAATTTTGATCATTCTTTCATGTTAGCCTTATGTTAGATGCAAGCAATATGATCAATTTAGTTTTGGTGCTAAATTTAGAGTGATGCTTCTTGGTGATAGCATGATGATTAGAACTATGTTTATTTGAGATGCAAAGTTCTATTTATATTCAAATATTTCGTATTGTGTTATAATTTAGTATTTTATTATAACTCTTTAAATTTATGAGAGATATGTTATTTGATTTAATATATTGGGTTAATGGGGTATTTGGGGTTGGATCTAGAAACTTATTAAGAAACTTGAGTCAAAAGATAACCCAATCCTGAGAGGAGTTGTAGTGATGTAATAACCAGGTAGATATGAGTCCTAGAAGGAGTTGTAGGGATGCAATAGCTAGGTACTCCTAAATCTAGAAGAAGTTGTGATGATGCAATAGTTATATTCTTGTAAATTGATACACCTTGATTGATGAGGATGGGGTGTTCCATAACTAGAAAATTAAAGGAATCATTCATGAGACAATAGTGGTGGTAACTTGAATAGTAAGGTTTGGGTGATCATGTTCATTGGTAGTTGAGTGGTAATGACCTTAGTTAATCCACAAATGTATGGTAACTAAGCACCAAGGCTTTACGCCAGAATAACCTACATAGATGGACTTATGGTAAGGTTAGGGAATAGACGTCCTCCTTTAAGTTTTATGGGCCTTAAAGGATAATCCCTATGTTGTGGTCACATTGTCCTATACCACTGAGGGTATAGTAAAGGTGAGGGACCACTTTAGCATCCTTATAAATTGTGAGGTTTAGTAAGGTGAACCCCAGAAAATATGGGATGTTGACCACTCCTATCCACTTGAGTTTCATTTGCAGTGACATTGAACTCAAATGTGATGAATCTTTAAGAATGTTGAAAATAATATTGGGAACCTTTTATGTGAACCTACTTGTGTATATATATATATATATATATATATATATATATATATATTGGGTTGGTTGGGTGGGTTGTTATACATGGAATAAAAACCAACAACTTCTATCCTCGTATATTCATCAACAAGCTCCTTCTACTTAGGGCATCAGGTACTCAATTCAAACTTCCACTTTTTTGCTTCAAAAGAAATGAATATCCTTTCAAAAATTCCACCCACTTCATATGCCTTACAGTCAACTTACCTTGACTATTGATAAACTATAAAGCATGATTATTGGTAAACAAGACAAACTCTTTTGGTAGTAAATAATATCTCTATTTCTTCAAGGCTTGAATAATGGCATAAAAATCTTGATCATAAACTAAGCATTTCCTCTTTGCCTCTTTTAGCTTCTCGTTAAAATAGATAATGGGTTTGCCTCTTGGATCAAGACTCCTATTGTTGTTCCACTTGCATCATAATCCACCTAAAAGACCTTATTGAAATATAATAAAGCTAGAACTTGTTGTTTCATTATCTTTTCCTTTAGGATTTGAGAACTTCATTTTCTTGCACTTGTCCACTTAGGGTCTTTGTAATCAATGCACAAATCCCACTAAATTTTTTAATAAATTTCCTATAAAAACTTGACATGGAAGCTCCTGGCCTTAAACATACTTCTTAGGGATGGCCAATTTACAATGACCTTGACCTTCTAAGGGTTCATCCATAACCCCTATTTTAAAATTAAAAAACCCAAGTACACCAATTCCTTTTTCATTAAAATATATTTCTTCAAGTTGACTAGAAACTTTTCTTCCTTCAGTTTGTGTAATACCAATATCAAATGTATCAAATGGTCTCTCTTACTTTTACTAAATATTAAAATATCATCAAAATGGACAACCACAAACTTACCAATAAATGGTTTCAATACTTCATTCATCAATTGCATAAAGGTACTAAGTGCATTTGTCAATCCAAATGGCATGACCAACCACTCATACAATTCATCCTTTGTCTTAAACATGGTATTTTAGAGCAAAAGGCCCTAATAAACTAAATTTATAAAAACAATAAATACAAAATCAAAGGAAAAAATAAGATAACAAATACACACATAACATATTATTTCACCTAGAAAACCCTTATGAGAAAAAACCCAACATAGTAATATCTCCTTATTGTATAAACTTAACTATCACCAATACAATAATGTTTATCTCTCATCCTAATTCAAACCCTAATACAAGTGCAATCAAATTACAACTTAATCCTAATGAGGATACGAGTCTAAAATACCATGGGCAAAAAAACCATAGGTTCAAATATTTAACCCTAAACAACCCATATGGGTCTAAAAATAGCTTAAGAAACCCTAAAACTTCCATCGGGCACTACCACTCTTGGACCCCCACTTTTCAAGGGATATCACCCCCAAACCCTAATGAGGATACATGGAGAATGTCCAGTACCTTTTAGATTTAACCATACCATATTAACATGGAAAATATTCAACATATATCCAACAAGTCTTCCATTCATCTCCTTCCCTAATCCAGATTGGATGATAGCCACTCTTCAAATCTATCTTTGTGAAGTACTTTGCTCCACTTAAGCAATCCATCAAATCATCCATACATGGTAATGTAAATCTATATTTTATGATTATCTTATTAATAGCCCTTGAATCTTTACACATTCATCATTCTCCACCTTCTATAGGTACTAGTACAACTAGTACTACACATGTGGGTTTAATATTTATTTAATCAATCCCTTGTCAAAAAGCTCTTTGACTTGTCTCTTCACTTTCTTATTTTCCATTGGTATTATTATATGCATTGCCTTATTAGAAAAACTCAATCTAGGGATGAAATCTATATGGTGGCTAATACTCCTTAGCGGTGGCAGTCCATCTAAAAATTAATCTGATAAAAAATTTGCATACTCGTCTAGCAAATCCTTTACTTCACTTGGGATTTTATCCTTCTTGTCTACTATACAACTCTTTGTGGGTTTATCACTCAAAGCAAAACATACCTTCTTCTTTGTTATCTCCTTAAAAAATTATTTTCCAATAGGACCATTGTCTTCTCTTTCATATTTTTCCTTCAATGGACTCAATGCATACTTATTACCATCTTTCAAAATAGTGTAGGATTTTTTCCTACCATCGTGTACTACCGTCATGTCAAATTTCCAAGGTCTCCCCAACAACCAATGGTAAGTGTCCATAAGAATAATATCACATAGGAACTTATCCTTGTAAGATCTAATTTAAAAATTTACTTTGCACTATTCACTTACTAAGATATAGTGTTCCTTTTGTAACCAAGAGACCTTATACGGATTAGGGTGTTCTATCCTATTCAACCCTAGTTTCTCTACTATTTTGGAGGATACTAGATTATCTATACTCCCACTATATAATGACCTTGCAAATTTTACCTTTAGACTTGCATGCCATTCTAAAAATATTTCTCCTCTAGATAGATTCACATTCCCTCTTATATAGCTTAAGTAATACTCTTTTCATCATGAGATATTCTCCTCTTCTGACTCCTTCATATATTTTGGGGAAGCAAAACTTTCATCTTCTACTTGTGTAATACGGTTCCTAACTTCCTTTTCCTTACTACTACTATGTTGTGTTGGACATTCAAATACCCAATGACCATCTTCTCCACATCTATAACACTTTTTGGGGAATATTCTACCCCTTCCTCTACCAAAACTGCCTCTTCCTTATGAGGAGTCTCCACCTCCTCCGGTGTTCAATCCATATGTAGATTAGAAAGTACTAGTTTCTCCCTCTTGATTTTATTGTCCTCTTTTACTACTTGTTTGTCCTTCTTCCTAAAGAGAACTATCCTCTTTCTCTTTGATTAATTTGTTTTCTTTGTAACAACTTTCCTTCTACATTTAAGGAATACTCGTAGGCTTCTTCTACCATACTCATTATCATCATACTAATTTCATCTTTTATAGACAATAGTAGTCTATTGATATACTTTGAAACCTACTCCTCATCGTCTTCTACATGACCAACCCAAATGGTGAGCCTATAGAATTCCTCCATATAATCCTTCACACTCATATCATTTTATCTTAAATTATATAGTTTACTAAAAATACATAATTGATAATCTAACAGGAGGAATTTGACCTTCAATTTGGTGACCATTTTCTCCCATGTCTTAATATTTTCCTTTCATTTTTTTTGTCTTTCATTTTGAACATGGTCCCAATATAAGGATGCATGCCATTTTAGCTTTGTACAGTTAAAATTTACCTTCTTGGGGTCTTCTATTGATTCAAATTAAAAATATTTTTCCATCTCTACAATCTAATCAATGATTTCCTCAAGGTTTAAACTTTAATTATATGATGGGGTTTCTAACTTTGGCTTCCTACCCATGTTAGAAATGGCTTGAATTAATATTTCTTCTAGATATTCTTCTTGTCTATCATTGTGAGCTTTCAATTGGTCCACTTCCTCCTCTTCATTATCACTTATATATTCTACTTGAATGCCCCTCCTTTAGGTATTTTCCAGTGCATCTCATCGAGCAGTGATTCTTCTCATCATGTAAGCTATATATGTAGCTCAAGGGCCTCATGGTATTCCTCTTCATTATTGTTCAATTTTTATTTTCCATGTATTAATCCTCAAATATCAACTAGTTTTGATACCAAAATGATGTATACACCCATATTTCAACTCTCTTCATATATCGATATTTTATTTATTGTACAACTACAAATATTTGAAGAACACAAGCTTATACTGAGAGGGGGGTGAACAGTATAAGACCACTTTTTACTTTTCTTTTCAATTCAATATTATGCAGTGTATAGATAGCAGTATCAATAGCAGTAATCAAAGCAATGCACAAAACACCATCCACAAAAGTGACACAACAATTTACGTGGTTCACCCAATGCGGGCTACTCCACGGAGAAAATATTTTGCTAAAACTTTCTCAATCAATCTCTTGGGAATCCTTCCCAATTACAATGTTTATGGACCTCTGTCCAAAGGAGATGTTGATCCCCTAAATCTCAAGTTCATGGATCTCTTCCATAGGAGAACTCTTTCCCCTTCTGCTCTGGCTAGTGATCTTCTAGAAGACTTTGTCTCTCTACTGCACTGACTGGTGGATCTCTCTCCACTTGAAGACTCCTCACTCAGATCTATCTTCAATTGTCCTGGCTGCTGGATCTCTATCCACTGAGACTCTGTCCTCTGTACTCTATCACCTCCAAAGCTCTATCAATAGGTTCACTCAAAACCTCCTCAAATATGCTCAATAGGCTCACTCAAAACCTACTCAAATCTTCTCAATAGGCTCACTCAGAACCTGCTCAAATATGCTCAATAGGCTCACTCAGAACCTGCTCAAATCTGCTCAATAGGCTCACTCAGAACCTGCTCAAATCTACTCAATAGGCTCACTCAAAACCTACTCAAATCTTCTCAACAAGCTCACACAGAACTTGTCCCAATATGCTCAATAAGTCCTCTCTAGGACTTGCTCAAATATGCATAGCAAGCTTTCACAAAATCTTACACAAAAATAGTCCACAAGCCTTCTCAAAGACTTACCTCAAATCAGCTCAACAAAATCTCAACTCAATCTCATAGAAGCATAAAGAGAATTGTTAGAGACTCAATATGTTCTATACTCAAATCCCAATCTCAATTCAAAGCAATCTCAACTCAGCTCAATATTATAGAAGCATAAAGAGAATTGTTAGAGACTCAATATGTTCTATACTCAAATCCCAATCTCAACTCAAAGCAATCTCAACTCATTCAATATTAACTCAATCTCATAGAAGCATAAAGAGAATTGTTAGAGACTCAATATGTTCTATTCTCAAGGCTCAATCTCAACTCAATCAGAATATAGAATAGTTTGTTTCATGGAACTTGAACAACCACTTCATGCAACCACTTGACTAGGCTCAATCAACTCTACTCAACCAATCACTTCAAGAAACAACTCTTTCTCACAAACCCTAGTCCAAGCATGAATCAACTAACTCAAAATATTTCCAACAATGCTCAACAACAAATCTTACATAACAATGATACTCATGTTCTTTTCTAACTCAAGTTCAAGTTCTTTGCATCACCCATTGGTTTCAACAACAATGCTAATAAGACAAGGTTTTAATCACAACTCTCAATTCAGAAAACCTTGAAGCATAAACTCAAAGTACTTCACTCAACCAATGGTCTAAACAACAATGCTTATCAAACAAGGTTTAATCACAACTCACAATCCAGAAAACCTTGAAGCATTAACTCAACCACTTTCAAAAAGGAAACCACAATCAATCCTTTTCACTCCAATGATATTTCAAAAATCAACCACCCAAATAAAATCAATGGAGAGTATTACTCATACCTTTTTGATGCCTTATGAGTTGTCCACTAAATCTGTCACACTCAACACACTTTCTTTTTCAACTCTTAACAAGGGTTAGAGATCTTGAGTAATAACACAACAATAATATCCAAATAACACCTTATTACTCCTACTTTATTTTAACATCCACCAAAGTTATTTTTAAAAGAAAACCCTTACTCAAAATAACTTTCACTAAAAATAACTTTATCAAAAACCCTTATTACTCCTAACAATTTCAAAAATCACAATTAAAAATAATTCACAACTCAAACAACCACCATGACCTTATTCCCTAAGGTTACTCAACAAATCAACTAACGAAGCACCTTTACCCCTTATCACTCCACCTTAGGCAATCCAAACAAAATATTAATAAAAACCTTAATACCTGCCTCGAGGGGAATCGAACCCTCGTCTTGCCCCAACGTGAATGCCCTAGCCATGGCCAAGCTACCGCATGAGCTGCGGGCTCATTGGTGAAAAAGAAGCGCCACCCACTTCTTATCCTTCACCCTCTTCCACCAAGCGAAAAGTATGCGCCTTGGGTGCCTCAACAGAACAAAGCCAAAAATGATGCTTGCGGGAATCGAACGCACAACCTCCTTGTCACCAACACCTTTGCACAATCCAAGCTACCACTAGGCCATGCTGCCCAATGCATTTTGGGAAGTGGTCGTTGTCTCCCTTTAATGTTCGTTGCGTCACTTAAATGAAAAACACGAGCTCTTTTTCTTCGCAAATACCAAGCACAAATATCAATGAGCAAGGATGAATGAATTAAAAAATTCAATGGCATATTTATATGCCTTCCCTTTGCTTTGGAAACGTCGGCCTTTTTGAAACTTCCTTCATGACGTCGACGGATAAACTTTTAATTTTAATTTTAAAATTTAAATTTAAATTTTAAATAAATTAAAATTTAAACTAAATCTTTAAAATTAAATATCTCCATCACCGAGGCACCTTTTTCGATGAAACGAAAAGCCAACTTGGGTTTTAAGAAAAACCCATTTCAAATATGCCATCCATGGTTTTAAATAAAACCTTTAAAATTAAATTTCTCCATCACCGGGGCACCTTTTTTGATGAAACGAAAATCCAACTTGGGTTTTAAGAAAAACCCATTTCAAATCTGCCATCCATGGTTTTAAATAAAAACCTTTTGCAAAGCTTCCCTTGAAGCTCCTTTTGGAACCAAATGCCATGCATCCCTTCTTGAACCTTTGATCAAAAACCTTTGCTTCTCATGAAGCTCTTTGTGAAACACAAACATAGTGCTTACTTACATAGATCCTTTTGACATCAATGACAACTCTTAGCTTAGGGACTCAAAATGTCCAACAATATCCCCCTTTGTCATTGATGGCAACCCATATCCTTTTACTAAAATCTGACCTTCTTTTATGCTCCCCCTGGGACTTTGCTCCCCCTGGCTCAAAGCTTTCTCAAATATCAAATCTCTCCCCATATCAAAAACTCTCCTCAATATACACAAATCTCTCCCCCTTTGTCATCAATGGCAAAGGGTCACCTTTGGGGCTCGGGGCTAAGAATGAGCCTCTTAGCTTAGCCCCTCCCCCACCTCCACATGAGGTGGTTAATTCTGGGGTGGGAGTATTTCTACTCCCCGAAAGCACTGCTCTTTACCTTTACCTTTCTCTCTTCCTTTCTGAGTTTTCTGAATCCTCTCACTATTTCTTACCAAGTCATCATCCTGTTCCTATCATCACTTTTTCCTATTCCTATTCTTGTTCTCATCCATGTTCCTATTTTTTTTATTCCTATTCTTGTTCTCATCCATGTTCCTATTCCTGTTCATGCCTGCTTCTAGAATATTTTCTCTACACCATCTTGTTGTGTGACCATCATTATTGCACTTATAACACTTAATGTTATTATTCCTTGGAAGTGCAAATGTCTTAGGATATCTCCTAGTGAAGCCATATCCTCTTCTGCCATGAACCCTGCAATTCATTGCCTTGTGACCAAACTCATTGCATGAGTAGCAATACCCATGGAAAAGTTATCCTTTCCCATATTCTTATCTTTTGTATGACCTGCACTATGAAGCCATGTGCCCAAACCTGTGACATGAGAAGCATCTCCCATTGAAGCTTCCTTGCCTAGACCTCATTGGTCTCCTATTTTGATTGTTGTTCCATCTGTATCTTCTTTGTGCATTGTTTCTATATTTGACCTCTTTGTTGTCCAACTCATCCTCTGATGTCTCATTCCAACTTACACTGTTATTTTCTGAAGTATCTTCTTCTAAAATTCCTTCTTCTTCTAGACTTGAAGTAGACTTTTCTTCCCATTTATTTTGAGCCTGTTTGGAACCAAGACCTGTCTTGTTTGTTGCTCCTCTTTGTATCTTGATTATTTTGTCTACACTCTTTGCATTGTTCACATATTTGTACAACTTTTTCTTGGAATCCTCTAAATCTTCCTTTAGTAGTGCCACTTCTTGTGTTAAATTTTCACACTCCAAAATATTTGCTTCTAACTTATCCTTGAACTTACTTGCCTTAGCCTTTGACTTTTCTAAGTCCTCTATGAGCAATAATATTTCTTCATCACATTCTTGAAACTGACTTTCAAGCTTAGAGTGTTGCTTTCTTACCTTCTTTACTATGTCAAGAGCATAGATAAGTTCTCCCTTGAGATCATATCCATTCTCCACTAAATAATCCTCTATTTTTTTACCTTTGTCCCTATCATTACTTCCTTTTGGCTTGTCTTCTATAGGATCACTTACTTCATCTTCTAATGCCATTAGAAGATTCTCATATGGTCTTTCAAGTGCATCTTCAAAACCATCATCACTGAAACTATAGCCATCCCTAGTGCAATTATCTTCAAGATGTCCAAATTTACCACATCTAAAACACTTGAGAATAACTGGAGTCCTTTTCTCTCTAACCATAAATAGGACTTCATCTCTATCATTGTCTGAAAAACTAGCATCACTATCATTTGAGTACTTACTTGCATTATCCGCATAGTAGCTTTTCTTTTGCCTTTGAAAGAACTTCTTTCCTTGTCTGTTTTGTCCATCCTTGCCTTTCTTCTTGTACCTGTGTCTTTCTAATTCTTTGTACTTGTGATCCTATTTTTCTTCATCACTGTTGTACTTTGGCTCTTTGCACTCTGTCGCATAGTGTCCATACTTTCCACAATTGAAGCACTTAATAGATCTTACATCTATGAATATTTTGGAACCTTTATCTCTTCTACCATAGTTAGCTTCTTCATCACTAGATGACTCACTGCTTGATTCTATCTTTTTACCCTTTTTATTTTTGTCCACTTTGAATGCAACTTCTTTCGGAGGAATAGGATCTTTTGTTCTTATCTCAAAAGTAGTAAGCATGCCAAGCAAAGAATTCCTTGTCAAATAATCACTATCAATTGATGTTTCTATAGAAGAAACCTTTTCACTATACCTTTTTGGAAGAGTTCTCAAGATCTTATCACAAGCATCAGATTCATCAACCTTCATTCCAAGACCTCTCATCTCATGTACAAGTTCATCAATCTTACTGAGATAATCATGAATATTTTCATCATCTCTCATTCTTAAGTTCTCAAATTCTCCTTTGAGATTTTTGATCTTAGCTTTCTTGACACCTTTATCACCCTCATATATGTCATGCAGTAGATCCCACATATCTTTTGTTGTTTTACAATCCATAACCTTCATAGATTCTGATCTACCCAATCCTTTTATAATTGCATTCATAGCTCTTGAATTTGCATGCATTAGAAGCTTACCTTCCTTATCTGTAGGAGGATTGACTATAGAATCATATCCAAGTTCCACTACATCCCAAACTTCATTTCCAAGTGCCATCAGGTGAAATCTCATCAACATACACCAATACAAGAAGTCACTTCCATCAAATACTGGTACTGCATTATTGAAGGACCCATCCTTTTGATCCTTGTGATCCATTGTGTTCTTAGACCGCTTTTCCTTCAAGCTGTCAAACTCTTTAGAAGGAACCCGCTCTGATACCAATTGAAGAACACAAGCTTATACTGAGAGGGGGGTGAACAGTATAAGACCACTTTTTACTTTTCTTTTCAATTCAATATTATGCAGTGTATAGATAGCAGTATCAATAGCAGTAATCAAAGCAATGCACAAAACACCATCCACAAAAGTGACACAACAATTTACGTGGTTCACCCAATGCGGGCTACTCCATGAAGAAAATATTTTGCTAAAACTTTCTCAATCAATCTCTTGGGAATCCTTCCCAATTACAATGTTTATGGACCTCTATCCAAAGGAGATGTTGATCCCCTAAATCTCAAGTTCATGGATCTCTTCCATAGGAGAACTCTTTCCCCTTCTGCTCTGGCTAGTGATCTTCTAGAAGACTCTGTCTCTCTACTACACTGACTGGTGGATCTCTCTCCACTTGAAGACTCCTCACTCAGATCTATCTTCAATTGTCCTAGCTGTTGGATCTCTATCCACTGAGACTCTATCCTCTATACTCTATCACCTCCAAATCTCTATCAATAGGTTCACTCAGAACCTCCTCAAATATTCTCAATAGGCTCACTCAAAACTTGCTCAAATATGCTCAATAGGCTCACTCAGAACCTGCTCAAATCTGCTCAATAGGCTCACTCAAAACCTGCTCAAATCTGCTCAATAGGCTCACTCAAAACCTACTCAATAGGCTCACTCAGAACCTGCTCAAATATGCTCAATAAGCTCACACAGAACTTGTCTCAATCTGCTCAATAAGTCCTCTCTAGGACTTGCTCAAATCTGCATAGCAAGCTTTCACAAAATCTTACACAAAAATAGTCCACAAGCCTTCTCAAAGACTTACCTCAAATCAGCTCAACAAAATCTCAACTCAATCTCATAGAAGCATAAAGAGAATTGTTAGAGACTCAATATGTTCTATACTCAAATCCCAATCTCAATTCAAAGCAATCTCAACTCAAGCTCAATATTATAGAAGCATAAAGAGAATTGTTAGAGACTCAATATGTTCTATACTCAAATCCCAATCTCAACTCAAAGCAATCTCAACTCAACTCAATATTAACTCAATCTCATAGAAGCATAAAGAGAATTGTTAGAGACTCAATATGTTCTATTCTCAAGGCTCAATCTCAACTCAATCAGAATATAGAATAGTTTGTTTCATGGAACTTGAACAACCACTTCATGCAACCACTTGACTAGGCTCAATCAACTCTACTCAACCAATCACTTCAAGAAACAACTCTTTCTCACAAACCCTAGTCCAAGCATGAATCAACTAACTCAAAATATTTCCAACAATGCTCAACAACAAATCTTACATAACAATGATACTCATGTTCTTTTCTAACTCAAGTTCAAGTTCTTTGCATCACCCATTGGCTTCAACAACAATGCTAATAAGACAAGGTTTTAATCACAACTCTCAATTCAGAAAACCTTGAAGCATAAACTCAAAGTACTTCACTCAACCAATGGTCTAAACAACAATGCTTATCAAACAAGGTTTAATCACAACTCACAATCCAGAAAACCTTGAAGCATTAACTCAACCACTTTCGAAAAGGAAACCACAATCAATCCTTTTCACTCCAATGATATTTCAAAAATCAACCACCCAAATAAAATCAATGGAGAGTATTACTCATACCTTTTTGATGCCTTATGAGTTGTCCACTAAATCTATCACACTCAACACACTTTCTTTTTCAACTCTTAACAAGGGTTAGAGATCTTGAGTAATAACACAACAATAATATCCAAATAACACCTTATTACTCCTACTTTATTTTAACATCCACCAAAGTTCTTTTTAAAAGAAAACCCTTACTCAAAATAACTTTCACTAAAAAGAACTTTATCAAAAACCCTTATTACTCCTAACAATTTCAAAAATCACAATTAAAAATAATTCACAACTCAAACAACCACCATGACCTTATTCCCTAAGGTTACTCAACAAATCAACTAACGAAGCACCTTTACCCCTTATCACTCCACCTTAGGCAATCCAAACAAAATATTAATAAAAACCTTAATACCTACCTCGAGGGGAATCGAACCCTCGTCTTGCCCCAACGTGAATGCCCTAGCCATGGCCAAGTTATCGCATGAGCTGTGGGCTCGTTGGTGAAAAAGAAGCACCACCCGCTTCTTATCCTTCACCCTCTTCTGCCAAGCAAAAAGTATGCGCCTTGGGCGCCTCAATAGAACAAAGCCAAAAATGATGCTTGTGGGAATCGAACGCACAACCTCCTTGTCACCAACACCTTTGCACAATCCAAGCTACCACTAGGCCATGCTGCCCAATGCATTTTGGGAAGTGGTCGTTGTCTCCCTTTAATGTTCGCTATGTCACTTAAACGAAAAACACGAGCTCTTTTTCTTCGCAAATACCAAGCACAAATATCAATGAGCAAGGATGAATGAATTAAAAAATTCAATGGCATATTTATATGCCTTCCCTTTGCTTTGGAAACGTCGGCCTTTTTGAAACTTCCTTCATGACGTCGGTGGATAAACTTTTAATTTTAATTTTAAAATTAAAATTTAAATTTTAAATAAATTAAAATTTAAACTAAATCTTTAAAATTAAATATCTCCATCACCGGGGCACCTTTTTCGATGAAACGAAAAGCCAACTTGGGTTTTAAGAAAAACCCATTTCAAATCTGCCATCCATGGTTTTAAATAAAACCTTTAAAATTAAATTTCTCCATCATCGGGGCACCTTTTTCGATGAAACGAAAAGCCAACTTGGGTTTTAAGAAAAACCCATTTCAAATCTGCCATCCATGGTTTTAAATAAAAACCTTTTGCAAAGCTTCCCTTGAAGCTCCTTTTGGAACCAAATGCCATGCATCCCTTCTTGAACCTTTGATCAAAAACCTTTGCTTCTCATGAAGCTCTTTGTGAAACACAAACATAGTGCTTACTTACATAGATCCTTTTGACATCAATGACAACTCTTAGCTTAGGGACTCAAAATGTCCAACAATATTGTATGACCTTTTCCCATTGTATGATAGGTGATTGTACAATGATCCAAATTGAATTGTAGGGTTATATTTTATTATAATCATCTATCATATGACATTGTCACTATATGATCAATTAATCATATGGTGGTTTTGATTGTCTAGAAGGTTCAAAATATACATCAAATATAGTTATACGATAGTACATTCTACCGAAGGTAGGTTGAAAATTCCTCAATACTATATATTTGTATGATTTTTCCTTTTTGTTTCTTTGTTTGACCTGATATAAACATAAATGGTCTCTACCTTAAATGACGTTCATATTGAACAATATACTTTGTTGTTATTCTTTCACAACACTATATTCAATAAGTTAAATTGAATGAATCTCCTACTCTGAACAACCCGAATTGAATGACCCAATATTGAATAAATTTTCTAATTGAATATCTTTTGTACCCAAGTAATATCATTCTTCCTTGTTGAATTATGCTCAAGCTTTAACAACTTTGAACCTTGATGCATATGGTCACTCATTTTAGTTGGATAATTTCTATTTGAATGACACTCTTGTGTGCCATCAATAGATCTATCTTAGGACTATAGAAATTTTGGATACACTCTCTTATTCTTCAGTGTGCTTCCTTGCAACCTACACACAAACTAAATAGAAATACATGTGGTCTACTAAAACTAATATTCAAATATTCAACAACAGGACTCAAAATTTAATTGGAAAAAACTTGTCATAGATTCTTTGATTGATGATACAAGGTAAAAAAATTCAACCCCCTTATTATATTTCTTTCTGAAAACAAAATCCCTAATTTATAACTTCAAAAGATAGTTACATAATGGCCCCAAATAATTGGCTTTCTAGTTTCTCAACTATTTGGCTGCTAAACAATTGGCCTTCAAGATGCTCTTGCATCACTTTCTTAAGCCATAACATAGTGCTCCATATTCAATTATATTGTTTGTGCAATTGAATAGAATTTGTTATGTGAAATTAGTTTGTGCACCTTATGGATCAATGAATTGAATAATTGCACCTACTTCATTTATAGTTCTTGTGCCATCAAAGTGCATTACCCATGTTTTGTTTGACCCTCATGCTTGTTGGCTAGTTAGAGCTAGGATGTTAGATGGTTCTTACAATATGAGATAATTACCAAGATCATTCTCTGTGAAGTTGACCTCCAAGTATTCATCATCCTAAATCACACTAATGATCATATCTATCTTAGTTATTTGATCATCCTCTAGAACTTTATCATCTATAAATTCTAGTAGCTCATTTCAACTTACCATCACATCTTCATGCAACTTATGTAATAGGTAATTGCACAGAGGCTTGTTCTCAATTCAAATCATCTTTCCATATTTGGGTACTTTCATATGGGTGTATTCTATCATAAAGTACCCATATCCATGTAATTTGTGCATCCATTATTTAGAGAGCGACATCTCAAAATATGAGGGAAGGTCAACTATAATTACCTCTTATACTATGACCAACTCTAAATGCTTCTCTATGGTCATGGTCAAATAATTCAAAACTCTTATAGTGTTTATCCTTATACCATCCATATATATTGTATACCTAATGATTTTATTGTAGGGTAGTCCCATCTCTTCGTAGACTACTTTTGGCATCATAATTATGGTTGCTCTTGAATCAACTATGTAGCTTCTTAATAGAAAATTTTCAATTTTTAAAGTCACATCAAATAGAAATGGATTCATAGTTTTAGGTTTTGAAGCATTCTAAGATATTAGTCATGTCAAATTGAACATTAAATGGATGCTCTACTATCAATTTTTGTTGATCAACTAGAAAAACTTAAACAGGCTTAGGTTACCCATTCTTCGCATAGTTTCTTTACTATTCCTTGAGGGTTTCCTTGAGTAAATCTTGCTAATTGGGGAGGGATAATACCTAAAACACTCACCTTGGTACATGTCTTCTTCATCTCTTTTGTGATGCTAAACTTAAACTCAATTAAGATACTCTCAATATATGTAATGAACTTTCTATATTGTCTAGTTGTCATTGCACATCCTTCACTAGTGAGAGAAGGACATTTGAAGCCTCACTCTACCTATTTATAGAATTGGTCTATTAGGACCCCATCCTAACACTATGATGTAATGTTCCTTGTGAACATGGGGGGATACCTATAATAATATTTTGTAATATTTTATAAACATGGGGAACACCCATGATAATGTTTTGAAATATTTTGTAATAGTTGTAACTCTAGAAGCACCTAGACAAGTGGTGTCATCATATGTAACTATTTTTCAAGAATGTAACTATTTTTTAAGTAGGAGATTCTAGCTCAAGTGGCATTTTGCATATAATACAACCTTTAGAGTTAGGTGGTCGATAATATCTTTAAAACTATGTAGGAAAAGAATTTGTGTAACTTTTGTATAATTGAATGAAAGTATTGAAGGAGGTTGCCCACTGAAAGAGGCCTACGATTTTGTGTTACTTGTAAGATTGTTCTTTCTTGCATTAATATTGCATAGTTGTGTTGTGAGTTTTATGTTTAGTAGCAATATTTATGTGTGTGTTTATTTTTAATAGTAGGTTCCTAACAAGTGGTATCAGAGTGTTTTTCAAGGTCGTGTTTTGCTACAACTATGATAGTTCTTGCCATTTCGACTATTATGTATAATTTTTCTATATTTCTATTTTTTTCTTGTCCTTTATTTTAAAAAATAGCAAAAATATAGTCCCTTATTTTTTTGTAGTAGTTGTGTAGGTTATTAATCTTATGCCAAGGGTTTTAAAATATCATGGAGTTATCATTATTGGCTAAGATAGGTATTCTATAAAGTGTCCAGTGAAATGAGGGGCAATTAGGCTCCAATACCTAGGCCTCAAATAACACCCATGTGTAGAATTGATCTCCCATGTATCTTTGGATATTTAGGGAGACCGTATAGGATTAAACAATCCTTTAGACCTAGGAATATTTTTTGGCCTTGTATTCTCCATAGTGCACCAGACACAACATCTAGGAAGATTACCCTCATACTAAGAGAGATATGGGTGGTATGGAATCCTCCTTGAGTAGAGGTCTAAAATATTGGTTTGAGTTCTATCATCCATAACTATGGTATAATAGAGGGCCAATGGATATTACATATGCCCTAGCTTAGCATACCCACTCCCTACAACAAAAATCTTCCTCTAAAAATTTTGAACCTGTTACCATACCCATATCACAAAAAATAAGCATACAAAGAAATATATCCCTATTCTAGAGTTCTTGCATGCAAAATAGTTAAAATAATATCACAAGCAAATAGCAATCACCAAATTAAATAAATAGGGAAACAAGGGGGTTAGTGTCAGTTATAGTTGAGAAACTTTTTGTAGTAACAGTCAATATAGGGTTGTCAGGTTATCAGTGTTAGAATAGTTACCTATGATGGTCATAATTTAAATAGATAGGGAATATCTATAATAGAGTTAGACTAGGCAAGTGACAGTACCATGTTAGGAGTGGTCAATAGTCAAAATAAATAGGACAAAGGTCAAAAAGGGTTGGTCGATAGAGAACCTAAATTTTGAACCAAGACTCTAGAAGAAAAAATGACCACACCAACAAACTTAACAAAATAGTGATATATAAAAAAAAAATTGGGGGTGTTAAAACCAATGTTGTGGTATATAGCTCATTGTGATCATTTTATTGAGCTAATCATTTTGATATATAACACCCAAAAAACTTTTTGGGTTCTTTACTAAAATAGTAACCCCTAAAACCACCTTTTTATTTTTAGTAAATCTTACCAACTTGACATAACTCTAAGAACATGGTTTTTGGTACTCGACAACAAGAAATTGATAACCAAATTAGTCAAAAAGTGGATCATATGGGTAAAAAAATATGGTCTCACTCAACCGCACCTTAGAGGATATAATGACACAACTCAAAATATTTTAGGAAACTAAGGGTGGTTACCAAGACACAAAAATAACTAAAGGTAGAGTCGAATAGTCGTACTAACTCAATTGGTCATCAATATCAACAAGATACATGTCATTGCTAATGAAATGTACTAGAACATAATAGATATAAATTTCCAAAAATAGACTTCCCAAAATTTTATGGAAAATATCTTGAGGGGTGTATTTGTAAGGCCAAATAGTATTTCACTTTTCACAATGTCCCACATTACATGTATTTGACCATTGACTCTTTCAATTTGGAATTAGATGCACTACATTAGATTTTGTGGCTTAGGAAGGTAGAAACTAAACTTTCTTGGCAATATTTTGAACAACGTCTATTCACTTGCTTTGGTCCTAGTGATTTTGAAGACATTACAAGAGCTCTTTTTAAACTTATACAAGCATCCATTGTTCGAGAGTATCAAATCAATTTGAAAAACTTGCCAATTGTACCACTAGTCTAACTATCAACTTTTTCCAAAGTTGTTTGTGAGTGGGTTGAGGGATAAGTGGTTAAACTATTGAGACCCAAAACATAATCACAAGCAATGCAATTGTCTAAATTGATGGAATAAAATTTTAAAGCTCTTGTTCATACTCCTAAATTTCGTCAATCTCGGCTATCCTTTCAGTCCAAGCTGATGTCAAGTCCTACCACTATATCTCCAACTATAAAAAAAATTGACTCATAAAGAGATGGAGAGTAGAAGGGCACAAGAGCTATGTTTTAATTATGATGAAAAGTATTCTCAGGGGCATAGTGTGTGCATAAAAATCATTTCTACTAGATTTGTATGAAACTCCAATCATAGAGTTGTCAAAGGATGAGGATCCTCAGGAAGAGGAAACATCAGATTAGGTAGTTGATTTAAATGACTTCCAATCAAAAATCTATGTGCATGCCCTAGCAGGAGTTTCCATTCTCCAAATAATAAAAGTGCTTGGCTACTTAAAAGTACAATAGGTCATCATTCTTATTGACTCAGGTAGTACACATAACTTTATTGATCCACATGTAGCCAAATAAGGAAAGTGTTACATTACTACATGTAATTCATTTGAATTCATGATTGCTAATAGAGGCACCCGTAAAGGAAAATTTTATAATGTTAAGCTTCAATTTGGGGACTATAATATCAATAAAAACATGTTTTCATTACCCTTTGGTGGGTGTGATATAGTTTTGGGAGCACAATGGTTGCGAATATTAGGACTAGTTTTATAGGATTTTGTTGAGTTGTGGATGAAATTCAATAAAGAGGGGAAGGAAATAATTTACATGGCATGAAAGCTAATTTGGATCAAATTTATTTAAAAAGTCCTATCATAGCATGGTGGCATAAAGTTTTGCTATAACTAACCCTAAGGAAATAGAAGGAAACCATCCACTATAACTACAAGGATTATAAAATAAATATGCTCCAGGTTTTTTGGAACCTAAGGGACTACCTCCTCATCGCTCACATGACCATGAAATACAACTTTTACCTAGTATTATTCCTCCAAATGTTTGTCCATATAGGTACGCTCATGCTCAAAAATTAAAATTGATAAAATAGTGCAAGATTTGTGTGTTGCAAGAGTGATCCATTCTAGAATTAGTCCCTATTCTTCACTAGTGTTATTAGTACCAAATGAGGATGGCACTTGGTTCTTGTGTGTGGATTATTGGGACCTCAATAAGATCACTATTAAGGATAAGTTCCTGGTTCATGTGATTGATGAATTACTTGATGAGTTGCATGGGACCCAATATTTTTTCAAGTTGGATTTGCAATCTAGATATCATCAAATTTGCATCAAGGATGAGAATATTCTAAAAATAAATTTCATAATTCATGAAATAAATTATTAATTCCTCATTATGTCATTTTGGTTAATCCTTGCACCTTCTACCTTTTAGAGGCTGATGAATTTCACTTTTTTTCTTTCCTTCGTAAATTCATTCTAGTATTTTTTAAGACATTAATTTATGATCATTCATGGGAAGAGCATATTTAAAAATTATATCAAACAATAAAACTAAATAGCACAAGCTTATACTGAGAGGGGGGGTGAACAGTATAAGACCACTTTTTACTTTTCTTTTCAAATCAATATTATGTAGTGTATAGATAGCAGTATCAATAGCAGTAATCAAAGCAATGCACAAAACACCATACACAATAGAGACACATATTTAATGTGGTTCACCCAATGTGGGCTACCTCCATAGAGAAAATATTTCTTCTAAATATTTCTCAAATAATATTTTGGGAATCCTTCCCAATTACAATGTTTATGGACCTCTATCCAAAGGAGATGTTGATCCCCTAATCTCAAGTTCATGGATCTCTTCCATAGGAGAACTCTTTCCCCTTCAGCTCTGGCTAGTGATCTTCTAGAAGACTCTATCTCTCTACTGCACTGACTGGTGGATCTCTCTCCACTTGAAGACTCCTCACTCAAAAGATCTATCTTCAATTGTCCTAGTTGTTGGATCTCTATCCACTGAGACTCTATCCTCTATACTCTGTCACCTCCAAAGCTCTCTCAATAGGTTCACTTAGAACCTTCTCAAATATTCTCAATAGGTCCACTCAAAACCTGCTCAAATCTACTCAACAGGTCCACTAAGAACCTACTCAAATATGCTCAATAGGTCCACTCAGAACCTACTCAAATTTGCTCAATAAGTCCTCTCTAGGACTTGCTCAAATCTACATTGAAAGATTCCACAAAAGCTCACACAAAATAAGTCCACAAGCCTTCTCAAAGACTTGCCTCAAATCTTAACAAGTCCACTCATAACTTGTCCAATCTCATAGAAGCATAAAGAGAATTGTTAGAGACTCAATATATTCTATACTCAATGCTCAATCACTTTCTCAATCACATAGAAGCATAAAGAGAATTGTTAGAGACTCAATATGTTCTATACTCAAATCTCAATCTCAACTCAAATCAATCTCATAGAAGCATAAAGAGAATTGTTAGAGACTCAATATATTCTATACTCAAAGCTCAATCTCAACTCAAATCAGAATGTAGAATAGTTTGTTTCATGGAACTTGAACAACCACTTCACACAATCACTTGACTAGGCTCAATCAACTCTCCTCAAAAAATCACCTCAAGAAACAACTCTTTCTCACAAACCCTAGTCCAAGCATGTATCACCCAACTCAAAATGTATCCAACAATGCTCAACAACAAATCTCACATAACAATGATACTCATGTTCTTTTCTAACTCAAGTTCAAGTTCATTGCACAACCAATGGCTTCAACAACAATGCTTATAAAACAAGGTTTAATCACAACACTCAAACCAGAAAATCTTGAAGCATTAACTCAACCACTTTTGAAAAGGAAACCCTAATCAAATCCTTTTCACTCCAAACTTAATTTTCAATCAAGCCAACCACCTAACTCAACAAAGAAGAATTTTGCCCATACCTTTTCTTGAAGAGTAATTGCCCTTTACAAATCTGCCACACTCACAATTACTTCTTTGACAAACTCAATAAGGGTTAGAGGATAATTTTTATATCACAAAAATAATATCACAATTACACCTTATCACTCCAACTTAAACAATAGACAATATCCTCACAATAATCAAAAACCCTTTATTCAAATTAACATACACCCACAAAGTCTTAACCTTTCAATATTCCACAATAGCAAAATTTAAGACTTGAAAACAAAACCAAAATTCTCCTTATACCTCCTAACAATATTTCTCAACAACCACCCTTAATCACAATGCAAAGACTTTAACCACTAAATTCCTTATACCTCCAACTTAGGCATTAATAAAATAAAATAACAAAATGTACCTTTGCCTTTGGAGAGTTTCGAACTCTCAACGCAGTCCACACAAGTCTTTGCCCACGGTGCCAACACCACATGAGCTTACAAGCTCGTTGGGAAGGGAGGAAGCACCACGTGCTTCAATACTCCTCCCAAGCCTTGCAAAATAAAATGTTTGCGCCTATTCCTTGGTGCCTTCAACACGTCCACCAAAGGCTTCCGCGAGATTCAAACTCAAACCACCGTGCACACCAAAACGTAAGTTGCTGCCCACTTGCCACTAGGCCAAGGTGCCTTGTTGGCATTCAACACACCAAAGCGCTTGCCTTTGTCCTTTCTACCATCAAGTCAACCCATGAAAATTACAAAATACTATCACGAGCTCTGCATTAAATTCGATGTACTTTCTTTTCAAATCAAGCAAGGGTAATTCGAAACAATATTTTGCTTGGTATTAATATGCATTCCCATTATTTTAAACACGTCAGTGCTTCCCTTGTCTTTGATGACGTTGGCACTTTCCTTTACTTTGTTTGACGTCTGCGCTTCTCTTGGAAATAAATATTGCCTTGATTAAAACCCTAAATCCAACCTTTGGATTTATTAACATAAACTTTGGTCTTTAAACCTTTAACCCAACCTTTTGGGTTTATTATTTTTAGACTTTATAAACCCATTTTTGCAATATAAAATATTGTAATAAAAATTATAATTATTTTATTTGGGTTTTCACTATGGCACTTCTAACCATTATAATATTTATTTATAAAATTTAAATTCATCCTGAATTTAAATAATTTATAAAATAAATATTATCACTCCTTTTCAACTTCCATCTTTTGCACTATTTTACTCGAACTTTTGCCTTCTTTCTGAATATCAACTGACCATATTTTTTGCCTTTATTTTTTGCTAAACTCTTGGTATTAATTATGACTCCATCAGGTGGCATCAATGGTGACATCAATGACAACTTTGACTTAGGGACTCAAAATGTCCAACAATCTCCCCCTTTGTCATTGATGGCAACCCATATCCTTTTATTGAAACCTGACCTTTCTTTTTCTTCTGCTCCCCTTGGGACATTGCTCCCCCTGGCTCAAAGCTCTCTCAAATATCAAATCTCCCCATATCAAGTCTCTCCCCAATACACAAATCTCTCCCCCTTTGACATCAATGGCAAAGGGTCACCTTTGGGGCTCGGGGCTAAGAATGAGCCTCTTAGCTTAGCCCCTCCCCCACCTCCACATGAGGTGGTTAATTCTGGGGTGGGAATATTTCTACTCCTCGAAAGCACTGTTCTTTACCTTTATCTTTCTCTCTTCTTCTCTGAGTCTTCTGAATCCTCTCACTATTTCTTTCCAAGTCATCATCCTTGTTCCTATCATCACTTCTATTCCTGTTCTTGTTCTTGTTCTCATCCATGTTCCTATTCTTATTCCTATTCATGTTCTCATCCATGTTCCTATTTATGTTCATGTTCATGTTCATATTTATGTTCTTGTTCTTGTTCGTTCTTGATTCTGGAATATTTGCTCTACACCATCTTGCTATGTGACCATCATTATTGCACTTATAACACTTAATGTTATTATTCCTTGGAGGTGCAACTGTCTTAGGACTTCTCCTAGTGAAGCCATATCCTCTTCTGCCATGAACCCTACAATTTATTGCCTTGTGACCAAACTCATTACATGAGTAGCAATATCCTTGAAAAAGTTGTCCTTTTCCATATTCCTGTATTTCATGTGTCCTGCACTGTGAAGCCATGTGCCCAAACCTGTGACATGAAAAACATCTCCCATTGAATATTCCTTGTCTAGACCTCATTGGTCTCCTGTTCTTATTGTTGTTCCATATGTACCTTCTTTGTGCATTGTTCCTATCTTTGTTGAACTCTTTATTGTCCAACTCATCCTCTGATGTCTCACTCCCACTTACACTATCTTCTTTTGATGTATCTTCTTCTGAAGTGTCTTCTTCAAGACTTGAGTAGACTAACTTATCTTCTTGAACCTGTTTGCTTTCAAGACCTATCTTGTTTGTTGCTCTTCTTTGTATCTTGATTATTTTATCCACACTCTTTGCACTATTTACATACTTGTATAGCTTATTCTTGGAATCCTCTAAATCTTCCTTTAGTAGTGCCACTTCTTGTGTTAACTTTTCACATTCCAGAATCTTTGCTTCTAACTTATCTTTGAACTTGCTTGCCTTAGCCTTTGACTTTTCTAAATCCTCTATGAGCAATAATATTTCTTCATCACATTCTTGAAACTGAATTTCAAGCTTAGAGTGCTACTTTCTTACCTTATTTACTGTGTCAAGGGCATGGATAAGTTCTCCCTTGAGATCATAGCCATTCTCTTTTGAATAATCCTCTATTTGTTTACCTTTGTCCATATCATTTCTTTCTTTTGGCTTGTCTTCTATAGGATCACTCACTTCATATTCTAATGCCATTAGAATATTTTCATCTGGTCTATCAAGTGCATCTTCAAAATCATCATCACTAAAACTATAACCATCCCTTGTGCAATCATCTTCAAGATGTCCAAATCTACCACATCTAAAACACTTGAGAATAACTTGGAGTCTTTCTCTTAACTGGTTCTTTCTCTTCAACCATAAATAGGACTTCATCTCTATCATTTTCTGAAGAACTAGCATCACTATCAATTGAGTACTTACTTGCATTATCCTCATAGTAGCTTCTCTTTTTCCTTTGGAAGAACTTCTTCCCTTGTCTGTTTTGTCCATCCTTGCTTTTCTTCTGGTACCTGTGTCTTTCTGATTCCATGTACCTGTGATCCTATTTTTCTTCATCATTATTGTTCTTTGGCTCTTTGCACTCTGTTGCATAGTGTCCATACTTTCCACAATTGAAACACTTAATAGATCTTAGATCTATGGGTCTTCTGGAACCTTTATCTCTTCTACCATAGTTTGCTTCTTCATCACTAGATGACTCACTACTTGATTCTTTCTTCTTACCCTTTTTCTTTTTGTCCACTTTGAATGCAGCTTCTTTTGGAGGAATAGGATCTTTTGTTCTTATCTCAAAAGTAGTAAGCATGCCAAGAAAAGCATTTCTTGTTAGGCTATCACTATCAATTGATGTTTCTATAGCAGAAACCTTTTCACTGTACCTTTTTGGAAGAGTTCTCAAGATCTTATCGCAAGCATCAGATTCATCAACCTTCATTCCAAGACCTTTCATCTCATGTATAAGTTCATCAACCTTATTGAGATAGTCACGAATTTTTTCATCATCCCTCATTCTTAGGTTCTCAAATTCTCCTTTGAGATTTCTGATCTTAGCTTTCCTGACACTTTTATCACCTTCATATATGGTATGCAATAGTTCCCACATTTCTTTTGTTGTTTTACAATCCATAACCTTCATAGATTCTGATCTACCCAATCCATTTTATAATTGCATTCATAGCTCTTGAATTTGCATGCATTAGAATCTTACCTTCCTTATCTATAGGAGGATTGGCTACTAAATCATATCCAAGTTCCACTGCATCCCAAACTTCATTTCCAAGTGCCATCAGGTGAAATCTCATCAGCACACACCAATACAAGAAGTCACTTCCATCAAATACTTGATATTGCATTATTGAAGAACCCATCCTTTTGATCCATTGTGTTCTTAGACCACTTTTCCTTCAAGCTGTCAAACTCTTCTGAAGGAACCCACTATGATACCAATTGAAGAACACAAGCTTATACTGAGAGGGGGGTGAACAGTATAAGACCACTTTTTACTTTTCTTTTCAAATCAATATTATGTAGTGTATAGATAGCAGTATCAATAGCAGTAATCAAAGCAATGCATAAAACACCATACACAATAGAGACACAAATTTTAACGTGGTTCACCCAATGTGGGCTACCTCCACAGAGAAAATATTTCTTCTAAATATTTCTCAAATAATATTTTGGGAATCCTTCCCAATTACAATGTTTATGGACCTCTATCCAAAGGAGATGTTGATCCCCTAATCTCAAGTTCATGGATCTCTTCCACAGGAGAACTCTTTCCCCTTCAGCTCTAGCTAGTGATCTTCTAGAAGACTCTGTCTCTCTACTGCACTGACTGGTGGATCTCTCTCCACTTGAAGACTCCTCACTCAGAAGATCTATCTTCAATTATCCTGGCTACTGGATCTCTATCCACTAAGACTCTATCCTCTATACTTTGTCACCTCCAAAGCTCTATCAATAGGTTCACTTAGAACCTTCTCAAATCTGCTCAACAGGTCCACTCAGAACCTGCTCAAATCTGCTCAATAGGTCCACTTAAAACTTGCTCAAATATTCTCAAAAGGTCCACTTAGAACCTGCTCAAATATTCTCAATAATCCCTCTCTAGGACTTGCTCAAATCTGCATTGCAAGCTTCCACAAAAGCTCACACAAAATCAGTCCACAAGCCTTCTCAAAGACTTACCTCAAATTTTCTTAACAAGTCCACATAGAACTTGTCTAATCTCATAGAATCATAAAGAGAATTGTTAGAGACTCAATATGTTCTATACTCAATGCTCAATCACTTTCTCAATCACATAGAAGCATAAAGAGAATTGTTAGAGACTCAATATGTTCTATACTCAAATCTCAATCTCAACTCAAATCAATCTCATAGAAGCATAAAGAGAATTTTTAGAGACTCAATATGTTCTATACTCAAATCTCAATCTCAACTCAAATCAGAATGTAGAATAGTTTGTTTCATGGAACTTGAACAACCACTTCACACAATCACTTGACTAGGCTCAATCAACTCTCCTCAACAAATCACCTCAAGGAACAACTCTTTCTCACAAACCCTAGTCCAAGCATGTATCACCCAACTCAAAATATATCCAACAATGCTCAACAACAAATCTCACATAACAATGATACTCATGTTCTTTTCTAACTCAAGTTCAAGTTCATTGCACAACCAATGGCTTCAACAACAATGCTTATAAAACAAGGTTTAATCACAACACTCAAACTAGAAAACCTTGAAGCATTAACTCAACCACTTTTGAAAAGGAAACCCTAATCAAATCCTTTTCACTCCAAACTTAATTTTCAATCAAGCCAAACACCTAACTCAACAAAGAAGAATTTTGCCCATACCTTTTCTTGAAGAGTAATTGCCCTTTACAAATCTGCCACACTCACAATTACTTCTTTGACAAACTCAATAAGGGTTAGAGGATAATTTTTATATCACAAAAATAATATCACAATTACACCTTATCACTCCAACTTAAACAATAGAAAATATCCTCACAATAATCAAAAACCCTTTATTCAAATTAACATACACCCACAAAGTCTTAACCTTTCAATATTCCACAATAGCAAAATTTAAGACTTGAAAACAAAACCAAAATTCTCCTTATACCTCCTAACAATATTTCTCAACAACCACCCTTAATCACAATGCAAAGACTTTAACCACTAAATTCCTTATACCTCCAACTTAGGCATTAATAAAATAAAATAACAAAATGTACCTTTGCCTTTGGAGAGTTTCGAACTCTCAACGCAGTCCACACAAGTCTTTGCCCATGGTGCCAACACCACACGAGCTTACAAGCTCGTTGGGAAGGGAGGAAGCACCACATGCTTCAATACTCCTCCCAAGCCTTGCAAAATAAAACATTTGTGCCTATTCCTTGGCGCCTTCAACACGTCCACCAAAGGCTTTCATGAGATTCAAACTCAAACCACCGTGCACACCAAAACGTAAGCTGCTGCCCACTTGCCACTAGGCCAAGGTGCCTTGTTGGCATTCAACACACCAAAGTGCTTGCCTTTGTCCTTTTTGCCATCAAGTCAACCCATGAAAATTGTGAAATACTATCATGAGCTCTGCATTAAATTCGATGCACACTCTTTTCAAATCGAGCAAGGGTAATTCGAAACAATATTTGGCATGGTATTAATATGCATTCCCATTATTTTAAACATGTCGGTGCTTCCCTTGTCTTTGATGACGTCGGCACTTTCCTTTGCTTTGTTTGACATCGGTGCTTCCCTTGGAAATAAACGTTGCCTTGATTAAAGTTCTAAATCCAACCTTTGGATTTATTAACATAAACTTTGGTCTTTAAACCTTTAACCCAACCTTTTGGGTTTATTATTTTTAGACTTTATAAACCCATTTTTGCAATATAAAATATTGTAATAAAAATTACAATTATTTTATTTGGGTTTTCACTATGGCACTTCTAACCATTATAATATTTATTTATAAAATTTAAATTCATCCTAAATTTAAATAATTTATAAAATAAATATTATCACTCCTTTTCAACTTCTATCTTTTGCACTGTTTTACTCGAACTTCTACCTTCTTGTTGAATATCAACTGACCATCTTTGTTGCCTTTATTTTCTGCTGAAATCTTGGTATTAATGATGACTCCATCAGGTGGCATCAATGGTGACATCAATGACAACTTTGACTTAGGGACTCAAAATGTCCAACACAAACTTTTATCTAACCATAAAATTTATGCCAAGATTACCAAATGCTTTTTTGGCTAGCAAGATGTAGAATACTTGGGTTACATTATCACTAGGTATGGATTTTAGGTTGATCCCAAGAAAATTCAAGTTGTCCAAGATTGGCCTAAGCATCATACCCTAAAGGGAATTCATGGTTTCTTGGGACTCATGGGCTATTACAGGATATTTATGAGTAATTATGGCAAGATATTAGCCCCCTTGGCTTCCTTGCTCAAGGAAAAATATTATGAATAGAAATTGCCAAAAAATATTTTATTGATTTGAAGTATGCCATGACCACTAATCCTATGTTAGCAATGCTCGATTTCTCTAAACCTTTTATCATTGAAAGTTATTCTTTAGTTACTAGCATTGGGGTCATTCTAATGTAAGAAGGTAGACCTTTGTATTTCACTAGCAAGGCACTTTCAGGAAAAAAATTAGGTAAGTTTACCTATGAGAAAGAAATAATTTCTATATTACAAGCAGTCAATCATTGTTGACCGTATATTATTGGGATATATTTTTCCATCAAGAATGGTTATCAGAGTTTCAAATACTTTATAGAACAATGGGTGACCACTCTAGGACAACAAAAGTGGGCTTTCAAATTGTTGGGTTATAAACTGATATCACATATAAGAAGGGGAAGGAAAAAATAGTGGTAGATGTTGTGTCCTGATTACATGAAAAATAGGTTATCCTCCATGCTATATCTACACCACATCCTCATTGGATTCATCAACTATGTGAGGAAGTACTCAAGGATTCCTTTTTGGAAACTCTCATCCACCAAATTTAAGCAAATCCTCATGCATGTCCTAGCTATACTTGGGATGGCCATGATTTACGGTTTCATTACTGTAGTGTCATCCCCACTCACTCATAGATAAAGGACCTCATTCTTCAAGAAATGCATGCTTCCCCAATAGCTAGCCATTCAAGGTTTCTCAAGACTTATACCAGGAACAAGTGTATCTTTTTTTGGAAAGGCATGAAAAAGATTCATATTTTTGTGTCTAAATGTGACCGTTGCCAACTTATGAAAGGTGAAATTATGAGTTCTCCTGGTACCCTTCAACATTTGTTGATTCTTGAGTAATTTTGGATGGATATTTCTATGGATTTTATTAAAGGGTTGCCTAAATCTAGAGGTAAATCAATTATTCTAGTGATAGTGGATTATATTTTGAAGTATGCTCATTTTTTTTCCCTCTCCCATCCATATACTGCCTCCATTGTCACTCAAACTTTCCTTAACTCTATATTTTACCTCCATAAAATGCCAAAATTCAGTGTCTTTGATAGGGATCCTACCTTCACTAGTAAATTTTGGCAGGAATTGTTTAAGTTGTAGGGAACACAACTCAAGATGAGTTTGGCATACCACCTGTAAATTGATGGTCAAACAAAAATTATGAATAAATGCTTGGAAATATATCTTCATTGTTTCACATTTGAACATCCTGCATAGTGGACCAAGTGGTTTCCTTTAGCCAAATGGTGGTATAACACAACCTATTATACTACAACTAAGGTGAGTCCCTTTAATAACATTCTATGGTTAGCCTCCACCAACATTGTCTTCTTACGTTCCTGGTAGTTCCAAATTTTAGGCCATGGATGTAACTCTTCACCAGTGTGATCCCATTGTTCACCAACTCAAGTTCAATCTAGATGTGGCTTAGAACTATATGAAACAACAAGCTAATAAATGCCACACTAAATATGGCTTTGTTTTTGGAGACATGGTTTTTCTTCGCTTGCAACCATACAAACAATAGTCTCTCCAACTATGAGGTTGTCAAAAACTTGTAAAATATTATGGGCCTTATAAGGTGTTACAATGAATTGGATCAACCACATATAGACTAGCCCTTCCAGCTAATTTTAAAATTATCCAGTATTCCATGTGTCTTTCCTCAAGTAGGTTATTGGCAACAAGGTCCAGGTGTAGTATACTCTTCCAGAGTTGAATGAGGAGGGTTCCATCATTCTTGAACCTGAATATGTTCTTGATCATAGATCGTGTACCTTTTGTTAGTGTGTCATCACTGATATTATTTTCTAATGGTATGGCTTATAACCTGAAGATGCTATGTGGGAACCTCTTCACCAGCTTCATCAATAATTTACTCACCTTCAACTTTGAGGACAAAGCTTTACAAAGGGGAAGGACATGTTAGGACCCCATCCTAACACTATGATGTAACGTTCCTTGCGAACATGAGGGGATACCAATAATAATATTGTGTAATATTTTATAAATGTGGGAACACCCATGATAATGTTTTGAAATATTTTGTAGTATTTGTAACTCTAGGATCACCTAAACAAGTGGTGCCATCATATGTAACCATTTTTCAATAATTTAATTGTTTTATAGGTAGGAGATTCTAGCTCAGGTGGTATTTTGCATGTAAGCCAACCTTGAGATTTAGGTAGTAGATAATATCTCTAAAATTGTGAGGGGAAGAAATGTAAGTAACTTTTGCATAATTGAATGATAGTATTGAAGGAGGTTTCCCCTTGTAATAGGCCTATGATTTTGTATTATCTATGAGATTGTTCTTTTCTGCATTATTATTTCATAGTTGTGTTGTGATTTTTATTTCTAATTGCAATATTTATTGAGTTTTTTTATTTTTAATAGTAGGTTCCTAACATGGTCCCTCTCTCTATCATTCTCCTTTTTTTTTGGACTTGTTTATTTTCTCTAGGTTTATCTGTTTAGTTTAGCATGCCTTTTCATTATCCATATGCTTGTCCTTATGCCTAGGATATATCCATAGTAATTTTCTCAACACTTTTCTTTTATTTTTCTTGATGCATAGCTACTATTTGTCCCTTGTATTTCAAGTGTAACAATGGAATTCTCCTCCTAAGAATTGTATTATCTTTATTTACTTAAGCTTATTTCTATGTTGAGGCATATTCCTTGGATGCTTTTCTTTTCACTCTGCTTCCAACCCCTTATTGATTTGCACATATGGCATCATCCCCAAATGTAGAAATGTTGTTCATTTCAACATCACTTAAGTTGGAAAAAATTGCATTATTAGCATTTGGTAGAGTTGGGACTACCTATTGTGTTTAAGGTTGTTGGTAGGTGGGTTGATTCATCATTGATGTCATTTGACCCAAGATGGTGTCCTATATAGCTTGATGCTATTGGTGATACTTATTTGTTTGAGAATACCTAATTGCTACTACACAATCCATAGAATCATGCTCCATATTGCATGATAAAAACCATAATGTGTTAATATCTAAACTAAAATTTACCATATTGTTCTAAACCTAATTTGTGCCCTAATTAGCACCTTATCGATGAACTTGGTATTTGGTAAGATATGAGGTTTTCTAGGATACCAATTCTATTATTGTTGCCATCCACTATTCAGTTGGCATTGCCTTCTTTCAGAGTATTATTTATTTATTAAGGTCCTAATTACTTCCAACATCTCTTTCATGTTGAGTTTATATTGGCTTGTGATGTATTTATCATAATCATTGGATGGTGTTGGAGTAGGTAGGGATGGTAATAATGGTTGGAATGAAACTATTTATGATGATTTTTGACCAAGATGTATCATGATGTATGGATAAGGAGTTGTATTGGTAGCTAGTTCGACATTTGGAATGGATAAAATGGAGTGTGTAGGTCTAGTGTTTGGTGGCTTTTAGGTGATATGTGTGGTATAGGCCATATGAAGGGTAGGTGGTATGATTTATACTATAATAAAAATACATTTTGTACAAGTTTCTTCTTCAAAGGTTGTAGCTAGAGTGTTATGGTTAGCATTATAGACCATCACATCTAAATTTTAATGTAATCCCTTGATGTAATGTGGTAATTCTTATTATTCATTTATGCTAATGTTTTATGGAATCAAGTTTAAAGTCCTGAAGAACCTAGTACTGTAATCATGAATTTTCCCTAAGGTGTCTTTGCATAGCATTCAATTGACACAAAATAGATTACTCATTACTCACACTAACAGGCCTACGCATGAAAGGTTATATAATTAATTTTCAACTAGTAACTAAATTATTAACTAAATCTCTAAACCATAATGTAGCTCTATCGCACAAGGAATATATCAATAATCATACCATGATGTCTTCCTCCTACATATGATAGATTGATTTGAGTGTAGATAGTTCATTGAGGTGCTCCAACATTGTCTTATTCCTACTCTAGTCCAAGGTAGATAAGTATTTCATATCCATAGGTGAGATAGGAAAATAGGCTCCTAGATTTCACAACCCTTGATAGGTCCAATTAGAAAGTTGGTTTTGAGGCCTAGATGGTTTAGGCATGAAATTTTTCTATAAATGTTGATTGTGTTATATTGGATAAGGATATACAACATAACATTGAGGTGGATATAGTGGACATACATGATTTTTAGGGTATTAATATAGGGAATAGTAGGGTGGTGGAAAAGGTATATTTGGCATTGGAATGGAGGATAATATAAGATATATGGAGGAACCTATTGGTTTATAAAGAAGAGGAAATTTTTATATGTTTTGTTTTATCTAGATAGTTGGGGATGGCATTTGATCCAAAGGGTTTCCCTACGTTTTTTGCATCCATATTTGACTAACACTTGAAAATATTGCATTTAATAATATAGATCATTTGGATGGAAGGTTCAACATGTTGGACAAGCTAGATCTAGGTGGACTTTGAGATGAAACCATACTAATTGGGGTGATCTAAGCATTAGACATTGGGGATTGGTTTGCATTAATTGCATTATGAAAGGTTACAAAGGATGGATTATTTATGGGGTTATTTACATTGAAAGTCATTCCATAAAAGGGATTGATATGAGTCAAAGTAGGACCTATACTTGTCCAACTTTGGTTTGATAAAACATATGAATAATTAATATGATAACCTAGGAAACTAATCTCTTAGGACGTAGGTTTTTGAGTAACTTATTTAGACATTGGGATTTTTTTCTTTTGAGTGTAGAGTTAGATTTAGGTACACCATTAATTTCATTGCCTTGATGTACCTATGTAGAAATTTGTTCCTTTATGTTTGCTTTTGTATTATTTCATTAATATGCAATTAACTCAAGTGATTGTTTTTCTTTACCCAATCATTGTATTTTAAATTTTGTATTCATAAGATTGATCTCACACATCTTTGTAATTCCATGAATAGTGTTTTGAGGTCAAAATTTTGGTATACAAAGTGATTCACTAGCAAACTAGATCAAATTGTTAATAGACTCAAGTAAATCACTTGCAAAAATTAAACTTTGAGAGATTCAATAAATAAAGGGTCAAGTGAATCACTCTACTTGAAGGAGTTAAAAATAATCTTGTCTTTTTTAGTGAATCATTCCTCAGAACCTAGGAAAATCACTCCATGAACTTGAATTGAAGAATTTTACTATTCCAAAGCAAATTACTAGTTGGATGGACCTAATTGCTAACTAATTTGAATTTGGGAAAAATATTTTCAGAATATATTCCAAATTTTTTTTGCCTATGGTAGATGCAAAACTAAATTCAAAATTAATATAATTTTTGATTTTGATGTTGTCTTAATTACTTTTTTTACAAAAAAAATATGATTCTAAAGCTCATAATGGAGTCATCATTCGCAAAGCACCTACAAAAAATAGACAAATAATAAAAAAGATGTGAAATTCAAGGTTGATTTGGAATTAGGCTTGATTAATCAAGTTCCTAGTCCTAATGAATCACTTTAGATTCATGTTATAAAATTTTGATAGATTTAGAGTGAATTGCTAACTTTGTGTAATGAATTACTCCTAGAAATGGACTAAGGATATTTTCCATGTGATTGGCTCAAGTGGAGTGAATCAATCTAAACTTGGAGTGAATTGCTACTTGCAGGTCAAAAATGGCTACATCACAAAAAGCCAATAATTTTTTTAAAAAAATGGTTGTGTTGAGAAAATGGCTCAAAATCATGGTCAGAAGTAGGTCAAAGTTGCCTAGCAGATGGAAGATCATGGCCATATGATGCAAGCATGCTCAAAACTATGGTCAATGCATACAATAGGGACTCAAGTTGCAAATAAATTGTGATCTTGAGATTTTTGCCCAAAACATTGATTGAAAGAAGATAAAGAGACACCTAGCCGAAAGTGAATCATGGTCATGGGAGGTGGATGTCTTGAAACCATGGTCAGTATGGTCAACATTCATCAAAGGTGAAATATAAACCATGGCATAATTTTCCTTAAAATCATGATCATTTTAGTAATAATAAGGCCAAGTTAGAAGGAGATCACAACATGAAGCAATTCTCAATTCCATGGTCAATAAGGACAAACATGCATTTTGGCCAAATTAAGTCAATACCATGGGATACCTCCACATCATGGTCAACATGGTCAAATTTTGAGATTTTAGATTTTGAATCATGGTCATAAGCATTCCCCTTTAAGCTGGTGATGGAAGATGAACGTCTTGAAATTGTGGACAACGCACTCAAAATGCCCATGAGTTGAAAAGTGATCATGATCATGATTAAGCTCTATGTCATGGTCAAAGTCATCAAAATTAGAGAAAATTAATTTTGGCTCATGATTGTGAGCTAGTTTCTTTAAGGAGGGAGGTCCCAAAACCATGATCAACATAGTCAAATGAAGAATTTTCTTTCAAGGAAGACATGGTCGCAAGAAAGCTCTAAGCCATGGTCAAAATAGTCAACACAAGGCTTTCACAAGAATTATTCATGGTCTAAAGCCTTCTCGAGTTGTAGTCAACATGGTCAACATAGTGAAATGCCAAAAGTTCATCGTGATTGTGATCCAAGTCTATCCAAATGAGCGATTGAAGGTTAATGCCTAAAATAATGGTCAAATTGGTCAAAGGGGCCCAAAATTGAAAATAAAGCATGGTTTTGAGATGAGAAGAGGTTAAAATGTGAAGTCTCATGATCATGGTCAAAAATGTCAAAAGTGCTAAAAGTGAAAGCATGGGCATGGTTTTGAGAAGGTCGATGGACTTTGACCAAGGGATGCACAAGCTTTTATTTTAAAAGCAAGAATGAAATTCGATCACATTCATTCAAGCTTAGATCAATGGATGGTATTGAATCTCTTCGAGAATTCACATAAAATTAGATTTTTCACCATGGCCTCACAATAGAAAGAAGAAATATGACAAATTTGAGCCTGTTGATTCAGATTCTCTAGTGGAAGATGAAATGCCAGATTGAGAAAAGTGAAACATCTTGATCTAAAGGATTCTAGAACGATCTGAGTAACAAAATTTTGTTGCTATATATTTGATGATGATTGGTTACAATAATAAGGGATGGTTTAGATTGAAACTTTGCCAATTGATCTTAACTATTCAACAATTCATACAACTAGAAGCCATGAAGGCCAAGCAAGTTGCACAACCAGTTGTAGCCAAAATACAGACACATCCTTGTAATGCTCATTTTCAAATATTCATTGTAAAAACATATAAATAGAGGTTGTTTCCTCATTTTCAAGGGTCAGCTCTAAATTTTTTGCTTGCACTACTATATAATCTCTTCTTCAGATCAATAAAGGAGCATTACTTGGAATTTTTACCTCATACTTGCACATCTTCTCTATTTTTCTGGTAACAAACTTGTGAAGTCATTTCTGTTAATATTTCTAGGTTAGTCTATTATGTTGATATTAGATTAATAACTTAGAGCAATTGGAATAATTCATATTTAAATGTATGCTTTGAGAATTAATTTTTGTTACTAAGATTATTGGTCTATTTTGCTGACGTTGGATTGTTATCCTAGATGTTTAGAATAATTCTTAAGTATGCAACTGTGCTTAACTTTAAATATAGAAAATTGTGATTATTGTTAGTTTCATTTGATTTATCTATAGTTGGTATGTAAAAGGTTCTCAATAGAAGCCTATGATGCTAACTTTATCCATCCACTTATCACTTGTATTTCTTTTAATCCCTCTCATTTCTATCCCTATTCTTTTACCTTTTCAATTGAGCTTTAAGAGAGTCAACATTCACCAAGTTGACAAGGAACCAACCTACTATGGAAAGTGGGCTAAAATAGTTTTGACTCATCCAATTTTGGGCTTGGGCTATAAATTTTGGGTGATTATCTTAAAAATATTAACAGATAATAATTATAGTACATTTTCATCCTAGTGTCAATTTGAGCCACAACACTACCTATTTTGGAACTTGGAAAAAATTATTCAATTCAAATAAATCACTTCCCACCTATGGTAGCATGTGGATTTAGTTCTAAAACAAATAAATTTAGCCAAATGGTGAATTAAATGCTTATTATGGGATGAATAATTGGGATTGGTCCCACTAGGTGTGTCAAAAAACTATGTTGAATTGTGGGAAAGTTTGACTTCATAAGTGTCCACAATTCTAGTTTCAACGATAGTTAGATGGACAACTTTACAGACTCTTTAAACCTTTGTATTTAGGTCGACTCCTCACTATCAATACTAAATTATAATATAATCTACCCTATTTGCATCAAATAAAATGGAAATTAAAATGCATAAAAAGGAAAATTTGAAGGTGTAAGGTGTGAGAAATTAAAAGTAAATGTAGTTATAACTATAGTAAGGAAAGTGTCTAATGAATCAAGACATGAGGAATCCAAATAAAAATAGTTTTCCTATCCATTTGATATGACATTGTGATAGGAATGAAAATATGGGCAAAAGGGCTATGCCTCAATCACTATGCATTATTGCAATCTATGAGGGCAATGCTAGTAATGAAGAGCAGAAGATTTATCAATTTTCTACTAGTTTCATGAGTTTTCAAGGGTAAAATATGGGTTTCATAGAGTGTATATGTAAATTACTCATGGCCAAAAGTTGTTTTGAATGGATCCCATGGCTCATAGTTATAGGAAAAGTTTACCCCTGAGGTACTTGGGGTGAGAAAATATTACTTTTAGTAAAAGAAAAAAATTAGGGGCATCTCTAGAAAAATGATGCATCTCTAAATATTACCCTCTAAATATACCTCTAAAAGGATTAAAAGACTTATAAAATAATTTATGGCACCACTACATTACAAAATATTTATTTTCAAATATATTACTCATGATTTGTACTTATCCTTTTGCCCCTCTATTGGTTTGCAAGCAATTCACTCCAAGAGGTGAATAAATTTATCCACTTTGCTAGTGATTCACTAGAATTTCCTAGCACTTAGGTCCTACAAGCCAATCACTTCACTCTACTAATTGGTCATTCTTGGAAAAAATAACACTTGTATTTGACTTAGCAAAATTTGAGGGGATTTAGAAGGTGTTGATCAGTTGATTTTATTATTTCATAATCTTCCAAAGCACAAAAGAAAGGGTATATATCCTAAAGAATATCTTTAAAAGCAACATTTTGGCATGTAGTGGCACCACTAAGAATTTTGGAAGCCTTTTTAGTTATTTAGATATGTATTTTGAGAAATGTCACTTTTGGAGGTGGATCATTTTGCTAAAATATATCCCTAAATATTTACTTTACTAGGAGTAAGAACTTTTCACCCAAGGTATTTTTTCTATAAATAGGAGTTATAGGCTCTATTGTAAACATCTTTTTTCCTTGTGTGAGCCTCACATTTTAATTGCTCTTTCCTCTTGGATTAATGAGAAATTGATGAGAATTTTTCCTTTCCATTAGTGGCACTTCCCTCTTGAAATTCTAAATGTATGACTACTATGGCATTGTCCTTTTGTCCTCTTGTCATTCCTTATCAATTTAGTTTTATACATGTGAGATTCATTATTGTTATTCAATTTTCTCATGCATTTATTGATCATGCATTCTCCTTGCTATGGTTATGGTCATATTCACTTTTGATCTCTCACACCCTAAATTTTAAATGTACTTTCATGAACTTTAATTTTCATTATAATTTTTGTAATTTTATTTTTGGATTTATTTCACATATTTAGCTTATATTAGTTATATTTAGCAAGGATAGTGGGGAGTTGGCCTAAATATATAGGTTGAGAGGGGCACACTCATCTTGCATGAAATTTATTGAAATAAATTTATGGGAATATAATAAGTTTAACCTTTCTGTAATTCAACATGTTTTTTGTATGCCTAGTGGGACCAAGGGCTTGATTTCCATGTTGAGATTGAGAATAGTTCTAATTTAAACTCTAATTTCACATATATTTCATTTCATGTCATATTTTGTAGGTGCTTTATGAATGGAAAATCCATTATGAATCTTAAATTAAAAAAAATATGCAAGTAAGCAAGCAAGATAGTCACAAATCAACAAAAATATTTTATAGTAGCTTCAACATTGCATTTGCCATAGGAAAAAAGTGACTTGCTAAAATTTAGAAAAATTTTACGAAGTCTTCAGTCTAGAAGAGATTTTATCCAAAATTAGAATGTTTTACCATCAAAGGGATTCTCCAAGTCCAATCTGTCAAATTATTTGCTCTACATCAACTAGTTATTTGATCCAAACTAGCAAGAAAACTACTCAAAGAGTAAAATTTCTCCAAGTTTAATATAAAGAGTGACTCACTCAAATATTGAGAAACAATTTACTCAATTGGATCAAATATTTTTTTGGCATCTACCAAGGACATTATTTGCCTCTAATCAAGAGCAATATGCTTGGCTTCCTTCTTTGTTAATTTTTATTTTTGGAGAGATTAGCTCCACCTAGGGAGTGATTTGCTCCATTCAAATTTTCACAAATTTTAAGTTTTAACTCTAAAATTCTATATACATTGATATGTACATAAGGTATTCTAGGGTTATGAATATGTGCTCAAATATATGACAATCACGCAAAATATTTCAACTGATCGAATTGGTACTATTGGAATTAACAAGGTAAATATGAAAAAGTTACCATGTGGGTACACCAAGATGATGAAATAAAAGTAGATCTAATGAAAATTATTATCTCATAAAAAGGAAAAATTCTAATGGTTAATGAAATGATCCAAAACCTAATGTTCTAAGAGATTGGTTTCCTTAGTTTTTCACTAGCATATAGTTATACCTCTACCATTTAAAACTCTTCAAATAAGGCATGGGACACTATAGGACCCATCATGACTCACAAATATTTAATATTTGATGATCCATATTAATGTAAATAACCCTTCCAATAATAAATTTTTAATATCCTACCATAGTCAGGTTAGGATAGCTCAACTACTAGTTTTCAATATCCCAAATAACTCTTTGGCATGTATAGTTTTGACTCAAAGTTTACTCAATTCTAGTCAACAAAATATTTCTTGTAAAGTAGTGACCTAATCCTTAGGACAATACATGCTACCTGATGTGAATACATTTGGATAAATTTACATCCCACTTAAAACCAAGGTATATCTAAAAAATGGTAAGTGTTGGCTGGTAAAATGGGAGAACAAGGAGTTTAGGAAAAATCCATGAACAAAAAACTATAACCAATCAGTCATTGTAAAATATGTAGTAGTACCTACCTCCTCCTAATCAAAAATTCCCTCAACAAGGCTTGTAATATCCTCCTCCAGTTCAAAATTTGTAACCTTCACACAACCAACATTTGGCTTATTATAATTTCCTATATATTCAAAACTCAAATATTTTTTCATAGCCATATTATGTTTCACAACAATATCCTCAATATTTTTCCCAATAAATCATCCCTCAAACACCTTCATATCAAGCATATGTGACCCTACCTTAAGGCTATTCTTTGTATCCCTATTTGATGTTATATGGTCAACCACCTCAAAGCAATCAGGCATCTTAGCCACCTAGGAATCAGAACCAACTTCCAGATTGGGCCTACCAAGGATATTTAAACTTGAGGGTCTATTTTCCCATTCATTCTATTACTATGAAAACTTTTTCAACTTTTGATAGAAATGGGAATAAAATAGCACTGGATCACCTGAATGAGATCTCCACATTGAATTTGATTCATTGCATCTAAGAGAAACTGGAAAACATAATGGTATGATTGCTTATCTATTCATTAAGGTATAATATTACTTTATGATATAATGTATTACCAAATAATTTTGTTACTAATTAGGAATAAATTATAGAACTTTTAATGTGAAGATTTGATAACATGAATATTCTATTTTGTTCCAATTAAATTACATGAAAAGACATCCTCAAGAAAACATCCATAATTATAATACAATATTTAGGAGTACCTTTTATTTGATTCCTTCAAATATTTGGTCTAATGAGGAATAGGTGTTGTTATATTACATCAAAGACTTACAATTTGATTTAGTACTAATGTTGTGTAATGCTAATTATATAACTTATAAAGAGGTAGCCCATGTATAATATATCCTAATTAGAGTAGGTAAACTACAACCTAATCCACCTATGGCTTATGTTTTTCATATTACATAGAATATCCAAATACCTAGGTCCACTTCTACCATGTCTCGTATTCCAAATGCCCAATCGTTCATTGATACTACTCCCCATACATTATGACATAATTAGATCAAAATACACCTTCAATTATCACTTTTTAATATTAATTACTATCAATACCCACTTCACCATAAAATAATGATGACACTAAGGTCCTCACTTAAATCCTTAATGAATAAAAACTTAGTATAAAGGAAATGTTAGAATTGGTGAAGAGAATGGTGAATCTGAACAATGTGGAGAGGATACAATAGTAACAAAATAATGGATAGAAATAATAGATCTCAAAACAAAGGAAAGCCCCTTACCTTACAAAAATTTGGTACCATAATAAAATTTTGGGAAGAATATTAATCAAGTATAGAATAATAAGGTAAAAATGAATTCAAAATAAACACATTACAATGCTTCTCATGCAACACTAGACATGATCTTATGGATTGCACTATAGTTATTTAGAATTCTAAAACAAATCAATATCATCAGCAATATTGGGTCCAATAATTTTTTATGGGATAGATGGTACCTATAATGGACCAACATTTGGTAATGAACGCATTAGTATACTAGTCTTCCATGATGAATCAACCATTTTACCATGCTCTAGCTCTAGTACAATAACTATTTCTAGCCTTACCAAATCCTAATAATATTATTTTATAAATAAATCCCTAGTACTATGCTATTTATTCCAACCACTAGAGGGTTAGGAATAGAAGCAATATAAAGACAACGAAAGAGAAAGAACCAAATTAGAAACAAACTGAAGGAATTAATATTACTAAAGTGCTAATAAAGGAAAGATCACTACCATGCATGAAAAAATAAAGGGCTAGTGGCTACTACATAATAGAAAATAAAAAGAATAATGTTGAAAAATATTTGGTACATATTCCTAAATTTGATACATGGGTTGAAAAGGGAAAACAAGTTGGTAAGGGAAAATAATCCAAAATATAAAAAGAAGGTATAGATAGATCAAAGAATAAGAAAATAAGAAAGAAAATTAAAAAATTACATAAAGAGGTTGAAAAACATATAAAATACCTTTCTCTCACTAATGAGGGACATGTAATGGCCACCAGGAAATATAGGAAGTTCACCTCATGTAGTGGTAATAGTTTTGTTGAATTAAAATTCAAAATAGTAGAGGACATATAGAAAATGCTAGAAAAAATGAGTATGCTAGAAGCCCTAGCCCTATCAATATAACGATATTTGCTACAAGAATCCCTCAAAGAGAAATAAAGAAGTTATGCCAAGAATAGACACAAAAAATTAACTTAGCCAAATACAATAGAGTAATAAAAATCTAATGGTATAGTGTCCTTCATATATCTAGGTCAACATGGCAGATATTTTGAATGCTCCTAAGCCTAAGACTCTAAAGCCATTATTATTTTATAAAAATTTTCATATTGAAAACTATCATCTAATGAGTTGCATATTATATTTTGGGGTTTTTGTAACTAGAATACCTAAGTTTGTCTATGAAGAGATGGGATTTCCATACATTAAAAATGTTAGGAACTTTATTTAAATGGATGGAATTAAAGTAAATATTATAGGGGCTTTAAAATATTTGATCATGTCTATGGAAAATTGTCCTAAATTGGTATTTTCCTAAGAATTTATAGTCATTGATCTACCTTTGTATTTTGGAATGCTACTTTCAAGGGAATGGACACATAAATCATTTAGAGGGGGATATTTGGAAATTAATTATACCTATGTGAAGGTGCCCTAGGATAAAATATGATTAGAATTGAGAATGAAAAATGTGTGGTCAAAAGGAATGAGTTTCTCAAGTTTGTAGATGATGAAATCATGCAAGGGTGACCAAATATTCAAAATTGATATGAAAATAGGCATGCTTTAGGATGACTTAGAATTAAGCTTTGAGGAAATTGATCTTGGAAATTATTTAATATATGAAGAACCCACTAGCATCTCAACCTTAACCAGTCAGCAAGCACAAGAACTTTATAGGACATGCATCATATATTTTGATGGCGTTAGAACTAAAAATGGAGTTGGTTCTTGTATTTAGTTTATAGATCCACAAGGTGCATAGATTAATTTTGCCTATAGGTTGTTATTTAATTACACTATAAATATGATTGAATATGAAGAACTATGCATTGGCATAAGAAATGATGAAAAAATGAACATTAAAAACCTCAAGATATTTGGTGATGAAAAAATGAATATTAAAAACCTCAAGGTATTTGGTGAATCTAAGCTTATGATAAATAATGTAAATTCATAGTGTGAAACTAAAAACAAACACCTAAAGTTATATAAGCATAGGGTTTAGGATCTACTAGAGATCTTCAATACCCATGAGATTAGGGTAATTACCTAGAAACTGAATGCTGAAGTTGATGAATTATCCTCCATGGTAGCAAGGTTTGACTCAACTTCAGATATATTGGATAAACCAAAGGAATTGGAAGTGGTTTTTAGGCCAACAATTCTTAATAATTTTCATCATTGGAAAGTTCACAATAACGACGAGCAAAATATTGAATTCCTCATCAAGGAAGTTAAATGTGCTAAAAAAAAATGAATATGGAGATGATATAAAAGATAAAATAATTTGGTTGAATACCAATAAATTTTTAAAGGGGCTAAGTACATTTAAAATATTCCTCAACCCTAATGATAGTTGCAAGTAGTCCAACATCAAAATGAAATCATCTTCTTATCACCAAGGAATTTGCATTAGGTAAAGAATGAATTTGTATTAGGTAAAGAATGAATTTGCATTAGGTAAAGAATGCACAAATACACCAAGGAAGAAGTATTCCTATTTAAGGATATTTATGATAAGTATGGTGATATCATTTATTCATCTTATAAAGATCTAAAAATGTATAATAGAAGCATCACAGAGCACACCATAGACTTAGAACCTATTGTAAATCTCTTCCAATAAAAATAGAGGCCTATAAATTCTAAAATTGTAGTCATGAAAAAATAGCCTTTGAGACTTCTATAGGTCTAAATTATCTTTCTAATTAAGTAATATACCCATGTATCCAATATAGTAGTACTCTAAATGTAACAACCCACCAAAACCAACGTAAGGAAGAGAGTTTTTTTTCATAAGGAATAACTCACAAAGAAGTCCTAATAAAAAAATTAGCATTGTAAAGCTTACCACATTTTGAGTTCAATGTTGTTGTAGATGACACTCAAGTGGACAAGAGTGGTAAACATCCCATATTTTTTGGGTTTACTTTTCTATACCCTCACCGGTATATGACCCCTTGTAGGAACTATCCTTTAAGGCACATAACAATTAAAGGGGTGACTATTCCCTAAACCTACATAAGTTTATTTATGTAGGATTATTCTGGTATAATGCCTTAGTGCTTGTTTATCACACCTTCGTGGGCTAATAAATGCCATTACCACTCACCTAGTAATGAGCATGGTCACCCAATCCTCACCATTCAAGGTGCCATCACTATACTATCTTGTGAATGATTGCATAAACCTCACTAATTTGGAACACTCGAGCCTCACCATTCAAGGTGTATTATTCACAATTATTTGGTTATTGCATCATCGCAACACCCAAATTTGCAAATACCTAGTTATTGTATTACACTCAACTCCTCCTAGGATTGGGTTATCTTCTTGAATCATGAGTTTCTATAATAAGGCTCTAGATCATACATAAGAAAAACTTCCAAACAAACCCAAGATCTTAAAAATTTAATTAATTAAATCATCTCTCTCAAATAAAATAAAGTGTTACAATTAAACATGATCAAATGCATTATAACACTAGTTAAATATTAATTACTTTTTGAAGCAATAATAACATTTAGTATTTTCATATTTACAATGAAGAATATGAAGAACACAAGCTTATACTGAGAGGGGGGGTGAACAGTATAAGACCACTTTTTAACTTTTTCCTTTTACTTCAGAAAGCAATGCAATGAACCAATAGCAAAATCAAAGCAGTAATCAAACCAGTGTACAAGTCATCACACAATTGAGACACCAATATAACGTGGTTCACCCAAGGTGGGCTACTCCACAGAGAAAATCTTTCACTAAATTTTCTCAATCAAATCCTTTGGGAATCCTTCCCAATTACAATGTTTATGGACTTCCTATCCAAAGGATAATCCTTCCCCTAATCAAATATTTATGAGCCTCCTGCCCAAAGGAGATGTCCTATCCCCCAAAGAAGTATTTATGAGCCTCCTGCCCAAAGGAGATGTCCTATCCCCCAAAGCTCTAGAAATGATACTTCAGAAGATCACTGCCTCTTCTACCGCTAGCAGGTGGAACTCCTTTCCATAGAAGACGTCCTATCCTCCTTTCTCTGGCTCTAGAGACTTCTGTCCTCACTGATCACCTCCACAGCTGCTCATCAAAACCTATACTAAACACAATCAGTCGGTCCAGCACAAGTCCTCTCAAACTCTGTCACAAATCTGCACCAAACTCAGTCCTCTGGTCCAACACAAATCTGCTCTCAAATATCTGTCAGATCTATCCCAAGCTTAAGCCAAAAGCTTGAACAAATCAATCACAACTGCTCACAAGTCTTCACCAAGACTTCATCAAATCTGTCCACAAGTTCTTCAACAAGAACCTGTCCAAATTAGTCCACAAGTTCTCCACAAGAACTTGTCCAAATCAGTCCACAAGTTCTCCACAAGAACCTATCCAAATCAGTCCACAAGTTCTCCATAAGAACCTGTCCAAATCAGTCCTAGCAAGCTCACCAAGAACTTGCCCAAATCATCTCAAGCAAGTTTACCAAGAAACTTGCCCAATGTGAACACACAAAGAGAATTGTTAGAGACCCAATGTGTTTCATCCAATCATATCAAATCAATCTCATAGAAGCATAAAGAGAATTGTTAGAGACTCAATATGTTCTATCCTTCAACTTTCAATCTCAACTCAAATCAATCTCATAGAAGCATAAAGAGAATTGTTAGAGACTCAATATGTTCTATCCTTCAACTCTCAATCTCAACTCAAATCAATCTCATAGAAGCATAAAGAGAATTGTTAGAGACTCAATATGTTCTATCCTTCAACTTTCAATCTCAACTCAAATCAATCTCATAGGAGCATAAAGAGAATTGTTAGAGACTCAATATGTTCTATCCTTCAACTCAAAAACAAACTCTTTCTCAAATCAGAATAAATATAGAAGTAGTATACTTTCACAAGATCTTGAACCACGACCCAACAATTGTCAATAATGCAATATCAAGGAATCAACTCCTCCAACATAGAACCATAACTTGCTATCAAACCCTAGCCAAGTTAGTTTTCAAGAACTCAAAGCAATCCCTCTCTAAGCATCAAAAAGGGGTTCAAGATATTTCCAACTTCTCTCAAATGGGAATGCTCAACTTAACCACACAACCAAGTTTATCAAGCAAAGTACAACTTGATAAAATCAAATCTCAAAGGAGCAAGCCCAACTCATGTATCAAGTAAAGCATAACTTGATCAACTCAATCTCAATGGAAGCAATCTCAAAACCAAACTCTCAACAACCAAACAACTCAATTAGGGTTTCAACAACTTATAGCAATGGCATAAGCTTCTCACTCAAAAAACCTAAAGCAAACTTCAAATGCTTCCACTCTCATAAACCAAAATTATGCAATAACTCATAAACTCATCATGATCTCATAATGCATAATCAATACTTCCACTTTCAGAAAATAAGATCCACTCCAAATAAGGAAACTTAATTTAATCCTTTTCACTCCAAACTTATTTTTAGAAAACCATCAATCAATAATAACCATGGAAGAATGTGCCCATACCTTTACTTTGATGAAGAAGGAGAACTCAAAATCTGTCACAACACTAACTCTCAATTTGCCACAAATTAGAGTTAGCAACAATGGAATAATGCACAATGATAAGAGTCCTAATAACACCTTATCACTCCAACTCAAAAATAATCAAAACTCACAAATATACATATCAACAATATTCCTTTACACCTTATAACTCCTACTTAATATATCACAAAATAACTTCAACCTCAAAAATAATTACAAAAGAATATCCACTCAATAACTCCAAAGGCTCTCTAACCCCAATATGACATTAAGCACAATTATTCCTTAAACCCTTATAACTCCTAAAATACATTTACTTCTAAATGCATTTACCACATAAACATTAAGCATCAATAATAACAATGTCAAAGCAATATTTCTATTTAACCTTATACCTCCATCCAATTACCAACAATAATTGCCAAGTCAAATCAAATATTCCACATTATCAACAAAAGATCTACCTTGGCCAAAAATCAATTCTCCAACCTTAGGAGAAGTGTGGAGACACCAACATAAGTGCCAAAGTGCTTCCTCCTCCAAATGCATGGCCCAAAGCAACTATTGTACCACGTGCACAATAATCTGCAACCAAAAATGAAACACGCACAACACGAATCGATCTCGACACCTCTGCCTAGCGAGAACCTTCACTCCACTGCCTCCGTCGTTGGAGCACAAGTTCCCAACGAAACTCTCAAGCACTACTCGTCATTTTACCTTCCCTTTGCTCGCAAAAGACAACCAGAATTTCCTTCCTCACAGGCGCATGAAATCCGAATTTAACATAGACCAGATTTGTCTTCCTCACTGCGCACGAAATCAAAATTTAACATAGACTAGATTTGTCTTCCTCACTGGCGCACGAAATCGGAAATTAACACAAAGCAAAATGAGACTCGAAAATCACAGCGCAATCAGAAATCGAAGGTCACAGAGCAATACGAATTCGAAGGTAATCGCGCAAATCGAAGGTGCTTAAAACCTTAGGAAATAATGCCCTTTAATAGTCTTTCATCCCATGCAAATTGATGTCGACGCTCCTTTCAAACATTGCATTTTTCATCCCATGCAAGTTGATGTCGGTGAGGTAAGTCTTTTACATGAGCACCACTAAGGGTTTAGAAACCCTTTCAATAATAATTATTAAATTAATAATTATTATTTTATTAATAATAAACTTAACTTAAAACCTTTTCAAAGGTTTGAGTTAATTTATTTATTAATAATCAAAATGGACTTTTAAGGTTTTTTCAAGGAGCAAAACCTTTTCATTAAGCCAAGATGGTTTTAATAAAAACCCTTAATGAGTCCATATGGTTTTAAGAAAAACCTTTAACCTTGTCACCATGGTTTTAATAAAAACCCTTAAACAAACATCATGGAACTTTCAAGATCTTTTTGGCACCAAAATATTTTTGACATCAGCACAAATTCCTTTTGACATCAACACAAACTCCTTTTGACATCAATGACAACTCACAAACATGAAGCTAGGCAACATACCCAAAATTACCAACAATCTCCCCCTTTGTCATTGATGGCAAACCACTACTAAAACCACTGCCAACTATCAAAAATGAAACCAAATGAAAACCATCCTCTGAAGCTTTGCTCCCCCTGACTCAAGGCTCTCCCCCTTACTCAAATATCTCCCCCTTTGTCATCAATGGAAAAGGGTCACCTTTGGGGCTCAGGGCTAAGAATGAGCCTCTTAGCTTAGCCCCTCCCCCACCTCTTATTGAGGTGATTAATTCTGGGGTGGGAGTAAAACTCCCATTAGGCATTGATCATCATCAGTGTCCATAGCTGCCTTTCCATGATTTTTCTTGATATCCTTGTCCATGTTCCTGTTCCTGTTCTTGTTCATATCCTTGTTCTTGTTCCTGTTCAAAACCCTATTCTTGTTCATGTTCTCATCCCTGTTTCTATCCAAGCCATTATTCCTATTCCTGTCATTATTCCTATTCCTACCATTATTCTTATTCATGTTCATAGCCCTAAACCTATACCTTGGAACTTCTGCTCTACACCATATGGTTGTATGTCCTTCATTATTGCACTTATAACATTTGATAATGTTATTCCTTTGAGATGTACCTATTTTCTGAATCCTCTCTATTGGACCAAACCTGTTCCTATTGTTAACCCTACAATTAACTACCTTGTGCCCAAAATGATTACAAGAGTAGCAATACCCTTGAAAGAAATTACCATTTCTGAAATTTCCATTAACCTGTCTTGCTTGAGCCCTGCACTATGAAGCCATGTGTCCAAACTTGTGACATGCAAAACATCTTCCATTGAAATTTCCTTGCCTTGACCTCATAGGTCCTTTAGTATTTCTCCCCTTATGTTGATTCCTATTTTCTGATTTTGTGCTATCTGAATTACCATCTGAAAACTTACTCTCTGAAGTACTCTCTTCATCTGAACCATCTTCTTCTTGGGAGCTCATACTAGATTCCTCAACCTGTTCCTTTTGTTTCTTTCCAAAACCAAGACCTGTTTTATCTGTTGTCCTTCTTTGATCCTTGATGATTGATTTTACCTTCTTGGAACTTTCTTTAAAACTGTAAAGCTTCTCCTTGTACTCTTTAGTTTCATTTTTCAAGGAAGCTACTTCATGTTTTAACTCTTTACACTCAAGAGACCTAGTTGCCAACTCTTCTTTGAGTTCATGTGTCTTTGCTATAGAGATATCAAGATTCCCTATAAGCTCATATCTTTCATAATGGCATTCATCAAACCTATCAATGAGTCTAGCATATTTCTTTCTTTCTTTCTTTAACACATCAAGAGCATTAACAAGTTCAGCCTCAAGATCTACTTCTCCCTTTTTTGAAACATCCTCTATTTGTTTACCTTTTGAAACATCAATATCCTTTTCTAATTTCTTACCACTAGAGGTGCTACCTTCATCTAAAGCCATAAGAAGATCTTCCTCATAATTTTTTGAAGCATCCTCATACATAGTATTACCAGAATTCAAACCATCATTTGTACAATCATCCTCAAGGTGACCAAAATTTCCACATCTAAAGCACTTAAGCACAACAAATCTATTCCTCTTTTCTTTTCCTTCCTTTTCTATTAGAAACAACATCTCATTTCTATAATCACTTGAAGAACTTCCATCATCACTACTAGAACACTTACTTGCTTTCTCTGTGTAGAAACTTTTCTTGTGTTTTTGGAAGTACCTCTTCCCTTGACTGTTTTGCTCATTTCTATTCTTCCTTTGATACATGTGCTTCTCAGATTCCCTATGCTTATAATCCTATTTTTCTTCATCACAATCATCCTTGGGTTCCGGAAAGTCAGTAGCATAGTGACCAAAATTTCCACAATTGAAACATTTAAAGATTTCATACCTTTGTGCTTTCTTGAGAACTTGCCTTTCCTGCTGTAGTTTGCTTCTTCATCACTAGAAGACTCATCACTGTCTTCTTGTTGTTTACCCTTGGACTTCTTGGTAGCTTTGAAAGCTACCTCCTTCTTAGGATCAGGTACCACTTTAGTTCTTAACTCAAAAGCTGCAAGTATACTATGAAGCTCATCCTTTTTCAATTTATCCAAATCCTTGGCTTCCTCAATAGCTGAAATATTTTCACTAAATCTATTTGGAAGAGACCTCAAAATTTTATCACAAACATCATTTTTAGCAAGCTCAAGACCTAGTTCCTTCATGGAATTAACAATATCATCCATACGAAGCATATAGTCACTAATATTTTCTTCATAATTCATCTTGAGTTGTTCAAACATACCTTTGTAATATCTCAATTTTTCTTTTCTAACATTTGCATCACCTGTATGAACCACTTGCAATTGATCCCACATTTCCTTTGTTGTATTACAATGAATCACCTTTGTAAGATCTACCTTTTGTAGACCTTTCAAAATTGCATTCATTGCCCTTGAATTGTTGTGATGTAGAAGTTTCTCATCTATTGTAGTAGGAGGAAGATTTGGAATAGTGTACCCAAACTCAACTACTTCCCAAACTTCATTTCCAAGAGCCATTAGATGAACCTTCATATTTATTCTCCATAGACCAAAATCTATCCCATCAAGAATAGGTGTTGAATTACCACTTGTAAAATCCATTGTGTTCTTTTCAAGCTTTTCCTTCAAGCTGTGAAACTCTTCCGAAGGAACCTGCTCTGATACCAATTGAAGAACACAAGCTTATACTGAGAGGGGGGGTGAACAGTATAAGACCACTTTTTAACTTTTTCCTTTTACTTTAGAAAGCAATGCAATGAACCAATAGCAAAATCAAAGCAGTAATCAAACCAATGTACAAGTCATCACACAATTGAGACACCAATATAACATGGTTCACCCAAGGTGGGCTACTCCACAGAGAAAATATTTCACTAAATTTTCTCAATCAAATCCTTTGGGAATCCTTCCCAATTACAATGTTTATGGACTTCCTGTCCAAAGGGGAATCCTTCCCCTAATCAAATATTTATGAGCCTCCTACCCAAAGGAGATGTCCTATCCCCCAAAGAAGTATTTATGAGCCTCCTACCCAAAGGAGATGTCCTATCCCCCAAAGCTCTAGAAATGATACTTCAGAAGATCACTGCCTCTTCTACCACTAGTAGGTGGAACTCCTTTCCATAGAAGACATCCTGTCCTCCTTGCTCTAGCTCTAGATACTTCTATCCTCACTGATCACCTCCATAATTGCTCATCAAAACCTGTACTAAACACAGTCAGTTGATCTAGCACAAGTCCTCTCAAACTCTATCACAAATTTGCACCAAACTCAGTCCTCTGGTCCAGCACAAATCTGCTCTCAAATCTCTGTCAGATCTATCCCAAGCTTAAGCCAAAAGCTTGAACAAATCAATCACAACTGCTCACAAGTCTTCACCAAGACTTCATCAAATCTGTCCACAAGTTCTTCAACAAGAACCTGTCCAAATCAGTCCACAAGTTCTCCACAAGAACCTATCCAAATCAGTCCACAAGTTCTCCACAAGAACCTGTCCAAATAAATCCACAAGTTCTCCACAAGAACCTATCCAAATCAGTCCTAGCAAGCTCACCAAGAACTTGCCCAAATCAGCTCAAGCAAGTTTACCAAGAAACTTGCCCAATGTGAACACACAAAGAGAATTGTTAGAGACCCAATGTGTTTCATCCAATCATATCAAATCAATATCATAGAAGCATAAAGAGAATTTTTAGAGACTCAATATGTTCTATCCTTCAACTTTCAATCTCAACTCAAATCAATCTCATAGAAGCATAAAGAGAATTGTTAGAGACTCAATATGTTCTATCCTTCAACTCTCAATCTCAACTCAAATCAATCTCATAGAAGCATAAAGAGAATTTTTAGAGACTCAATATGTTCTATCCTTCAACTTTCAATCTCAACTCAAATAAATCTCATAGGAGCATAAAGAGAATTGTTAGAGACTCAATATGTTCTATCCTTCAACTCAAAAACAAACTCTTTCTCAAATTAGAATAAATATAGAAGTAGTATACTTTCACAAGATCTTGAACCACGACCCAAAAATTGTCAATAATGCAATATCAAGGAATCAACTCCTCCAACATAGAACCATAACTTGCTATCAAACCCTAGCCAAGTTAGTTTTCAATAACTCAAAGCAATCTCTCTCTAAGCATCAAAAAGGGGTTCAAGATATTTCCAACTTCTCTCAAATGGGAATGCTCAACTTAACCACACAACCAAGTTTATCAAGCAAAGTACAACTTGATAAAATCAAATCTCAAAGGAGCAAGCCCAACTCATGTATCAAGTAAAGCATAACTTGATCAACTCAATCTCAATGGAAGCAATCTCAAAACCAAACTCTCAACAACCAAACAACTCAATTAGGGTTTCAACAACTTATAGCAATGGCATAAGCTTCTCACTCAAAAACCCTAAAGCAAACTTCAAATGCTTCCACTCTCATAAACCAAAATTATGCAATAACTCATAAACTCATCATGATCTCATAATGCATAATCAATACTTCCACTTTCAGAAAATAAGATCCACTCCAAATAAGGAAACTTAATTTAATCCTTTTCACTCCAAAATTATTTTCAGAAAACCATCAATCAATAATAACCATGGAAGAATGTGCCCATACCTTTACTTTGATGAAGAAGGAGAACTCAAAATCTGTCACAACACTAACTCTCAATTTGCCACAAATTAGAGTTAGCAACAATGGAATAATGCACAACGATAAGAGTCCTAATAACACCTTATCACTCCAACTCATCAATAATCAAAACTCACAAATATCAATAATATTCCTTTACACCTTATAACTCCTAAAATACATTTACTTCTAAATGCATTTACCACATAAACATTAAGCATCAATAATAACAATGTCAAAGCAATATTTCTATTTAACCTTATACCTCCATCCAATTACCAACAATAATTGCCAAGTCAAATCAAATATTCCACATTATCAACAAAAGATCTACCTTGGCCAAAAATCAATTCTCCAACCTTAGGAGAAGTGTGGAGACACCAACATAAGTGCCAAAGTGCTTCCTCCTCCAAAATCGTGGCCCAAGGCAACTGTTGTACCACGTGCACAATAATCCATGACCAAAAATGAAACACGCCCAACGCGAATCGATCTCGACACCTTTGCCTAGCGAGCACCTTCGCTCCATTGCCTCCGTCATTGGAGCACAAGTGCCCAAAAAAACTCTCAAGTGCTACTCATAATTTTACCTTCCCTTTGCTTGCAAAAGACAACCAAAATTTCCTTCCTCACAGGCACACGAAATCCAAATTTAACACAGACTAGATTTGTCTTCCTCACTGTGCACAAAATCAAAATTTAACACAGACCATATTTGTCTTCCTCACTGGCGCACAAAATCAAAAATTAACACAAAGCAAAATGAGACTCAAAAATCACAATGCAATCCAAAATCGAAGGTCACAGAGCAATACAAATTTGAAGGTAATCACGCAAATCGAAGGTGCTTAAAACCTTAGGAAATAATGCCCTTTAATAGTCTTTCATCCCATGCAAATTGACATCGATGCTCCTTTCAAACATTGTGTTTTTCATCCCATGCAAGTTGACGTCGACGAGGTAAGTCTTTTACATGAGCGCCGCTAAGGGTTTAGAAACCCTTTCAATAATAATTATTAAATTAATAATTATTATTTTATTAATAATAAACTTAACTTAAAACCTTTTCAAAGGTTTGAGTTAATTTATTTATTAATAATCAAAATGGACTTTTAAGGTTTTTTCAAGGAGCAAAACCTTTTCATTAAGCCAAGATGGTTTTAATAAAAACCCTTAATGAGTCCAGATGATTTTAAGAAAAACCTTTAACCTTGTCACCATGGTTTTAATAAAAACCCTTAAACAAACATCATGGAACTTTCAAGATCTTTTTGGCACCAAACTCTTTTTGACATCAACACAAATTCCTTTTGACATCAACACAAACTCCTTTTGACATCAATGACAACTCACAAACATGAAGCTAGGCAACATACCCAAAATTGCCAACAGAATACACATCATCAAAGCAACAAAATCCATACATTGGACATATTCTTTCGTTTGCACATAACAAAATTATTCCAAAAAATTACATAAATAATATCAACATTTAATCCTTTATTCAAGAACACTTAAATACATAAAATCCAATGCCTCTTCATAATCATGAACTCTTAATAATCCTCATATCGAAATATTACATTTCAATCTTAAAAAGCATAATAAGCAATCCTATTTCCTTCAAGGTCTCCACATGTTGAGTCTTCATCAATGAACTTGAAGTAATTAGGGATAAAATATACAAGCTTAACCATGCACTATGCAAGAAACGCATAATAATGCAACATATACATCAACCAAACCAACATAAGCATGAAACATGGAGATAATACCCCACTTCCCTCCATTAATAGATTCCAAGCCTCATCCATTATTAGAATTTATAATAATTTTTCAAAAATATATTTCTTCTTTCCATTAACCCAAAATATTTCTTTTCTTATACTAAAAAAGTGAAGATGCATTCAAAACTTGCTCTTAAAAAGAATATTGGTCGCTCTTATATTTTGGAAGCATTATTATTTTTAAAGACAATATATAAACATAATATCAAAAAGATAATAATAAGTCAATATCCTTTTATTAACAATCAAAAGCCTAAACTAATTCCTATTTATATAATAGATTATTTCCTTATCATTTAATCTAATTATAACCATTGAAAACATATTAAATAATCAACACAATATGAAAAGATAAGACTAAGGTCTTAACATTAACTATTGATTATTCTAACAACAGGTGCACAATACGACGAGCAACAAAGTAAAATGTTACAAGCTAAAGCAAAAATTACCAAACCCTCAAGACTATCCAAAGCCACCTATAAACCAAGACTTTTTTAAGCTCATAAACACTATAAGCTAGTTAGGAACCCTAGGGAAGCTTATAAAAATAAGCAATAGACTCCAAAAATAAAAGCAGGATTAACACTAACTCAAATCCATGGAGCTACAAGCTTAAAACTAGTTGGGTATCTCAAAAGGTTCTTGCTCCAAGGCACCCAACAACTTACATAGTTCATAGTGTCAATGGTTTATATAGGTACAATGATAAGAATGCTTTAGCTCCCAATAAAAACAACACTACAGGCTCAATAAGGCAACCAAACTCCTATAAGCACATACACTTAACAACTTAAAAAGAATTTATAGCGTCTAACCAAAAATAAAGCCAACACAGCTAAAGTAAATCGATGGAGCTTAACAAAGATTAAATATTTAAATGTTTTACTCTTGTGCAACCTAAATCCAAGATAAAACTCTATAAGACTATCTAATAAGACAAGCATAAAAATAACATCTTGACTCATAGAAGACTAGCATAGAAGATATCATAGAAGACTAGAAGGAAACACTACAACATTCATTTATTATTCCATAAAGAACGTATGTCTATGCATACTAGGTTAGGTTTCAACCAACATGGTTTTTATTTTCTTCTACAGCAAAAAAATCCCTTCTCGAAGCTTCTCCTTTTTTATCTTTTTCCTCCAACTAACCTGTCATAGACCAAAAACATGGGTAACATATATCCTTTTAAGGATATCCAATGATGGAGGTTTTGTTGGATGTGTCTCATCCTTTGCAGAGGAAGTATTGTACGGTAGGCCCCTGCTTCGGTGGTCCCCTTTTTTTAAGATATTCTCGAAGCTATTTTTGGAGGCATTGGTGGGATTCCCATGATTGGTGGGTATGGGTGGTTTTAGCCCATGGTATTGTGCCCACGGTATTCTAATACCACGTTGTGGTTTAGGGTTGTAAGAGTTTCCTTTATATTGATTGTAATGTCCCATTACGGGCAAGTGTAAAACAATAATAGAAAAGGAGGTGTGGCTCTTGTTTGTTGGAGTAGCCCATATTGGGTGAACCAGGATAAATCTCTTGTGTTCTATGTGCATGTATTTTGTGAGTTGTTATTTTCTTCTGAGTTATTTATTTTTGCATTATTATTCTGGAATAAGTCTGGGTATAACTCTTCATATGGTATCAGAGCCAGATTGTTAGCCATAGAGGGATGCCTTTATTGCTAGGGTTTTAGTTCATTTGAAGAGGATCTAGGGTTTCTAGGAGTTATAGAAAACCTATTCTAGAGTGGGAGTTTTATGCAGAAGGAGCTTGAAGTAAAATGACGTCAAATCATTCAAGGATAGAGATTGAGAAATTTGATGGAAAAATTTTTGAGCTATGGAAATTAAATATGGAGGATCTGCTCGTGGACAGAGATCAGTGGTCTGTTATTTCTAAACAGAAACCTGCTAGTACATCCGATGAATATTGGGAAAAGTTGAATCAAAAAGTGAGGAGTCTAATTCGACTATGCCTTGCAGATTTAGTCTTAATCAATGTTTCTGGAGAAGCTACTGCAAAGGATCTCTGGGAGAAGTTAGGGGCTCTGTATCAATCTAAGTCCCTAGTGAACAAATTATTCCTCCGAAAGAAATTGTATAATCTTAGGATGAATGAAGGGGATTCAGTAGTAGATCATCTTAATGCATTCAATACGGTGGTAAGTCAACTTACATCTATTGAAATTAAGTTGAGTGAGGAAGATAAATGTATTACTTTGCTATGCTCTTTACCAGATTCATGGGATAACCTGGTTGTAGCAATTGGTAGTACAACTTCATCCACATTGAAGTTTGAAGATGTTGTGGCATCTCTATTATCAGAGGATATGAGGAGAAAATCCATGGAGGGCACATCAAAGGATGCCCTAACAATGAGAGGGCGTGCCAAGGAAAAAGATAAAATGAGATCTGGTGATAGATCTAAGTCTAGAGGTAGATCCAAGTCTCGAGGAAGGTTTGAGAGAAAATGTTGGAAATGTGGTAAGCTTGGACACATGAAGAAGGATTGTAGATCAAAGAATGTTGATTCTGGAAAGAGATCTAATGAATCCACTTCCACAGAGATAAATAAATCCACTGATGAAGGAGGGGATGTATATTTGGCATCTTGCTCCACACGTTTAGATAGTAATGATTGGTTGATCGATATTGGTGCCTCTTTTCATATGACCCCTCATAGGGGGTGGTTCAGTGAATATGAAAGATATGATGGAGGGGAGGTACTTTTGGGAGATGATTCACCACTTAGAATCATTGGTCGTGGAAGAGTGAAAATACTATTGCAGGATGGTAGGGTTAAAACCCTCCCAGGTGTGATGCATATTCCTGGCCTTGCTAGAAATTTAATTTTTGTAAGAAAAATGGTTGATGCAGTAGTGAACATCAGTTTTAGTAAGGATTCATGCAAAATGGTTCATGGATCTATGGTGTTAGCAAGAGGAGTTTGGATTGGAACCTTGTATAAGCTATTGGGAAGCACTATGACAAATGAGTGCAATAGCTCAACTATTCTTGAGGCTGAATCAGATAAAATTTCAATGCTCTGGCATCAAAGAATGGGACATATTGGAGAAAAGGGATTGTGTACCCTGTACACAAAAGGTATGGTTCAAGGTATCCCTAATTGCTCAATGGTTTTTTATTTTTGTGAACATTGTATTTATGGCAAGTAGAATCGTGTGAGTTTCCCATCTGGTGCTGCAAGATCAAAAGGGGTATTAGATCTGATTCATAGTGATATATTTGGTCCTATTCCTATTCCATCCCTTGGAAAATCATGGTACTATGCTTCTTTCATTGATGACTTTTCAAGATATGCATGGATTTATTTTCTTAAAAGTAAAGTTGAAGTGTTTGATAAGTTTAGAGAATTTAAAGCACTTGTTGAAAATCAAATTGGGAAAAATATTAAGGTGTTGAGGTCTGATAATGGAGGAGAGTATTGTTCAAATAAATTTGAGGATTTTTGTAAGCAATGTGGTATTGCAAGATAGAAGACTACTCCATATACACCTCAACAAAATGGAGTTGCTGAGAGATTGAATAGATCACTGATGGAAAAGGCTAGAAGTATGCTCAGTGGTGCTGGTCTGGCACAAGAATTCTGGGCAGAGGTAGTGAATGCGACATGTTACTTGTGAAATCGATCTCCTACATCAGCATTTCTAGATCAAACTCCATTTGAAGCATGGTTTGGTAAGAAACCCTCTCTTTCACATCTTAGAGTTTTTGGCTGTGATGCATACATGCATATTCCAAAGGAGAAAATAAGTAAGCTTGATAATAAGGTTGTTAAATGTATCTTTATTGGTTATAAATATGGTGTTAAAGGATATAAACTTTGGAATCCAGAAACTAAAAGTACAGTTTATAGTAGAGATGTGGTGTTTAGAGAAATGAAAAGTGATCACAGGAAGGAAGTAATAGAAGAAGAACCTAAAAAGGTGCAATTTGATCTCATGGAAGAAGAATCCTACTCATCAGAAGAGGATGAACCAGAGGTTCATACACCTATGGTAAGGAGATCAACACGAGAAAGAAGGCAACCTAAAAGGTATAGTCCATCTGCTTTTCCTTCTTCCTTTGTTTTATCTATTACTGATGAAGATCCTAGAACAGTTAGAGAAGTTGTTAATTCTGAAGAGGTAAACCTTTGGGAAGGAGCCATGAATGAGGAAATGATGGCCCTGAAAAAGAACAAGACATGGGATCTAGTAAAATTACCTGGTGGAAGAAAAGCAATAGGTTGCAAATGGATCTTCAAGAAGAAGCAGAATGTTGAAGGTAAAGTGGAGAAATATAAAGCTCACCTGGTTGCTAAAGGCTATTCTCAGGTAGAGGGAATTGATTATGGTGAAGTATTTTCTCCTGTTGCAAAGCTAACCTCAATAAGATTTCTTTTATCTATGGTTGCTGCATTTGATCTTGAAATAGAGCAAATGGATGTAAAAATTGCATTCCTTCATGGATATTTGGAGGAAGAAATCTATATGAGACAGCCTGAAGGATTCATTGTTGAAGGAAAGGAGGATTTTGTATGTAAGTTAAAGAAATATTTGTACGGACTGAAACAATCACCTAGAATGTGGTATCAAAAATTTGATACTTATGTTTTAGGACTTGATTTTGTTCGTAGCAATGTTGATCATTGTGTATACTCAAAGCAAATTGGTAATGAACTTGTCATTATAGTTTTGTATGTTGATGATATGTTACTAATTGGAAATAGTAAGGAAATGATCAGGGAAGTGAAGTCTCAGTTAGCATCACAGTTTGACATGAAAGATCTTGGCCCTACAAATTTTATTTTGGGTATGCAAATAAATAGAGATCATTCAAACAGAAAGTTGTGGCTGAATCAGAAAAAGTATGTTGAGACAGTATTGAAGAGATTCAATATGCAAGATTGCAAACCAGTGAAGGTACCTATTCCTTTGGGTGAAAAATTATCTGTTGAACAATGTCCAAAAATAGAAGAAGAGGTAGAAGAAATGTCCCATGTTCCTTATGCAAATGTTGTAGGGAGTTTAATGTATGCCATGGTGTGTACTAGACCAGATATTGCCCATGCAATGGGAGTTTTGAGCAGATATATGTCTAAACCTGGTAAAGAGCATTGGACTACTGTAAAAAGGGTTTTCAGATATTTGCGTGGTACATCTAATTTTTCAATTTGTTATGAAGGTACATGTAAAGAAAACAAATCCTTGGATATAGAAGGTTTTGTTGATGCAGATTGGGCTGGAGATCTTGACAATAGAAGATCTACTAGTGCATATGTATTCAACTTGTTTGGAGGGGCTATTAGTTGGATGAGCAAAAGGTAAACTATTGTTGCTCTTTCAACCACTAAAGCTGAGTACATGGTAGCCACTGATGCAAGTAAGGAAGCAATATGGCTACAAAGACTATGTGTTGATATTGGGTTCTTTCAAGGAGCTATGAAGATAAATTGTGATAGCCAAAGTGCTATATTTTTGGTAAAGAACCCTGCTTACCATTCAAGAACAAAGCACATTGATACAAAGTACCACTTTAGTAGGGACATGATTGAACAGAAGAAAGTGTTGCTGGAAAAAGTGGATACCAAGGAAAATATTGCAGATGCTTTAACCAAGGCAGTTAGCACAAAAAAGTTCATGTTTTGTATAGTTGAAATGGGTCTGGCAAGACCGAGTGTTGGAACTAACATTGATTACAGCCTTTATGCAAAGTATTCAACAAGTGGGAGAATGTTGGATGTGTCTCATCCTTTGTAGAGGAAGTATTGTACGATAGGCCCCTACTTCGATGGTCTCCCTTTTTTGGAGATATTCTTGGAGCTATTTTTGGAGGCGTTGGTGGGATTCCCATGATTGGTGGGTATGGGTGGTTTTAGCCCATGGTATTGTGCCCACGGTATTCTAATACCACGTTGTGGTTTAGGGTTGTAAGAGTTTCCTTTATATTGATTGTAATGTCCCATTACGGGCAGAGTGTAAAACAATAATAGAAAAGGAGGAGTGGCTCTTGTTTGCTGGAGTAGCCCATATCGGGTGAACCAGGATAAATCTCTTGTGTTCTATGTGCATGTATTTTGTGAGTTGTTATTTTCTTCTAAGTTATTTATTTCTACATTATTATTCTAGAATAATTCTGGGTATAACTCTTCAGGTTTTCTTCCCAAGAAATTTGGTTTCCCTCTACCAAGGCATTCTAGCCCGTTACAACGTAATATTCCTCAACATACATTTGCAAATATCAAAGGGCAATGTTACCCAAAATTAATTTCCAAATCTCTTTTAATTTAATTAACATGCTTTCCATGCAAATTTTTATCTTCAATTAATATTGTTATTACTAAAATTTATAAGATCAAATATCAAAATTAAAACCATTCCTCAAAGCATTATTTGCTAACATTTTCATTTTCTATTACTAATTTATTTATTGACACTAGTGTAGTTAAATTAATTACTCACCTAATTTATGTTAATTACTATCGAATGTTAATATTAGCCATTAGCATGGATATCAAACAATTCCACAACTCAAAGGCTCTTGCTAAGTTGTCCATATCCAACTAGAATGTAATCAAAAATATGCATAGAAGCGTTATTCCTTGAGTAGAAGGTTTTATAGTAATTGCAATGTTATCACCCTTCTATGAAGGATGACTCTTTTTCTCAAATAAAAACCTCCTTGCTCAATGGTGCACTCAAAGAAACATACACAAATGCATTGCACCTACATGAAGGATATATATTTACCCTTGAGTTTTCAATGAGAATGACGTCCATAATTTTCCTTTTTCTCTCAACTTTGGTGGTTGTCCCATACCAATCCACCCGTGAGAGTACCTGGTCCTACAACCACAAATTTTATCAATAGTACCATATTCCAAAAGTAGTATAATCAAATCATAAAGTGCATATACCACCACATCTTGTTAACATAAAATGATATTATGCGTTAACTATCCTCACATCAATACATAAATAAAGTATCAAGAATAAGTCCTACCAAGGAGGGTCGTTACATAATCCCCCCTTGGAATAAACATAGTCCCCCCTTGGAATAAACATAGTCCCTTATTTTTCTTGAAAATAAAACATATATATTTCATTCAAATAAATATAAGAATTGCTTTCTAGGAAACTAGCAATCCAGATTTGGTAAAGTGGACTATGTTAGTGCAATGTTTTGGAAATATTACTCTACTAAGATGTAAGGCATAGATAATAGAGGTGAATTTTTGGCATTGTGAAGGCTTCTATAGGAAAATGTCAAGAAATATGCTAAATTCTAGAGTAATTGTATTCATACATAAATTTGAAAAGATCCAGAAAATGAAAATCACAAATTCAAACATTTGATGTAAAATGATGTATGTTTCTAGCTATAGCATATCAATTGATATGAGAAGTGTATATATTTTTAAAATCTCAATCTCTAAAGAAGAAATATGTAATTTTTCAAGGGTGGGAGACCCAAGTACAATCCCATATTATCTAGAAAAAAATATATATGTAGAAGAATTACTTTCTCATTTCCTTAGCATCTTTCCAAGTTGCATAATTTTTAGAATATTAATCCCACTGGACCTTACATTGATCTAGTGTTCATTTTCTCAATTTCTTAGAATGAAATCCTAAAATTCTTACTGGTCGCACCTCAATGGCTGAGGGGTCTTCCGTCTAAAATTTTAAAATGTTCCAAACATGAGAATTATCAACAACATACTTCTTAAGTAGTGATATGTGGAAAGTATCATTGATCTTTGATAGGTTGAGCAGCAAGGTGAGCCTATAGGCTACTAGACTAATCTTATCAATGATATCAAAAGGCCCAACAAAATGTAAATCCAACTTAGCTGACTTGATGGCATTTTTCATGGGTCTTACCCTCAAGAATACTTTCTCCCATAAAGAATTCTCTTGGTGATATTTTCATATTAGCATAGCTCTTTTGACAATCGGTTACTTCTTTAAGCCTTTGTCTAATCACTCTAAACTTCTCCTACATCTCTTTGATAGTGTCAGGTCTGATCACCACCCGATCCTCTATATTGTCCAACAATAGAAGTGTTCTACATCTTCTATCATACAAGGCCTCAAACAAAGCAATTCCCCAAGATGCATGGTATCCATTATTATATGCAAACTCAACCATATGCAAAAATTATTCTCATTTAGACTTTTAATCCATGCAATACATGCAAAGCATATCATTGAGAAGTTGGTAACCCTCTCTATTTACCCATATATTTTTGTATGGTAAGTAGAACTGATATTCAATTTAGTGTCCTTTGCATGATGAAGATCCTTCTAAAATTCTAATGTAAACCTAGAACATCTATCTAATATGATCACCTCAATAAAACCAAGTAACCTAATTTTTTCTTGGAAAACTTATTTGCCACAACCATTGCATCATCCTTGATGTTTTCTAGTATAAAATGTGTAACTTTATTCAGCTTGTCTACCACCATAATTATTGCATCATATTGGTACATAGTATTAGGTAAACCCACAATAAAATCCATAGATATAACCTACCACTTCTAAGTAGGTATATCATGTGGGTATAATTTTCTTGTTGGATGCTAATGTTATGCCTTGACCTTTTGGCATTCCAAACATCTAGCAATGAAACTAGTAATATCTTGTTTCATTCCAGACTAATAAAAGATATTTTTCATGTTTTACCTCATATTTGCACCTCTTGCATAGTCATCTTGTCACCTCTTGACTAATAAAAGATGAGTAGAATAGGGAGATTTATATACCTCTTGCATAATCATTCTCCTTAAATCACCAATTTTGGGTATGATAACCCTATATTTGAAACATAAAAGTCCATATTTTATGTTAAAATCTCTATTTCCCTCAATATTTTCCTCTATTTTAGCTCGGATTTCAATGCAATACTTATCCTATAACTGAATTTCCCTGAATTTGTCATCAATTCTACATGACTCTGGTTCAATGTTGTTGTGCCTTCTCCTACTTAAGGCATCAACAACCTTTTTTTCCTTCCCTTTGATAAACTCTATACCAAATTCAAATTTGGCTAGGAACTCTATCCACCTTCTTTGTCTTACATTTAGCATAGGTTGGGTAAAAATATACCTTAGACTTTGGTGGTCTATCCTTAGCTTGAAAGGTTTCCCTAAAAAATAATGCCTCTAGACCTTTAATGCATGCACAATCATTGCCAATTCTAGGTTATGTTTAGCATAATTCAACTCATGTTTCTTGATTTTCATGGACTCATTTGCTATTGTAGCTTCATTCTGGGATAACACCCATCCCAAACCTTCTAAGGAAGCATTTATGCATACTATAAAATTCCTAATATAATATGGTATCCTAATAATTTGTGTTGTAGTCAGCTTATTCTTCAAAGTTTCAAAGGTGGCCTCATACTTATCCATCCATTTGAACTCTTTCCATTTTCTCTAAAGGTTGGTAATAGAGTAGGCAATTTTTGGATAGTATTTTACAAAACACCTATAATAACTTATGATTCCCATAAATCTTCTAACTTTAGACACATTAGTGGGTGTAGGCTAACTTAAAATGGCTTTAATTTTTTAGGATCTACAACAATCCCTTCTACAAATATAATATGCCCCAAATATTGAACTTGTGAGGCATAGAATTCACATTTAGATAACTTTCCATAAAGTTGGTTCTTTCTCAACACCTTTAATACTAACCTTAAATGTTTTTTCATGTTCTTATCTAGTGTAGAAATATATCAAAATATCATCTAGAAATAGCAAAACAAAACAATTCAAATATTTCCTAAACACATTGTTCATCCATCATATTCATAAAATTTGTTGGCACATTTGTCAACCCAAATGGTAGCACTATGAACTCATAGTGTCTGTATCTAGTCTTAAAAGTTGTTTTGTGAGTATCCTCCTCATGAATCCTTGGTTGATGATCCTAATATTTAATCAATATTTAAAATATGGTAGTATCCTTTTACTAATCAAAGAGATCATCTATTCTTGGAAATGGATACCTATTCTTGATGGTCACCTTAATCGGCATTCTATAATCAATACATAACCTTAAAAAACAATTATTGTTCTTCACAAATAATATTGGAGCACCCCAGGGTGACACACTAGGTTTAATTAAATCTTTCTCTGTTACATACCAAACATAATATAGTCGTCGGCTATATTATGAAATATTTCATTTGATTATATAAATCCAATTGTTTTGTTTTAAATCATTTATCATCTTTTATCCAATTTCATTTGCGATATTCGCAGTCACTGCCTTTACGGTGAGGTTGTGCCCACCTTAAGTGGCAAAATATATTCAAATTGATTTATTTTATTTACCGCTGCTATTTCGTATTACTCCATTTATATTGCAATCTAGGAATTGAATAGAATTAAAAATAACAGAATGAGTTATATCGTTCCAAGTGGTATCAGATTGTCTAGGCGTCGAAGGGATTTTGTCATGTTTTCTCCAGCTACCTACAGCCCATACACCAAAAATTACAAGCACAACAGTTCTTGTTTACACAAGTTTTTCGCCGAGAAGTCCCATTGTGTAACCGTAAGCATCCGCGTAGCAAAATCGGAGCTTTCGAACGCTGTAACAACCTACGGATCTTCACTCCAAATGACCGTGTACCGGTCTCTCCACTCTAGTGATTATGTAACTGGTCCTTGCTACTAATTTAAAGAAACCACAGCAGAGAAACCTTCGAATTCAACTTTCGCAGTCCATAACCATCGACCAATCAACGTTCGAGGTTTTAAAATATTTACGGATAATTCCTAAGGTTCGCATCAAAAAATAATTTTTTTTCTCCGTGGGAGGAATTATCCCACATTCAGTGTGGGGAGGCATTGACGTAATTTAAAAGACGTGGTTCACGTCTATTGCATTGTGACTTCGGTCACACTCTTGGCTTCTCTCTCTCACGCACGCTGTCCAACCATTGGTTTCGTCGATCGGGTTCTGTTTTCCGTCTTCATTCTTGGTTCTTCGTCTAGCTATCGTATCGTGTCATGTCCTCACTGTCAGTTTTTTGTATCGTGTCATGTCATCACTGTTTGTCTTAGATTTTTTGGCCGATCACCTTCTTGAGACACTGTCTGTCATAGTCATGGTATCTTTTGGAAGGTAGTATCTTTGGTTCTTGGAAGACCTCTTCGTAATGTGCTACGATGTCCCATAAATCTGGAGCAGAAATACCCAAAGTTGCTCGAGATTGCTTTTCCAAACAATTAATTTGAGCTATGAATTCATATCCACCCTTTTTTAATATTTTCTCCATACTATGAGAGCTCACCATCTGTGATGGAGGAGTAGTAATACCTTGTAAGCGAATGACTCGTCCGTTTTCCTTCTATTGCAATCTAGGAATTGAATAGAATTAAAAATAATAGAATGAGTTATATCGTTCCATTCTCCAATAAATCTTGTAGTTGCACTTTTAGCTCCTACAACTCAATAGGATTTATTTTCTAAGATGTCCTTGCAATAGGTTTAGCTCTAGGTATTATTTCAATGGTGAAATCAAATTCATGTTGAGGTGATAGGCCTAGGAGATCTTCTAGAAATGCATCCCTAAATTCATGTAGAATTGGACGTCTTTATTGCATCATCCCCATTGTTGCCTATCTTTCCATTTTCTTAACCACATACAATATCCCACCTCTCTTGATTGCCTTCTTAAGTTGCATAAGTGACAAAAAATATGGTCGAAAAGATCCTTACCTACTTTTAACCCTTACTCTCTTCTTATCCTTATCAATATCGTCTGTCCTTATTTCTTGGAATTTGATTAGGGATCCATAAGCCTTTAGCCAATCCATCCCTAATATAATATCAAAGGTATGTAGCAGCACTACATATCAATACCAAATAATTTATCCATTGGGTAAGGTGATCTTGGTCATAGGCAAGCATCAATCCACTAAGGCTATCTAGACCCATACTCAAATTTCCACCCTTGTGCCAAAAATCTAAGCCTTTATGGCATATCCCCAATAATACTAGCAAAAATAAAACCATCTATAACTCCACTATAAATTAAAACTTTAACATTCTTATTAAACAACTTACCATTTAGTAACATGGGAGTTGCTTGTCCATCCATGTTTTGACTTCCTATGATTGCATATATTTAGTGTGGTTACTCCTTAGCTCTGATACTCGACTCTAGCCATTGAGGACACTTGCTTGCGTAATAAGGACCCCTACAATGAAATAACATGTCCTGGGTTCCTGAGACCTTTATTTCCTTTTCTCCCATGTTTCCTGTTTTTGATTTGAATCATTATGCTTCTTAGGTCAAGGTTTTGAATTTTTATTTTTATAAACATTCTTCTTGTAATTCCCTTGGTTTTCATTGTTACTTTTTTTTAGCTTTGGTTCCTCTCTTGGGTTTCCCTTGTCTTTCTTATTTTTGGATTCCCCTTTAACAATCATTTCCAAAAGTTTCTATTGTTGCTCCATATACTCTTGAAGCAACCCAACTAATGACATAAGTTGCTCCATTTCCTCTTGTAACAACTTAACTATAGATGTAATGTTTATCATTCTCTTGGTGGAATTCTCTATTCCCTCAATTTTCATATTGGAGTCTATTATTCTTCCAGACTTCTTATTGGAGTTCATTGTTTTTCCAAATTTTTTTGTAGAGTCCATTTTTCTACCAGACTGCTTTTGGGGATGTATTGTAGCTTCCTCCTACATAGTCGATCTCACCTTCTTAGATGATCTAAAAATAGGTGATATCATCTATCCACACAAAGGAGTTGGGTAAGTTACAATTTTCTCCCAAATTATACTTACAATTAGTTAGTTTCATCTCCCCATGAACTAACTTAGACCATTATCATTCACCTGATAATGATCATGGTCATATTTTTCTACCCAGAAGGTTCCATTTCAAGTATGACCATTATCACTCACTTGATAATGATCTAGATCACACTTACCTCATCCTAAGGTGATATTCCTAATAAGAAACTATACTCTCTAGGATTTTTACACCTTGGTCTAACTAGTCCAAATGGCGTGCAATATCTATCTTATACCAAATCAACTTAAGGTCCCTAGAAGAGTAATTCTCCCTAAAGTAGCACATCAAGTCAAGGCTCAACCTACATTATATCCATTGAATCTTCTATCCCTATGACCTAGGATATAATACCAATTGTAACAACCCACCAAAACCAACCCAAGGGAGAGAAATTTTTTTCATAAGGAATAACTCATAAAGAAGTCCCAATATTTTTTAGCATTGTAAGGCATAACCACATTTTGAGTTTAATATCATTGCAGATGACACTCAAGTGGATAGGAGTGGCCAATATCCCATATTTTTTGGGTTCACCTTTCTAAACCTCACCATTTAGGAAGGATGCCAATAATGGTCCCCACACTTGTCCTATACCCTCATCGGTATAGGACCACTTGACCATAATGTAGGGAATATATTTTAATACCCATAACACTTAAAGGGGATGCCTGTTCCTTAACCCTACATAACTCTATCTATGTAGGATTATTCTGGCATAATGCCTTAGTGCTTAGTTACCACACCTCCATGGGCTAACTAAGCTATTACCACTCACCTAGTAATGATCATGGTCACCTAAACCTCACCATTCAAGGTGTCATCATTATGTCGTCTTATGAATTATTCCATATGCCTCATTAATTTAGAACACCCCAGCCTCACTATTCAAGGTGTATTATTCATAATTATCTAGTTATTGCATCACCACAACTCCTAGATTTGTAAATATCTGGTTATTTCATCATCGCAAATCCTCCCAAGATTCACAACTACCTGGTTATTGCATCATCACAACTCCTCTCGAGATTTACAACTACCTAGTTATTGCATCACCACAACTCCTCCTAGGATTGGATTATCTTCTTGAATTATGGATTTCTCCAATATGAATCTAGATCATTCCCAAGAAAAACTCCCAAATAAACCTAAGAGATTAAACATTTAATTAATTAAAACATCTCTCTCAAATAAAATAAAGTGTTATAATTAAACATAATCAAATGCATCATAACACTAGTTAAATATTAAATTTTTGAAGCAATAATAGCATTTAGCATTTCCATATTTACAATGAAGAATACACATCATCAAAGCAACAAAATCCATACATTGGACATATTCTTTCATTTGCACATAACCAAATTATTCCAAAACTTACATAAAGAATAGCAACATTTAATCCTTTGTTCAAGAACTCTTAAAATCCATTGCATATTCATAATCATGAACTCTTAATAATCCCCATCCCAAAATATTATATTTCAATATTAAAAAGCATAATAAGCATTCATCTTTCCTTCAAGGTCTCCACATGGTGAGTCTTCATCAATGAACTTGAAGTAATTAGGGATCAATACAACCCTTATGAATGCATATGCAAGCTTAACCATGCATTATGACAGCTTAACCATGCACTATGCAAGAAACACATAATAATACAATATATACATCAACCAAACCAACTTAAGAAAGAAACATGGAGATAATCCCATACTTCCCTCCATTAATAGATTCCAAGCCTCATCCATAATTAGAATCCATAATAATATTTCAAAATATATTTCTTCTTTCCATTAACCCAAAACATTCATTTTATTTTACTAAAAATCTAAGATGCATTCAAAACTTGCTCTTAAAAAGAATATTGCTTGCTCCTATATTTTGGAAGAATTATTATTCTCAAATACAATATAAGCATAATCTCAAAAATATAATAATAAGACAATATCCTTTCATCAACAATCAAAATCCTAAACTCATTCTTCTTTATAAAATAGATTATTTCCTTATCATTTAATCTAATTATAACCATTAAAGAACATATTAAATAATCAACATAATATTAAAAGATAAGACTAAGGTCTTAACATTAACTATTGATTATTCTAATAACAAGCACATGATATGTTGAGTGACAAAACAAGATGTTACAAGCTAAATTAGAAACAAACAAGCTCTCAAGACTATCCAAAGTTACTTAAGAACCAATACTACCTTAAGCTCATAAACAATATAGGCTAGCTAGGAACCCTTTGAAATCTTATAAAAAATAAACAACAAGCTCTAAAAACAAAAGCGAGGTTGACCCTGACTCAAATCCATGGCACTGCAAGCTTAACACTAGTTGGGTATCTCAAAAATTTCTTAAACCAAGATGCTCAAAAATTTATTTCTTTCATAGCATCTATGGTCCAGATAGGGACAATGATAATGATGCTTTAGCTCCTAATAAAATCAACATTGTAGGCTAAACAAGGCAACCAACCTATCTAACAACATATGCTTAACAACAAATTACTCTAAGGAACTTATAGAGTCTAACCAAAAACAAAGACAACATAGTTAAAGCAAATTATAGAGCTTAAAAAATATTAAATTTTTTAAAATTTTACTTCTATGCACCTTAACTCTAGGAGAAAACTCTATAATTACTGTCTAGGAAAAACATAAAAAAATATCTTAGCTCACACAAGACTAGCACAAAAGATATCATACAACACCAAAAATCTTCAATGCAAAATAAAAACAAAAAGGAAACACTACAACATTCATTTATTATTCTATAAAGAATGTACATCTATGCAAACTAGTTGAGGTTTTGACCAACATGGTTTTGCTTCCCTTCTACAACAATGAAATCCCTTCTCAAAGTTCCTCATTTTTTACCCTTTTCCTCAAGCTAACCTCCCATAACCCAAAAACATGGGCAACATATATCCTTTAAGGATATCCAATGGTGGAGTTTTTCTTCCCAAGAAGTTGGTTGCACACTACCAAGGCATTCCAGCCCATTACAACACAATGTTCTTCAATGTACATTTGCAAATATCAAAGGCCAACATTATCCAAAATTAACTTCCAACTCTCTCTTGATTTAATTAACATGTTTTCCATGCAAAGGTTTATCTTTAATTAATATTGGTCTTACTAACATTTATAAGATCAAATATTAAAAATAAAACCATTCCTCAAAGCATTGTTTGCTAACATTATCATTTTCTATTACTAATGTTATTTTTTGGCGATAGTGTAATTAAATTAATTACTTGCCTAATTAATTTTATTACTATAGAATGCTAATATTAACCATTAACATCGATATCAAATAATTCCATAACAACTCAAAGGCTCTTGCTAAGCCATTCATATCCAACTATGATGTTATCAACAATATGCATAGCAAAGTTTAATGGTGCATTTAAACAAACATACATGAATGCAATGCACCTACATGAAGGGTATCTTTTTACCCCTGAGATTTCAATGAGAATGTCATCCATCATTTCCCTTTTCCCCTGAAATTTGGTGGTTGTCCCATACCAATCCATATGTGAGAGTATTTGGTCCTGCAACCATAAATTTCATCAACAGTACCATATTCTAAAAGTAGTAAATCAAATCATAAAGTGCATCTATCAACACATATTGTTAACATAAAATGATATTATGCTTTATATATCCTCACATCAATACATAAATCAAGTATCAATAACAAGTCCTACCAAGGAAGGTAGTTACATTAAAAGAAAAATGGTGATATCAAGTTATGTGTTAATTTTTTAAACTTGAGTCGGGCATCATTAAAGGATTATTATCCATTGCCTACCATATATCAAATTTTGTATAAAGTAGTTGGATCTTATATGGTATTGCTCCTATATGACTTCCCAAGGTATAACTAAATTTGGTCAAAGATGATGACCAACATAAAACAACCTTCATAACTAAATGATAAATCTTTTCATATCAACAAATTAGGTTGTCAAATGTATGATCCACCTTCCAACAAGATATCGACATTGCCTTTACAATTATGGTAGTTAATTTCATACTAATATACCTTGATGATTTAATTATTTTCTCAAAATAAATAGGTAAACACATTGAGCACTCATATTTTATCTCCTAGAGGTATAAGGAGTGTGGTATTTCTTTGAAACCCAAAAATTATATTGTTATGGTCTAAGAAGAAATTTTTTTAGTGCATTTAATATAAAAATATGGCCTAGAAACAAATACTGATAGGATAAAATCAATCCAAGAGCTACCTTTGCCTACTTTTATCAAGCGAATCAGGACCTTATTAGATAAAATCTGATTTATAGCCAAGTTCACAACAAATTTTATGCAATTGATCAAACCAATAACCAAGATGTCAAAAAAGGATGTCTTTTACATGGAATAAAGAAGGTAAGGATTTTCAAGATATAAGATATGCAATTACCAAAGCCCTATTCTTCATCAACCTATATTTCTCTAGAGACTTCAAGTTGTTTGTGTTCAAGACATATGAAAGCATTGTCATAGTATTGACTCAAAAAATGGAAAATATGAAGAACATTCAATCTCCTTTATGAGATAAGGACTTCATAATTATGAGGAAAGGTACAAATTCATTGAGAAAAAAATATTTATAATGATGAAAGCCCTAAGAAAATTTAGGTATCACCTATCCCAAAGCAAGACTATTGTCTTTGTGGTCCATGCCAATGTTATATCCATCATGTTGCATAGTGAATTAGGTAAAAAGATAGTAGGATGTATGAAAAAAATCCAAGAATTAAACATAGATATAAAACCCACTAAACTTATCAGAGATATGGTTTTATGTGAGAATCTTGCTATATCAATCCCCAAGGAGTAGGTATCACTAGTGGAAGAAATTGAACTAGATTATCATTTGTGTTTAATAGGATATATCAAGAGATATATTATATCAAGATAAGTTTTGGAAGGCATATCACATAAATAAAGGTCTAGGTTTAGAAAAAATATAATACACTATATATGGCTAGACAATGTACTTTTTTAGAATTGATGTGATAGAGTCCTTATACGATGCATCAAAGAAGAAAAGATAAAAACTATAATCCAAGAATATTAGGATGGAGGATATTATTCTTCCCAAACCACAACACAAAATCTTGAGGATGGGATATTATTGGCCTACCATATTTTTTAATTGCTTCCTATAGACTAAAGAATGCAAGACGTGTACTTTCATGGTAATTGTGGGAAAGGCACCAATATCCCTAGATAAAATTATCATCATGGAACCATTTCAATAATGGGATCTTAGAATTTATTGATAAAATTAATCCCCTATTTAGTACATGGCATGGATGGATTTTAATTGTAATAAATTATTTTACCACATGGGTTGATTTTGTGTCAATCAAACATGCAAATTAGAATGCATCAACCCAATTCTTGGAAGATATCATCACTAAATTTGGGGATCCATCCATAATAATAATTAACAATGACAAAATTTCATAGGATTCAAGGTGATAAAGTTTGCACTTGAGTATGGATTTGCACTTAATATGGCTTCCAACTATTACACTAGGACAATGGTCCAACCAAATCCATCAACAAGAAAATTGTGAGGATTCTAAAAATAATAATAGATTGATCACAACAAAATTGGCATTTCAAATTTAGGAATGTGTTATGGGCATATAGGGTAATAGCTAAAGCTTATACAAGATCATAAACCTACAACCTAGTCTTCAAGAAGGAGGCAATATTGTTGGTGTAAACCTAAAAATCCCTTCTCTCCAAATGTCTTAGAAATGTTGTTTCTGTAGAAAAATATTCAACACCAAAACACATACATGAAAAATGAACGCTTATAATAAAAATAATGCTTCTTTTATATTAACACGGGGGAGCCTTAATCTCCCAATTTTTACAATGCTTCATGCCCCAATGCTTGGGGATGGGTGTTACAATGCCTTCTTTTTATAAATTACAAGTGCTCAAACAATGATCTTCGATTCTCCAAACAAATCAAATTGGTGTCTTTCACACCTTTGCTACATCTCCAAGGGTGAGTGGGATTTTATATCCTAGATGTGGGACCACTCCTAGCTTCAATATATCTGCAAGTACCTATTTCCTACACACATGAAAGTAAAACAAGGGTCAGTAGCACCTGTATATATGATTAAAAACCAATGTAGATAAAAACCCTTGAATGGATGCTTGCAAAAAATATTGAAATGAAACTTAAAATGCCTTACCAACAAGTTAAAACCTTATTGATCTACACCATTTGAAATTTTTGATGTATTTTGAGTAACTACAAGAACATAGTTCTGGTTGGGCAACCACAGGAGTGTGGTTAGGTAATCGTGTGAGGGTGGTTGCGACAATGTAACTATGGATGAACAGTTGAAGTTGGATGGTAGAAAGATTCAAGAAGGGCACCCTAGGGTTACAAATCTTTGATCTCCTCAGGATGTGTGCGAGATCTTGGCGTGATTCTGAAAACTTGATAGTGTATGTTCTTAGCCTCCTTTGGTTGATGGGGTAGTATTGATTTTGTAGGTAATTTTAGGGTTTTGGAGGGAAAGGGAGGTGGCAATCCAAAAGTGCCAAGTGGCAATCCAGGGCTGCCAAGTGGAAGGGGCAGTTATTGTAAGTCACCTAGGGTGTCTCACTTAACTAGGGTGATGTGGATAATGGGTGAGTGCAAGTGGAATGAGGTGTAAGGGATGTCCCATGTGAAGGGACAAGGATGACATGAGTGTGTGAGATGTATCAAGGGGAGGGGTAGTGGTGGCTAGGACACATGTCTAGTGATTGGGTAAGGTATCCTAAGTAGATTTTCCAAATTTATTAAAATCTAGAAAATAGGATAATGTGCAAGATTTATACACCTAAGTTTAGACTTAGGTATATAATTTTATTATGTAGGATTGTGATGTGCAATGTGGGTGAAATGTGCAAGGCTTTGTGGTAAAGTACAAATGCCTAGGTTTTGGTTTCTACAATTTCTTCTTTCCTTTTTATTTTCTTGCAAGTATTTTTATTCTATTTTACCCTTTCTCAAATAAAAAAGATAAAAGATCAAAAATAGAAAAAATATTAAAATTAAAATGAAGAAAAAGAAAAAATTTTAGAGTCAAATTGAAAACCTTGAAAAAGACACTTGGAATTTCCCCTTTGTTTTTTTTTTAATTTACATGATGGAATCAGTAGCCGCCACAAATCTGGGCAGGTTTTCCAACTTTTATGTCTACCACATAAGCCTCCACACAGATCTTCGCGTAGTCCGCCCCTATAACCACCATGCCACAATCATTTTAAACCTTTTACGCTGCTGAAAGCACCAGGAAATGGACAAGCGTTCAGTCCGACGAGGCCCGAGATTTGAACCTTGGACCTCTGCCCCCTATGGGGTTTGGATGAACCAATTGGTCTACACTTCAAACCTAGACTTTCCCCTTTGTTGCTTGCTCTTTTCTCTTCTAATTTATCAAATAAAAAAACCTAATAAAATATTTGCCTTGTTTTAGGCTTGCAAGTGATTTATTCCATTTATTGAGTGAATCGCTCATTAACACTCAAATTAAAAACAAAAGTAAATCCAGATGGGTAAATCCACCATATTTTAGGCTAATCACCCACCTAAATCATTAATGGTAGGCTCAAGAAGAGAAAAGGGATTTAAAACCCTAGAAGATATATTTTCTAGCTTTATTTTTTACCACCACAAGGTTTTTGTCTCCAAATCATAGCTTGCATTCTCTCCTCTTGCCTATAGGCCTTCTTAGAAATCCCAAATTATTGACTATTATGAGATCCAAATAACCTTGCCACTTCCCCATAATAATGCATGAATTGTACCCCATATTTCTCATCTCCATTCAAAGCAAGTTGGATCAAACCTTGACCTAGGGCTCCTCAATTGAAGCAAGATATTTCAAATTTTCTTATCCTATCTAAGTTTTCCATCACCAATTGTTCATTGTTGCTCCAAACCGTTGATACCATGCAGTGTGCCACCAAATGGACCAAAATCAGACATTCTCTACCAAGGTATGAGTCTAGTAGTGATTCACTCCTTTGATACTAGGTGAATCACATGATTTTAAAGAAAAATGTATCTTCTATTATTGAGAATTTTCATTGCCCTTTGAGCAATTTGCTCCATCAGAAGGTCTATTTATCAACATGACAATTTTTTTATATAAATTCATTTCATTGGGTGATTGCTTACTCTAGTAATTCACTCCATAACATCAATCTATTCACTTTTTTATCCTAAATTATTTGAGTCTAGATCAAAATTTCTATAAACTTTCACCCACTAAGTGAGTTTTTCCACATACCAAGTGAAACACTCCTTAACTCCCCACTTGGTAATTTTTTCAAAAAGTGGTCCAAAATCCCCCCATTATGATGTTCCTTGCCAACAAGTGGGAAGATGATGCAATATATCACCCCATTATGATGCAATGGAAGGGAAGGATCCTAAGACTAGTAGGGAAATACCCAAATTTATTGAAGTCTAAATAATAGTCAAATGGGAACTTCTACTTAGGAAGCATAGGTCTTTAATTTTCCTCTTTGGATTTTCATCCATACCTTTTGAGCTACCCACATTTGTACCAAACCATTTGTTCAACATATAATATGCATAAAAATTAGACTATGTCAACCAAAAACTCTTCAAAGGGTAAAAAAAGCTAAGCTTTTACCCTCTTAAGCAACAAATTCTATAGATCACCCCAAATCTATGAGACTTTCATATAATTATTGAGGAAAAACTAATAAGAATGGGATAAAATAAACTAAAGGATGTGTGGTCATATGATATAAAAGGGTAAATTTATAGGTAATTTGAGACAAAGGGATTACACACCTTCAATGTACATAAAAATAGGTACAAAATAGAGGAGGCAAACCCATCCAAAGAAGTGGCCCAAGCCATTCTATAGGAGGAACAAGGGTATAAACATGAAATTCAACAATGGTGTGCCCACCTACTAAAATGGTTCACTTTCTATGCTAAGTCCAATGTCAAAGATGACCTTGACCCTAACTACAAAATGAATCATCAAGCATTAAGAGCATTGAAAAACTTGGGCTGCTCACAAATATCCTAGCGTAGCAAATAATTAGATATGAGACTACAACAATCAAAAGGCTAGTGTGAAGTGATCCCTTTGGTAAGCCATTCTTAATGATTTGGGATAGAAAGCATAAAATTTTATCCAAATTGTCAAGGATGGTGAAATTATCCCATGAAGAAAGTCCCATGGAAAGAATATCCCCTGACACTAGGTCTAAAATTATCATAATCATATCACCAATGACTCTAGCTATCATAAATTTTGTATTTCAAGAAGCACTTAGGGAGAGGTATGAGAAGCAATAGGAGGACCCTCATGTATCATTCTTTGGAAAGTTTGTAGTATAGGTAGATAAGTACTAGGAGTAGGCCTAAGACATGAATAGAAGTTCCACCATCTATAGAAGAATCCAAGAAATATATACCCCCACTCTTGGAAGGGGAAATTCCTTAAGAAGTACCTCTTCCTAGGTTTATGGTGACTGAAGTCCAATTCCAAGAATATTTACATTTGTTGAAAGTGTAAGCAATGATCAACTAAGAGCAATCAATGAAACAAGAAAGAGAAAATGGACATATGATATAACAACCATCAAATCCTCCACAATATCCACCAAAGAGAAAGAGATCATCTCAAGGGTTATGTTAGAGGCTACTATTGGTCCCTCTATCATTCCCCCTACTCCTTTGTACTCCTATGTCTCTTTCTTCTATTCCAACTTATTTTACATCTATTTATTCTATCCTTGCTCCTTCAATCCCCCTTATTATTCTATTGCATATACTTCTCCATCAATAAGAATAGTTGTAGGTTATATTGGAGGAACACCACCTCCCACATTAAATCACATTCTCATCATCACACCAATTACATCATTTCATCCTTCACCATAAATTCATCACCATCCAACCACTCTTCTTGTGGTAAGATTCCATCCCTATCATGATTAGTCTCATCACTAGTAGAAAAATTGGTGCAAATGGTATTTGAAGTGCTTATCACCACCTCACCATTCATCTTTATCTCCACTCAATTCGCATTGCCTACTATATATGTCTACCCTCCACATTGTTGCAATTTACAATATTTTCCCAAAATAAATAGAAGCAATCCATCCACTCAATTTTTATATAGAAAGTGTAAAAAAACATAAATAGATAGAATATCTTGAGTTTTTTTAGCACCATAAATAATCATTATATTATCTATGTATAAGAATCACAACACTCCAATGTAATATATAGAGTTATTGGGGGTTATTTATAGCAATATGTAATCTTGAAGTATATAAATGAATTTAACCCGGGTTGACATAACAAGAGAGCTTTAAGGTTAATTACAACTTATAATATGGGTTTAATCATAAAAAATTTAATCAGGCCCAACTAATTACATTGTACGATTATTTTTACTTAGGCATATACAATATTATATCATACAAAGTTGGCATTGGTCATAAGTTAGGTTATACTTTCAACACCCCCTCATAATATGAATTGAGGGGCCAAAGATAGAAAACATTAATGAAAATACTATCTTCTCCACCATAATGGATGCTATATTGGATCTTTATAGTTAAGGTAGATCATTTTTAAGCCCCTTCATTATCAAGAAAACATCCACCCATATTCAAAAACTCAACTTCAATTCTTTGTAATTTTAGCAAGCAATTCTTGGTTAGATATCTTTCGTTCTTGAAGTATTTACAAATGGTTTTTAAATTTTTAAAATACTTATTCTAGACCTTGGATGCCTAGTTATTAGTATCCTTGGGTTTGGATTCCTTTGCATGAGCCTATATTTTTGAAGTACCACTACAATTTCTCTTTGCTACCTAAAAATTAACTAGGAGGAAGAAATGTTGATCAAGTGTAAGAGTTTTTTGTGATTCTAAGAACATAGGAATCATATGGACCATGAGGTTCAACATCTAAAAATAAGGATAGGTATAGAATCTTCAAATATTCTACATCTTTCTTTTCATCTCTAGAAGATACAATATTTATTCTCAATGCCTTAAATCTTGTAATATAGTCCTCATTGTTATCAAACTCAACCAATTTAAGAGAAGAAAGCTCTAATCCCAATTGACTTAATTTAGTTGTATTGAATTTCCCACATAACTCATGCAATTTTTATCATATTTTGATAGGATACATTTTTTCTTTGATATAGAAAAGCAATTATAGTTTAATCAACAAGGAGAGTAGGCCAAGAGCTTCTTCCTCATGATGGCAAGTTTCTTTGTCAAGGATTGTTGATTTATCTTCTTGAAATATGGAGAATAGTCTAATAATTTGGGTTGACCAAATACTAAAATTTCACCCATTGAGGTAAGTAACTAGGGCATGGTGATCAATCTTACACAATCTAATCCCTAACAATATAATAGACCCTTGAACACATGCCACCAGTGTGTAGAGCTCAAAAAATCATGTGATATAAAAAAATTAGTCTCAAAATGCCTTAATGGACCTCAAAAATGCAAAAATTAAAACCTTAAACCTTAGAAAAGAATAATTTAATCACTCACTAGCACTTGGAATTCTATAATTGTTGGTATCTTCCACTTAATTTTTACCACTTCAGTGTCTTAATTTGAGTGGTAATGCAAAAATTCTTCTTTGATATTTGGTTGAAAGGGACTATATACAAAATTTAGTTGTGGCACTCTAGGGAGCCATTTTGCTGCCACATTTGTCAAATATTCATTGCATCAATCTTAATTTGAATGTGCAAAAATTAGGACTCAAATTTGGGTCTCCTAAGTGTTGGGTACTTTAGGCTCACCAAGGCACCCAATGTACCTTTGTGAAGAGAATGATCTTTTCAAACAAAAGAGGCCTCAACTCTTATGTTGAGATAAAAGACCATATGAGAAAAATATTATTTCCCCATGATTCAACCTTGGGTCTTTGGAGGTATGAGTACTTTTGTCTTGGGTAGGATAACCAATTGGACTATGTGCCTTGTTGGTCTAAACTTCTAACATATCCATAAAGTATGCCACCTACACCAACCAAGGAGTTTACTCAACAAAAGTGTGGTTTGACCTTGAACCACATGCATGTGATGCCTAAAGTCCTAATCATGTTGGAATTCATACTATTTTCTAGAAATAAACAAAATCAAACCATTCACTCAAATATTATACAAAAAGCATAAATAGATGAAATAAAGGAAAAGAGAGACATAGAGATTTGAGGGGCACCCATATGCATAAAAAATAATCATTGTATCCATAGATAATATTACACAACAGTCCAATGAGTAAACAAGGATTCGAAGGGGTTATTTATACCAATATCAAAACCCTAATCACATAATAGAATTTAACATAAGCTGACATAATAAGATGGATTTAGGTTAATTACAAGTTATAAAGAGAGTTTAACCAGAACAATGTTAACCGCAACCCATAGGGATTACATAATAAAATATTACAAATAATTAATACATTGTATAATAAAACACCCTTAGGCCTATCCAATACATCATACAAAATCATCCTTGGCCATGAATAAAATTATAAATTCAAAAACCCAATTGCCCAACTAGCCACCTCTACATGCTTGTGATGTGTCTCTAAAACCTTCAATCTAATTACTATAGTTGTGCTCTATCTTAAATAATAGAATTATGAAATTGAGATTCAATATTGCAACCTTATGGTTATCATGCCCTAACACCTTGTTTGCAATTTAAGTTATTTTATGTTGTCATTGATGTCACATGGATCATTGATGTCACATGGATCACATAGAGTTTTGGTGGGCAAATGATATTTTGGAAAGCATGGATAAATACAGGGTTTTTTGTGAAAACCAAGGCAGGCAAAATAAAAGGTTTTATTTAAAACTATGGATGGCAGATGTGAACTATTTTTTTCTTAAAACCCAATTTGGCCTTTCGTTTCATTGAAAAAGGTGCCCCGATGATGGAGATATTTAATTTTTAATATTCAGTTTAAATTTTAATTATTTAAAATTTAAATTTAAATTTAAAATTAAATATGCAAGATTTTCGTCGACGTCATAGAAAATAATTAGTAGGATATATAAAGGGGATACCTAAGGTTCATAAACTAATGTAAGCTCGTGAATTAATAGTTGAAAAAGAATCCGAATAAGAACTTGTGTGAAATCCTTTGGAAAGCAAAAGTAGCGAATAAGACAAAGTCAGGTCAAGACAAAAGGCATAGTGGGTAGCGTGACGCATTGGCAATTGGATTTTGGCTAAGGCATGGGGCAGATGAAACGTCAAGGTTTTGAATCCCCTTGACTGCATTCGGAAGGCATTGGAAGAAAAGTGCTCGAAGCACTTTTGATTTGCGAAAAGGGAGGAAAGGTTTTAAGGCACGTTGTGCCTTTCCCTTTCAAACGAGCGGCTAGCTCGTGTGGCAACCTTAGTTGCGGCTAAGGCACTTGGGTGTGGGAAATTCGGGGGTTAAAATCCCCTTGATGAGGTAAATACTTTTTTTCTCTAATTAATTCTATTAAGCCCTAAGTTGGAGTTATAATGTTGTTAGGAATAATTAAAGTTTTTAATTAAACTTTGTTTTTATAAGGGTTGTGATTATTATTTCAAAGGTGTATGAGTTGTTGATTTAATTTGATGTTCATGAAATTAAGAATTAATATTCAGGAGAAATAAGGAGTTGTTATAAATAATTTTTGAGAGGTTTATTGATTATTATTTTGATAAGGATTTTTATTAAGAAAGGACTTTGGTGGATGTGTTTATTAAGTTGGAGTAAAAAGGTGTAAATTGAGTTATGCTTTATCTTGTGATTATTATTTGAATTCCACTGACCCTTATTGATATTGGAAAGGAAAGTTGTGTTTAGTGTGGCAGATTTTATGGACAAATTTTTGGCATCAAAAAGGTATGGGCACATTCTCCTATTGATTGTTTATGGTGGTTGATTTTTGAAATATCATTGGAGTGAAAAGGATTGATTATGGTTTCCTTTTCGAAAGTGGTTGGTTGAATGCTTCAAGGTTTTCTAGTTTGAGATTTGTGTTTAAACCTTATTTTATAATCATAGTTGTTGAAGCCCATTGGTTATGTAAAGAACTTGAAAATAACATGAGTATCATTGTTATGTGAGATTTTTGGTTGAGCATTGTTGGAAATATTTTAGTTGGTTGATACATGCTTGGACTAGGATTTTGTGAGAAAGAGTTGTCCCTTGTGGTGATTGGTTGAGTTGATTTGATTGAGCCTAGTCAAGTGATTGTGTAAGGTGATTGTTCAAGTCCCATGAAACAAACTATTCTATAATTCTGATTTGAGTTGAGATTGAACTTAGAACATATTGAGTCTCTAACAATTCTCTTTATGCTTCTATGAGTTGATTTGAGTTGAGTTGAGTTGAGATCATTGTAGATCATTGTTGTCATCCATTGTAGAGTGCATTGCCATTATTTTTTGAGTTCATATTTGAGCCTTGCCTTCATATATTTATGGATGAGATTTGAGTAATAATTAAGCATGATTGATTGAGCTTTTGAGAAGGCCCTTGGGATAGATTTATGGACAGATTTGTGGCAGTTTGTGTATGATTGATTGAGCCTTTGAGAAGTCTTTGTGGACATCATATGGAGCATATTTGAGCAAGTTCTTGTTGAGCTTGCTAGAGCATATTTGGACAAGTTCTTGGTGAGCTTTTTGGAGTAGATTTGAGCAAGTTCTTGGTGAGCTTGCTAGAGCATATTTGGATAAGTTCTTAGTGAGCTTGTTGGAGCATATTTGAGTAAGTTCTTGGTGAGTTTGCTAGAGAAGATTTGGACAAGTTCTTAGTGAGCTTGTTGGAGCATATTCAAGCAAGTTCTTGGTGAGCTTGCTAGAGAAGATTTGGACAAGTTCTTAGTGAGCTTGTTGGAGAATATTTGAGCAAGTTCTTGGTGAGCTTGCTAGAGAATATTTGGACAAGTTCTTAGTGAGATTGTTGGATTATATTTGAGCAAGTTCTTGGTGAGCTTGCTAGAGCATATTTGGACAAGTTCTTAGTGAGCTTGTTGGAGTATATTTGAGCAAGTTTTGTGTGAGCTTGTTGAGTAGTTTTGGACAAGTTTTGTGTGAGCTTGTTATGTAGATTTGGACAAGTTTTGTGTGAGCTTGTTATTGCCTAGCTTTGAGTAGATCAAATAAATTTGGACAAGTTATGTGTGAGCTTGTTGAGTAGTTTTGGACAAGTTTTGTGTGAGATTGTTATGCAAATTTGGACAAGTTATGTGTGATCTTGTTATTTCCTAGATTTGAGTAGATCAAATAAATCATTGTATTGGATAAGGATCCTTATTTTTGTGTGAAATATTATAAGGAGATTATCTTGTGGAGTACCCCACATTGGGGGAACCATGTTAAATCTTGTGTCTCAATTGTGTGTGGTGACTTGTGCTCTTGCTTATTATTGCTATCTAATTATTAACGTACACTACTATATTTGGTTATTGCAATTAAAGACATTAATTGATATTGGTTTGGAAAGAAAGTAAAAAGCGGTCTTATACTATTCACCCCTCCTCTCAGTATAAGCTTGTGTTCTTCACACCCTTCCTACTAATATTATTTTTTATTCTCCTTGAAGATGAACATACGTGTCAAGGTTGTTGCCAAGAGAAACTACAATTGGAGCATGAACCAAAAAGGCACGTCAAACTCATGGTACCAAACTTAATTTCAAAATTCAAACTAATGCCCTCCTTTTTCATTTATCCTAGGAGGAAATTTAAAAGATGATTTTTAAATTTTTTCAAAAGATTGAAAATACCTTGAAATGGTAAAGTAGACAAAAACTCCAAAAAATTAAAGGATGAATGAAAAACTATGGAAATAAGTTTTATCTTTAGTTCTCATGCTAGAAATACTTATGAAGCTTCAAAAATTGATTTTTCCAAAGAATCAAAAGAAGGATCTAAGAATCCAAATATAATTTCTATGTCGTCAAGCATTGTCACCCATACCTACTCTAATACCATGTTGGAATTCACAATATTTTCTAGAAATAAATGAAAGCAATCCATCCACTCAAATCGTATGTAGAAAGCCTAAAAATATGAAAGAAGGAAAAAGAGACACAAAAATTATTAGGTGTCATTAGACACCATAAAAAATCCTTGTATTATCCATGGATAAGAATCATAATATTTTGATGCAATGGATAGAATGGTTAGGGGTTATTTCTCCTAATACCTAATATCCAAATTACATAAATGAGTTTAACCTAAGTTGTCATAACAAGAGGACTTTTAGTTTAATAACAAGTTATAATATAGGTTTATCCATAACAAGGTTAATCGTGGCCCATGCAAGTTACATATTAAAATATTACAATAAATTAAATACATTTTACAATTATTTTCCCTTAGGTCTATATAATATTACATCATACAATATCAACCCTGGCCATAATTTAGATTACACTTTCAACACACATCACCAAAGTACAGTTTTTTTTATTTGTTAAAAATTAGGGTTTTGAAAGGGTTTCTCATTCCCTTTTACATAAACTTAGACACATTGAGCTATATAGCCTATTTGGTGCCATTGATATTTGACCCTTGGTGTGGCCTACATCATCTATGTGTCCCAACCATTGAACCAAGGCCCTATTAGCAACCCAAGTACACCTTATAAACAAATCTTGTTGGAAATAATATTTTTACCTATTCAATCAAGTCTATGAGAACCAATCTTAGAGCCAAGCGAATCATAGGATCTTATCAGACCTATATTTGATAGGTTACTCTCTCCTAAAGACATAGACATACATAAGGCATGTGACTCCCTCCAAGCTAAATAGAGAAAAATTATAATGGGGTGCAAGTGCCTAAATGACTAAACATTAAGAGTGCATTAATCATGAAGTCACTGTTGGCGATGAGTGAAAACAAGATCCTTATCATTGGATAGTTCTAAATGATCTATCCAAGTCAACCACCTCTCTTGTTGACTTTACTATCAAAGTTTTAAATTTGAATCTATTAAGAATATATTATTACCAGAAGATTTAGCTTGCCCAACTATTCATTATGGTGGCCATGTGAAATTATAAACTGATAGTGGAGAATGAAGCAACCATAAAAGGAGTGAATGATCATGTATAGGTCATGTTAGATGAAAATACACACATGGGTGTAGTGATTTTATGCAAGATGGTTTGAGAAAGAAATTTACTTAATATAATGTATGTTGACTTCTTTTCAGGGCCAATCTCATTGAAATAATTGAATTTAATATATGCAATCATTACTTCATAGAATCTTTTCATTAAATGTGTGAACATATTTAACTAGAAAATTGAAATTCTTGGCAACATGGTGATTGAAATTGTGTTTGAAGGTTTTTGATATAAATTCTTAAATATGTATAACATTGTATTTATGGTACTTGAACGTATATGCAATATGTATTGATATTCTATTGGTAATAATCAACTACTGAGAGAGTAACCATCTTGAATGTAATATTGGGGGAAGTTGTGTAACCTAGTAGACTTTGAGATTAAGGTGAAAATTTTGGAATAAGGTATTTTAGAAATAATTGTAACCCTACATACTTACTAGAAGGACCTGTTGCATTCTACAATGAAATTCATGTTATTCATAGTAGTTAGAAGAATGGACTTATGTATTGAATCTATTTTATTATGATTTTACATTCTATTTTATGCAATGCATAGGAATGAATCCCAAGCCATTTGAGTACGATAATTTGTATCTCAGTTTGATTTTAGTATTGTGCATATTATTACTGTAGAAAAATATATTTTTGGCTATTAGATGTTGTTTGTTTAATATTTAAAATACTAGAAAAAATCAAGCTATGTATCACCTAATGAGTTGTGAAAGGATTGTTTTGTGATCTAAGGTTGAAGTAAATGTAGCTTGTATTTCATCGAGGTGAAATCAAACAAATATACCTTGTTAATTTATTTAAGTGACTTAAATTATTATACTTTGATATTTAATAAAGAAGAAAACAATTGTAATCATTTTTATTAAAAAGATAGTAATAATATTGCTAAGTACTCCTTTGAAAGTCGTAATTCATTGTTTCTAAATAGATGAAAATAAAAGTTTGCATAAGCATTAATAACTCTTTTTTTGTGTTTATTTTATGAAATTGACTATTGAGTCTTAATGTTCTTGTGAGAAGGTGTGAATTTTTAGATATGTAAAATCAGAAAAAAGGTAGGTTTACAAAGTTTTCATAATGTGATAAAATACAGCATGTGATTCCTTTATGAGTAAATAAAATAGGTTATGAACTTGTGAATAACCTATTAAGATAAAGTAAACCATATTTAATCTTATCATAATGGGATTTGTGCTTTACTCTTGGATGTTAGGGAGAGATGCAATTGTCTTATATATCAATTCTATCTTATTTATAATGAGAACACATGTGCCTCACCATAATTAATATTAGGTAGTGTTGTTGTAGTTTATTGTATGTAGCCTATGAGAAGTGTATGGCCACGAATATTCCTTAATAAATTTTAAGAGAAGGCCTTATAGAATAAGGATCACTTAAAACAATGGTGGTAATTGAATGATGCCTAGCTATACAACCTAGTTGGAATGATAATCTTGAAAATGTATATAACATTTACAAAAGGGTAATTTGACTGTCCATCATGTTAAAGTAGAAATATTTTTTTTATCCATACATGAAAGGTAAATTAATTGGAGGTCCTGAATGAATCCCACTTTGGTATAGCATTCTACCCAATGCCATTGAATTCGCTCTAGCTACTATTGAAGAGATAAAGGACTAGAATTATGGTATCACAGTTGAGTTAATTATGAGTGTTGATGAATAAAATAAACCAAGGGGAAATGAGTATCCCATAATCATCCATCATTATCATCTGGTAGAATTTTAATCTTATAGACACTTGAGACATAATTTATAGTTAGATATTTGCCATAATGGTAAAATATTATATGGGATATGGTCTTTAACTAGATTAATGATCTAGCTTGGAACTCATATTTAATATACTCAAGCTATGTTAGATTTTGAATTGGATCTGAAAACTCTTTTATCCTTGATAGATTGACCATGTTGATAAGTTCACTTAATGTGGTCAATAAAGGAGGAAGACATCGATCTCAAGAAATAAACCATCAGATAAATTTTCCATGTGGTATAGATGAATAGTTTGAGGTTGGTAGACTTTCCTTTTGCTTAAGGATTAAAAAAACCAATTTACTCAAGTATTCTAGGTTCAAAGGAGATAAAATTTCTTAATGATAAACTTCTTCAAGATTTTCCTTCAGTTATAACAAATTAATATAATCGGAAATTGATGGATCTTATTACTCTAGAAGAAGCTCATTTAGCTCTTTTTTCTTTTGATAAGGATAAATCCTCAGGTCCAAATGGGCTCTCTACATATTTTTACCAACATAATTGGGATATTGTGAAGGATTATTTATTGGTGGCAGTGGAATAGTCTAGGGTAAAACAATACATGCCTTATAAAATAAATGCAACATATCTTACCCTAATTCCAAAAAATAAGGATGTTGAATTGTTTTATTCTTTTAGACCCATAAGCCTATGTAATATGGCATATAAGATCATTTCCAAAGTGATGAAAAATAGATTAAGGCCATTGCAAGGAGGATTTGTGAAAGGGAGAAATTTTTTGGACAGGATTATAGTAGCTCATGAAGTTATACATTCAGTAGCTTCAATATAATAGAAATAAATGATCTTAAAACTTGATAAGAGTAAAGCCTATAATAGGGTTAAATGGGATTTTATTTTTGTAGTTTTAGATAAGTTTGGTTTCAAGAAGAAATGGGTTATATGGATTAAATTTTTTGTCTCTACAGTTTCTTATTCAGTGTTGGTCAATGGGTTAGTGACATAATATTTTAAATCCAAGAGAGGCCTTAGACAAGGAGATCCTCTATCTCCTTATTTATTCATTATTATGGCAAATTTTTTTAGTAGGAACATAAATAAGGCTTACAAATATGGTTTTATAAGTGGACTTAAGGTTAGTAATAACATCGATAACATCACCCATCAACATTTTGTAGATGATACAACCCTTTCTGGAAGGGCAACGATAAATGAGGCTAGAGATTTGAATAACTTTTTAAGAGTATGAAAGAGCTTCAAGGTAAAAATTTAATAGGACAATCCAAAATTTATTTCCTTAACTCTTTTGCTAATATCAAAGCAATAATTTATAGGTTGCTTCAAATGGAGGAGGCAAATTTACCAACAACTTATCTAGGGATGCCTTTATTTGAGGGGAGAATGAGGATAGATTTATGGAATCCAGTTATTAGTAAATTTTAGAATAAACTTCTATCTTTGAAAGGTAGATGGTTATCCTTAGTAGGAAGAGTACAGTTAATTAAGTTAATCTTACAAGCCATTCCAACATATTATATATCATTGTATTCTATACCAAATTTAGTTGAAATTTTTTTAATCTATATTATGTGATCCTTTTTATGGTTAGATTTACATGATAAAAGAAAATTTTCTTTGGTAAAATGGAGCAAGTTGTGTGATGAAAAAACTAGGGGAGGTCTTGGTTTAAGAGTTCTTAGAGATGCAAACTTAGCTCTTAGGGGAAAATTTATCTGGATATTGTATAAATATATTCAAAGATAATGGGAAAGAATTCTTCTAAGTAAGTATGTTGATCCCAATGACCCAAGTTTAATATTTACTACATTCTCTCTACCAAATGGTTCTGCTCTTTGGAATGGTTTAAAAAAATCTATTGATCTTATGATTAAAGGTTTAATATGGGTGGTGGGAACTGGAGAAAAAAACAATATATGGATGGATACTTGGTGTGATAAAAAAACCACTCAATTTAGATCTAATTTTGAAACCTTGGATGAGATTGCTTCAATATTAATATGGTGATAGGGTTTCAAACATTTTGTACAAGGATCAAGAAGGAATATACAAATGGAAAGAATATTTTTTTACAAGTATACAAGACATTGATGGTAGGAGGCAATTGAGTATAAAGATAACAACTGTGATTATTCTGAGGGGATCCAATGATAAATTTATTTGGGAGTTGAATAGCTCAAGAGAATACACAACAAGAAGTGGATATAATATTCAACACCAACAAAATAATAATTTCACTAGAATATGGAGAGATATTTGGGATAGCCCAAGAATTCCTAAAGTTAAAATGTTTGTTTGGCTAGTAGGTCATAGAAGAATTTTATATTGGGATAACCTTATGAAAATGGGTTTTCATGGCCCCTATCAATGTGTTTTTTGTAAAAATGAGGAGGAGAGTATAGACCATCTCTTGGTACATTGCTCAATAGTCTAGAATCTATGGCAATGGATTCTTAATATGCTTGGTAAATGCATGGTGATGAATAGAAGAATTGAATATTGGTTAAAGCAATGGTATAGCACTTATAAAAGTGAGGCTTTATAGACAATATGGGATATATCAAAAGATACCATACTTTGGACTATATGGATAGAAAGGAACAGAAGAATGTTTAAATGAAATAAAAGTAGTTTAGAGGTAATGAAAATAAGAGATGTTTAGCCATAGAGGAGTCTAAACCAACCCTATCAAATCTGCCAATCCCTAATCTAGAAGCAGAGAGCCTTGATAGATATATTCAAGTCATCAAATGAAATTATGATGTTGTTTATAGGAGAAACAAAAATAAGGAAAATAATATAATTTAGAAACCACCAAATGTGGAGTTGGTCAAATTGAATTTTGATGGAGCATCTAAAGAAAATCCAAAAAAATCCACTATTCAATAATGTGTTTTCATTTATGCTTTCAATAGTAGATTTAATGTAAACAAATGAAATTAAATAGAGTATGGATGGAAGGTGATTCTCTCATAGTAATAAATGTAATTTTGAGGAAAGCAAAGGCTCCATGGAATATACAAGAGATAATTGTGGAAATTCAAGATCTTGCTAAAGAGTTTGAAGAAATTAGGTTTACATATATATTAAGGGAAGGAAACAAATGTGTAGATAATATAGCCAATAGATGGGTTTTGATTGAGTATTGTAAAGTTAAATTCTCCTTTCCTTGGTTAGAGGAAGTAGAAAGTTTAGTTGAAGCTAACAAAAAAATGTTTATTGCCTAAATCAATTAATGATTAAGATTTACTTTAATGTTTTACATTGAAAAAATCTACTTTATTTTGTAACAATAATGTGTTTTCATTTAGACTATTTATTATAATTTTTGTGGTTGCACTTGTGTTTCATGAAGGAAACTAGCAATCCAGATTTAGTAAAGCGGACTATGATAGTGCGATGTTTTGGAAATATTACTCTACTAATATGCAAGGCATAGATATAGAGGTGAATTTTTTGTTGTATGAAGGATGCTATAGAAAAAATTCAAGAAAGATGCTAAATTTTATATTAATTATATTCATACAAAACTTTGAAAATATCCAAGAAATGAAAATCAAGAATTTAGACATTTTATGTAAAATGTTGTAGGTTTCTAGCTATAGCATCTCAATTTAGATGAGAAGTATATCTATTTGTAAACTCTCAAGCTTTAAAGAAGAGAGATGTAATTTTTCAAGGGTGGGGGACCCGAGTACAACCCCTTTTTATCTAGCAAAAAAAAAAATTCAGGCCCATGGTGACTATCATATGATTTGGATAAGCTTGGTGTTGTGAATATTTTATATAATTAAATGACTATATTCTTCCATATGGTAATTAATGTTAATTACAATATCTCATCTTGAGAAGAGGATTTTTATAGGATGAGTGATCTGAGGAAATTAAGGTTTACTTAAGTTTGCTTAAATACAATCCTTATGAGATGTGTGGTGTTGTAGGATATAGGACACATCTCATGTACTAAGAATTTGTACTATGGCCAACATGGCTACATGACCCTTGTATTCTATTATATTTATATTTTCATTGTATATAAATAGAGTTGTATTCTTGTGATAAATATTCTATTATACCATATTTCTATTCCACAACTTGAAAGCATAACTTTATAGTACCATGAGTTGGTGTAAGGAGTTTTCCTCCAATCCACTATATCTAGGGCCCTTTTGGAATACCAATAATCTAACATTATTATCCAAGGCCAAAAATTATGATGTAAGCCTATAGGAACTCTTGATGTAAGCTCATAGGAAAGTGTCATATACTACTAATGTAATCCTATGGGCATGATTCGATGTTTTAATCCCTAACAATATTAATTAATTTACCAATATGATTAACCTTGTAAGGTTGTAGTTAAATGTGTAAACTAACCTATAATTCATTATGTTATGTCCACTTGGGTTAATTATTAATAGGGACTAGATATACTATATAAATAACCCAACCACTAATCCATTGCATCAGTGTGTGACATCAATATGATATCATTGGGTGTCGATGGGCACCCACCTCTCCTATTTTAGCTATCAATATTATTCTTTCACCTATTGCTCTCTTATTTTACTCTTTTATTCTTTTGAATATGACTTATGGTTAAAGGTATTATCTTGAATTTTTTTGAAAAGTATTATGAAATCTAAGATGGTATCATAGCATTCACAGAGTAGCATCTTTCAATTATGTAAGAGGGTTCCCTTTGTTTGATGACTTAAGGAGAAAAATGGAAGAAAATAATCACTTTTTTTTTGGAGGGAAAAAATCATAATTTTGAATTCAAAATTCAAAAGGTTTGGTGGAAAAAATCACCCTCTTGAATTTGAATTTCTATGCCAGATTCATCCACCAATATTTTTTACACCAAGCAAAACTGGATGGAGGGACTCATTTCTCTATGGAGTGTGGTTGTCTTGCTTCCACTAATACCCTAGATGTCTTGGTTAGTAGGTATATTATTGAGTGTTTCGACATACAATAATGCAACTTCAAGTCATGTCAATATCATTTTTGAGAGCATATATACATGTGCTCACATATATTTTTTTCTTAATCAACTTAATACATTGACTTTAGGTAAAATATTGTCCTTTCACTTCAATGAAGATATTTGGCATAATGGTAGCTAAATATAATATCTCCTTAGAGGTTAAGTGTATGTATCCCCTCATCTACAACTCTTTAATCCTGCTATAAATGAAGTATGTGAGGTTTGTTTCATGTTAAACACATGTTTTAATCAAAAATTAGGGTAATTCTTCTAGAGAAAACTATCAATTAAATCCCAATAGACATAAGTGGTATCTTAGGAAAGATATTATTTTAAAGCTTTCAAAAGTAAAGGTTGTAGTTTCAAATCTCATTGCCAACATTTTGTTATTTAACTGGGTATCATTCTTCAAGAAAGATAGATTTAATTAGGGTTCAAATATATTTACCCACCAACCTGGCTAGCTCTCATCCATAGAATTTGGAATCATATACAATATGTGGTTGCTTTTGGTTTTTCCTATAGAATATAAATATAAAGTATTATCATGGAGTCTTTTGTTCCATAAGCACAAGGTAGTATATTGGTGGTAGAATTATTTTGTTAGCACAAGGTCGTGGGTTCATTCCTCTTGTACCTTGAGTTTAAGGGAGTGGATATATTTTTTTAAGCATTCTCTTTGAGGCTCAATGTATTGGTTATGGCTCTATTATCTCTCCAACATGGCTTGATGTTTTTTTTTATCAAATATTTTTTGTTCTCCTTTAATTCCTAGGTCATGGGCACAAGTCACTCGCATGATCAAGACACACATGTTTATAGTCAAGGACAAACTTATTTTTCTTAAAAAATTTCCTCCTCATTCCTATTGAAACTAATGGATTGGTTGGATAACAAGATAGAGGTAGTTTTTTTAGGAACTAAAATGTCTTTGATTTAACTGTCAATAATTCACTTGAAGAAAATATTTATTATTCACATGCTAGGACTTATCTGTTCACTCTAATATGACACTTCTATGAAGGATATAATATCTTACCTTATAATTATTAGCAATATTTTGGACAACATGCATGAAGGAAGTCAAAATTTTAATCCATAACCTCCTTTTTGGATTTTTAAAGGAAGGGTCATCTGCACTTAGCACCTTTTCTCACCCAAGGGGTAGCACATCTATTTGTTTCAATGGTCATGTAGGGGTGACTAGATAGCCTAGTCATTTGAGTGCACTCCCCCATGTTAAAGTCACTATTTCAAACCCCATCTCCTAGCATTATCCTACACCAAGTTAGTTAATTGTGTGATATCAATGTGGCTATTTGAAAGGAACTTTTACATGATGACCAATTAAATTATCCATGGTATCATTTTATTATTTGGTCAAAGTGTATAGCAATAGATAGATGGTAGATAACTTCTCAATTGGCATGTGGTAGGTAGAATTTTCTTATTCATCAACCTCCTTACTCAGTTTTGAAATTATTTATTTATTTCTAATTCTAATTACTAATAGGACCAAAGTTTCAGAGGCCATAACTTCTACACAGAAGTATTTTAGGTATTTTTTGTAAATCACATTTTTTTTAGATTTGTGCATTGGTGACATTAGTTCAAGGACCTATTAGAGTGTTGTAGAACATTATTGGATGCAATAAGGAGTATATATCTAATGGTTAGCACAAGCTACAATTTTTTCATATAGGTTTTTAATAGATGACTAGATTGACTATCTAGAGCTTTGCCCTTATTTCTTAGATGGTTTAGGTGAAGGTATACATATGATAGCTATACAATTCTAATTTTTGTGGATATATTGTGGCCACCATATTGCATGTTGATGATTTTATCATAGGAATATTATGTTGCAAATCATGATACTAAATGATACAAAGAAAGGAATAGGACAAGAATAAGAAAAAAGTAAAAAATGGATAAAATTGGAATAAAAATTTAAAAGGGGAAAATAAATGTCCTCATCTATATTTGGAAAGAATTTGAAGCACCAAGATACTCTTGAGACATCCAAGAGACACCCTATTACATATATAAGTACAGGGTATTGTATTTAAGTAGTGTGTATATGCCTTATTATATATATAAGTATAGGGTATTGTATTGAAGTAGTGTGAATAAATTTGAATATTGGTAAAGTGTTTTTTGGAGGATTTTTATATAATTTTATTTTCTATTATTTTCCTATTTCTATATTGTATTAACATATTTTTTAGAGTACCAACATATATCACATACTAATAATAGAGTTTGAATATTAGAGATTAGATAAGTGGAGAGTTTGAGGATTTGTTTCTCTTTAACCAAAGAATTAGAATTCAAATTTTTGGAGGATAAATTCATAGGTTATTATTGTAGTTGTCATGGATCATGGTAATTCTTCACTACCTATCCCAAAATATTTTAAAAAATATATGATTGTTGGTGCTTAAACATGAGGACTTTGTTGATTACCAATGAAGTGTGGAGTGTTGTAGAAAATTGATATAAGGAACAACATATTGGAGTATTTATATATATTAAGGAAGAATAAATAAAATAAACTATAAATTTGCATCACATACAAGCATCTCTTAATACAAGAATTTTTCTAAGAATTACAAGCATAAATACTTCCAAAGGAGCTTGGGACACCTTGAAAAAGGCTTATCAAGGGTTTTCTCAAGTAAAATTTGTGAAATTACAAACATTAAGGAGAGAATATGAAAATCTAATAATGAAGAACAATGAGAATGTGGGACATTATTGTGTAAGGGTGCAAGACATTATGCACAAAATGGGTATTTATGGAAGAAAAAGCATGAAGAGATGTAAATATTTGAAGTCGGAGTTTGATGAATTTGTGGGATCACTTATGTTCCATGAAGATATTAAAAGCAATTAAAAGAAAACTTAGAGAACACTTTTGTTTCCAAGGCAATAGAGTTAAACAATAATGAAGGTAGCTCAATCTCCAATTCCCAAGGTCAAAGGGGGGAGAACAAAATTAGTATTCTACAATAGGAAAAGGCCATGGTAGAAGCAGAGGCTATATTAGAAGATATAAAGGAAAATGTATGGATAAGAGAAATTTTTAATGTCACTATTGCAAAATGTATGGCCATTATAAAAGGGAAGGTAGAATAAAAGAAAGAAATCAAGAAGGAAAAAATACAAAGTTTTTACATGAAGGTGAAATCTCAAAAAATATGTCCTTATCATATAATGTGGTAGAAATTTTAAATAAAGAGTCATGTTACTTAGATTATGTTTGTTAAAATCATATGACTAGTAAGAAGGAGTTGTTTATGGAGTTGGATGACTCATCCAAAATCAAGATGAAATTTGAAGATGAAAAGGTATAGGAGGTTGAAGGAACCTTAAAAATTTATATAAAATATGGAAAGAAAAATATACTTATTTTATAGTAGGGTTCAAGCACAATTTGTGGAGTATAGGGCAACTTGTAGAGAAAATATATAAAGTGGTGTTTGAGAATAAGGAGTGTGTCATCTATGACAAATCAAAGTAGAACCAATAAATGGTTGTTGTACCTATTACAAAGAACACAATGTTCCTTTGAATTTTGGAGGAGAAGAGAGCAATTTATGTCATACAACCATTGAGGATAATATTTGGTTATGGAACCAAATATATGGTCACCTTAATTTTCAAATATTGTATTTTTTGAATGTTAAAGGAATGGTCTAGGGACTACCTTGTGTAGAAGTAATAAGTGAAGTGTGTGAAGGTTGTACAATGGAAAAATATCACAAAGAGAGTTTTCTTAAATGGAAATCATGGAGAGCATCACATATATTGTGGTTTATTCGTTTAAATATTTGTGGTCCAATGCACACACCAAGTGTTGGTAAATCCTTCTACTTTATCACTTTAATTATTATCATACTAGAAAATCATGGGCACATTTTTGAAGAAAAAAAGTGTTTCTTTTGAAGTATTCAAAAGCTTCAAATCCAAAGTAGAGAATAGAAACATTATGGATTGATCATAGTGTGAGATTATAAGAAATTTAATTAAAATTATTGTGAACATGGGATAATAAGACAACTAATAGTATCCTATATACCTCATAAAAATGGAATGGCAGAAAAGAACAATAGGATAATAATGGATATGGCAAGAAGCATGGTACTAGCAAAAGGTTTGGATAATCATTTATGTGTTGAAGTAGTTGCAACAACAATAAAAATCCTCAATAGATATCCCATAATTTTAGTAAAGAAGATAACTCCTCAAGAGGCATAGTCTAGCAAAAAACACCTTTGGTAATTCACTTGAGAGTGTTTAATTATTTGGCTTATCTTCATGTTGAAGATAAGAAAAGGAATAAGTCATATCCAAAGAATAAAGCATGCATTTTTATTGGTTAATTTAACTAAATTGAGCCATATAGATGTTTGACCCCAAATCTAGGCAATGCATTTTGTCTAAATATTTTATTTTTTATAAAGAGGGAGTAAATGAACAACAAGCAGAACATAATTAGAAGACAAACATAATTGAATATTTTGGTGTCACAAACATTAAGTGGAGGCACAAGAAATTCTCAAAGACAAGTATAAAAGGAAATAAAGTATTACAATCACATTCTAGTTGCCAATTTTTTAATCAAAATTCTAATAAGAGATTCACAAGAATCCAATCAAAATCCCAAGAAAATAGGCAAAATGAACAAGAAGACAAGATGGTGAGCTATGCACTATTGTCCAAGATTGAAGTGGAGCTCTCAATTTTTGAAGAAGCGGTTCAAAATAAGATATGAATCAAAGCCATGAAAGAATAAACAAATGCAATTGAAAGGAATAATATTTGGGAGTTGTGTGAAATTTCAAAGAACAAGGAGTTGATTGAAGTGAAGTAAAATTTTACAATAGTGATGGATCTATTATATGGCATAAAGTAAGGCTAGTGACAAAGGGGTATGCACAACAAATTGGCATATATTATGATAAAACACATACACCTATTATTATATAATACAAAAAAATGGCATTAGCCTTAATAGTGAAAAAATTATGAATTATATATCAACTTGATGCAATGAGTGCATTCTTGAATGGAAATATTGAAGAAGTGTTTATGGAACAATCACAAGGATTTGAAGTGAAAGGTAAATAAAAATATGTCTACAAATTAAAAAATATATATTATATGGACTCAAAAAAGTTCCAAGGACATGGTATTCAAGAAAATATTCATGCTTCTTGAAGTGTGCATTTTTAAGAAGTATGAATGAGCCCGCATTGTACTATAAAAGGAAAGATTAAGATATTTTGATTGTTTTCTTGTATGTTGATGATCTAATTTTAGATAAAATTTCATCAAGAATGAATAGAGAATTCAAGCAAGCCATGATGCAATAGTTTGAAATGAGTGATTTATATTTGATGCATTATATTCTTCTCATTTAGGTATATCAAACACATAATGAGATCTTCATTTGATAATCTAAATATGCATAGAATATACTAAAGATGTTTGACATGGAGAGTTGTAAATATATTGCTATCCTACTTGCACAAGGTGAAAGAATATATAAAGATGATGGAATTGAAAGAGTGCATAAGAGGAAGTATTGCAGTTTGAGTAGAAGCCTTAAGTACTTGACAATAATAAGGTCAAATACTGCATATACAATTCCTTTAAATTCAAGATTCATGAATGAGCCATCAAAATATCATAACAAAATTTTGAAATATATGAAAGGAAAATTACATTATGAAATCCATTAGACTTCAACCAATAATATTAAGTTGATTGGATACAGTGATTCATACTTGAAAGACTCAACTGATGATAGGAAATCTACATCATGAAATTATTTTTCATTGGGAAATGGATTGGTAACTTGGAGTTCAAAGATAAAAGTAATAGTTGCACTCTCAACAAGATAGGTAGAGTATATAATAGCTACATCAACAAACATGCAAGCAATGTGGTTGAGGTAGATCCTAGAAGACCTTGGTGAAAGGAATGAAAGACAAACTACCATTTTTATGACAACATGGGTATAATTTGAATGACTAAAACCTTGACTTTCATATAAATTCAAAGCATATCAGTTTGAAGCATAATTTAATTAGAGACTTAATTCAAGAAATAAATTTCAATTAAAATACTGCATTTACAAAGATCAATATACAAACATTTTTATAAATATAGTGACAAAGAATTGGTTTATTTCACTCAAATATAGAATGCAAGTTTTCCCATTCAGTCTCAAGGGGGAGAATGTTGGAAATTGTAATACTAATTGATTTAAAAAAAAAAACAAGACAAGAAAAAGATAAAAATCAAAACATGATAGAATTGAATTTGCAATTCAAAATTTAGAAAATAAATGTTTTCCCCTAAATTTGAAGAGAATGTGAAGCAGTAAGAGATTCTTAAGACAACCAAGAGATATCCTATTATATATATAAGATCTGGTACCAAACTAGTATGTACAAATTTAAATATTGGTGAAGTATTTATTTGAGGGTTCTTGTACAATTTCATTTTTTTGTTTATTTTCTTCTCTCTATGCTTTGTTAATCTCTACTTTAGAGGACCACCACATCTCACAACTCAACATTTGTAATCTAGGATATGGATTTTTGAATTCATGTTTTTGGATGAGTTGATCCAATCTATATTTCGTTAGTGGAATAGATAACATTTTTGTTTAGCCCATTTGGGCATTCATTATGCAAAGATGTGTTATGAAACTTTTAAAAGAAATCATTGACCATCATATAAAAAATAACAAATCATGCTTCCACAAATACTATTACACAAAGATAATCCATATGAGAATACACAACTATAAATAATACCCTTAAGGTAAGGTAAAATCCATAATAATCCTTAAGGAAGGAATAACTCCACAAGATCTCCCAACATGAGAAGCCACTCTGTGAGCAAAGACAATTTCAAGAGAATACTGAATATGAAATATTATTCTTACAATGATAATATCCCTACTTGATGTACCCATCTTGTAGTGTGACTTTGGAGAGGGTATAAGCCTAACCCTAGCCAAATCCTAAACCCTTATCCAATTAATTATTATAATATAATATTATAATACAATCAACCTTAGGTTATATGTGGTCCATGCCAACTATCCATAATACCCATATACAATATAATATCATATCCCCATATACCTATCCCTATGTACCATAGCATTCCACCCTCCTAACAAAAGGTTTTATCCTAAAAATATTAGAAGAAACTAAATAATATGATCTTCTAAACAATGTTGACAATGGTATCAATCTTGAACATCCATCCATCCAAGTGAAATCTTGATTGGTGGTGGTCTTATATGTTGCCAAGTTTAAATTGTGCCACTTGAATATCCATAATTATTTTATTTATTTCATACCTCCATTGCTTTACTCTAACATTAAATATGATTGCTCTTTTGGTTTCATGATGTTGCTATACCACATTGAAAACATAATTATTACAATTATTTTGTTAAACATTTCCATGCTTGATGCCTTTATAACTCCATTTAGGTCCATAATAATTATCGATACCTTATGCCATACATTTATTATTAGTGTTGCTAATTATGGTGTGGGTGTCGATATGCCACAACCTTAACCTTACCATCTCTAATGTCTTATCTCCTTGGAACCCAACTCAAATTATGGTGGGTGCTAGAACACCAATAATCTGGCCTTATTGACCAATGTCAACAATGATAATGTGAGCCTATGGACAAGTGTGATGCATATTTTATAGAAGCCTATAGGCATGAATCTATGCATTGAGTCCCAGTGGCATTGGTGAAACCACTAGTATTGTTAACCTTGTAAGGTTGTAATTAAACTTCTAAACTAATGCTTAGGTCATTTTATTATATTGGCTTAGTTTCATTATTATTAGGGATAAGTATTTTCTATAAATACCCCAACAATTAATCCTTTGCATCAGTGTGTGACATAAATGTGGTATCACTAGATGCCCATGAGTATCTTGTTCGATTTTCCAATTTTTCCAAAAACCATTCCAAAACATGTATTTATCATAATCATATGCCAAAAAGAAATTATACAATTTAGAAGATAGCAATAATAAATGATATGAAAAAATGAAGGGAGACGACAAGAAGTATAAGGTGGATTCCTATGGGCATCCTAATATCACATTTTATTCACACTTATTATACAAATGGATCCTCATTGATGGGTATTTATAGTGATACCAAATCCCCAATGAGAGGTTAACCTCAATCCAATATAATTAACCTTGAGGTTAACCTTACAATAGAATAATAATAAATTACACTTTAAGTGAGTTTATCCATAAAGGTAGATTAACCAATACCATTAAGGGTGAAGTATGAAAGGATCTCGTAGGATTACATGAATGTGCTCATAGGCTTACATAAATAGGAGTGCTCATAGGCTTACATAATCACATGCTCATAGGCTACATAAATGGTGCTCACAAGCACCTTGTCACACATTTAACCTTGGCCTTGACAATATTAGATTACATAAATTTCAACACCCCCCATAATCTAAGTTGAGAGGGCTAAAAAGAGAAGGCATTATAGATATAAAAATCCCCCATAATGGATGCTCTAGTGGGCCTCCATTGTTACTCCTTCGTCCTCATCTTCATCATTACAAATATTGTGTCCAACACTTAAAAATTCTATCTCAATAATTCTTAATGCAGTATCCTTTCCTTTTATAAAATCCCAAATAGTTGACTTCTTTGAAACCTTATACTTTCCCTTAAGCACTTGAGTCTTAGATTACATTGACTTGAAGTATTTTGTATGAGCTTGTGTATGAGAAAGAGCTCCGCAATTCCTCATTGCCACTTCATAATGGATTAGAATCTTGAAACATCATTCAAGAGAGAAGGGTTGTGGTTCTTTGATAGTCATAGCAGTCACATAAACAAGCAAGCAAACTATATGGAAAAGAGAAGAAATATTAGAAGTAATATATTTGGCATACTCTTCATCACTATTTACCTTACCTCCTGTTGTAGCCACATCAGCTTTTAGATCTTTGAAGTGAGATATATAGTCTTTGATATTACTAAAATCTAAAATATTAATATTGGAGAGCTCAATTTCTATTCTATTAACTTCATTATCACTTACTTTTCTATAATGATATTTTAAATTAGTCCATATGTCAATAGGATAAGTCTTCTCTTTTATATGGAAAAGTACATCTAGTTCCACTAACATGAAGAATAGTCCAAGTTATTACTCATTTCTATTACCAAGTTCATGATCATTGATACCTTATTCTAACTCATTACTGAAGAAAAACCAAATATTTTTGCTTATGAGTAATCCTTCCATTTGAACTAACCAAATGTTATAATTTTACCCATTGAGATGATAAGCATACCCTAAGGAATCCATTTTGCACAAAAATCCCTAAATAGATCTGTAACATGTCTATAAACTAATGTCAACACTACGTAGAGCTTATAAAATCATGTAATTTACAAAAGAAAGGGGCAGAATATTTGGATGAATTAGTACTCAAATAAAGAAAAATTAAATACTAAACCTTAGAAAAAAATTATCAAATCAGCTCCTATGATGTGTCACCATTGGATTGGATGTTACACCTACAAATCTAAGTTTGACACTTGCTTCAATTTGATTGGTAGATTACTTCAAGCTTCTTATATATATAATTTTGAGAGAATTTTAGAGCTAATGGGGCTCCAACCCAATATGGCCTACTTTCAAACAAGGGAGTGGATTTTTGCACCACCTATGCAGGTAAGAAAAAAGGTAAAGCAAGAATAATTTGACCACATAGTTTGGCCAAAATATGCTTACCATACAAAAGGGGACCACCGCCAATTGTTTTTTTTTTTTGTATTTACATGGTGGAATCGGTAGCCACCACAAATCCAGGAAGGTTGTCCAGCTTTTATGGCCACCATAGTATTCTATGTTGTCCACCTTGAAAGCCGCCACATAGATCTTTGTACAGTCCGCCCCTATAACCACCATGCCATAATCATTTTAAACCTTTTATGCCATTGAAAGCACTAGGAAATGGACAAGTGTTCAGTCCGGTGAGGCCCGAGATTTGAACCTTGGACCTCTCGCCCCCTTATAGGGTTTGGATGAACCAATTGGTCTACACCTCAGACCCACCACCACCAATTGTTAAACCTAACACTTTTCACTATAAACAAACCACCCAAACATTGTGTCATGTAGTTGATTGAAGTGGGAGAAAACCTCCTTTCACTTAGTCATAGTCATCCATTAGAAGTAGAATCTTTTCAAGAAAAGGTTGACTAAAAGGATTTGACTTGGTGACATCTCTATTACAAGTAAAGTGCTAACCACTATGTTGCAAGTGCATATGTGACATAATATTCTAACACCAAATTCCTTATTTGACTTCAATAAAAACTCATGAAAATATGTCATCAATGAATCATGTTGCTCCCAGCTGGTGGATGAATGAGTAGGGGGTCAAAATGCAATTGTAGTGATCAATGTCAATATTCAATATCCCAACCTCTTGGATCTAAGGCACACAACCTAACTATTATTTTGTTTATGCCAATGTGTCACTATTGTATAGGATCATGCAGACTGCAATGGTTGATTACACAAACTGCATACGCAAATCTATGTGTAGATGGAACCATAAACATAATTTTAAAATATTCTAAAAATTCAAATGTAAGAAACTTAAAAAAATATCTAAATGATAATTCTAATTATAGATAAATATTTTATGCTTTTGCTAATGAGTGAAGCTACTTTGAATCTTGCTTTGATATCATGTATGATTTTGTAATATTTTCTAGAACCATTCCAAAACATGCATTCACCACAATCATATGTCAAAAATAAGATAATGTGATTTAGAATATAGCAATAATAAATTATATGAAGAAACTAAGGGATATGACAAGAAGTATAAGGTGGGTGTTCATGGGCATCCCGATATATAAAATTTTATTTACATTTATGATACAATGGTTCTTCATTGAGATCTATTATAATGATACCAAATCCCTAATGAGAGGTGAACCTTAGACAGACATAAACTTAACCTTGAGGTTAACCTTACAATAAAATAATATTGAATCACCCTTTAAGTAAGGTTATCCATAAATATTTTGGGTAGGAACTTAAAGAAGACTAACAAATATGGGCTTATAAGTGGAATTAAGGCTAGTAATAACATCGACTACATAACCCATCAACAATTTGTAGATGACACAACACTTTTTGGGAGGGCAAGGATAAATGAGGCCAAATATTTCAATAAATTATTAAAGGAATACAAAAGAGCATCAAGGCAAAAATTTAATAGAATAAAATCCAAAATTTACTTCCTAAACATCCTAGCTAAAATTAAAGTAGGGATATGCAAGTTACTTCAAATGGAGGAGGCAAATTTCCCAGCAATGTATCTAAGGATGCCCTTATCTCAAGGGAGAATGAGGATAGAATTATGGAATACAATTATAAGTGAAGTTCAGAATAAACTATCGGCATATAAAGGTAGATGGTTATAGTTAGTAGGAAGAGTGATTTAATTAAATTTGTTTTGGTAGATAAGATACTATAGCATTAATACCGGGTTTTACAGGTTGACCCAAAACCTTTTACAAAAATCAGCCTAGGGTTGTTGATGAACATGTCCTTACTAAGGATCCTATATATGTAAAATATACATACCGCCAAAGCCATTACATCCGATAAGGCACATAGCCTGGTATCAAAAAGAAGCTTCCCATATAAAATTTTGGGTATACCCTGAGAAAACACACTTGCATCATAATTACAAAAAAAGAAACAGACACAGATCCCTTCCTTGAAACAGTGGAGAAACAAAAAGCTGCAGACACACATAGCAGAGTACTAAAAAAAAACTCCCACAAGATCCGTATTGACATTTACTCTTAATAATTATTTGGTAATTGCTTTCTTCCATATATGACATGCTTTGGGACCACATCTCGTCTTGGCCAATAAGCCTTGGAGAAGTGAACCCGCTAGCTATATTTATGGCGGTGGCTATCTGGTGGTCCACCTGGCTCTGGTTCGAAGTCTGATATTGTCATTTCTTTCCTACCTTGTGATTATCAACCAACCTCAAATTACTAATACGACTAGGAGCCATGTTATTTGACATGTGACTGTCCCTATTAGTCTTTGTGGTATTTCCAAGTAGCATCCACCAAGATTGATAGCTCAGATAATTTTTATTGTGATTCCATTTCAAAAAAGAGATGGGAATACTCATAGCCTTCAAACTTACAGTGCATTCCCTATTGGTAAATTCGACTATCATTCTTGTCATTCTTTTTTAATAAGCTCCTCTACTTCACTCGAGACACAATGTTCCCATTTAAAAATTCCATCACCATCGACACCCAAATTGGCCAGCTTATCAGCAACTTTGTTAGCTTCCCGAAAGACATGTTGGGCTTTTATGTCCTGTCTTCCCTGGAAAAGGATCCTAGCCTCTTCAAAAATTGTTTTAATCCTCCAAGGAGGTGTTTTCCAATTATTGAGGAGATTTATAACATGCATAGAGTCTCCTTCTATGATCAAATTGCCTTCTAAGTCTTGAGTCATTTGAAGGTCTCTCCACATAGCTCTAGCTTCAGCTTCGTTGTTTGTCCTTGTTCCTAAATATTCAAAAAATGCAAGCATCATATTCCCATTATGATCTCACACAATGCCACTAGCACCTACTCTACCAGGATTTTCCCTAGTTGCTCCATAAAAATTAAGCTTAAACCAACCCGTAGGAGGTGGGAACCACTTAACATTGGCTCTGGGGTTGACTACCCTAGGCACAGACTCATATAACAAGGTTCAACTTAAATATTGAGAAATCATGATCTCCTACAGATGAAGTTTATGACTATCAAAAGGGATAAGGTTCACATTCTCGTTGGCAAAGGATATGGTGGAGAACATGTCTTGCATAATACAGAAAAACCAGAGAAACAAGAGAGAAACCAGAGAAACAAGAGCCCAAGATTTTGTATTCAATACTTTGGAAGAATTTTACAAGAATATACAGCCAAACTGCCATTTGCCAACCCCCTCTCATTACAATCCATGGGTTTTTATTGAGGTCCCGATCCTCTGTGCTTTCCCACTTCCCACGATCTACAATTGCCACTTGGAACAATTCTGGAAAGTTGCATTGATGAGACTCTTGGTGAGGTGTGCAACTGGCTGCCATATCCAACGGAATCTACTTCTCGATCTGCTGCTTGTTGTTAGTTGCTTTAAATGCGTCTTCCAGATATCCTGCGCGAGTGGCCAACATGCCCATTGAAATCCTCCTTTGGAACTGCTGCTTCACTGCCTCTAACTTGCCGCGCACGAAGGGACGTCTTTATGAAAGTCTGGAAGTGCGTGTCTTTCTGTTTGGTCGCGATATCGCGACATGTCGCGATATCGTGACCATTTTCTTTCTGCACCTTCTCTCTCCGTTTTGGCCGCGATATCGCGACATGTCGCGATATCGTGCCATTTTTCCTATCGGCCTCTGTTCTCCCGTTTCGGTCGCGAAATCGTGACATGTCGCGATTTCGTGACCATTGCTCCTCCGCGCCTTTGTTTCCCTGCTTAGGCCACGATTTCGTGACCTTTGTTGCTCCGTGCCTTTGTTCCACTGCTTAGGCCATGAAATCGTGACATGTCGCGATTTCGTGACCTTTGTTGCTCTGTGCCTTTGTTCCACTGCTTAGGCCACGATTTCGTGACATGTCACGAAATCGCGACATGTCACGATTTCGTGACCTTTGTTGCTCCGTGCCTTTGTTCCACTGCTTAGGCCATGATTTCGTGACCTTTGTTGCTCCGCGTCTTTGCTCCGCTGCTTAGGCCGCGATTTTGTGACATGTCGTGAAATCGTGACATGTCACGATTTCGTGGCCTTTGGTCCTTTGCACCTTTGTTTCTTCTGCGATGTCGCGATTTTGCGACATTTGCAACACTTAGAAAAAAATACATTTGCAACACTTAGAAAGAAATAACACAAAAGTTTGGTTGATGCTCGATTGCTTTGCTGCCCTCGGATGCTCCTGCATCAGACACCCGGGGTGGATCGAGAAGTGATCCTCACTTTTGATCTTTGGGAGGAAGACCCAGGCGGTCAACCTCTATTTTTGACAACCAAGTTGCATCTTCTATAGGTCTGCCCCTCCACTTGATCAAATACTCTGAATATTGTTTGTTCCTTGTGCTTCTGCCTTCACGAGTATCTAATATTTCCTCGATCTCGTCTTTGGTTGGGCTAGACGCTGGAATGCTCCACAATTCTGTGCTTGGTGCCTCTGTACTATCTCCTTCATGGTATTCCACTAAATCTGATATGTTAAAAATGGGTGAAATGTCAAGCCCACTTGGCAATTCCACTTCATATGCATTGCCTGAATCCCGTTTTTCTAGTATTTTGCATGGCCCAAACTTCTTCATCTTCAACTTGTTGTAAGTTTTGGCTGGAAATATTTCCTTTCTGAGATGGACCATGACTTCATCTCCCACTTTGAATTCTTTGAACCGCCGCTTTTGGTCTGCTCTTGCTTTATACTGAGTATTCATCTTTGCAATTTGTTTCCTTACTTCTTCATGCAGGCTTCTCATCTGTTTTGTGAATTCCTCAGCCTCTGCACTGCACTTTTCTCCTTTATCTAATTTTCTCAGCTCAGAAACGTTTCTTGGACTATTTCCATATATGATTTGGAATGGAGATTTGTTTGTACTCTTATTGACAGAATTGTTGTATGCAAATTCTGCCTGCGGCAAAACTAAATCCCATCCCTTGGGTTTATCTGCTATCAAGCATCTTAGCAAATTACCCAGACTTCTATTTACCACCTCTGTCTGTCCATCAGTTTGTGGGTGGTATGCAAAACTGAACTTCAGATCTGTCTTCAGCTTCTTCCACAATGTTCTCCAGAAATACCCAACAAACTTTGTATCTCTGTCAGAAACTATGCTTCTTGGTAGACCGTGAAGTCGTACCACTTCCTTGAAAAATAACCCTGCAATGTGAACTGCATCACTTGTCTTCTGCGAGGGAATAAAATGTGCCATTTTGGAGAATCGGTCAACCACCACAAATACAGAGTCATTTCCCCTCTGTGTTCTCGGCAATCCAAGAATAAAATCCATGCTTATGTCCTCCCACGGCCTCTCAGGTATAGGTAACGGCTGGTATAATCCTGTGTTTTGCCTTACGCCTTTTGCCATCTGGCATATTCTGCAACTTTGCACAAACTTTTTCACATCTTGCTGAAGTTGCGGCCAGTAGTAATTTTCATTCACCAGGGCAATGGTCTTATCCCGACCAAAATGCCCAGCCAGTCCTCCGTTGTGCTTTTCCTTGATTAAGTTCTCCCGCATGGAACTCCTTGGAATGCATAATTTACTTCCCTTGAACAGCATTCCATCTTGGATTAGGAAATCTAACCATTTTGTCCTGTCCACAGTAATAGGTGCCAAGCAAGCCGTCCAGGCTGCTGCAAAATCAGGATCTTCAGGATAAAGACCCTTTAGTTCTTCGAATCCTACTACTTCCACTATCATTTCAATCAGCAGATTCTGCCTTCTACTTAAAGCATCTGCAACTCTGTTTGATTTCCCGCTCCTGTGCTTTAACACAAAGGTATAGCTTTGGAGAAACTCTACCCACTTCATGTGCCATTGATTCAGTTTTGTCTGGTTGTTGATGTCTTGCAATGCCTGATGATCAATAAATAGAACAAACTCTTTTGGCAACAAATAATGCCTCCACTTCTTCAGAGCCTGAACTATAGCATAAAATTCTTGGTCATAAACTGAATACTTTTTTCGAGCATCATTGAGCTTTTCACTGAAATAAGCTATAGGTCTGCCTTCTTGGCTCAGTACAGCCCCTATTGCACTGCCACTGGCATCACAGTCGACCTGAAATACTTTGTTAAAGTCTGGAAGTGCCAAAACAGGCTATTCTGTGACCTTTTTCTTTAATGCATCAAAGCTCCTTTCAGCCCCTAAGGTCCACTTGAACTCTTTCTTATCCCCTCTCATTGTTTCTGTGAGGGGTGCACAAATGCTGCTGAAGTTTCTTATAAACTTCCTGTAAAAGCTGGCTAGACCATGAAATGATCTTACCTCTGTTGTGCTTCTTGGGGTAGGCCATTCTATGATAGCCCTCACCTTCTCTGGGTCCATTTTTAGACCTTCTACTGAGATTACAAATCCCAGGTATACTAACTCTTTCTTGACAAAATTACACTTTTTTAGATTTATTAATAACTGCTCCTCCCGTAGCTTTTCAAAAACCCTCCTGATGTGCATCAGGTGTTCCTCCAGGGTTCTGCTGAATATTAATATATCATCTAAATAAACAATGACAAACTTTCCTAGAAACTCCTTCAATACCTCATTCATCAGTCGCATGAAGGTACTTGGTGCATTGGACAGCCCAAATGGCATGACCAACCACTCATACAAGCCCTCTCTTGTCTTGAAGGTTGTCTTCCACTCATCTCCTTCCCCGACACGGATCTGGTGGTAACCACTCTTGAGGTCAATTTTGGTGAAGTACTTGGCTCCACTCAAACAGTCCATTATGTCATCCATCCTTGGCAGTGGAAATCTGTATTTTATTGTGATCTTGTTGATGGCTCGAGAGTCTGTGCACATTCTCCACTCTCCATCCTTCTTGGGTGCTAGTACTGCAGGTACTACACATGGGCTAAGACTCTCCCTAATCAATCCCTTCTCCAGCAACTCCTGGACCTGCCTGTTTAGTTCTTCAGTTTCTACAGGTGTCATTCTATGTGCAACTTTATTGGGCAAGCTTGACCCTGGCACCAAATCAATATGGTGACTAATTTTTCTTACTGGGGGTAAACCCTCAGGCACATTATCAGATATGATATCTAGAAATTCCTTCAACAGCTCTTGGACTTCTGCTGGGGCATCTTTGCATTCTGTTTCCCTGACTCTAGGAACTAATGCATAACACATATGCTCATGCTTTAAATCATCTAAAAATTTTCTTTCGTCAACCAAGCAAATTCTTGCACTGCCACATACCTTTTCTTCCACCTCCTTCAGGGGCTTCAACTTATGACGCATTCCATTCTTGGTCACGGAATAGGTGTTGGCTCGGCCATCATGAACCGCACACCTGTCAAACTGCCATGGCCTTCCCAGCAGCAAATGGCACGCATCCATGGGCAGAATGTCGCACAGAACCTCATCACGGTAATTTCCAATACTAAATTTTACCAGGCATTGTTCATTGACCAAAACCTTATGGTCTTTCTGCAACCACGCGATCCGATATGGATGCGGGTGTTTCTTTCTCTCCAGTTGTAGCTTTGTAACCATTCCCTCTGAAACCAGGTTATCTGTGCTACCGTTGTCAATGATAATGTTGCAAATCTTACCCGCGCATTTACACCTTGTGCGGAATAAGCTTTTCCTCTGATCTGTAGCTCCCTCTTCATTCAGCAGGACTCTCCTTGCAATCATTACTTCTCCTCTCTCAGCTTCTTCTGAATGCTCAGACCCAGCATCTTCATCAATGACTGCTACTCTGGCATTTCCTTTCGGCCTACGATTATTTCTTTCTCGCTATTGTGGGCACTCATATTGGTGATGTCCCTCTTCACCACACTGGAAGCAAGTCCCTCGAAATCTTCCTCTTCCTTGTCCACGTCCAGCTCGGCCTCTTCCCCCTCGGTAACCATTATTCTGATTACGGGGGCGGTCTGTATTTTCTCTCCTTTGTTCTTGATTGTTGCTACTTTCTCCATTTTTTTGAGATTCTTCATTTCTTCTTCCATTGTTCCTTCCGTCGGTCCTTCCGCCACGACCTCTTCCTCTTTGCTTGTTTTCAAACCTCCTATTGAGCTTCTCTTCAACCTTTAAAGCAAATTGGTAAGCGTCCTCTATGGTGGTCATCCGGACTAGACTTAGTTCTTCCTGAATGCTTGCTCGTAACCCATTAATGTAACGGGCTACCTTCTCCTTGTTGGCCTCTGAGTGGCCTGTTCTAATCATTATTTTATGAAATTCTTCTGTGTATTCTTTCACAGACTTGCTTGATTGCCTCAATCCTTGCATTTTCTTTAGTAGGTCTAACTCATAATCACCAGGGATGAACTGCCTCTTTAGCTTTTCTGCCATCCGTTCCCACTTAGTTATTCTTTCTTTCCCTCTTTTATTTCGCTCCAGCTGCACTCCCTTCCACCAAATGCTAGCATGACCTTTCAGTTTGGTCTTTGCGAATCTGACCCTATCAGGGTCCTCAACCTCTTCGTACTCAAAGTACTCCTCCAGATCGTTGATCCAGTCGATCAATTCCTCTGGCTCAAGGTTCCCGGAATATGTGGAAACCTCCATCTTCGGCCTCTTCCCAATCTGGGATATGGCCTTGTATAGTCTGGCCTGAGCAGGATCTATTGCTTCTTCTTCTTCCTCAGGTTGGTCTTCTTCTTCATCATCTTCCTCTTCACTACCTTCATCTCTTCTTGGCTCCAATCTTCTGCGCATTTCTTCTTGCAGAGCTTGCATTTGCCGTTGCAAAGCTCGAACATCTTCTGTTGCTGCCATGCCTCTCCCACCAACAGGATTTCTCCTTGGAGGCATTCTGTTCACCCGATTTCAAGCCCTTCCATAGGTCCTGGTGTAACTGCCTCTCCTTCGGCGATCTGCTACACGCTCAGGAACTACTGGCTCTGATACCACTTGGTGGAGAACAGATCTTGCATAATACAGAAAAACCAGAGAAACAAGAGAGAAACCAGAGAAACAAGAGCCCAAGATTTTGTATTCAATACTTTGGAAGAATTTACAAGAATATACAGCCAAACTACCATTTGCCAACCCCCTCTCATTACAATCCATGGGTTTTTATTGAGGTCCCGATCCTCTGTGCTTTCCCACTTCCCACGATCTACAATTGCCACTTGGAACAATTCTGGAAAGTTGCATTGATGAGACTCTTGGTGAGGTGCGCGACTGGCTGCCATATCCAACGGAATCTACTTCTCGATCTGCTGCTTGCTGTTAGTTGCTTTAAATGCGTCTTCCAGATATCCTGCGTGAGTGGCCAACATGCCCATTGAAATCCTCCTTTGGAACTGCTGCTTCACTGCCTCTAACTTGCCGTGCACGAAGGGACGTCTTTATGAAAGCTGGAAGTGCGTGTCTTTCTGTTTGGTCGCGATATCGCGACATGTCGCGATATCGTGACCATTTTCTTTCTGCACCTTCTCTCTCTGTTTTGGCCGCGATATCGCGACATGTCGCGATATCGCGCCATTTTTCCTATCGGCCTCTGTTCTCCCATTTCGATCACGAAATCGTGACATGTCACGATTTCGCGACCATTGCTCCTCCGCGCCTTTGTTTCCCTACTTAGGCCGTGATTTTGCAACCTTTGTTGCTCCGTGCCTTTGTTCCACTGCTTAGGCCGTGATTTCGTGACATGTCACGAAATCGTGACATGTCATGATTTCGTGACCTTTGTTGCTCCGCGCCTTTGTTCCACTGCTTAGGCCGTGATTTCATGACCTTTGTTGCTCCGTGCCTTTGTTCCACTGCTTAGGCCACGATTTCGTGACATGTCGCGAAATCGTGACATGTCATGATTTCGTGACCTTTGTTGCTCCGCGTCTTTGCTCCACTGCTTAGGCCGTGATTTTGTGACATGTCACGAAATCGTGACATGTCACGATTTCATGGCCTTTGGTCCTTTGCACCTTTGTTTCTTCTGCGATGTCGCGATTTCGACATGTCGCGATTTCGTGACATTTGCAACACTTAGAAAAAAAATACATTTGCAACACTTAGAAAGAAATAACACAAAAGTTTGGTTGATGCTCGATTGCTTTGCTGCCCTCGGATGCTCCTGCATCAAATAGAAACCTAGCAATGATAGTTTGATGATCATGGATAGACTCATTAAAGACTCTATGGTTCCTTTCTAACCACACCTGCCAAAGATAGTGATTGAGACAAATTTTCCACATGTATCTAAGTCTTTCTCTTGAAAAGGGGTAAGGCCACTAGATGAACAAATCAAGTACGATGACTCGTTTAACCCAAGAAATATTGAAGGTCTAAAAAACCCCACGTAAGACAGTCAAGGAAAAAGGGCACTCAAGGAAAATGTGATAAATGGTCTCCCAATTAGCCCTGCACAAATAACAAAGATTAGTAATACAAATACCTTTACGCATCATATGATCGATGGTTTAGAATTCTTCCTTGGATAACCAGCCATGAAAAGACTACAATTTTTGGAATTAAATTTTTTATCCAAACTAAGTCCTTTTGGAGGACAAAATCCTCGTCATCAAGCAGAAGCTTGTAAGCTGATTTAACAATGAACTACCCGTTTTCCGTAGGAGCCCAATTCACTTGATCTTACTTGGGTCTCATGGGGATAAACTATTGCCCAAGAATGTTACAAAGATCATTTGATTCCACTTGAAATCCCTGAATCCTTATTTTTTTCCACTTCATTCTACCTCTATCCTCAACCATATAACTAGAAACTTTTTTGCCAATGAGTTCTTTCATGATATCTCTGATTCGGGCTAAGTTAGGATATTGCATCAATGGTTCGTCCTTAGCCCACCTATCATTCCAAAAATTTATCCTCTCACCATTGCCTAAAACCCATCTTAAACCTTTTTTGATGATTTCCTTACAATTGAGAATTGCTTTCCAAAAAGCAAAACCTTTGATTGGAACTGAGTCACTTATAAATTCTATATTTTGAAGATACTTTCATTTGATGATAGTTGTCCATTCATTTTCTTAACTAGAAATGAGACACCACACCTACTTAGCTAGTGAAGCTAAATTCATATGAGCAATTATCCTTAGACCTAAGCCCCCATTTTCCCTGGGTCTACACACTTTGGTCCATCCTACAAGGTGTATCCTTTTTTTCTCCTCTGATCCAGTCCATAAAAAATCTTTTTGGAGTTTCTAAATTTTTTGGAAAACCTTCACAGGGGCTTTGAAAACGGAGAGGAAATAGACCGGAATGCTCTAAAGAGAGGCCTTAGTGAGGGTCAGCTTTCCTGCTTGATATAGAAGATGACCTTTCCATCCAATAAGTTTTTTTTTAATTCTTTCAATAACCCTATCCCACATTTACTCTCTCAGAGAACCAATGAAAAGAGGGAGACCAAGATACAAAGTGGGGAGGTTTACTATATCACACCTTAAAAATTTTGCAATCCTTCCTTACCTTTAAATGGGGGTGTTCAACAAATATAACTTGCTTTTACTGAAATTAACTTTCTGACCAGCAACATCCTCGTAGAGTTGCAGGATGTATTTAATTATTTTAGCCTCAACCACCGATGCCTTAGTCAATAGAAGGGTATCATCGATGAATTTTTGGTGAGAAACAGCCCTAGTGAGAGATGTTGCCTTGATTCCCGATATTAGCCTTGAACTATAAGCATTTTTGATGTTTTGCCTAAAGCTTCTGCCATAATGATGAATAACATGGGGTTGATAGGGTCCCCCTGTCGAATTCCTCTAAGACTTTGAAAGTAACCAAAAGTTGTTCCATTAACCATAATTGAGAATCATGCTTTAGAAATGCATTCTTTGATCAAATTAACCCATTGGTGGTGAAAACCAAACTTAAGGAGGACAACAATCAGAAAGTCCCAATTTAACCTGTCAAATATTTTGTTCATATCAAGCTTGAATGTAAAAATAGACCTGTTAGTCTTATGAGCAGAGTGCAAAGCTTCATGAACTATGATAAATCCATCCAAGATTGACCTACCCTGGATAGAGCTTCCTTGGCACAGATCTATGATGTAGGGTAGAATGTCTCTCATTCTATTTGCAATGGCTTTAGTTAGGATATTATAAGAAATATTGTAGGGATTGATTGGCCTGAAGTCAGCCATAGATTCAGGGGTTTGCTTCTTAGGAATTAGAGAAATAAAAGTAGAGTTGATACCTTTTGGGATATGATTGCTTGCTTGGAATTCTCTGATATCATAAATTACATCCTAACTTACGATGTCCCTAAAATATTAATATAAACGAGGGGGAAAGCCATCGGGTCTCGGGGCTTTGTCTGGCTCCATGCTAAACAAGGCTTCCTTAATTCCCTCATCAGAAAAGGAAGCTAGAAGCTTAAGGTTTATATCCTCATTTATTATGCTAGGAATGGATTGCAAGAGAATATATTTGGCCTCCTCATTGCACTACAATTCCTGACCAAGGATAGAATTGAAATAAGTTACTGCCTCCTTTTTTATTTATGTTAAGTCCTGAGTAATAGAACCATCTACTTTTTTTAAAATTTTTATCTTGTTATTGCTTATGTTTCTAAGCATGGTGACATGAAAAAACTTGGAATTTGAATCTCCATATTTCAACCAAATATCCCTTGATTTTTTCCTCCAATAGATTTCCTCACATGCCAAAATGTTATGAAACTCTACTAGTTTTATCTGTTCCTCCTGCCTAGTAGTTTCATCAACATCACCATGTTGAATCCTCTGATCAATTATCTTCAAACTTTCAACAAGCTATTTTTTATTTTCAAAGAGGTTCCCAAAGACCTCTTTGTTCCAAGTTTGAAGCTTTTCCTTAACAAAATTTAATTTACCATCAAGTTTAAAAGTTGCACTACCCCTGAAAATATTGCCACCACTGAATTAAGTTATCTCTGAAACTAGAATGTTTGATCCACATAGATTGAAATATTAAAGGTTTCTTGAAATACAAAGAGTTAGGGATCTCCAAAAAAATGGGATTATGATCAAAGGCAATTTTAGTAAGGGCTTGCAGGGTAGAATCATCAAACAGAGTTGTAGCCTCCTTTGATAGAAAAACCTATCAAGCCTTTCTTGAATGAGATGACACCGTATCCACTGATTTCTCTAGGTATCTCCTCTAAGTTTTACATCCATCAACATATTGGAGTTCACAAAGTCATTGAACTCATCCATGCTCCTAATAGGTGGTCCATTTCCACCCATTTTTTCTGAAGGGTAAAGAGGAGTGTTAAAATTCCCAGCCAGAATCTAGGGGACATTATGGAAGATTTAACTCAGATTGCCTAAGTACTCCTACAGTAGAGCTCTCCCTTGAATTGAATTTGGGGCATAAATATTTGAAAGGATCCACGACCTATTGTTGTTTATTTCATTAAATAAAACACTAATAACCCTATCATATTTCTGAATAATGGTGCCTTCTATTATCTGGGGATCCCACAAAGTCATAAGGCCTCCAGACGCTCCTCTAGATTATTTTCAAACCATATCCCCTTGATTCCAGATTTTTTTTGCTATTTTTTTGATTGAATCTCATCAGTTTTTGTTTCTTGCAACATGATAATAGTTGGATTCACTTGATTTCTTATTGCACTGACTTCCTTGTGTTTGGGTAGGCCATTGAGGCCTCTCATGTTCTATGAGAGGAACTTCATTTAGGTTGTTTGGGATTTCTTCCTCTCCCCTTCCCTTGAGGGGGTTTTCCTAATTTGTTGTCTTCAGAACCCGGAATAACCTGTTGAAACAAGGTTCTCTATTTTCCATTGGCAATGTCATTATCGGTTTTAATTTTTTGATGCTCAGCATTTGATATTCTCCCTCTTCTTTTTCACTGCTAAAATCTATAGGAGACTTCACAGTGCTCCTTGTTTGTTTAGGACTAAACTGGGGGGAGGCAATTTTTTATAGAACAAAACTTCCATATTCCTCAGTATGAAGATTTTCACATATCTCCACCCCTAAATCCAATTCTTCTCATTTTTTCCTGTATTCCCCTGGTCTATGGGATGACCCCTCAGTAGGATTCACCTGGCTCCTAGTGATGATGTTAGGGAGATGAGATTTTTTATTTTCCAATGCCTCAACTTTCTTCCTAAGTTCTTTAGCATTAGGGTTTGGCTTTGGGATGCCCACTGGGCTTGAAGTATTTTTAGCATTGGGGTTTAAGGATCCCGACTTGGATGGGGATTCTAGAGATTGGGCATTAGGGTTTGGCTTTGTGATTCCCACGGGGCTTACAATAATTTCAGCATTAGGATTTGAGGATCCTGACTTGGATGGGGATTCTAGAGAGTTAGAAAGGTTAGCCTAAAGGTTCTGGGCTTCCATGTCTTTCGATAATCCTCCTACTCCCATATTGGATAGAATTAAAAATTTATTTGAAACTAGAGGATTGGAACTTACGTGAGTATTTTGGTTGCCAACAACCTGTTGTTTTTCTTTGTCTTTTTAGGACCCTACACCCTCTCTTTTATTTTTTTGGTAAACATAGTTTACCTTATTGAAATCACCTCTACCAGGAAAACTCCTCAAATTTCCTCTATCTAGCATTCCCTGCTTTTGCTTTTCTCTATTCATTGCCAGGTTAGGGCACTAATTGCATAGATGTCCTTGATTTTTGCATTCTACATAGAATTTTAATCTGTTCTTGTATTCTACCGACTATTTTCAATAGTATTCTCCATACTCTAGCTCCATGAACCTTGGCAATTCATTATCCAAATTAGCATTTACGTAGATTCGTGCATGAGTCATCCTTGTCCTAGCCAAGATCGCATGGTCAATGGATATCAAGTCCCCTATAGTTCTGGTTATGCCCTGTAGCCAATATTCATTGAACAGGTAGACTCGTGAGATGAACCCAAATAGGGGCAATGTTAATATTTTGCTTTTCAAGGTCAAAATATTCACCCCATAGTCTGATAAAAAGGCTCCTTTTGTCAAAAAACCAAGGACCTCCTATTAAAATATGGTTAGCATCCTCCATATTGTTAAAACGGATAATGAAGAACCCTCGAGTTAGAGCTACCAACTCCAAGTTGCCTACCGGTCACCATTTACCCGTCACCCAAGCCCTGATAGTCTCCATGTTTGGCCTACCTCCCAAAAACTTGCCTACCAAGGAGAATTATTCCATTGAAATAAAAGGGCTCATGGAACTTGTCGGGGCCAAAATTTTATTATTTACTAGAACTAGGGGTGGAAGAGAGAGAACCTCCTTTATTTTTCCTCTAAGAGTTTCAGCAAAAGACAACCACTTCCTGGGCCCCTCATTGTCCTTCGTATCTTTTTTGTTGGGGTCTTTATGAGGAGGTTCGGGCCCCCGCATGATGCCTGCCTCCAAATATACCGTAGCCTGACCACCTTCCTCTAGATCCTCACTTGATCCATGCTTGAGGTTCCCACCCGCCCCTTCCATAACTGCTCTACCTATGCCGCCTTAGTTGAGATTCCTGCCCAGAAAATTCAAACCATCACTCCCGTCGCACCCGCTAAACCTTAGCTCACTCATTCCTAAACCATAACGCTCGCTTACCCAGTGAGCTAATTAGTCTTATAGGCCACTACAACATATTATATTTCATTGTATATTATTCCAAAATCGATAGAAAAACATTTAATGTATATTATGTGGTCAATTTGTGGTCAAGATTATATGATAAAAGGAAATTTCCTTTGGTGAAATGAAGCAAGGTGTGTGATGATAAAACTAGGGGAGATCTCGATTTAAGAGTTCTTATGGATACAAAATTAGCTCTTAGGGAGAAATTAATTTGAATATTGTACAAATAGTGTCAAAGACAATAGACGATAATTATGTTAAGTATGTTGATCCTAATTATCCAAGATTAATATTTATTACATTCTCTCTACCAAATGGTTCTGCACTATGGAACAATTTTAAAAAATTAATTGATCTAGTGTTTAAAGGTTTAATATGGGTGGTGGGAACTAGATAAAAAATATCTATTTGGATGGATACTTGGTGTGATAAAAGATGTAACTTTGAAACCATGGATGAGATTATTTCAAGATAAATATGGTGATAGGATTTCAAACATTTTGTACAAGGTTCAGGAAGATACAAATGGAAAGAATATTTTTTACAAGTGTACAAGACATTAATGCTAGGAGGTAGTTGAGTATAAATATAACAACAATGATTATTTCAAGGGAAACCAAAGATAAGTTGATTTGGGAGTTGAATAGCTCAAAAGAATACATAACAAGAAGTGGATATAATGTAAAGCACCAACAAAATAGGAATAATGCAAGAATATGGAGAGATATTTGGGATAGCCCAAGCGTTCCTAAAGTAAAAATATTTGTTTGGATAGTAGATCATAGGAGAAATTTATCCTAGGATAACCTTATAAAAGGGGTTTTTAATGGCCCCTCACAATGTGTTCTTTGTAAAAAGGAGGAGAGTATATAAAATCTCTTGGGACACTACTCAATAGTTTGGAAACTATGGCAATAGATCCTTAATATGTTTGGTAAATGCATGGTGATGAATGACAACATTGAAGAATGGTTACAGCAATGGTAGAGCATTTTTAAAAGTGAGGTTTTATAGAAAATATGGGATATATCAAAAGATAGAATACTTTGGAGTATAAAGCTAGAAAGGAATAGAGGAATATTTAAAATAAAGGAAAGAAATTTAGAGGTAATGAAAAGGAAGATTTGTTTAGCCATAAAGGAGTCTAAACCAACCCTATCAACTCAGCCAATCCCTAATCTAGAAGCAGAGAGCCTTGATAGATGGATTCAAGTCATCAAATGGAATTATGATGTTGGGTATAGGAGAAACAAAAATAAGGAAAATAATATAAAGTGAAAACCACCAGATGTGGAGTTGATCAAATTGAATTTTGATGGAGCATCTAAAGGAAATCCAAGACTAGTAGGAGGAGGAATAATTAGAAATAATAGAGGAGAGATTTTGTCTCATTATGCTTTCAATAATGGATTTAAGAAAAATAATGAAGCTAAATCTTGGGCAACTTTGGAAGGGTTAAAAATATGTAAACTAATAAAACGAAATAGAGTGTGGAAGAAAGGTGATTCACTCAGTAATAAATACAATTTTGAGGAAAGCAAAGGCTCCATGGAACATACAAGAGATAATTGTGAAAATTCAAGACCTTGCTATAGAGTTTAAATAAATTAGGTTTACATATACGTTAAGAGAAGGAAAAAAATGTGTAGATAGGCTAGCCAATAGAGGGGTTTTTAATTGAAGATCATGAAGTTAAATTATATTTTCCATGGTTAGAGGAAGTAGTAAGTTTAGCTAAAGCTGACAAGAAAATGTTGAATGCCTTATTCAAATAATTATTAATATTTACTTTAATGTTTTCAATTGGTAATATATGCTTTATTTTATAACATTAATGTGCTTTCCTATAAACTATTTGTTGGACATTTTGTGTGGATGAGTTGTCATTGATGTCAAGAATGAATGGTCATTAATGTCAAAAGTCAATTTCGATCAGCAGTGTAAAAGGAAGCAGTTCCGCAATCCATGCAAAAAGAAGAATCCGCCTTCAATTGGTCAAGATCCGGTTTCAAGAAGTCAGATATGGTCCAAAGTGCAAAGAAGAGGCCCAAGCAAATAATATTATAATATTTTATTATAATATTAAAGAGGGAAATTTAAATTAATTATAAATTAATTTATTAATTAATTTAATTAACTTCAATGTTATTTAAGTTAATTATAAGTTAATTTTAATTTAATTATAAATTAATTTTTATTAATTTAATAAACCCTAAAGAGGGTTATAAGGCTAAGTAAAAATCGAATTGGAAATTCGATTTGATGCGCCGACGTCATATGGCATGGAACATTGTGTATAAATGGTGGCAAAGTTCTTTACCTTACATCCCTCAAGCTATCGATCGAATATCCTATGCTAAATTGTTTCATGTGCAAAAAGAGAAAGGTTCTCACGTTTTTGAAAATATCTTCGATGGTAGAGGAATAAATTGAAGGGAGCACTAACTCACAACACCAAAGGCGCTGGTAGCATAGTTGGAAAATGGTAGAGGTACTAGGGTGTGTGGCAAGCAAGGTGTGCAGGTTTGAATCCCTTCGGGTTCATTTTTGGCTAAGAAGAGAGGGCATTCATTTTTTGTGTAGCACCTAACATAGGGATAAAGGGAGGCTTGCGCCTTCCCTTTCCCATGGGAGCACCTAGCCCACGTGGTGGGCTAGCACCTTGGTAAGGTGCTCGATGGAGAGGTCTCTTGTTCAAAATCCACCGAGGCCTTTTTTGGTTGTGACAAAGGTATGCGTTGATGTCATTTGTGTTGGTCATTAATTTCGGATGTGCTAAGGTTGAAGGAAAACAAAAATATTTTTATGTGCCTAAGGTTGAAAAATAAAATGTTTTGATGGTTTATGAGATTTAATTTTTGCCTGAATTAATTTGGTTATTAAGTATTTTTGAGGGAGATAAAAGGGTAGGAAAATATTATTTCTGAAGGGTTAATTTTTGAAGATTGATTTATTAAAATTGGAGATTATAAGGAGCAATTTGAGTGATTATTTTTATATGTGATTTGATGATTGCTAATTTCAAGGAGTAATAAGGTGTATTTGAGATTGATTATTTTGTAATTGAGAAATATTTTGAGAGAGTGTTAGTATGAAATTTTGTCATCTAACCATTGAAATTGCAAAGAAGAAAATTGTGATTGAGACAAGTTTTTAAGGTCACTTCTACATCAAAAAAAGGTATGGGCACATCTTCCTAGTGAGTGATTGTTGAATGTTGTGAATGTTAAGTTGGAGTGAAAAGGGTTTTCTGGAATAAGAGTTGTTGATAAAACCTTGTTTGATAAGCATTGTTGTTGAAGTGATTGATTGAGTGAAGAACTTGACTAGGATTTGCAAATATCATGAGTATCATTGTTATGTGATTACTTGATAAGCATTGTTTTTGAAGTGATTGATTGAGTGAAGAACTTGAACTAGGGTTTGCAAAGATCATGAGTATCATTGTTATGTGAGATTTTTTGATAAGCATTGTTGGAAATAAGTGAGTGAGTGTTCATATGCTTGGACTAGGGTTTGTGAGCAAGGATTATTTCATTGAGTGATTGGTTGAGTAGAGTTGGTTGAGCCTAGTCAAGTGGATGTGATAGTTCAAGTTTTGTGAAACAAATTATTCTATATTCTAAAATTTATTTGAGAAAGAGGTTGAGTTTTTGTGAAACATATTGAGTCTCTAAAAATTATCTATATGTTTATATGGTAAAAAGAGATATTAAAAGTGTTTAAGCATTGTGGTGAATGTGAAGCATATTGAGTCTCTAACAATTATCTATATGTTTCTATGGTAAAAAGAGAGATTGAAAGTGATTGAGCATTGTGGTGAATGTGAAGCATATTGAGTCTCTAAAAATTCTCTATATGTTTCTATGAGATTGGACAAGTTCTAGTGAGGAATTATTGAGCAGATTTGAGGTAAGTCTTTTAGAAGACTTGTGGATAGATTTGTGTGAGCTTTTATGGAAGCTTACAATACAGATTTGAGAACAAAGATTATTGAGTAGATTGGACAAGTTCTAGAGAGGACTTGTGGATAGATTAGTGTGAGATTTTATGGAAGCTTACAAGGTATATTTGAGATAAGTCTTTGAGAAGGCTTGTGAGTAGAGTTGATTGATTGATTTTTTCAAACCTTGAGTTAAGGTTTGGGGTAGATCTAATAGAGTTGATTTGTGATTTAAGGCTTGAGGATAGATATTGAGGATAGATTTGTGCTAGATCGAAGGACTATGTTTAGTACATATCAGAGGAAATATATTGAGGATAGATTTGTGCTAGATCGAAGGATTGTGTTTAGTGTATATTTGAGGATAGGTTTATGCTAGACCAGATATTGAGTAGATTTGTGCTAGATCGAAGGACTATGTTTAGTGCAGATTTGAGATAGAGTAGAGAGTAAGCTTTGGAGGTGATAGAGTATAGAGGATGATAGTCTCTAGTGGATAGAGATCCATTAGCTAGGGTAGTGAGGATAGGTCTTCTAAGTGAGGATAGGAGTCTTCAGTGGATAGAGATCCATTAGCCAGTGTAGTGGAGGCAGCAGTTCTTCTAGAAGATCACCAACCAGAGCTAAGGAGAAAGGAGTTCTCCTATGGATAGAGATCCATGAACTTGATTAGGGGATTGGTGTCTCCTTTGGATAGAGGTCCATAAACATTGTAATAGGGAAATGATTCCCAAGATATTGATTGAGAAAATTTTAGTGAAATATTTTCTCCGTGGAGTAGCCCACATTGGGTGAACCATGTTAAATTGGTGTCTCTATTGTGTGTGGTGATTTGTGCATTGCTTTGATTACTATTGTTGATATTTCTATCTATACATTGCATAATATTTATTGGGAAAGAAAAGTAAAAAGTGGTCTTATAATGTTCACCCCCCTCTCAGTATAAGCTTGTGTTCTTCAATTGGTATCAGAGCGGGTTCCTTCAGAAGAGTTTAACAACTTGAAGGAAAATCTTACAAGAACACAATGGATTCTAAGAATGGGTCCTCAGATAATTCAACACCAGTATTTTATGGAAGTGATTATATATTTTGGAGTATGAGAATGAAGATCCACCTGATGGCACTTGGCAATGAAATTTGGGAAGCAGTTGAAAATGGATACATACCACCAACTACTCCACCTACAGATAAATATGGTAAGCTTCTACATCATTACAATTCAAAAGCAATGAATGCAATTTTGAGAGGTTTGCATAGAACAGAGTTCATAAAAGTTATGCATTGCAAAGATGCAAAAGGAATTTGGGATAAGTTGCAAAGCATATATGAAGGAGATAAAAGTGTCAAAAAGGCAAAGATACAAAATCTCAAAGGACAATTTGAAGATTTAAAAATGAAGGATGAGGAAAACATTAGTACTTATCTACTTCATGTAGATGAGGTTGTTAATGCCATGCAAGGACTTGGACTTGAGATTGAAGAATCTGATGTTTGTGATAAGATCTTAAGATCTCTTCCAAAAAGGTTTAGTGAAAATATCTTTGCTATAGAGGAATCAAAAGATGGTGATTCTTTGACAAGAGATATGTTACTTGGTATTCTTACAACTTTTGAGATAAGAACAAAAGAGGAACCTAATCTCTAGAAGGAAGCAGCCTTCAAAGCTACTAAGAAGACAAAGGGCAAGAAGTCAGATTCAAGCAATGAGTCATCCAGTGATGAAGAAGCAAATTATGGTAGAAAGAATAAGGATTCAAGAAGATTTAAAGATGCAAAATATGTTAGATGTTTCAATTGTGGAAAGTATGGTCACTATGCAACTGATTGTCAAGAAGCCAAAAATAGCAATGATGAAGAAAAATAGGATCATAAGAATAGGGAATCAAAAAAATACAGGTACCAAAAGAAAGGTAAGGATGGACAAAGCAGACAAGGAAAGAAGTTCTTTCAAAGACAAAAGAGGAGCTACTATGCAGACAAGGCAAGTAAGTATTCAAGTGATAGTGATAATAGTTTCTCAGATAATGATAAAGATGAAGTCCTATTTTTGATAGAAGAAAAAGAAGAAGTTAAGAAAAGGTCACCAATAATTCTCAAGTGTTTTAGATGTGGTAATTTTGGACATCTTGAAGATAGTTGTACAAAGAATGGTTTCAGTTTCAATGATGATGAATATGAGGATACACTTGAAGGACCAGAAGAGAATATTCTAATGGCACTAGAAGAAGAAGGAGGTGATCCTATAGAAGACAAGTCATAAAAGAATGAAGATGTTTTCAAAGATAAACAAATAGAGGAAGAATCAGAAAAAGGAGAAGTTGATCTTGAGGGAGAGCTTATTTATGCTCTTAAAACTTTAAAGAAGGTAAGAAAGCAAAACTCCCAACTTGAGCTTCAATTTCAAGAATGTGATGAAGAGAGAGGAAAGCTTATAGAGGATCTAAATAAGTCAATAGCTAAGACAAAGAAGTTCAAGGATAAGTTAGAAGCAAAGGTCTTAGAATGTGAAAAATTAGAACAAGAAGTAGCCCTACTAAGGGAAGAAGTAGAAAATTCTAAGGAGAAGCTACACAAGTTTGGAAGAAGCTCAAAGAATTTGGATAAGATTATCAAGTCACAAAAGCCTACATCAAGCAAAATAGGTCTTGGTTTTGAACATGCTCAAAAGAAACAAGAAGAAGAGTCAACCTCAAGTTCTGAAGAAGAAGAAACTTTAGAAGAAGATAGTATGAGAGAAAGTGAGACTTCTGAGGATGAGTTGGACAATAGAAAGTTCAACAAGGAAAGTAACAATGCACAAAGAAGAAACATATGGAATAGGAACCAACATAGAGTAAAAGAGACTAAGAGACCAATGAGGTCAAGGCAAGGAAATTTCAATGGATGATGTTTCTCATGTCACATATTTGGGCACAAGGCTTCATAGTGCAGGACACATGAAAGATAAGAAAATGGGAACTTCAAAAATAGGCAACCTTTTCATGGGTATTGCTACTCATGTAATCAGTTTGGTCACAAGGCAATGAATTGTAGGGTTCATGATAGGAATAGATATGGCTTCACCAGGAGAAATCCCAAGATATTTGCACCTCCAAGGAATAATAACATTAAGTGTTATAAGTGCAATAATGATGGACATACAACAAAGTGGTGTAGAGCAGACATTCCAGAACCAAGCATGAACAGGAACAAGAACAGGAATAGGGACATGAACAGGAACAAGAACATGGACATGAACAGGAATAGTCAGAGAAATCAAAAGAATCAGATGAGAAGGAAAGTGGACAAAGGTAAAGATCAGTGCTTGATGGGAGTAGAAATACTCCCACCCTAGAATTAACCACCTCAAGAGGAGGTGGGGGAGGGGCTAAGCTAAGAGACTCATTCTTAGCCCCGAGCCCCAAAGGTGACCCTTTGCCATTGATGTCAAAGGGGGAGATATTTGAGTAAGGGGGAGAGATTTGATTTAAGAAGAGAGTATTGAGTCAAGGGGAGCAGGATAGAAACAGGTTAAGGAAATTGAAAATATAATTGGGTTGCCATCAATGACAAAGGGGGAGATTGTTGGACATTTTGTGTGGATGAGTTGTCATTGATGTCAAGAATGAATGGTCATTAATGTCGAATGTTAGTTTCAGTAAGCAGTGCAAAAGGAAGCAGTTCCGCAATCCATGCAAAAAGAAGAGTCCACCTTCAGTTGGTCAAGACCCGATTTCAAGAAGTCAAATATGGTCCAAAGTGCAAAGAAGAGGCCCAAGAAAATAATATTATAATATTTTATTATAATATTAAAGAGGGAAATTTAAATTAATTATAAATTAATTAATATAATTTCATTATAAATTAATTTATTAATTAATTTAATTAACTTCAAAGTTATTTAAGTTAATTATAATTTAATTTTAATTTAATTATAAATTAATTTTTATTAATTTAATAAACCCTAAAGAGGGTTATAAGGCTAAGTAATAAATCGAATTGGAAATTCGATTTGATGCACCGACGTCATATAGCATGGAACATTGTGTATAAATGGTGGCAAAGTTCTTTACCTTACATCCCCAAGCTAACGATCGAATCTCCTATGCTAAATTGTTTCGTGCGCAAAAAGAGAAAGGTTCTCACATTTTCAAAAATATCTCTAATGATAGAGGAATAAATTGAAGGGAGTGCTAACTCACAACACCAAAGGTGTTGGTAGCGCAGTTGGAAAACGATGGAGGTGCTAGGGTGTGTGGCAAGCAAGGTGTGCAGGTTCGAATCCCTTCGGGTTCATTTTTGGCTAAGAAGAGAGGGCATTCATTTTTTCGTGCAATGCCTAACATAGGGATAAAGGGAGGCTTGCACCTTCCCTTTCCCGTGGGAGCACCTAGCCCACGTGGTGGGCTAGCACCTTGGTAAGGCGCTCGATGGAGAGGTCTCTTGTTCGAAACCCACCGAGGCCTTTTTGGTTGAGACAAAGGTATGCATTGATATCATTTGTGTTGGTCATTAATTTTAGATGTGCTAAGGTTGAAGGAAAATAAAAATATTTTTATGTGCCTAAGGTTGAAAAATAAAATGTTTTGATGGTTTATGAGATTTAATTTTTGCCTAAATTAATTTGGTTATTAAGTATTTTTGAGGGAGATAAAAGGGTAGGCAAATATTATTTCTGAAGGGTTAATTTTTGAAGATTGATTTATTAAATTGGAGATTATAAGAAGCAATTTGAGTGATTATTTTTATGTGTGATTTGATGATTGCTAATTTCAAGGAGTAATAAGGTGTATTTGAGATTGATTATTTTTGTAATTGAGAAATATTTTGAAAGAGTGTTAGTGTGAAATTTTGTCATCTAACCATTGAAATTGGCAAAGAAGAAAATTGTGATTGAGACAGGTTTTTAAGGGCACTTCTACATCAAACAAAAGGTATGGGCACATCTTCCTAGTGAGTGATTGTTGAATGTTGTGAATGTTAAGTTGGAGTGAAAAGGGGTTTTCTAGAATAAGAGTTGTTGATAAAACCTTGTTTGATAAGCATTGTTGTTGAAGTGATTGATTGAGTGAAGAACTTGAGCTAGGATTTGCAAATATCATGAGTATCATTGTTATGTGAGATTTCTTGATAAGCATTGTTGTTGAAGTGATTGATTGAGTGAAGAACTTGAACTAGGGTTTGCAAAGATCATGAGTATCATTGTTATGTGAGATTGTTTGATAAGCATTATTGGAAATAAGTGAGTGAGTGTTCATATGCTTGGACTAGGGTTTGTGAGCAAGGATTATTTCATTGAGTGATTGGTTGAGTAGAGTTGGTTGAGCCTAGTCAAGTGGATGTGATAGTTCAAGTTCTATGAAACAAATTGTTCTATATTCTAAAATTGATTTGAGAAAGAGGTTGAGTGTTTGTGAGTGTGAAACATATTGAGTCTCTAACAATTATCTATATGTTTATGTGGTAAAAAGATATTGAAAGTGTTTAAGCATTGTGGTGAATGTGAAGCATATTGAGTCTCTAACAATTCTCTATATGTTTCTATGGTAAAAAGAGAGATTGAAAGTGATTGAGCATTGTGGTGAATGTGAAGCATATTGAGTCTCTAAAAATTATCTATATGTTTCTATGAGATTGGACAAGTTCTAGTGAGGACTTGTTGAGCATATTTGAGGTAAGTCTTAGAGAAGACTTGTGGATAGATTTGTGTGAGCTTTTGTGGAAGCTTACAATATAGATTTGAGAACAGAGATTATTGAGAAGATTGGACAAGTTCTAGAGAGGACTTGTGGATAGATTAGTGTGAGCTTTTGTGGAAGCTTACAAGGTAGATTTGAGATAAGTCTTTGAGAAGGCTTGTGAGCAGAGTTGATTGATTGATTTGTTCAAACCTTGAGTTAAGGTTTGGGGCAGATCTAACAAAGTTGATTTGTGATTGAGTCAAGCTTTGTGTTAAGGCTTGAGGATAGATATTGAGGATAGATTTGTGCTAGACCGAAGGACTATGTTTAGTACATATCAGAGGATAGATATTGAGGATAGATTTGTGCTAGATCGAAGGACTATGTTTAGTGTAGATTTGAGGATAGATTTTGGTGCAGATTTGAGGATAGTTTTGTGCCAGAGACTAGATATTGAGCAGATTTGTGCTAGATCGAAGGACTATGTTTAGTGCAGATTTGAGATAGAGCAGAGAGTAAGCTTTGAAGGTGATAGAGTATAGAGGATGACAGTCTCTAGTGGATAGAGATCCATTAGCCAAGGTAGTGAGGATAGGTCTTCTGAGTGAGGATAGGAGTCTTCAGTGGATAGAGATCCATTAGCCAGTGTAATGGAGGCAGCAATTCTTCTAGAAGATCACCAACCAGAGCTAAGGAGAAAGGAGTTCTCCTATGGATAGAGATCCATGAACTTGATTAGGGGATTGGTGTCTCCTTTGGATAGAGGTCCATAAACATTGTAATAGGGAAAGGATTCCCAAGAGATTGATTGAGAAAATTTTAGTGAAATATTTTCTCCGTGGAGTAGCCCACATTGGGTGAACCACATTAAATTGGTGTCTCTATTGTGTGTGGTGATTTGTGCATTGCTTTGATTACTATTATTGATATTGCTATCTATACATTGCATAATATTGATTGGGAAAGAAAAGTAAAAAGTGGTCTTATACTGTTCACCCCCCTCTCAGTATAAGCTTGTGTTCTTCAATTGGTATCAGAGTGGGTTCCTTTAGAAGAGTTTAACAACTTGAAGGAAAAGCTTACAAGAACACAATGGATTCTAAGAATGGGTCCTCAGATAATTCAACACCAGTATTTTATGGAAGTGATTATATATTTTGGAGTATGAGAATGAAGATTCACCTGATGGCACTTGGCAATGAAATATGGGAAGCAATTGAAAATGGATACATACCACCAACTACTCCACCTACAGATAAATATGGTAAGCTTCTACATCATTACAATTCAAAAGCAATGAATGCAATTTTGAGAGGTTTGCATAGAACAGAGTTCATAAAAGTTATGCATTGCAAATATGCAAAAGGAATTTGGGATAAGTTGCAAAGCATTTATGAAGGAGATAAAAGTGTCAAAAAGGTAAAGATACGAAATCTCAAAGGACAATTTGAAGATTTAAAAATGAAGGATGAGGAAAACATTAGTACTTATCTACTTCATGTAGATGAGGTTGTTAACGCCATGCAAGGACTTGGACTTGAGATTGAAGAATCTGATGTTTGTGATAAGATCTTAAGATCTCTTCCAAAAAGGTTTAGTGAAAAGATCTCTGCTATAGAGGAATCAAAATATGGTGATTCTTTGACAAGAGATATGTTACTTGGTATTCTTACAGCTTTTGAGATAAGAACAAAAGAGGAACCTAATCTCTAGAAGGAAGAAGCCTTCAAAGCTACTAAGAAGACAAAGGGCAAGAAGTCAGATTCAAGCAATGAGTCATCCAATGATGAAGAAGCAAATTATGGCAGAAAGAATAAGGATTCAAGAAGATTTAAAGATGCAAAATCTGTTAGATGTTTCAATTGTGGAAAGTATGGTCACTATGCAACTGATTGTCAAGAAGCCAAAAATAGCAATGATGAAGAAAAATAGGATCATAAGAACAGGGAATCAAAAAATACAGGTACCAAAAGAAAGGTAAGGATGGACAAAGCAGACAAGGAAATAAGTTCTTTCAAAGACAAAAGAGGAGCTACTATGCAGACAAGGCAAGTAAGTATTCAAGTGATAGTGATAATAGTTTCTCAGATAATGATAAATATGAAGTCCTATTTATGATAGAAGAAAAAGAAGAAGTTAAGAAAAGGTCACCAATAATTCTCAAGTGTTTTAGATGTGGTAATTTTGGACATCTTGAAGATAGTTGTACAAATAATGGTTTCAATTTCAGTGATGATGAATATGAGGATACACTTGAAGGACCAGAAGAGAATATTCTAATGGCACTAGAAGAAGAAGGAGGTGATCCTATAGAAGACAAGTCAGAAAAGAATGAAGATGTTTTCAAAGATAAACAAATAGAGGAAGAATCAGAAAAAGGAGAAGTTGATCTTGAGGGAGAGCTTATTTATGCTCTTAAAACTTTAAAGAAGGTAAGAAAGCAAAACTCCCAACTTGAGCTTCAGTTTCAAGAATGTGATGAAGAGAGAGGAAAGCTTATAGAGGATCTAAATAAGTCAATAGCTAAGACAAAGAAGTTCAAGGATAAGTTAGAAGCAAAGGTCTTAGAATGTGAAAGATTAGAACAAGAAGTAGCTCTACTAAGGGAAGAAGTAGAAAAGTCTAAGGAGAAGCTACACAAGTTTGGAAGAAGCTCAAAGAATTTGGATAAGATTATCAAGTCACAAAAGCCTACATCAAGCAAAACAGGTCTTGGTTTTGAATAGGTACAAAAGAAGCAAGAAGAAGAGTCAACCTCAAGTTCTAAAGAAGAAGAAACTTCAGAAGAAGATAGTGTGAGAGAAAGTGAGACTTCTGAGGATGAGTTGGACAATAGAAAGTTCAACAAGGAAAGGAACAATGCACAAAGAAGAAACAGATGGAATAGGAACCAACACAGAGAAAAAGAGACTAAGAGACCAATGAGGTCAAGGCAAGGAAATTTCAATGGATGATGTTTCTCATGTCACAGATTTGGGCACAAGGCTTCATAGTGCAGGACACATGAAAAACAAGAAAATGGGAACTTCAAAAATAGGCAGCCTTTTCATGGGTATTGCTACTCATGTAATCAGTTTGGTCACAAGGCAATGAATTGCAGGGTTCATGATAGGAATAGATATGGCTTCACCAGGAGAAATCCCAAGATATTTGCACCTCCAAGGAATAATAACATTAAGTGTTATAAGTGCAATAATGATGGACATACAACAAAGTGGTGTAGAGCAGACATTCCAGAATCAAGCATGAACAGGAACAAGAACAGGAATATGGACATGAACAAGAACAGGAACATGGACATGAACAGGAATAGTCAGAGAAATCAGAAGAATCAGATGAGAAGGAAAGTGGACAAAGGTAAATATCAGTGCTTGTTGGGAGTAGAAATACTCCCACCCCAGAATTAACCACCTCAAGAGGAGGTGGAGGAGGGGCTAAGCTAAGAGACTCATTCTTAGCCCCGAGCCCCAAAGGTGACCCTTTGCCATTGATGTCAAAGGGGAGATTTGAGTAAGGGGGAGAGATTTGATTTAAGAAGAGAGTATTGAGTCAGGGGGAGCAGGATAGAAACAGGTTAAGGAAATTGAAAAGATAATTGGGTTGCCATCAATGACAAAGGGGGATATTGTTGGACATTTTGAGTGGATGAGTTGTCATTGATGTCAAGAATGAATGGTCATTAATGTCAAATGTCAGTTTTAGTAAGCAGTGCAAAAGGAAGCAGTTCCGCAATCCATGCAAAAAGAAGAGTCCGCCTTCAGTTGGTCAAGACCCAGTTTCAAGAAGTCAGATATGGTCCAAAGTGCAAAGAAGAGGCCCAAGAAAATAATATTATAATATTTTATTATAATATTAAAGAGGGAAATTTAAATTAATTATAAATTAATTAATATAATTTTATTATAAATTAATTTATTAATTAATTTAATTAACTTCAAAGTTATTTAAGTTAATTATAATTTAATTTTAATTTAATTATAAATTAATTTTTATTAATTTAATAAACCCTAAAGAGGGTTATAAGGCTAAGTAATAAATCAAATTGGAAATTTGATTTGATGCACCGACATCATATGGCATGGAACATTGTGTATAAATGGTGGCAAAGTTCTTTACCTTACATCCCCAAGCTAACGATCGAATATCCTATGCTAAATTGTTTCATGCGCAAAAAGAGAAAGGTTCTCACATTTTCAAAAATATCTCTAATGATAGAGGAATAAATTGAAGGGAGCGCTAACTCACAACACCAAAGGCACTGGTAGCACAGTTGGAAAACGACGGAGGTGCTAGGGTGTGTGGCAAGCAAGGTGTGCAAGTTCGAATCCCTTCAAATTCATTTTTGGCTAAGAAGAGAGGGCATTCATTTTTTGTGCAGTGCCTAACATAGGGATAAAGGGAGGCTTGTACCTTCCCTTTCCCATGGGAGCGCCTAGCCCATGTGGTGGGCTAGCACCTTGGTAAGGCGCTCGATGGAGAGGTCTCTTGTTCAAAACCCACCGAGGCCTTTTTGTTGAGACAAAGGTATGCATTGATATCATTTGTGTTGGTCATTAATTTTGGATGTGCTAAGGTTGAAGGAAAATAAAAATATTTTTATGTGCCTAAGGTTGAAAAATAAAATGTTTTGATGGTTTATGAGATTTAATTTTTTCCTGAATTAATTTGGTTATTAAGTATTTTTGAGGGAGATAAAAGGGTAGGCAAATATTATTTCTGAAGGGTTAATTTTTGAAGATTGATTTATTAAATTGGAGATTATAAGAAGCAATTTGAGTGATTATTTTTATGTGTGATTTGATGATTGCTAATTTCAAGGAGTAATAAGGTGTATTTGAGATTGATTATTTTTGTAATTGAGAAATATTTTGAAAGAGTGTTAGTGTGAAATTTTGTCATCTAACCATTGAAATTGGCAAAGAAGAAAATTGTGATTGAGACAGGTTTTTAAGGGCACTTCTACATCAAACAAAAGGTATGGGCACATCTTCCTAGTGAGTGATTGTTGAATGTTGTGAATGTTAAGTTGGAGTGAAAAGGGGTTTTCTGGAATAAGAGTTGTTGATAAAACCTTGTTTGATAAGCATTGTTGTTGAAGTGATTGATTGAGTGAAGAACTTGAGCTAGGATTTGCAAATATCATGAGTATCATTGTTATGTGAGATTTCTTGATAAGCATTGTTGTTGAAGTGATTGATTGAGTGAAGAACTTGAACTAGGGTTTGCAAAGATCATGAGTATCATTGTTATGTGAGATTGTTTGATAAGCATTATTGGAAATAAGTGAGTGAGTGTTCATATGCTTGGACTAGGGTTTGTGAGCAAGGATTATTTCATTGAGTGATTGGTTGAGTAGAGTTGGTTGAGCCTAGTCAAGTGGATGTGATAGTTCAAGTTCTATGAAACAAATTGTTCTATATTCTAAAATTGATTTGAGAAAGAGGTTGAGTGTTTGTGAAACATATTGAGTCTCTAACAATTCTCTATATGTTTCTATGGTAAAAAGAAATATTGAAAGTGTTTAAGCATTGTGGTGAATGTGAAGCATATTGAGTCTCTAACAATTCTCTATATGTTTCTATGGTAAAAAGAGAGATTGAAAGTGATTGAGCATTGTGGTGAATGTGAAGCATATTGAGTCTCTAACAATTCTCTATATGTTTCTATGAGATTGGACAAGTTCTAGTGAGGACTTGTTGAGAAGATTTGAGGTAAGTCTTTGAGAAGACTTGTGGATAGATTTGTGTGAGCTTTTATGGAAGCTTACAATATAGATTTGAGAACAAAGATTATTGAGCAGATTGGACAAGTTCTAGAGAGGACTTGTGGATAAATTAGTGTGAGCTTTTATGGAAGCTTACAAGGCATATTTGAGATAAGTCTTTGAGAAGGCTTGTGAGCAGAGTTGATTGATTGATTTGTTCAAACCTTGAGTTAAGGTTTGGGGTAGATCCAGAAGAGTTTATTTGTGATTGATTCAAGCTTTGTGTTAAGGCTTGAGGATAGATATTGAGGATAGATTTGTGCTAGACCGAAGGACTATGTTTAGTACAGATCAGAGGACAGATATTGAGGATAGATTTGTGCTAGATCGAAGGACTGTGTTTAGTGTAGATTTGAGGATAGATTTTGGTGCAGATTTGAGGATAGGTTTGTGCCAGACCAAATAGAGAGATTGAGTAGATTTGTGCTAGATCGAAGGACTATGTTTAGTGCAGATTTGAGATAGAGCAGAGAGCAAGCTTTGAAGGTGATAGAGTATAGAGGATGATAGTCTCTAGTGGATAGAGATCCATTAGCCAGGGCAGTGAGGATAGGTCTTCTGAGTGAGGATAGGAGTCTTCAGTGGATAGAGATCCATTAGCCAGTGTAGTGGAGGCAACAATTCTTCTAGAAGATCACCAACCAGAGCTAAGGAGAAAGGAGTTCTCCTATGGATAGAGATCCATGAACTTGATTAGGGGATTGGTGTCTCCTTTGGATAGAGGTCCATAAATATTGTAATAGGGAAAGAATTCCCAAGAGATTGATTGAGAAAATTTTAGTGAAATATTTTCTCCGTGGAGTAGCCCACATTGGGTGAACCACGTTAAATTGGTGTCTCTATTGTGTGTGGTGATTTGTGCATTGCTTTGATTACTATTGTTGATATTGCTATCTATACATTGCATAATATTGATTGGGAAAGAAAAGTAAAAAGTGGTCTTATACTGTTCACCCCCCCTCTCAGTATAAGCTTGTGTTCTTCAATTGGTATCAGAGCGGGTTCCTTTAGAATATTTTAATAGCTTGAAGGAAAAGCTTACAAGAACACAATGGATTCTAAGAATGGGTCCTCAGATAATTCAACACCATTATTTTATGGAAGCAATTATATTTTTTGGAGTATGAGAATGAAGATCCACCTGATGGCACTTGGCAATGAAATTTGGGAAGCAGTTGAAAATGGATACATACCACCAGCTACTCCACCTACAAATAAATATGGTAAGCTTCTACATCATTACAATTCAAAAGCAATGAATGCAATTTTGAGAGGTTTACATAGAATAGAGTTCATAAAAGTTATGCATTGCAAATATGCAAAAGGAATTTGGGATAAGTTGCAAAGCATATATGAAGGAGATAAAAGTGTCAAAAAGGTAAAGATACGAAATCTCAAAGGACAATTTGAAGATTTAAAAATGAAGGATGAGGAAAACATTAGTACTTATCTACTTTGTGTAGATGAGGTTGTTAATGCCATGCAAGGACTTGGACTTGAGATTGAATAATCTGATGTTTGTGATAAGATCTTAAGATCTCTTCCAAAAATGTTTAGTGAAAAGATCTCTGCTATAGAGGAATCAAAATATGGTGATTCTTTGACAAGAGATATGTTACTTGGTATTCTTATAGCTTTTGAGATAAGAACAAAAGAGGAACCTAATATCTAGAAGGAAGAAGCCTTCAAAGCTACTAAGAAGACAAAGGGCAAGAAGTCAGATTCAAGCAATGAGTCATCCAATGATGAAGAAGCAAATTATGGCAGAAAGAATAAGGATTCAAGAAGATTTAAAGATGCAAAATTTGTTAGATGTTTCAATTATGGAAAGTATGGTCACTATGCAACTGATTGTCAAGAAGCCAGAAATAGCAATGATGAAGAAAAACAGGATCATAAGAACAGGGAATCAAAAAAATACAAGTACCAAAAGAAAGGCAAGGATGGACAAGGTAGACAAGGAAAGAAGTTCTTTCAAAGACAAAAGAGGAGCTACTATGCAGACAAGGCAAGTAATAACTCAAGTGATAGTGATAATAGTTTCTCATATAATGATAAATATGAAGTCCTATTTTTGATAGAAGAAAAATAAAAAGTTAAGAAAAGGTCACCAATAATTCTCAAGTGTTTTAGATGTGGTAATTTTGGACATCTTGAAGATAGTTGTACAAAGAATGGTTTCAGTTTCAATGATGATGAATATGAGGATACACTTGAAGGACCAGAAGAGAATATTCTAATGGTACTAGAAGAAGAAGGAGGTGATCCTATAGAAGACAAATGATAAAAGAATGAAGATTTTTTCAAAGGCAAACAAATAGAGGAAGAATCAGGAAAAGGAGAAGTTGATCTTGAGGGAGAGATTATTTATGCTCTTAAAACTTTAAAGAAGGTAAGAAAGCAAAACTCCCAACTTGAGCTTCAGTTTCAAGAATGTGATGAAGAGAGAGGAAATCTTATAGAGGATCTAAATAAGTCAATATCTAAGACAAATAAGTTCAAGGATAAGTTAGAAATAAAGGTCTTAGAATGTGAAAAGTTAGAACAAGAAGTATCCCTACTAAGGGAAGAAGTAGAAAATTCTAAGGAGAAGCTACACAAGTTTGGAAGAAGCTCAAAGAATTTGGATAATATTATCAAGTCACAAAAGCCTACATCAAGCAAAACAAGTCTTGGTTTTGAATATGTACAAAAGAAGCAAGAAGAAGAGTCAACCTCAAGTTCTAAAGAAGAAGAAAATTTAGAAGAAGATAGTGTGAGAGAAAGTGAGACTTCTAAGGATGAGTTGGACAATAGAAAGTTTGACAAGGAAAGTAACAATGCACAAAGAAGAAACATATGGAATAGGAACCAGCATAGAGAAAAAGAGACTAAGAGACCAATGAGGTCAAGGCAAGGAAATTTCAATGAAAGATGTTTCTCATGTCACATATTTGGGCACAAGGCTTCATAGTGCAGGACACATGAAAGACAAGAAAATGGGAACTTCAAAAATAGATAGCCTTTTCATGGGTATTGCTACTCATATAATCAGTTTGGTCACAAGGCAATGAATTGCATGGTTCATGACAGGAATAGATATGGCTTCACCAGGAGAAAACCCAAGATATTTGCACCTCCAAGGAAAAATAACATTAAGTGTTATAAGTGCAATAATGATGGACATACAACAAAGTGGTGTAGAGCAGGCATTCCAGAACCAAGCATGAACAGGAACAAGAACAGGAATAGGGATATGATGTGGTTCCTTGGTGAAATATTCACCAACATTGAGTAAATATAGTTTTTTGTATAGAATTATGACCTAGAGAATATTTATCATCATACTTAACATAGTCCCTGTGTCCTACTTGCCTCCATTTCTTCCTGAGTGAGACGTTTGATTGGTTTGTTTCTTTAGTTTGATGATATTTATGATGGAAGTGAGGTTCAAGCTTGTGGATGTTTTCCAATTGTCTTTGTGCTATGAATTTATCTTCAACAAGCCTAGCCAATCCTATAGCTCCCATCATGTTGTGGAAAAACTCAACACTCAATCCCCTAGTGCAATTTACCAACTTTTCAAACTATGTCCAGTAATCACAAATATATGTCATTTGTCTTAAATTGGTGAGGGCTCCACTAAAATATTCATACTAATTGGGTCCAAAATGAATGAAACATTAGTACCATTGAATTGCTTATTGTTCTAGGTTGAAAGATGAAATTGTGAGCCTTTGATTATGGAGAGTGGTGTGAAAAGAAATATATTATTTGACCTAATACAACCAACTGGTTGGGTCCTATCCATAAAATTTTAGAAATTTATCTTGGATATTCTCTAAATTGTATTTATATCCATTACATTTCGTGCTTTACCCTCAAAAATACCATCTTGACTCCTTGGTGATTATCTTGCTAGAATTTCATATTTGGCATTTAGGTTTGTTAAATAACTCTTAAGTTTAGATAATGCTTAAAGGATTTGTGGTTGATGGTTTTTAATTTGTTTCACCTAGTTTTCTAAACACTCTAGCTCTTGGGTAGCTCTAGTGCCACTAAACATTTCTAGTCACTTTAGGGTCTCCAAAAATATTTATTAGAGTTATAAGTCAAAATGATCAACGTGAAGAGAGGATCAGAATGGACTATACCACAAAATGATAAATTTTGGCTTTTGTGTTTTTATAACTATTGACAATTGACTGCTCCACTAGTAGACTACTATCAACTGACTACTTTGACTGTAAAATTGGTTATTCTCTACATTTTTAGACTAAAAATTAAAAACTAATGCTTTGACTATGAGATTGGTTATTCTTTACATTGTCAGACTAATAACTAACAACTAGTTGCTTTGATTGTTAAACTATATATTATCTATACTATTAGACTATATATTATCTATACTATTAAAGTGTATATTCTCCATACTATCATATTGGATACTCTTTGTATTAATATACTATGATTGAAACAGTCTCTTATATAATATGCTAAAATATGGTTTAGATTTTTATTGGGAAAGGACTAAATACAAGATTTCAATTGGGATAGCTTAAGTCAATGTGCACATAATTTCATAGACTCTCTAATATATAATCTCGTTCATGATTAATGGCCAATCCTATATTTTAGAGATCTAATTATAGAGGGTTCCACCATACCTATAGCCATACAATTTATTTTCAAGGTTACTGTGAGAGTAAATTCATGGGGCTAACAACTCATTGATGCACCAAAAAACTCAAATGGCTAATATCTTCCTATGGGTAAAGGCTTCCCCTATTTCTAGGGGGTCTTCCTATATACTCGAGGGTACATGAGAGCTTAAAACCATATACAGGTGTTTTCTAAGGCTTGGGTATTGGTTGAGCACCCCCAACTTCACTAGATATTTTATAAGTAATCTAGCTTAGCCAAAAATGATAGCTCCTTTGTGATATTTTAAAAGTCTTGACACAAGGTTTCTAACCAAATTCACTAAAAATAGGAAAAAATTGTTAAGTTTTTTGGAAAGACACTTTAATGGAAATAGAGTAGAATGAAAAAAATTATAGAATAGAAAAAATGACAAAAGGATAAGAATTGTTGCTACTACTGCAAAATACGAACCTAGAAAGAGCTCTAATATCACTTGTTAGGAACCTTAAAATAAAATTAATCATAACCATAATAACAATGCAAAAATTAATGGAAATGTATATAAACTAAATGACCATTAAAATGAAATAGCATAAGTGCTTAAGCAAATAATTGGCTGAAAATACAACAAACTTATACTAATCAAGCAAAATAAACATTGTAGGCCTCTTCCAGGAGGCAACCTCCTTGGAAGCAAAGCTCCAATACAATTTTAGAAAATATGAGATATATTATACTCCAAACCCAAGTCCTTATATAGACTCTTATTTATCCCAACCCTAATGCTCAATGGTTTGGCCACATGAAAGAGGAGACCCGAGATACTAATTCCTACTTATAATAAAAGTAAATATTACATCATAATAGACCCATACACACTAGGCACCCAAGGTGCAAACATACTCCAACATTGGATACACATATAACAATGGTTGTGTTAGTATAGGGTCCTAACAATCATGGAGAAGAACAAAAATGAAGAAGTAGTTTTCTCATGGTATTATTTCATGGAGACTATCAAGGAAGAATATTAGCCCATGGGAGCCTATGAAGACCAATACATATGATGGAAACAATTTCACCAATGCAAAGACCAATTTGTTCAAGATTATATTGATGATTTTCATTCCATGGAAGCAAAACTAGGTATTCAAGATATCAAAAAGCATCAAATCTTCAAGTACCACCATGAGCTACAATGGTACATTTGAGAGGACATGGATGCTATGGTTCCTAGGAATAGGTATATGAGTATATGATATTATATTGTATAAGGGTATTATGGATAGATAGCATGGCCCACATATAACCCAAGGTTGATTATACTATACTATACTATACTATTATAATAATGAGTGGGATGAGGGTTTAGTAGTCATCTCTCCAAAGTAGAATTAAAAGATGGGTATATAAAGAAGAGATATTATCATTGTAATCATCGTTCATATCTATTATTCTATTATAATTATCTTTTCCCATGAAGTGGATTATGATATATTTACCTCTCTTAGTAGTGCTCTCATATTGGGAGATATTGTGAAGTTATTCCTTCCTTAAGAAGTATTTATGGTGTTGCCCTACCATAAGGTTATTATCTATATTTGTGTCTCATTATGTGGATTATCTTTGTGGAATATTATTTGTGGATGAATGATTTGATATTTCTACATATTGATGAATTATTTTTATTAATGAGAACAAAGTTTCATAACAAATGGTACTAGAGCAACAATTCTAGCTAAGTGGAATTGTTTTATAAATAGCAAATTTTGGCAATTTTTTAAAAAATATCTCATTTTTTAAAAGCCATATCTTTGTGCAAAATTGTTTGATTTAGATGATTCTTATTCCATTTTATTAAAAATTTGAAGAGCTTTAAAATGAGTGGTCATAAGAAGGAATCCAAGTAGTATTAAGGCAAACACGACCTTGTGAAGTCAATCATCTAGAACAAAGGTAGTGATGATTTTTCAAATCACATTTTTCCAAAAAATGAAATTTGAGATATTTGTCAGTTGGGGTAAGCAAATAATATGTTGTTTTTTGGACCTAATTGTTTATGTGGAATTTTAGCTTCAAATCTATGGGGAGATATATATTTTTGTAAAATCCTAGTTTGCATTATCATTTTTGTGGATGTGATCTCATGGCACTTCAAAAGTTTTCTAGAGTAGATGATATTGATGCTAGAAAATGGTGGACATATTTTAAGTCTTTATATTTTGTTGATCCTTATTGGAAATTCCACCTTAATATATTTTTAGAAAAGGAAGCTAGAATATGGTTTTTCAGTTTAATGACTAAAGGGAATAGTGTATGCTTGGGGAGAATTGGAACATGCATTTAAGTCATTGGGACCCATATAAAAAGATAACTAGTTTGAAGGATACACTCAAATACTATGTATAAGAAATAGATAAGCTTCAAAAATAACAAAAGGAATTAGAAAGTATCAAAAGATGAAGTACTTTGGACTATATGGCTATAAATAATAGAAGAATATTTAAATGAAAGGAAAGTAGTTTAGAGGTAATGAAAAAGAAGATATGTTTAGCCATAGAGGAGTCTAAACCAACCCTATCAACTCACCCAATCCCTTATTTGGAAGTAGAGAGCCTTGATAGATGGAGTCAAGTCACTAAATGGAATTATGATGTTGGGTACAAGAGAATAAAAAAGAAGGCAAATAATATAAAGTGGAAACCATAATATGTGGAGTGGGTTAAATTGAATTTTTATGGAGCATCTAAAGGAAATCTAGGACCAGCAGCAGGAGGAGGAATAATTAGAAATAATAGAGAAGAGATTTTATCTCATTATGCTTTCAATAGTGGATTTAAGACAAATAATGAAGTTGAAGCTTGGGAAGCTTTAATATTTACTTTAATGTTTTCCATTGGTAATATTTGCTTTATTTTGTAACAATAATATGTTTTCATTTAGACTATTTATTATAATTTTTGTGGTTGCACTAGTGTTTCGGGAGGGAAACTAGCAATCCAAATTTGGTAAAGCGGACTATGATAGTGCAATGTTTTTTATATATTACTCTACTAAGATGCAAGGCATAGATAGTAGAGGTGAAGTTTTGGCATTGTGAATGCTGCTATAGGAAAATATCAAGAAAGATGCTAAATTATGGATTAATTGTATTCATACAGAAATTTGAAAAGATCCAAAAAATAAAAACAAGAATTCAAACATTTTATGTAAAATAATATAGGTTTCTAGCTATAGCATCTCAATTGAGATGAGAAGTGTATCTATTTGTAAAATCTCAAGCTCTAAATAAGAGAGATGTAACTTGTCAAGGGTGGGGGACCCGATTACAACCCCTTATTATAAAAAAAGGAATTACAAAGAGAGTTAGCAAATTTCAAAGAAGTGGTAGAAGGGAAAAAAAACATTAGTGTGTAGAAAAATGGAACCACACCTTTGGTGTAAGATAAGCTAAAAGTGGACAAAGGGATTTCTTTGAATCTAAAAATTCTATTTTGTTGGTTCATGGTTGCATTCAAAAGGAAATGGTTATTGTTTCCACTAATCCTAGTAGCAATTATGATTTTATTAGTATTTCCTTGGCTAAGAGGTTGCAGCTTTAAGCAATAAAAATTAAGGATATACAAATTAAGAGTGAGAATGTTCAAATGAATATCACCATGGATACATATGTTTTACATTCAAATTTTCATTCTATTAAGATGGATGATGTGGATATTATTTTACGTTATTCTTGGTTGGATTCTTTGGAAACTATTATCATTAATGTGCAAAATAATTTTATGAATTTTTTTCAATGAGTTCACCTGGGCTTTGATGAGGGGTTGTGGTCCCCTCATACTAAGTGGGGTTGAACCTTAGACCTCTCAAAGAGAGGCCAAAATCCTTACCACTACGGTAAGCTTACAACTTAAAATTTTCAATGAGTTTACATAGGTTTTTTTGAAGGTCTCAATCCCCTCATACTGAGTGGGGTTTGAACCTTGGAACTCCCTAAGAGAGTACAAATCCCTTACCACTATAGTAAGCTTACAAATTTTAATAATTTTATGAATTTATGGTACAAGAAAAAAGATAACACTGCAAAATATTTCTCAACTTAAGGAGTAAGGATCCAAGGAGAAGTAAGAAGCAATTATAATAGGGAAACAAGTTAAGAAACCAATAGAAGAATCAAAAGTCAAATATATAGTAGTAATAGCAATAGATTCTATGGAAAGAGTAGCAACAAATTACAAGGAAGCTTTATTAGAAGCACACAAAGACACACCAAAAGGACGCAAGAGAGAAGAGAATGAGAAAGAATTTAAAATAGAGAAAAAATATATTGAAGAATTAAAGGAAATAAATTATTATGGTAAGGTTGTAGCATATCAAAACCCACACTACCATGAGCAATAATAATATTGGAGGTATGGATTAGGGCATCAATATTATTATCAATCTAAATGGAGTTGGAAAGGCATTAAGTAATGCAATATTTGGCAAAAAAAAATAGCAATTATGGATTTCAGAGTGTTGTAGCAACATTAGGGAACAATAGGACCAATCATTTGAAATATTACAGTAGTAGAAGCATGAAGCCAAAATAGCAATTATAGTTATTTAAGTGGCACAATGATAGATTCACATCATCAAAGACCACCACTAATCAAGATTTCACTTGGATGGATGGTTGACCAAGATTTGTACTAGTTGTTAGCATGGCTTAGAAGATCATATTATTTAGTTTATTCTCATGTTTAAAGAATAAAATATTTGTAAGGAGGGTGGAATAGTATGGTACCTAGGAATATGTATATGGGGATATAATATTATATTGTATGAGGGTATTATGGATAGTTGTCATGGGCCACACATAACCCAAGGTTGACTATTATATCATGTTATAATAATGAGTGGGATGAGGATTTAGTAGTTAGCTCCCTAAAGTAGAATTAGAATATGGATATATAAGAAGAGATTGTTATTGTAATCATAATTCATATCAAGTATTATCTTGTAAATATTTTTGTCCTTGAACTGGCTTATGAGACTTTGCGCTCTCTAAGTGGTGCTCTTATCTTGGGAGATATAGTGGAGTTATTCCTTCCTTAAGGATTATTTATGGTTTTGCCCTACCATAAGAGTATTATCTATATTTGTATCTCATTTTATGGATTATCTTTGTGGAATATTATTTGTGGATGAATGATTTGATATTTCTACATATTGGTGAATGATTTTTGTTAATGAGAAAAAAATTTCATAATAAATGGCATAAGAGCAATGATTTTGGCAAAGTCATAATTGACTTCTTCAAATTCAAGAAATTGAGAGAGGTATACAAACTTACTATCAAATTAGAGTAGAAGCAAAAAAATAAGAAGATGAGGAGCAAATACAAAAACTAGAATACTTAGTACAAACTAAATAAATACGAGTGACTCTCCCAAGAATCAAGACAAAGGGGGTTAGCCCCAAAATTAGAATTGAAAGAAAAAAATGACTCCCAAAAGAAAAATCCCTCAAGATCGGGATTATAAAATGGTACAATTATCACAAGAGCAATTGATGTTTGAGAGAGGAGTATCAAGTAATTCAATCATTGTTTGCTAAGTTGTAATTATCTACATCCACTGCACTAGTACCTCCACATCCATAGGTTGATAATAGAGGGAAGCAAATCATAAAAGTTGAACCAAATGTGACTATTGCAACAACACATGTTGCACTAGATGAGTCACATGAGGAGGAACACCTATTTTACTCATAACTATAGTTCAAGGGTAAGGCATTACACCTATTTTATTTCTACTCAAATGGTGAAGGATTTGAATTTTCCTATCACACCACAACCACAACCATATCATGTTGGATGGTTACAATAGGGGATAGACATTTGTGTCACTTAACAATATATCCTCTCTTATGCCATTGAGCCCTTCAAAGATGAATTTTTGTGTGATGTTGTGCCCTTGAATGTTTATGATGTGATTTTGGACCAACCATTTATGTGGAAGAAGTATGATGTTTATGAGTCTAGGCCCCAAGTGTTATCATCACTATCAAAGGTCAATGTTACATAATACCATAAGTATCTCCTTTTACCTTTGTTTCCTTTATAAGTTCTAAATAACATAGAAAGATGATAGCTAAAACAAGGAAATTAATTCTATTAATGATCAAGTCATAAAGTAGGAGGATCATTGCTACATATATTGTAGGCTTTGCACAATAGAAGCATATGGACTAGATTGTAGTAGATTTTTATGACTTGTTCATATCACCAATTGGGGTTGCACTTCATTGTAAGGTAAAGCATCCATTGATTTAGTTCCTAGTTCTCCTTTGTCTAATGTACCTATTTATCATAGATTAGTACTTGAAAATAATGAAATCAAGAGGTAGGTCCAAGAATTGATTCCAAAGGGGTACATCAAATTAAGTGCTTCACAATTTAGTAGTCCAACTGTCTTAGCTCTAAAGAAAGATGGAATTTGGAGACTTTTTATTGACTTTAGGCTTTAATCAAAAGCACTATGACGAACAACTATAGGCTTTAATAAAATGTATGATGAATAAATTTCATTGTATGAAGGACATTCCCCTCTTAGAGTACCTTGAGGGAAGTGCCTTGGAACTTGATTTGTCCCTCCATTTTTGTATCAAAGTTGTTGATTATATAACAACCATAAATAGTGAAAAAATCTAGAAAGATTTATCTGCTCTAGATTTAGACCCAAAATTGGTTAACCATATTAAAAATATAAAAATATGGCTTCATTTGTATCCTTTGATATCCTCTCATTTCAGTGATTTGAACATTTGGAAGGAGAAAAATAATAGAAAATACTCTATTAAGTCTAGATACCATTTTCTTGAGACAAAAGGTAGAGGTTGGTTTCCAGTGAGGAAAATTTGGATTAAAGGGCTCATCCCTAAAATAGCTAATTTTTAGTACATGCATTAGCTAGGATTTCTATTCCCTAAAACATGAAAGTGGTAGGGAATTTCAAGTATTAGGTACTGATAATCCTCATAATTTTATTAATCCTTGGATAGCTAAAAAAGCATCCCACTATATCTACTCTTACAATTCATTTAAAGGTATGGTTGCCAATGGTTGTACTCTATAGTGTAAATGAAAATGAAAAAATGTAAAGGTAATGATGGGTGACTACAACCTTAGGGTAAACATATTTACCCTTCCTTTGGAGGGTTGTGACATTGTGTTGGGAACTCAATGGCTTTGTACCTTGGGCCCAAAAATATGGGACTTTTCTAAGCTATGAATGCAATTCACCAATTATGGGAAGCAATACGCTTCATGGCATGAATGTGGGTTCTACCTAGCTCATCAACTCATATTGAATGGAAAATATTTTGAAGAAATTATCTTAAGGGATGGTGGCATAATTTTTAGCACTACAAGCCTTATACACCAATGACACATTTTAGCTAGTTGAATTACAAGAAATTATGGATAAACATACACCCATATTTTCAATACCATAGGGGTTACCATCATGATGCACCCACAATCATACCATCAAGCTTGTTCTAGAAAGCTTACCACAAAACATTCATCCCTATCGGTACCCATATGTGCAAAACACTAAAATTGAAAATATGGTGTAGGAATTATTAGTATTAGGGTTTATTCGACTAAATGTTATCTCATATTCTTCTCTAGTGCTTTGGTTCATAAGAAAGAAAAATTTTAGTGGTTATGTGTGGATTTCTTAGGACTCCACAAAATTACCATAAAGGACAAATTTTTATTCTCATCATTTATGAATTACTAGATGAACTCCATGGTGCTCACTTCTTCTCAAAGTTGGATCTTCATTCAAGTTATCATTAGAGTATATTACAAGAAGAAGATATTTTTAAGATAACATTCCACACTTATGAAGACCATAATGTACACCTTGTCATGCCATTTGGTCTTATAATGCATCACCCACCTTTTAGAGTCTTATGAATGCAATCTTTCAACCATTTGTATAAAAATTATCTTTTTCTTTTTCAACAATATTTTGATTTATAGTTGTACATGGATGGAATATTTGCAATATTTAGACTAGACACTACAACTCATTGTTGATAATAAATTGTGTTAAATGGTGCAAATGTTCTTTTGGTATGTAAGAAGTGGAATACCCAAGCCATATAGTTTTAGGGTAAGGTCAAGGTGGATCCTAAAAAAATTATTGTCATACAAGAATGGCCCCACCATACACTCTCAAAATTCTTAAAGGTTTCTTAGGCCTCACTGGATTTTATCTAAAACTTGTCCATGATTATAGAAATATTGCATCCCCTTTGATAGCTTGTAGAATAACTTGTTTCTATGGTTAGAACCCATCGAACATTTTTTTTGTGACTCAAACAAGCTATGCTCTTTACTCTCATGCTAGTATGCCTAATTCTCCAAGACATTTCTAGTTGGAAGTGATACCTCAAAAAGTAGAATTTGTGTAGTGCTTATGTAAGAAGGGTGGCCATTGGCCTTCGCTAGCAAGGCACTATCAGGTAAAAAAATGGAAAATTTGACTTATGAGGAGATGATGATGATCTTACATGTTGTCAACCAATGGAGGCCTTATCTTAGTGGATGACATTTTTCTATCAAAACATAAACCATACCCTTAAGTACTTTCTTGAGTAGCATGTATCTATGCCTAAGCAAAAAAATGGGTTACCAAACTATTGGGTTATGACTATGAAATTAGTTATAATAAGGGCAATGAAAATATAGATGTTGATAAACTATCCTGCCAATATGAGGATCAAGGTATGTTATGTGTCATCTCTACTCCACTTCATCAATGGACCTACAAAATTTAATGGGAAGTAACCCAAGATTCCACCTTGTAAGTATTAATTCAATAACTTCAAACTAATATTGAATCTCTCCCAAGTTATACATGGTATGGACAACATTTTTGATATTGAGTGTAGACACCAAATTACATCCACTAAACCTCCATCCTAACCATTCCACCACCCACTTGTCTTCCATTCCACATTCCCGCAAATTATTTGGCCCAAATCTACATTCTTGCCATTTCTTAGCCTAATTGGGGTTATTTTAACATTATTTTATAATATTTTATATTTTATATAATATTTTATTATATTTTAATATATTTATTATAAAACATATATAAATAAACTCAATTAACCTCAGACGTCCGATCAAATTCAATCTACACCCTCCATTTTCATTAATCCATGTCACATGCAAAAATTAATCTCAACCTTAGGATCTAATTTAATCTTAGCCACATGATCAAAAGTGTAAGGCTAAAACCCTAAGAAAACCCTAAGGTTGTATTATAAGTAGGGGCATTTGCAAATGCCCAAACCCTAGAACTGGAACCCTCTGAACTTGGACATTAGACTTTGCATTTTGAAGATATTATTGGTGAAGCCCTAGCATAGAATCCCTAGTCCACCAATAATACTTTTGTTGTTCCAGCTGCCATCCATCCATCATCCCTCACCACCACAACCATCCTTCATCTAACGCCTCCATCGTCATCCCTCCCAATCTGTTTCTACAAATTTACCCTACCTTGCAAGCATTGTTCTGAGCTTGCAAAGCTTGTTGTAGAGCCTACCAAGTGCTCTCCAGAGCCTACCCTATCTGTAGGTGCATTCTAAAGCCTACCAAGCTCACTGCAAAGCTTTCCAGATGCTCTCTAGAGCCCTCCATAGTTCTAGGTGTGAACTAGAGCCTGCGAAGCTCACGTTAGAACCTGTCATCATCAATGAACTACATTCTAAAGTTGTTGCATCAACATATCTGAAATGTCATCTGCAATAACTAGTCAATAGCAAGGTAATAGCAAGGTAAATCTTGTTTTTGTGTATTTTATTTAGTAATTTTTTGATTCTGCATGCTCTTTTATTTTATTAGTAAACTAGGGTTTTATTAATGTCTGAGGGCCTCACACTATGGAGCCCTCACAGGTATTACTAACTCTCTTTGTTTTATTTTGTGTATGTAGATATGCAAGTTCTATATTTTATTTGATGGTTGTTGAAGCTGGAGTGGCCCAATATTAGATATTCGAAGCCCACTCAACTTGCTGGGATCAAGAGCACATCCAAATCTGAAGACACTTCCATTGCTACTAGCTAGGGTTTTGGATAACCCCAGCATCATTGTAATCTATTGTATCAAATAGTTATATTGAACAAGGATTGTAATAAAGGATTCTATCGACTCCCCCCACCTTATTGAATACACATTCTTTTGTGCAATCTTTGTGTCTCACTATATTATTTGATTTATGCTATTTTATTTTAAGTGTCATATTCTTGCATCTACAAATGGTGATCATGATGGAACCCCACAAGGTTTTCATTATTTGATAGATCTACCTTACTAATTTACTGTTATTTTTGTTTGTTGCAGGATTTTCAGAAAACATAAAAGTCATTGTGTTCGTCGTTAGGGTTTCTAAAGCATTCTGCAGTAGTTCTAGAGATCACGTAGGTGCTTTTTCATGTTATGTAGGCATCCTTCCACATTACGTAGGCACTCTCCCATGCCTATGCAGGTGCCCGACTATGCCTATCATTAATTTGAATTAGAGCTGAGACTTCCATGTAAGTTTTGTAACCCTAGGTTGTCATTTAGCAATTTACGTATTATGTTTCCTACTATTGATTTTCACTGTTTCTGTGTTCACATTAAGGAATTTGGTAAATAATTTGTAGCAATTTACATCTAGGGTTTGTGTGTGATTTATGATACAAAATATACTTCTTGTTTTGAATTGCAAGTCTAGGTGATTTGTCTGCATTTTTGATTGCATATAAAATAGAAAAGCATCTTAGAGTTGCATTTTAGGATTAAAAATTATTTCAAACTTGCATATCTAAATAGGAACAAAATTTATAAGCATAAAGTAATCCTACCCTAGGCTGGCCCCTTCGACAGAGAGGTGGGCAAGCCCTCTGATGCTCATGTGATTTTTATCATTTGTAGGCAGGGATTTTAAGGGTGTACTTTGCACTCTATCGATGAAATTTACATATTTGTGTTGGATTCTAATTTATATTAGTGAGGTTGGTAATTTTTAATATTGCTTTCACACTATAGAAAACAAGAATATTCAATAAAAATCAATCACACACTTACACTTTGCACTTTTTAACAGTAATAGTTGGATTTCATCATCGACTATTGCTTGAGGTTTGGTGATGGTGGCATTCATCTCCATCCATAAAATCTCTGCCCCTAGACACCATAGGACCACCCCTGAGCAAACTTGTTGAAGGTCATTACCAACAAGAATCTCGTTGCCTTAGCCAACCATAGTTTTTGCCTTTGTTTTCATTAAACAAGATTAGGCTACATCAAAACACACAAAACCAACAATTTTAAAAAGGAACTTCACATTAAAGGAAGAAAATAATTAATGAACCTAAGGTAAGCCACACAAGGTGAAACCTAGGATTGGTTATTTTCTTTGCTTTAAATTTTTAGGAAAAGTTGTTAATTTGTGTTATTTAGATAAGCTTTGAATCTTTGGTTTTATTACTTTATGGTGCTAACACGACAACAAAAGAAAATGATAAACCAAATTAGTTTAATGGAAAACAATTCTCATGAGCCCGCTACTATAGTAGCCCCATCCAATATGGTTTAGACTACTTTGTCTGGATCAGCCCATTCATCCCACTCTTAATAGGAGTCCCATTCACTTGATGTGGATACAACCACCACCTACATAGACATGGATAGAGTTCAGGCCATTTACAAGTCCTCTAACTATGTCTTAGATCCCCTTAGCCAATATGGTTTTGAAGAAGCTGAATTGGCTACCACCTACATTGCCCAAGGATATCCTAATTCAAGATATGAATATGGTATGCCTTCCTCCACAAGCCAACCACCCCAAATACCAAGTGTTAAAAACACTTATTTCACATCCACCTATACCAACCCCTTGTATGAGGAGCATGTCATTAATTCCTCGTAAGTCCCTAATATTCAAGTTGCAATATCAAATGCAACTTGCACCATACCCATGTCCTCCCATCCATCATCATCCACACCTCCATCATCTCACTTAGCCAATATCACCATGTCATCCATTCCCCCATCATCTCACTTAGCCAATATCACCATGTCATCCATTCCTCCATCATCTCACTTAGCCAACATGACCATGTCTAATCATCCATCATCATCAGCCCAACCATCATCTCATCCAACCTCAACCCCATAATTTGACACATGGTAAAATTAGGAACTCACGGATACATTAGGGCTCATCAATAGATTGCTTTCACAATGAATAAAAGGAAAGCAATTGGTTAACACAAACCCTATGACTCAAGGAGTTCCAAATCAGCATCCACTCATCAATAAAAATTTAGCATGGGTCCTTCAATATTCCATAGTGACCATCCCTAATCCACCACCACTCCACACATCCACCATACCAATAAACATTGCCACCAATCAACAATCCAATCCATTCCTCCATCATCATCATAAATCATCCCCATCCTTCAACCATCCATCTTCTTCGCATACCCAACCCAATTCATTCCACAACACCATGTTGGTCACACCCCAACATCCATAATCCAGCCCATAAACCAACCACCACCTAATCTAGGGTCCTCACATTCCAGCAGAAGACCTTAGACTTCAAGCAATGCAAAATCAAATCAATCAGTTGATGCAAAATTCATCAGGAACAACGAGCCAAAAACTCACATTAAGCCAACTAATCCATCAACCAATCCATCCATTGGTACCATCATCGCCATATCCAACAGATTTTACGATACCAAAATTTGAAAATTTTAGGGGAACTGAGGATCCTAAGGAACATGTGAGCTCATTTGTCCACGTATGTTTTCATATTAGTGATGATAATGCTCTTATGCTCCAAAATTTTCCTCAAACATTAAGGGTAGATGCCATTGAATGGTACAATCAATTGCCCACACATAGTATATACACTTTTGATCAATTGACAGATCTATTCTTGGAACGCTTTGCCCTAAATATTAAAAATAAGGTGTCCTTATCATATATCTATTATTTGAAAAAATGGTATGAGGAACCTATCTATGACTTTGGAAACCGTTGGAAGGTGGTCATAACTAAATTGCAATTCTCCCTACCAATGGAAGAAATTATAAAAAATTTTACCAAGAGTTTCTTAAAATCCATCTCTTGGATACTACAGCTAAACACTTATAGAACATTCAAAGAAGATTTAGCACAGGCTAGTGTCATTGAGGAGATCAAAATCCAAGAGGGTGTCATTAAGCCTAAAAAGAAAGAATGGCAAAACAAGGGCCAATACCAAAATAATCAATCTGGCCAAAACAAATCTACATAAGCCTCAATGATTAACACAACTAACCAAGTCAATCAAGTGATGATGAGCCAGCCCATAGTGGCTCAAAAATGGGTGCAACAACAAATTTCCTATCATGCGGTCCCATCAGTAACCCAAGCAAGAACAGTACAAATCACAACCCCAACTATGGAACAACCTACCCGTCGCCAATTCAATCACCCACAAAGACAATACACTCCATTAAACGAGTCATATTCATCCATGTTTAGAAGGTTGTATAAAACCAAAAAATTAGCCTTGTTAGACATTAGGCCTGATGATCCCACCAAAAGGCTGAAGGGTTATAGACAACACTTGTTTTTCCCATACCATCAACAAAATGGGCATGACATCAATTCATGCCATATGTTCAAAAACATAGTGAAATACCTTATAGACTTAGGGTCCATTAACATGGATAACCCGTTAGCTCCACAAAATCAAAATTTAGGCATATATCAGACACCTCTACATAACCATGGGGAGGTTCAATACAATGTAGGGGGTAACAATCAACAAGCACCCCCTAATCAAGTAAATCATGTCCAACAATACCAAAAATTTGTGGGAACGGTCCATGTGGTCACTAGAGGGCAAAGGCAAAATCAAAAAAATGTTCAACAACCTTCAAACCCGCCTCCCATTCAAACATCACCAAATCCATATCTGCCAGTCAATCTATCCAACCCATCCAATCTACCCATCCTTCGTCCAATAAGGCCAGCGGTAATCTTAACTAGCCAGTTAACCACTAGTTTGAAAATGGCATCGACCAAACTTTCTATATATGATCTCATTCAACAATCCCCTAGGCATAGAGAAGCTTTAATGGAAATACTCAAGTCAATTGAGTTAGAATCTCAAGACTCTAATGTCTTTAACAATTTTATAGGGAGTGTTAGAACGTGCATGGAACCATCAATCACCTTCTATGACTTTGAGATAAAATCAATGAGTTTAGAATCAGTGGACCCTCCATTGCACATAATGGCCTTAATAGACATAAAGCCATTCAAAAGAGTATTAATTGATATTGACTCGTAAATCAGTATCATTACTACCGCTGCTCTTATCCACCTCAACTTACCTCCATCCCACATTTCCAAATCATCACTCACCCTCAAAGCATGTAACAATGCTTTGTGTACCACAGTTGGCACTATTATTTTACCTATAGAAGTAGGTTCCAGAACATTGCACACCATGTTTCACATCTTGGAAGGTGCCATGGTGTATAATATACTCCTTCGTAGACCTTGTATGAGGGAAATGAAATGTGTTCCATCAATTCTCCACCAATGCTTGAAATATGTTCATGAAGGACAAGTCCATTGCATCCCCGTGGATGTTGAACCTTTAAGTATTGTAATGTCATTTCAAATTCTTATGAATCCACGTTGCCTTCCACCCATTTACTCTTGGCACCATCATCGAATCCATCCATGCCATCCCTCAATATGTCTTCTTCTGCTAATCCACCTCCATCTTCTTCTAAGGCTCCCATCATAGAGGAGATATCCATCACATCAACTTCTCAAACATCTAGTCCTTCTTGTACATGTAATTACGAATAAGATTCCATTAACACATCGTACATCACAAAAACTCCTTCCACTACAACCACTTCTATTCCATCACATCATCCCACATCACCATCTCATCACGCCACATTGCCATCCAATCCAACTCCATCAGCCGATGTGTTACAAGTTGAACTTTTTGATTACAACATATTTAACTCCTCACCATCCACAACCAATTCAACGCCATCCGAGCCTTCACCATCCACCTCATCAATCCAAGACCAATCTTGGTATAGGTGAATATGTAGTCCAATACGTCACCATCACCCCCTTAGCCATTCCAATAGCCAAGGATTTTGGACATCCCAAAGACCGTTCTCTATCCATAGGTGTTTTCTATGACATGAATGCCACTCCAAATAGCATTAAATTTATTTATGGAGGATTGGATTTCTCAATTGAGGCAAACCCACCCGAAGAATCGAAAGAACCTAGGCGTGCCAATATACCTAATTTAGAAGAGTTTCCAGCCAGATACTTTAACATGTTACATTGGCAAGGTCAAGGTCTAGGTTCCCATGAACAAGGAATGCATTATATCTTGGATGTCCCATATAGAGGCACCCATGATCGATCTGCATTAGGCTATACCCCATTGTACTCCATCGCTTCTCTTGAGCAAGCCTTCAAAAATCTTAGCCTCAATGATGAAGATCCCTCCATACATCCATTGCCATCAACATCCTCTCTTGAACAGGCCCTTTAAGAACTTTGCATTGATGAAGTAAACGAGGATGATCCCATCAATTTCTCCTATCCTTTATTTGATTTCTATGATAAAAGTTATGAATAATTTGAGGTCATGTCAAATGCTTCTAATGATTCTAAAGAGGAATTGTTGGTCATCAAATCTGCACAGGAAAGGACTTTTGGTGGGTTTGCGCGCCCTGGACCTGCGACCAACATTGAAAGGCCGAAGGGAAGAGATGCCCCTCGTGCCAATCTCTAGAGAAAGGCCGGCTCCTATACTAATCTACTTTTGGGGTTTGAGATAAGAGTGCAGGAAAGAGATAAAAGGAGTTTGGGTTAGAGAAAGAAATAAAAAGGGGTAAGGGTTAGAAGATTGATGATTTGAGGTGGGGAAGAACAGGAAGCACGATCACTCACTAATAACTCGAATAGCAGCAAAGAATACCAAGAATGAGACGAAGGAAACGCAGTGTCGACCTTCCTATGTATCCTCCGGACGGGTTCGCAGGGTTCTCCTCTCTCTCTCGCTGGAATTCAGGGTTCAGAGTAACAACGATTAAGACGAGGGAATAACAGAAACCTCGATCCACCAGGCAGCATAAAAGAAGGCAACAGGGACGTTTTTCCTCTCCTATGTATCCTTCAGGGCGAATTTTAGGGGTTCAGTCCCCGATCGCACATCGGATTCAGGATTCAGAGTCTCGGTATACGAATGCAGACAGACAAAAGAATTAAGCACAGAAGGCAGCATAAAAGAGAGAAATGGAGCACAAAAGATCTTTAGTATTAGACGCAGGACATCAAGTTACAATAGCTTTCTAGCAGAAAGTTCCCCCCCTTTTACATTGCAAAGCCTGGGTTTTTATAGAGGACCCGACCCTCTGAGTCATTATTACAAAAATGACGGAGTACACCCTCGGGCCCTGAGAAATCGGCTCCTCGCTGCTACTGCGATTGAGCTTTCAAATCGGTTGCCGAAATTGGCAACTCGTGGACCGGGTCAACCATGGAAATATTCATTTAATGCGCCGCCCGAGTGTCCCTGGCTTCTGGATGCTGTGCTTGAGTGATCGTTACGCCCGTCGGGTTTTACTTCGAGGACTATTACGTCCCTTTCGTTTGCCAAGAATGGTCAGCGGGTTTATCGGGCAAGAAAGGGGGTATTTATAAGGGGCCTTCGATCACCTTGGGAAGCTGCCCGCCTTGGAACGTGGGCCCAAAAGTGCTTCGCTACATATCCGCCTCGCCAAAGCCTTGGGCCGAAGTAGTTTCTCCTTGATTTGTTCTTCGCAAAATAATGCTTCGCAGAAACTACTTCGGGGATGTTGACTGCCGAGCGGGTTTCATCTTTGAAATGAGGCTCTTTATCCTTTTGCTGGCAAAACTGCTTCGGCTGAAAATGTTTCGGCCCGATTCTCTTTCAAAACTGCGGTTCGGGGAATATCCTCCCGAGGCATTTCTCTGTTTTCGACACATTGTCATTTTGCTTCGGGCACCACTGCTTCGGGTGAAAACTGGCCGAAGTAGGTGTTGGAAATACTTCGGGCCCGAAGTAGTTTCCTTACCTTAGCTGATTTTGGATTATGCTCTCCTCCTTCGGCGAAGTCGTTTGGATGCTGCTTCGCAAGACTTCCGCCCGAAGCGGCTGCTAAAAATGCTTCGGGTGCGAAGCGTTATCTTTGTATTTTCTTCGACGAAAATACTTCGCAAGGTTTTCGCCCGAAGTGGTGATTTGAAGTGCTTCGGGCCCGAAGCTCTTTTCACATTCTCCTTCTTTTCTTTCGGTGAAGCTATTTTCCTCGGCTTGTTTGGTAGCGAAGCTCTTTCTTCTTCATTTGGGGAGAGTCAAAATTGTTGTAACTTTAAATAAGAGAAAAACTTTCAACAAAGAAATATTATACAAAAATTCTACTATTCTTCTACCCCTTGCATAACGTGACAAAAAGTGTCAACATTCTTGGCGGCTCGCGGGGTGACGAGCTCGTCTCGACGGAAGAACCCTTAGCTTTTATCCATTGGGCTACGGAGTCACTGGTCTCCCCTGGATCCTGCTTCTGCAGCTTGTCCCTCTTCTTGTTCCTCGTCTCCTCCTTCTTCTCCTTCTTCTTCTTCCTCTTCCTCTGGCGCGGCTTCTGGCTGGGGCGATGGTTCGAGGCGATCACGGATGCGCTTCATCGTTTTTCGGACATGAGTCCAGGCACTCTTTTGGAATGGTTCTTGATCCTGTAATGCCTTAACCAAAATGCGAAACCGATCAATCTGCCCGATGTCAGCATGTTTGGCCCTGATGAATAAATCGTTTAGGCATGCTACCATCTTGCAGTACCTCAAAATGAAGTCGGTTATCTGCCCTTCTGAGATCGGCTCCGCCCACTCGTCTATCTCCGAGACATCGCCCTCGAATTGGAGCCAGACTGGTTTGAGGTCATCTTTAGTCAGAAGGTTCCCGTCATCGTCTGTGAAACTCGAGAAACCCAAGGAGGAGAGATCCTAAAAATAATTCATCGAGGCGCGCTGCTCGTTTTCAAAAATGTCTTGGAGCCTTCTCGCCTTCTGAGCTTTTCGCACCTTAGAGAAAAAGGCGCGAACCGTGGCCTGGGCTGTGGACCAATCTCTAGCCGTTCGAGTCATTGCAGTGACCTGCAAGTCCTGATATTTCGCATTCTGGACATCGAAGGCTAATTTGAGCCGGCGCCTGGCTTTCTGCGTGACTTCATCAATGATTGGCCCTCCTTCGAAAATAGCGAGCTGTGCTTCGGTGACGAAGGTCAGTATCGTGAGGGCGCTGGAACACCGAGACCTAAAATTCTTGAGCAAATGGGCACGAATCTCCTTAATTCTGGCCCTGTCGAACACCGTCAGGTCTTCCTTCTCGCACAGCTGGGCCTGCATTTGTGCAACCCTGTCTTCCAGCTCCTTGGCCTTTAGACTGCCCTCGGTCTGTTTCTGCGCTTGGCTCTCGGCTGTAGACTGGAGCTGTTGAACCTGCTGCTTCAGGGCGCGTGTTTCCTTTTTCATGGCCTTGCACTGCTCCTCGGCCTCTGCCAACTTGGAGCGGACCCTCGCCAAATCTTCTTCTAGCTTAACATTGGCGGCCTCGGCCTCAATCCTGCGCTGGTTGGCGATAATTGCATGAGCCCTAAAGGTCTCAATTCGGACATGCATGGATGCCGATTCATTGTCTACATTCAGATGCACCAGGTCCTTAGGTGTTTCCTGGTAATCATAGTCCGTTGGAGTCATTTCATCCAGGGGTTTCTGCACCTTAGGGACCTTCTTGATCTTGTGCATCTTTCCAGCTTTCAAATCAAACACGGTGCATTTTTCAACTTGAGCCGTCGCTCGCCCTCTTTTCTTTCTCGCCTCCTTCAAGATTTTGTCGGTATTCTGTCGAGCTTGGAGCAGCTTCTCGACAAGGGGGCATTCCTTGATCAAAGACATCTCTGATTCAAACAAGGCTGGGTCACCAGCCAAAGGAGTGAACAAATATAGGGAATGGATGGGGGATGTCTCGCCAGAAGGTCCGACGGTGGGTGTAGCGGGCATTTCGGCAATGGCGGCCACATCATGCGAGATGAGGGATTGGATGGTGGGGCTTGGTGTTGAAGTGATACCTCCGCTTCTGCTAAAGATCAAGGGGGTGGCAGCGCGAGTGGGTGAAGTGACTTCAATGGACTTATCCCGATCGGGATCGTGGGATGGACTTGGACTAGTCACGGGTGACGTGTGATGGGGTGATGGGCTACGTAGGGGAGACTGGTGGGAACCTTCGGCCGTGGCCGTAGGGGGCATGGGTGAGTCTTGAGCAAGGGGTGGAGAATGCGTACCTGAGTGCCCTCCTGGCATTGTGGTAGTGGTGGCTTCTGGTGCAGCCGCATCTTGTTCTTCTTCTGCTTTGGCATCCTCAACCTCCATGGTTTCTGCCTCGGCGTCCCCTTCGGATTGGAGGAGTTCCTCCACATTGATGACATTGATATCCGGGACGGTTGCGGCGCTTGGCGGTGTGGCACTCTCAATAATTGCTTCGGATGGACCCGATGTAGGTCGTCTAGTGGAAGGGCTTTGAAACCCTGTACGGAGCCGCTTTGGATGGCTTGGAGGCACTTGCACTGATTCTGGCTTCTTTCTCTTTGTCCTCACCAGCGGTTGTTTAGACTCTTCGAAGCTCGTGTCTTGGCCTCCCATAGGTACTGGAGGTGGTCTCTGTGGCGTGGCTTTGGCCTTTTTCCCTTTCTTTGGCTCCGAAGTAGTTTCCTTTCTCTTTGGGCTTTCGCCCGAACCTAGGATAGCTGGAGGAATGAGGTCGGCGAAGGACAGAGGCTTCCATGTCCCGGCATTGGCCTCATAGACCGCTATGAAGTCTTTGTCAGATGACAAAAGATTGTAAGAATTTGTCTTTCGATGATGGACCCTCATTATCCACCACTCTCTTAATTGGGCCACGTCCCAATCTTTCGTTGCTTCCTTCAAATCATCTTTTGCCTTCTTCCAGAAGGTAGAGTTGGGGCTCGGGAGAGGGTGCCGAACTGGGTCATATGCGACCTCCATTGGGTAGAATTCATGCCAGGGAGGTAGCGTTTCCATTTTCTCCAAATGCCACTCCAGATCCCTCCCGTTGGGATTGTTCCTTTGCTCTACAATTTTTGGATGGGGGCAAGCGTGGAAGCTCTTGAATCGAAGATGGTCCCTCATTACCCCCAAGGGGTCATAGAGCCACTGCTGAGGAAGCTGGACTAGGCCAAAATTGGCGAGTTTCTCCTCCAAGAAAACATTTTGTTTGAGGGCAAACACCTCGATAACTCCCATTTTGAAAGGGAAATCGTAGGTGTGAGCCCACTTCCGTCCATGGCCATAAATGGCGTTTGTTGCATCGCTCTGCCGAGCGACCTCCAATGCGAACTGGTATTCGGAGGGATAGACTGGCAGAAGGAAAGGCTTCCCTGTGAAGCCGAATATGCGAATTACAAGCCCTTGTGTCAGCTGAAAAATGTCTCCCCTCCTCTCTTGTACTACTTTGTCCCTTAGGAGGAGGGGAACCCGAGGGGAAGACCCTGTTAGCATGTGCATTGCGGGTCCCAAAAATTGTTGGTTGAAAGAATAATAGGACTCCGTCTTCAATAGGAGAGGGGTCCACTGGTATACAGGCAGAGGATTTCCATCCTCGCCGCTTGCCGTAATAGCAACATAAGGGAAACTTCTATGTACATGAAAGAAAAATAACCAAACAAGAAGAGAACAGGGCGAAAAGTACTTATTTGTCCCAGGATTCTTCATGCTGGCGAGCCGCGTATGTAGGGTCCTGGCCACCCATTCTGCCCAGTCAAAAAATACTGGGTTGGTGCTTGGCCTCGAAGCATCAGGGGCATAAAATTCCCCTCTGGAAATACACTCGGCCAAAGATACCTGCCACGGGTGCACCAAAGCGTCAGTAGATAGGCCTGCCACCCATGCAATGATGGAGAAGATGTCGGTGTTTTTGAAGGCCTCCAAGGGTAGGGGCATCTGGGGCAATTTTCCCGAAGGGAGCCCACTTTTGAGGCTCTGCTGCAAAAAATTGATTATGTATTTGGAGGACGCGAACCTCTCCATCTGTTCGCTAAGAATAACGTTGCGAACCGTATACCCCTTAGGAGGGCCCTGCTGTGGCGCAAAGGCTGCCTGGACATCTTCCTTCAGAATGGAGAACAGCTTGTGACCGGAGGCGTCTACCACTTGCCTGGAGGAGGGCTGATAGTTTCGCGTGATGGCATCAATCAGCTCAGGGCAATGATGTGTGGGGGGCGTCAGATACCAGTATATCTGGGAGTAGTAAGCGGTAGCTCTTCTGTTGTCTGTCGAGAGCCTGCTTTTCATGAACTCAATGGTGCTCCTGAGTTCAGCCATGCTCCTCGATAGCTTGGTGTCTCTGATCCTATCCCACCTGTCGACTGGTGGTTCTTCAGGCTGCTCATCCCTAGAATCCTCTCTTTCTTCCATGATTTGTTTCTCGGGGCGGCGGCTAACATCAACTTTCTTTGGCCCTTTGTCATGGCCCTTTGCCTTTGGCTGCTCGAGGGCTGCCACTTCTGGTTCCTTCCCCTTTTCCTTAGAGTTCTTCTTCCCCATAGTGCTAGGGGTGATGGAGAAAACAATGCGGAGGGCTTCGGGATTGGAGGCTTCGAAGCGCAAGATAGGAGAGTTTGAAGGCTAGTAGCGAAGTTTGCATGAATTATCGGGCAAATAGCTTCGTTACTGCTGGAGCCTACGTTATATAGCCGTAGAAGGCAACCACCAGTATTTATGGCACTTGCCATAATTAACTTCGCGTCGCTTCGTCCAATTCGCCGCATGGTGGAGTAGTACACAAGGCTGTGTGTTGTGATGATTGCGGCTCGCTTTGGAAGCGTGACCCTCTGCCACTTTGTACCCGAGCATGAACTTTTCTCCTAACCGAATCCCTAAAGGACGTACCCACCACCTTTTCATTTAACTCGCCCGCTTCGGATGCTTTTGCAGGTGGTATCGGCACGTTCCCCTAGGCACGTTTTAAATGCCCCCGCCTTTTTTTCGTTGGGTTGGTGAAGCCGAAGTCAGAGTTGAAGTGCTTCGGGCGAACCCTTGGTGCGAGCTGTTTCTTTTACGCTTCGGGCCCGAAGTGACTTCCTTCGCAGGAGAAGGTTCCCGAAGTGCTTTTCAACTTGAGAAGTGGTCCGTCGATTCTCCTTCGAAAACTGCTTCGCTTGGACTCCCCTCGGTGGAGCGCCTCTCATACCTTGGTCTGAATTTTGTTCGGCCGACGGGCTTCGCTGCGAGCTATTTCCCATTGGCTACTTCGCACGCTCAGTGCCCGAGCTTCTCTTTTTTTTTTTTTGGTTGGAGTTGCCGAAGTAAAACTTGACCTGAACTTCCTAGCAACACCTTATTTGTCAGCCGAACTATTTACAGTATTTACACAATTATCTTGCGGCATAATCGGCATGCCGCCACCACGGACTCAGCTTCGGGTAATTATCCGGTGAACCTGCAGTGACCCGACCAGATCAGATTGAACTTCAGTTGATATTTGAAATCCGGTTGGCCTCTTCCCGAAGTTCTCCATGCTGCAAACAGGAAGTAATGTAGCAGGTTGTCGCTCCTGCAAATACCCGTACTGTCGATGAAGGATGTGGCGAAGAAGTTCGCCACGCGAGGACCTCCTTGGGGTACTGGTTGTAGTGATGGCTGGAACCAGAATACCGAAGAGTCTAGTAACTATGGGCTGGGTACAGGTTCTTCCATCTTCTTGATGCTGTAATAGGGCTCCTCCGGCAAAGAGCAAACTTCTATGATCTTCTCAGGTTCAGCCTCTTGAGGTAAGCCTGATGGATTCTGGCTGAACACCTGCGTGCCATGCTCTGGGATACAAAAAGGGTGCAAAAACGTCCCCTCTTCGTTCTCAGGCGCTACCACTTGAGCTTGTTTCTCTTCTTGGCCCGTCCTCTGATGGAGATTGCAAGCACCCATATTGTTCATCGTCGGGGCAAAGCTTGCAAATTGCCATGGTTGGACTTGGATGGGATCTGCCTCTCGAGCTCCACATGACTGCATCTCAGGCTTCTGCTCAGTATGAGGAGTCTGCCATGAAGAATATTGCGTTGGGCAGACAGGAGAAGCGATTATCGGAGAAAGTGATGGGGCTCCTCCCCACTGCCACTTTCTCGATAGAAACTGCTTCGCTCGTATTGCTTCCTCAAAAATCTGAGGGAATCTTTGTTCGCCTGATCGCAGCAAGAGGAGGCCTATGTCCGGGTGAAAAGCCCGAACATAGTAGAGGTGGGCTTGGGCGGGCGTTGGTTGAATCTCCCCTGGAACTTTCTTCCAAGTTCTGGAGAATCGGACATTGAAGTCCGTGACGCTCTCCAAGGGTGTTTTCTTGATGGTGGAGAAGTACGTCAAAAGTTGGAAGGGATCCTGAGAGCCATCAAATGTTTCGAATAGTGCTCCCGCCAAGTCATCCCATGAACAGACGCTTTTAGACCCGAGTAGCCTATACCACCGTAGCGCCTTTCCTTCCAGAGACGCAGCCAGAAGTCGGACCATGACATCTTCGTGGATTATGTCGTAGAGGAACGCTAAAGCAGCAACAGCTTCAAGGTGTTCTCGGGCCATTCCCGTAGTGCCATCATATATTGTTAATGCCTTCAAGGCGATCTCGGGAATCTTGTGGTAGCTTTGAAGATTCAAGGGGCCTCGGTCATCCCAGCTGGGAAAACTTACCCCTGCCATTATAGCAGTGGTCTGCAGAGATCACGGTTATCGTCGCTAAATCAGAGTCGCCAGATGAACATTCTTTCTCCGCTTGTGAGGTCAAGGCTGCTCACCGAACCTTGATTCCTCCGGGATATCTTCTTTCAGATTTGAAAGGCGCCTACGACCAAGAAATCTGGATCTTTGAGTCGCCAGGTGATTTTATCAGATGAAGACAGGCCAGAGATTCACCGAACTCGGACCTTCTTAAGACACGGGGAGCCCTGGTTACGAAAACCAGGTTTAGGCACTGGTCTTCACGACTTTAGAGATTCTCAGGTAAAACAGAGTCGCCAGATGCTAAGAGTCTCTTCGTAATGAGGGCATCGATTCTCACTACTACTCAGAAGATGAGACTGACCGGATCTCACCGGGAACTTGTTAGAACTACTGGCTTCGGTGAAGACGGGCTAGAAATTTTCTCAAATATGGGACCTTGGGTCCCATCGGGCGTGCCAAAAATTGTTGGTCATCAAATCCGCACAGGAAAGGACTTTCGGTGGGTTTGCACGCCCTGGACCTGCGACCAACATTGAAAGGCCGAAGGGAAGAGATGCCCCTCGTGCCGATCTCCGGAGAAAGGCCGGCTCCTATACTAATCTACTTTTGGGGTTTGAGATAAGAGTGCAGGAAAGAGATAAAAGGAGTAGGGTTAGAGAAAGAAATAAAAGGGTTAAGGGAGAGAGGTTGATGATTTGAGGTGGGGAAGAACAGGAAGCACGATCACTCACTAACAACTCGAATAGCAAGCAAAGAATACCAAGAATGAAATGAAAGAAACGTAGTGCCGACCTTCCTATGTATCCTCCGGACGGGTTCGCAGGGTTCTCCTCTCTCTCTCGCTGGAATTCAGGGTTCAGAGTAACAACGATTAAGACGAGGGAATAATAGAAACCTCGATCCACCAGGCAGCATAAAAGAAGGCAACAGGGACGTTTTTCCTCTCCTATGTATCCTTCAGGGCGAATTTTAGGGGTACGAGTCCCCAATCGCACACCGGATTCAGGATTCAGAGTCTCAGTATACGAATGCGGAAAGACAAAAGAATTAAGCACGGAAGGCAGCATAAAAGAGAGAAATGGAGCACAAAATATCTTTAGTATTAGTCGCAGGACATCAAGTTACGATAGCTTTCTAGCAGAAAGTTCCCCCCCTTTTACATTGCAAAGCCTCGGGTTTTTATAGAGGACCCGACCCTCCGAGTCATTATTACAAAAACGGCGGAGTACACCCTCGGGCCCTGAGAAATCGGCTCCTCGCGGTCGCTGCGACTGAGTTTTCAAATCGGTTGCCGAAACTGGCAACTGTGACCGGGTCAACCATGGAAATATTCATTTAATGCGCCGCTCGAGTGTCCCTGGCTTCTGGATGCTGTGCTTGAGTGATCGTTACGCCCGTCGGGTTTTACTTCGAGGACTGTTACGTCCCTTTCGTTTGCCAAGAATGGTCAACGGACTTATCGGGCAAGAAAGGGGGTACTTATAAGGGGCCTTCGATCACCTTGGGAAGCTGCCCGCCTTGGAACGTGGGCCCAGAAAGTGCTTCGCTACATATCCGCCTCGCCAAAGCCTTGGGCCGAAGTAGTTTCTCCTTGATTTGTTCTTCGCAAAATAATGCTTCGCAGAAACTACTTCGGGGATGTTGACTGCCGAGCGGGTTTCATCTTTGAAATGAGGCTCTTTATCCTTTTGCTGGCAAAACTGCTTCGGCTGGAAAATGTTTCGGCCCGATTCTTTTTCAAAACTGCGGTTCGGGGAATATCCTCCCGAGGCATTTCTTTGTTTCCGACACATTGTCATTTTGCTTCGGGCACCACTGCTTCGGGTGAAAACTGGCCGAAGTAGGTGTTGGAAATACTTCGGGCCCGAAGTAGTTTCCTTACCTTAGCTGATTTTGGATTATGCTCTCCTCCTTCGACGAAGTCGTTTGGATGCTGCTTCGCAAGACTTCCGCCCAAAGCGGCTGCTGAAAATGCTTCGGGTGCGAAGCGTTATCTTTGTATTTTCTTCGACGAAAATACTTCGCAAGGTTTTCGCCCGAAGTGGTGATTTGAAGTGCTTCGGGCCCGAAGCTCTTTTCACATTCTCCTTCTTTTCTTTCGGCGAAGCTATTTTCCTCGGCTTGTTTGGTAGCGAAGCTCTTTCTTCTTCATTTGGGGAGAGTCAAAATTGCTGTAACTTTAAATAAGAGAAAAACTTTCAACAAAGAAATATTATACAAAAATTCTACTATTCTTCTACCCCTTGCATAACGTGACAAAAAGTGTCAACAGGAATCACATCCCATTGTCCCCATAACCCAACAGGAAGAGTTTTACCTCCGAATGTTCCCCATCCATCATCCCATTTTTTGCTTGCTTCTTCCATAGGAGTAATATGATCCACATGGAAATTCACCTTGAGCCTCGAATAAGACAATAATTGTAACATATGTACATACTCCAAAAAAAAAATGTTGCTCTGATGTTTCACGTTCACTATTACAGGGATACCAAACCTTGACATCTGTTCTAATTCAATTATTCAATCCCTACATCTATCCAAACCATATTTCCTCCCACTAAGTCAATATGAATCCTATTGACTTATTCACCCCACTTCGTAATCCATACGATTTGGCAAATCCAATTCTCATTGACGTCAGCCTTATTTATTTGGACCGAATTTCCTCTTCACCCTCCCTCTCGGATTTCATCTTATCCGAGGAATTGCTAAGGGCTTCGACCTGCTACATTCCTCCCTCACCGCCACCTTCACCTCCATTACTTTCTACCAGTAGTTTCGAGGTCTTTCAGGAAGAATTAGGCAATGATAAACAAGAATAATTAGATGACAACCTAGACTATCCCGACTAGCTCTTAGGCCTAGTACCCATTCGCAAGCTTAATGGAGCAACACGCATTTGTATTTATTTTCGACATCGGTATTAGCTCTTCCTTGTCTAGGGGTACTTGGCTAGGCATTCTATTGTTAAAGGTAACACTTTATATGTACATATACATGGATTTAAAAAAAATAAAAATAAAAATAAAAAACAACAAAAATAAATTGCATGCTTTCACATAGGCATTACCACATTGCATTTTCATTTACATCTAGGCATTTTTCATTTTAATTTTTATTCGCATACACTACATCATACATATTCCATTGCATTGTACAAATTCCATTTGCATATCAACACTCCATTGCATTAGGCATATACATTTGCATTCATCCCATCCCATGTTCAATGATCTGGCATAGTAATGATGATATGGCCATAAACAAAAAGTCAAGTTATAGAAATTGGGGGTACCTAATTTTATACAATCATGCAACTTTTACAAACCTCATAAGCCATATGTCAAACCACATCCCATGTCAAAAATCATAAAGCCTAGATTTTCAATCACTCGGCCATTACTAGTGTAGCAAGCAACCTCCAAATGAATGTCCGATTTTCTTTGGGACCAAAAATACACTTTACACATTAAGAAGGTCTTGAGTATTGCCAATTGATTCTGAATACAATCTTGAACCAATCACATTACATCACATCTTAAAAAATTATGAGCCAAAGAGGGTTAGTACCATCCTCGGGTAGTACCTTGAAGCGAAAAGGGATAATCCTTGCTTGTCCCATCATGCAACATAGTCCAAAGCAAAAATAGTGGTTTTCACCACTACCTCAATTACTCTTCAAACATAAGCATAAAAACATAGAGTACTAATGATAGGGTCAAAATTCTAATCACACTTCGATTGAGAATCCGATTCCCCAAAGCTCTATACAAAATTAACAAATAAAATCCCAAACACCCTTGATACCTAAAGTCATAAGGATTAGTACTACATGTCCTTGCGAAGGATGGGTAGTCATCCCCAAGGCCTAAAAGATCAAATCCCATTGGACTACGAAGTGAATATTCACCGGGGCTATAGATGCCTGACTGGCAGTGGAGTAAGCTCATGCACGATGACATGTCTCCTTGGCAAACAGGAAGACATCTGATCGCACATAAGGGCAAGCTAGCTTTAGGTCATCTCCATAACAGGTCATGCTCAATTTACTCATAGTGGATCAATAAAATTCACATGCACACACACTGGTTCTTGATTGGATAGGATCATTGTCACACTCAATATTTGGTAATTAAACCTCACTTGCACACACATTGGTCCTAAAGAAAGTTAGAAAACCCAAGTGAGCTTGGTTGATAACACTGCAGTACTCATTCCATATCAACATCCATATCTTCTTTCATATCAAATTCCATATTTTCTTCCATATCAACATCCATATCTTCTATCATGTCCACATCCATGTCTTCATAGTAAGTCAAGTTGCAAAACACCACCAAATTTGGTACTACCGATTGTCAAACAATGGACAAAAAAAATGGCCAACAACATTTCTGAATTATAATAGATCATATGAACAATATGTATTCCTATAATGTAATTTTACATTCATTAATCATCCATAGAGGCATTTTCCATTGCATTCATTTAGCATTATCTTGCATTAATCATCCATAACACATCATCATAAGATTGCATATAGTTTATATTCTTCATACATTTACTTGCATTAATAACTCATACTCATTAATAACACATCATTAGCTTGCATACGTCATTCAAATAAACCTTAGGCATACACATCATAGTCATTAGCTTGCATACATCATCATAAACATTAAATAAAGCATTGCATAACACAAAAACATCCACACAAAAAGACAACACACATATATGAAAAAGCCATGTATATATATAAGTGTCCAATATACAATCAAGTGCCAAGAAGGCTATGAAAGGGAGCACCAAGGCTCACATGTACAAAAGAGTGCATCTAAGCACTACATCAACTATCCATGAGAAGACCCCTGAGACCCGAAAGGAGCCCTCGGCCTAGTGCTCTACCTCGACTCTGTGTGCCTTGATGGATTGTCCATAGATGAAGAAGGAGGATCTAGCAATGTGATGTGATGCTACATACACACATCCTCCAAGGAATGTGTGTATGCCTCACTAGCTTGAATTCGCCATAAGTTCTTCTAATGTCACTGCTCCTTCACCAAAATATTTTCCTGGAGCCTCATCACTGTCTCCTGATCCCCAACTACAGCCGCTACCCGCTCTACCTCTAGCCGAGCTATAGTCACCCTGGCCTCCCTCTAAGACTCTAGCATAGTCTCTCACTCGTCTCGTAGTTGCTCCAGATTAGCCCGTATCCTAGCCACCTTAGAGATCTCACCTATCTCCTCATCATCCTCCCTCTCCCCCTCTATAAAATCCACCTTTGAAGCCTACTGGGCTGCTCCCCTCGACTGCCTCTTATCCATCGACCGCAGAGGCCTCATCCTCTATGAAGTCGACCTTGACCCCGTAGTTGCTGCATCCACACCTACAACCTTTGGTACCCATACTGTCTGGGCACCAAACCACTCTACATACTCTAGAGTCACCCCGGTGTCATCCACATCAGCCACCTCCAGTTGCTCATCAGCCTCCAGTGGCACCCGCCATGGTTTTGGATAGGGCAGTGTCACCTCATCTCTTTGATGCTGATACAACACCAAATCATCAGGAACTCCCTGAGGTAAACCAAATTGCCTCAATACCTATAAGCATTGGAAGTACTCCACCTCCTCATCTCTTCACCCAATTATCCATCGAGCCTACCACACTCGATGTAGCTACCTCCTATCTCCATCCCATATAGCTCCTCGTCATGGCCTCCACTATGCATTTGCCTAAGTTAAACCTAACCACATATCCTGGTACCATTGTCCAATGTGTACCTCTTGATTAGGTTGAACCTCCTCAGCCACTGCCCATCGCCTCGCGTAAGGCTCATCCATCTTCCATGACTCACATGGCAACCCCTCGGGTCGAGCTACCACAAAATGCTCCCAAGCCCAGTACTGTAGGAGAAAGATGCACCTGTTGCGGGCCAAACAAGGTGAATGGTTTCCTATTTTTGTCACATGCCCGTGCATTTAATTATCAACCCAGGGAGCTTCGTAAACTTGCGAAGAGTCAGAATTAGGTTACTACAATACCACTGGAGGTGAATCTGCTAATCCTACATTTTGGGGGGTGTTCTTGAAATGGTTTGTCAATCATTCCCGCACTCCTCAATGATTTACGTAAGAAGAACAAAATTAAATCTATAGAAATAAATCATGTACACATTCCTAAAAATAAATCTACTACAAATACTGGAACTAGCAAACTAATGAACGTTCTTATGAAAGCAATAAACTAATTAAAATAAATAAACAAAAAGGAAATGGGGAAGAAATACTGGCTTGGAGTGGGCCCAGGCTCCAGCAGCTTCTTCCCGATCGAACACGCGCTTAGAACTTCTGGAACTTTAATATATTCGTCAACACACTACAATTTATCTCTGTACATCTAAATGGATCTTTATTTTATTTCTATATATTTCTTAGAACGATCTGCGTGTGTTTATATAACACACCCGCAGAACTTTTGTTACAGAAGTAGTTACAACAGTCGATCTATCCCAGACTAAATCAAGATAGTCTGGTAAATGCAATCGACATCTGGCATTCTGTTCTAATGGCGGCGTGTTCGTTGTTCGGTTCGTGCTTTGCCTGGCATCAGTAAGACATTTCGATACGTTGGTGCAATCTCCAATTTAGCTTTGCATGATGTAGAGCTGGAACTGCACCAGCCACTGTCATCCACGTCGTTCAAATCTGGTCAATGGGCAAAGAATCAGTGGCACCTTCTGGTTGTGGGGAGGCGCTTGCCTTTTGCTAGCGCCTTTCGACTATGGGGAGGTGCTTGTATTTGGTTGGCGCCTTTCGGTTGTAGGGAGGTGCTCATCTTCGGTTGGCGCCTTCCAACTGCAGGGAGGCGCTCGTATTCAGTTGGCACCTTCGACTGCAGGGAGGCGCTCGTATTCAGTTGGTGCCTTCCGACTGCAGGGAGGCGCTCGTATTCAGTTGGCGCCTTCCGACTACAGGGAGGCGCTCGTATTCAGTTGGCACCTTCCGACTACAGGGAGGCGCTCGTGTTCTCTTCATTAACCCCCGATGAAATAAAGTGCCAGGTCCATCAAAAGGACCTCGACCATTCCAAATCTAACTAAATCAACTGCAATTCCACAAAACATACTAAAAACACACAAATTAGATAACACGCATAATTATATCAAATATCTATATAATCATTCATAAAAGTACGCAATCCTTATTATACAACCGCATATTGATCAAAGAAATATGTACAAAATATGAGCATTTTTGGTGCTCATCATCCCCCCATGCCTAACATATGCCACGCCCTCGTGGCATCCAAGCTGTAGGTAGCCCTCTGACTTTTCATCGTCGCCATCTCTTGGAGGATTCTGCTGCCCCTGTGGCCCGAGTTCTGTCTTTTCGTGCTGGCATTTGAAGGTGTGGTTCGCCTTTGCCTATGGGAAACTGTGGCTGTCAATTGTCCTCTTCTTGTTCTGGCCACTACTGGTGGTGGTCTAGCCAGCATTGTTCCTGTCGATTGAAATGCAGCTTTGATAGCTTGCCAGAGGTCGACGTCTGGAGGTCTGACCACTACCAGAGGGATATCCGAGTTATCCCCTCTGGAAGGCACTACTTGGGCCTTGTATAATCCGGCCACTTCAGGGGTAAGCCCTGCATTCTCCTTTGCAATCGCAGTGGCCTCCAATTGTGGGCCATATACTCCCCACCATTCCAAGTACTTCCTCATCATGGAAGGCCACCCTTGGGATGAACCATAGATGTCCCAAAACTGGTTGTCTTCTACCGGATTGACGCAGATGCCAGAATCTCCTTTTACCCTCGAGGATGCCTTCCTGGCCTCCTTGGCTGCTTTCATTTCATTGCGCCGCTGCTCAAAATATTTTTGCCTTTCGACGAATGGTTGCATGTCCCATTCATCCTCTTCGGAGTCGGTGAAGGTCACTTTTGCCTTCTGTCGAGCCGTCCTGGGCCTCTTTGCCTTGGCTTCTATAGAAAATGTGGTGGCTTGGATAGGGGTCTCTCCTTTCTCCTTCGGGGACTTCTCCTTGCTCTGAAGGATCGGTTGTGCTGCTATCTCCGGGGGTGATCCTTCGTTTGCTTGTCTACATGGTGTCGACCCCTCAGGCTCTTCTCCTTCTTCAAGCCTGGGGAGGTCCTCCTTATCCTCTAGTCTTATCTGTTGTTGGAGACCTTCATCCTACTCTGTGTCACTCAGGACAATGACAGGGGGCATGGTAGGACTTCTTTTCTTTTCACCCCTAAAAATAGAGGAATCCTCCCCTACCTCCGGGCTGCTCTATCGGGCGTCCGATCGAATCTCCCCCGAAGAGAATACTCATTCGGCGGATGTGGGAGAGTTCATCGACACTTCTTCTGCCCAATCAGTCTGAGTGGATGCCTCCTATCTTGTTGTTCCTCTGTCCTGGAGCATTTGATTTTCCTCCTGCAACTGCTGGACCAGCTGCTCGAGCTGAGCAATTCGCCTATCTCTTTCCTCCAATTCCCTTTTATGCTGGTTCTGGCAATCTTCCAGAATCTGTTGTGCCATCCAACAATCGGTTTGCCATTCGAGCGCCTCCTCCAAGGCCGCATCGATCTGGTCATTACTCCCGAAAGTTCCTTCATTCCATGGGCTCCGGTTCATTAATTCTCGAAGGGTTTGGGCGGCAACGTCTATCTCTGGGTCACTCTATCCTTCCTCCTCATACTCGGGCACTGGGGAATGCTCTGCTCCTCCTAGAAAATAGGGCAACGCCAATTGCTCGATGTTTGTTATCTCCTCTACAGGGGATGCTTCATCTTGCCCTAATTCAGCAACCGCATTGTGTTGCTCTATTTGGCCGCCATCTCCCTCTGCATCGTGGTTCTGTCCTTGTGCTTCTGCGTGGCAGACCAATGCCGATATCAGCCCATGGTGGGCTAAGGCGGACGGTGCCCCCTTCTGGTACCGAGCCGCTTCATCTTTCAGAGCATTCGCCAGGTAGAAAGGTATGTTTAATTTCCTCCCATGCACTAGGTGATTGATGAAGTGCACATGATTAATGTGTAGATGGGTATACTTTCCTGTGCATGTGAAAAATCGAGCAATCTACTCGAACATCTTCCGCATATTCATGGGGAGACTATTTTTGAGTAACCCCTCCCTGTCTATCTGCACATTTCCTCCTGGTAATAGTATTTCGGCATATAGTTTTAACACTCCGCCCTTGTATGTACATTCCCCCATGAGAGGCAATCCAGTCGCCTGTGAGATGAACTCAGGGGTGACTAGAATTTCCACCCCTCGTACTTGGGCCGCATCGCCCCTCAAAGAGGTGGTGAATTCTCTAGCTGCCTCCACGTCCTGGCCCTGACTGACCAGGGTGCAGTATTCGAGCCACCCCTCGGCTTCGAATTGGGTCTTCACTACCCCTCTGATCCCATCAGTATCACTGGGTTCATTCTTCTTGATCGCGTGGTTCTTGGACCTTCCTCCCATGGTGCCTTCTACTGCTGTATATTTTTTTTGTCCTTCCTTCTTCAGGAAGGCACCTTCTTATAGAAAATATGCCTAACCCTAGCAGTTATGGAAGACGCCCTATCATTGGCACGCGATTTCGGCTATGGGGGGATACGATCTCTATGACGACGGTATCTTTTTTGGTACTGCGTATTTATAAATAATTATATAAATGATTTGATTTAGTATGCGCATACCTGATTCGTCATTCCAGTCATCATGGTAGCCGCTGATTTGCTGACTTGTGACACGAGGGAGGGGTATGGTCCTTTGATGCCGCTCATTCGTGCGATGCTTCGTTCCGCTCGAGGCATCCGGTAGATGTAAATGTTGCATGTGGGAGGCATTCTTTGGTACCTTTCCCATGTGGATGGTGTCCTTGTAGTGCCTTTCCGACGTTGTCGGTGCTCTTCTTCGAATGAATGCGCCTTCCGGTGCTACGAGGTGCCTCTGATTGGTGGGAGGCACTTTTGCCTGCATGCATCTTCCCAATGTGGGAGGCGCCTCCTTCTGGTTCGTGCCTTCCCGATGTTGGAAGGCGTTCATCTTGATGAATGTGCCTTCCTGATGTTGGAAGGCGTATTCAGCTGGATGAATGCACCTTCTTGATGTTGGAAGGCATCTTGGCTAGATGAATGTGCCTTCTTGATGTTGGAAGGCGTCTCGACTGGATGAATGCGCCTTCTTGATGTTGGAAGGCGTCTCGACTGGATGAATGCGCCTTCTTGATGTTGGAAGGCGTATTCGGCTCTTTTTTTTTTTTTTTTAAGACTTGGTGCCTTCCTGCCACGGAAGGCGCCTACATATGTATATATATTTTTTTTTTTTTTTTTTTTTAATAGAACTTCTGAATGGATGGAAGGCGCTGTCTTCCGATTTGGTGCCTTTCGGATGTAGTAAGGTGCCTTCTTCTGGATGGGTGCCTTTCGGGTGTAGTAAGGTGCCTTCTTGTGGACTTGGCACCTTCTTTTGGATGTAGTAAGGCGCCTTCTTCTGGATGGGCGCCTTTCGGGTGTAGTAAGGTGCCTTCTTATGGACTTGGCACCTTCTTCTGGATGCAGTAAGGCGCCTTCTTCTGGATGGGCGCCTTTCGGGTGTAGTAAGGCGCCTTCTTCTGGACTTGGCACCTTCTGGATGCAGTAAGGTGCCTTCTTCTGGATGGCGATTTGACTGGAAAAAGGGTGATCAAGCCTTCCTAGTTTTTCATGCTGCCCAGATTCTACCTACGAGCCGGTGTCGGAATGCTGAGCCGAATCAGGCCTGGTTTCCCAGATACCTATCCCTCGTGCTGTCAGGTCCTCCACCTACAAAAAGCAACCAAAAAAGAAAGGAAAATAAAGGCAGTTAGACGCGTTCCGTGCCTGTTAGGCCCTGGATTAGGATGCCTGCAGCTTGCATGCGGGCGTCGTCCCTACAAAAACACACATTACAAAAAAAACTATATTAACTAAAAAATTTTGGGTGAGCACTTTCGTGCCCACCATTTCACCTGTGAGAGTTCGGTCTAGATCTAGCAAGATGGGGTCTCCCCCATGCCTACTCTGGATTCCACCTGTAACGTTTTGGACGTATTATAGGGGCGTAGTTGGTGGCCATTGACTGTGAACATGGTGTTGCTACCGTCAATTGTCTTAACGCGCACCGCCCCATTCCTAATGAGCTCTGCCACCTCATACGGCCCCATCCACCTCTGCATAAGTTTGCCCTTCCTTTCTTGGAACCGGGAATCGTACAATAGTACCCATTCCCCTACCTGGAACTTCTTCAGCTTGATGTGGTTATCATGCCACTTCTTTCTCTACTTTTGTATAATCTCTGTCCTCTGCAAAGCATCCAGTTGGATTTCGTCCAGCTGATCTAGCTGGCGAATCCTCTATTTTTGAGCTTCGTCCAAGCTCAAATTTAATTCTGAAGCCGTCCTCAGAGTTTTGATTTCGAACTCGATGGGCATCATCACATTTTTTCCATAGACCAGTTGGAAAGGTGTGCATCCTGTGGTGGATTTCCACGTGGTGTTGTATGCCCAAACTGCCTCTGGCAACCGTGTGGCCCAATATTTCTTGTGTTGCTGCACGGTTTTGGTCAGGATGTTTTCTATCTCCCTGTTTGTCACTTCTACTTGCCCGTTCACCTACGGATGGTAGGGCATGGTTTTATTGTGCCAAACTCTATACTGCTCCATCAGCTCCTCAATCAATTTGGAGGTGAATTGGGGCCCTTGGTCTATTGTTATCTCCCGAGGAACCCCAAATCATGTGAAAATATGGGCAAATAAGAAATCGATGACCGTTCTTTCCTTTGAGTCCCTTAATGCCTGCACTTCCACCCATTTGGTGACGTAATCCGTGCAGACCATAATAAACCTCCTTCCCATCGAAGGTGGATTAAATGGTCCCACGAAGTCCATGCCCCATTTATCGAAAGGTTCCAGGTGTACCTGGGGCTGCAGGGGCATTTCATCTCGGTGGGTTGGTCTACCCATCCTCTGGCACTCGTCACACTTGCTGGTATACGCTGCCGCGTCCTTGAATAGAGTGGGCCAAAAATACCCAGCCTGTAGGATTTTGTAGGCAGTTCATTTCCCTGCAAAGTGTCCTCCGCATGGCTCATCGTGACATGCCTTGAGCACTTTGAAAACTCCTGTTCTGCTATGCATCTTCTTATAATTTGGTCCCATCCTATTTTAAATAGGAGACCATCCATCCAAAGGAATGATGCGCTCTTCTCTATGACCGCCTGCTTTTCTCGGTAGGAGAGAGCAGGTGAGGTCCTTCCGATGGCCAAGTAATTGGCTATGTCTGCATACCATGGAGTTTGTTCACTAATAGCGAATAGATGTTCATCCAAAAACTGATCTTCCACTGCTTGATGATCTGTTGGTATCAATCTGGACAAAAAATCTGCCACGACGTTGTCCTTGCCCGGTTTATCGACTATAGTGATGTCGAATTCCTGCAATAGCAACAGCCATCTGATAATTCTGCCACCAATGGTCGGCTTGCTCATCAGATACCTGATAGCCACGTGGTCCGTATGGATGAAGACCTTGTATCCCATTATATAGTGGCAGAATTTGTTTATTGCATGGACAACTATGAGGAATTATTTTTCTGTCACTGTATAGTTGAGCTCTGCTCCCGCCAAGTTTTTATTGACATAATAGATGGCATAAAATTCTTCGTCGTCTTTCTGCCCGAGGACTGCTCCGATCGCACCGTTAGATGCATCACAGTAAATATGGAATGGTATGGCCCAATTCGGTCCTCTCAAGACCGGTGCAGATATCAATTTTTCTTTCAGCAATTGGAACGCTTCTTCGCAATCTCTCGTCCAATTGAACTCTACGTCCTTAGAAAGTAGGGTGTGCAGTGGTTTGGCAATCTTACTAAATTTGGCGATAAATCGTCGGTAGTACCCGGTTGATCCAAGGAAACTTCTTACCTCCTTCTGCATTCTGGGGCTAGGTAGGTCTCTGATGACCTCGATCTTCCTCTTGTCTACTTTTATTCCTTCCACAGAGAGGTGGTGTCCCAACACGATGCCTTCCTGCATCATCATAAAACATTTTTCATTACTTAGGGACAAATGATTTTCCTTGCTCCTGTCGAGCACTCTTTCCAGATTTGTCATTGCCTCCTCGAAGGTTTCTCCATAGGCGGTGAAGTCGTCCATGTATACTTCCACCCCGTCTCCTATCATATCAGAGAATATGCTAAGCACCGCCCTTTGAAAGGTGGTCGGTGCGTTGCACAGTCCAAAAGGCAATACCTTATAGGCAAACGTTCCCCATGGATAGGTGAACGTTGTTTTATCTTGATCTTCTTCCCCTATCTGGATCTGGTTGTAACCACTGAAACCATCCAGAAAGGAGAAGTATTTTCTTCCTGAGAGTGTGTCCAAGACCTGATCGATGAACGGGAGTGGGAAGTGGTCTTTCTTAGTCACCTTGTTCAACGCCCGGTAGTCCATGCAGATCCGCCATTTCCCATTCTTTTTGGGGACCACCACTAATGGTGATACCCATTCACTATCAAAAATTGGATATATGAATTTGGTAGCCAGAAGTTTGTGCAGTTCTTCTCTGACAATGTCTTTCATTGTTGGGTTCATCCTTCTCTGTGGCTGCCGACTAGGAGTTGCCTGGTCATCTAAATAAATCCGATGGGTACATATTTTTGGGCTGATGCCATGCATATCTACGTAGTCCCATGCAAATGCTTGCTGGTGTTTTACCAGAAGCTCTTCCAATTTTTCTAGTTGTGTGGGCGTCAACCTGCTGTTGACGTTTAATATCCTCCCTGGCCCAACGTGTATTTGTCGGATGTGCTGATCTTGGGCGCCAATCAATGGCGATCCAGGTGTGGGGGTGGATGATTCTCCATGGAGAAACTCCATGATAGCACCATCCTCGTCCTCTTCTGCCACCTCCTCCAAGGTCATCACCGGCTGGATTATGGACAACTCCGTAGTTCCATGCTCGGTGATCCTGGGTTCTTCTGTCGAGTCCATAGACTGAGCTGGCGGTGAAATGGTCAGCCTTTTGATGTTTTTCCCATTGGAGATGGTCATTAGCCCATCCCGGCAGCTGATGTAAGCGTCAGTTGTTGCTAGCCATGGCCTCCCCAAAATGAGTGGGTAACCGCCCAGCCTGGTCTTGGTTTGCAAAACTAAAAAATCGGTTGGATATTCCCATGCACTGACTATTACGATCACATCTTCCAGCATCCCTTTCGGCGACACGGTTGATCGATCGGCTAACTGCAGCACTATCGTGGTTGGCTTCAGGTTCGTGAGCTATAGCCTCTGCATGGTCTCTTGAGGCATCACATTGATGGCTGCCCCGAGGTCAACCAATGTGTTGGACAGGGAATGTCCTCCAATTTTTATGGTCAGCACTGGGCTGCCTGGATCTGCATACTTCGGATGACGTGTTCCACCCATCATTAGATCTGCCAGTTTACCCATGACGTTGATAGTCTGGGTAGCTTTTCATCCCGGTCTCCTTAGACACATTTCTCTAATTGCCTTGGTGTAAATGGGGACATCTCGAATTGCTTGAAATAATGGGATTGTCACCGTGAGATTCTTCAAGCTCGACAAGATGTCAAATTTTGGCTGTGTTGTTTTTCTTTGTTCCTATAGCCGGCTAGGAAATGGAGCCTCCGCTCTCTCAAGTGCTTTTCCCTCTTCTACCAGAGGTGTCTCCTCTATTTCTTCCTCCTCTTCTACCAGTGGAGGTGTCTCTACTATTTCTTCCTCCTCTTCTACCAGAGGCGGTGTCTCTACTCCTAGCTGCCTACCTGATCTAAGCTGAATATTGTACATATGATACATCTCACCTTCTACGTTGTATGCCGACTGATTTACTCTGTTGTTCGGGTTTGTTGTCGGTTGTGCTGGTAGCTACGCAGGTCTCATTGCTGGCAATGCTGGTAAGTTCTGTTGGATGTGAGTAGGCGCTGCACTCTGTGGAGTCTGATTCCATGCATTGTGGCCTCTCCACTGCTACCTAGGATATGGATATGGCATCCATGGCTGCTGATTCAAAAATGCTGCTGGGGGTGCGTTAGTCCAGGGTGATGGTCCCCACCACCCCATATTAGGTGGTTGAGGGGGTCCTTGGTGCATGTATGGCCCTCCCCCATATGATGGCATTCTAGTTGGTATATTCCCCATGGGGGGCTATGGCCAACTCTTCCTATTGCCTATGAAGTAGGCCTCCATGCTCTCAGCCGCTTCCTGGTTACTGGGCAGTTGTGGGCACAATCGAGTTTTATGATTCAGCCTACAAACTGTGCATACTCTGACCTTGTTTTCTGGACATGCATTCTTTGCATGCCTTCCTCTACATTTTGGGCAGAAATAGGCTAATGCTGCGTCATTTTCTTGTTTCTTCTTTTCTAACAGTAGCGTATCCATCTGCAGTGCTAGAGATGAGAGCATTTCGCTCTTCAAATCCTCCAGCATGTTGCCTATTTCTATTTTGGTGACTGAAGCAGTCGCCTTCATGGTCCTGGCGATGATTTTGCCTCGCCTTCTCGAGTAGTTCTAGCATAATTTCTGGATGTCATCCATAGCATGCTGATAGACATCACCTCCAGAGATCATGTTGAGAGCCTCCAGTGACTCATTGGTAAGTCCCCTCAAGAAGATGCTTTTGAGGGACTTATCAGATAGCTTCGAGTGAGGGGACCATTGAAGATTAAAGCTGAATCTCTCCCAATACTCCTCGAGAGACTCATCTTCTCTTTGTGTCATGCTCAGGACCTCCTCCCTGGAGTCTCTTGCTCTCCCGAAATCTTGATATTGCTCTAGAAAGAGCTTCTTCATCTGGTCCCGGTGGTGATGTGTTTGTCTCCCAGACCGATGAACCATCGTAGAGCTGCATCATCTAATGTAGAAGGAAATAATTTCAACTTTTGCGTGTTTGATTTGTAATCCATAGACCTACACAAAACATCAAACTTGAATAAAAATAGGTCAGGGTCCTCAGTCGGGTGTCCTCTGAAGGACGGAAGGTGAGCAGGGGATATGTTTTTCATTTTGGTATCTCCTACTCCCTCCTCTATTGGGAAACTAAAGCCAGATGAGACTTCATCATTATCTACCATTTTTTTGGGAAATGTGGTTTCTAATGCAGCGTTTATGGCCTTTCGATCATTTAAAACTTTTTGAGTCAATGCTCTAAGGTTGTCTGGCGAGATCGTCTGATCCTCCATAGCCTTCCACAATAGGGCTTCCTCTAGAGGAGTCCTATTAAACAGGGGATTTATGATGATTCGTTCATCCCCTTGTTGATGGGATGAGGTGGCACTTTGCACAAAGTGTGGTTCCTCACTCCAATGGACTGTTGGTAGGTCGGGCGAGTCTAACTCAAATCCAAAATGCTCGGCTGACTCAGGTCCTGATGGATTAGTTCTTATAAAGTGACCGTCAGGTCCTCTTCTTCTCGAAGAACTCATACAAGGTCAGATGGAAGGTTTCAAGGTATTGTAAGTAATCTAATTAAGACGCTTCCTCGGCAACGATGCCAAAATGTTGCGGGCCAAACAAGGTGAATGGTTTCCTATTTTTGTCACATGCCCGTGCATTTAATTATCAACCCAGGGAGCTTCGTAAACTTGCGAAGAGTCGGAATTAGGTTACTACAATACCACTGGAGGTGAATCTGCTAATCCTACATTTTGGGGGGTGTTCTTGAAATGGTTTGTCAATCATTCCCGCACTCCTCAATGATTTACGTAAGAAGAACATAATTAAATCTACAGAAAATAAATCATGTACACATTCCTAAAAATAAATCTACTGCAAATACTGGAACTAGCAAACTAATGAACGTTCTTATGAAAGCAATAAACTAATTAAAATAAATAAACAAAAAGGAAATGGGGAAGAAATACTGGCTTGGAGTGGGCCCAGGCTCCAGCAACTTCTTCCCGATCGAACACGCGCTTAGAACTTCTGGAACTTTAATATATTCATCAACACACTACAATTTATCTCTGTACGTCTAAATGGATCTTTATTTTATTTCTATATATTTCTCAGAACGATCTGCGTGTGTTTATATAACACACCCGTAGAACTTTTGTTATAGAAGTAGTTACAATAGTCGATCTGTCCCAGACTAAATCAAGACAGTCTAGTAAATGCAATCGACATCTGGCATTCTGTTCTAATGGCGACGTGTTCATTGTTTGGTTCATGCTTTGCCTGGCATCAGTAAGACATTTCGATACATTGGTGCAATCTCCAATTTAGCTCTGCATGACGCAGAGCTAGAACTGCACCAGCCGCTGCCGTCCACGTCGTTCAAATCTGGTCAACGGGCAAAGAATCAGTGGCACCTTCTGGTTGTGGGGAGGCGCTTGCCTTTTGCTAGCGCCTTTCGACTATGGGGAGGTGCTTGTCTTTGGTTGGTGCCTTTCGGTTGCAGGGAGGTGCTCGTCTTCGGTTGGTGCCTTCCGATTGTAGGGAGGCGCTCGTATTCAGTTGGCACCTTTCGACTGCAGGGAGGCGCTCGTATTCAGTTGGTGCCTTTCGACTGCAGGGAGGCGCTCGTATTCAGTTGGTGCCTTCCGACTGCAGGGAGGCGCTCGTATTCAGTTGGCGCCTTTCGACTGTAGGGAGGCGCTCGTATTCAGTTGGCGCCTTCTGACTGCAGGGAGGTGCTCGTGTTCTCTTCATTAACCCTCGATGAAATAAAGTGCCAGGTCCATCAAAAGGACCTCGACCATTCCAAATCTAACTAAATCAACTGCAATTCCACAAAACATACTAAAAACACACAAATTAGATAACACGCATAATTATATCAAATATCTATATAATCATTCATAAAAGTATGCAATCCTTATTATACAACCGCATATTGATCAAAGAAATATGTACAAAATATGAGCATTTTTGGTGCTCATCAGCACCCAATCCCCTTTCTCTTCGTCCGCACCACCTCATATAGCTCTCGGTATAGTTGCACTAATAAAGTAGGTATCCATACATACTCTTGAGGATTTGTCAATATATCACTCACCAAACCCAATAGGTTTCAAGGGAACCTACACCCAGTGCTATTCGGTAGCACCTTGTTCGCTAGCATGAACATGATCAAGGTGAGGAGTGCATCTAACTCCTTTGCCTTGTACATGGTCAGGTATAATATCCCTCCATCCCCTATCCGGGCCTCCCACCATCGATCCCCAAACATTCTCTCCATCTTCGCCTTCTTATCCCTCCCAACCACCACCTTCTCTCCTACTGGCACCTTGAGAATGTGATAGAAATCCTCAAGAGTGACAATAGCCTCTCCAATCGATAGCTGGAAAGTACCTCTATCTGGGTCCCACCTCTCTATCAAAGCTGAGAGGTACCCCTCATTAGCCCTCACCACATCCAATCTGGCCACACCCTCTAAACCCACATTACCCAACAACCCCAATCCTCATCTAAAAGCTTCTTTCGCATCCTTGAAATGAGAGGAGAGAAGCAATGTCGAGGCTCAATATCCCTTAGCTGCAACAAACAAAAACACTTTGTTAGTTTTAAAAATTCAAAAAAAACAAAGCAACAAAATAAAAATAAATTTTTTACACAAAGGAAACAAATGGTCTTACTGAAACAAATTTCACCTCCACTCCACCAGCAACACCAAGACCCTTCGCCGCCATCACCTCCGCACACACCCAATAGCCTCACTTAGCTCACAAACCACTCCACTCCTCAGACGTAGTTTCTCGAAGTCAATAGCACACGAATGAGCCTCAAAGTTTACTCAGAAAGTTTTGTATAGCTTTCACTAGTGCATTCAGGCACAGACCCACACTTGAACATTGCAAGTGCTAATTCACACCTGCAGGCATAGACAGGCACACACGGGCGCCTACAAAACATGCTAGGCATAGGTGCACGCTTGGAAACAAAATATAATGAATACAAAAGCTCTGAAAATGGTATCTCCCATCATCTAATTGGCACCAAAATTCATCCACACATCATGCACATCATAAATGTTGATTTTGTGAAATTACAAATAGTTTTGCATGCATATTTTCCGAGAAAAAGCAAAATTCTTCAAAAACACATATTGCATTACAAAACATGCCAACCAAGGTCAAATTTTCACAAAATTGACATTCCACAATTCTTCATCATCTACTTCATCATCCCTCCTAATTTTATGCATATTGGAATTGATTTGACTACTAAATCACTCATTTATAACATAATCAATCAATTCCATAATCAACAAAATCATCATTGCATCAAACATTCTTCCATCATCATCATGAATATATCATTCATCATTTTTATTTTGTCCAGGTCATCCAAGCAAACCTCGTATCTAGTATGTTATTCTATAAACTTGATGATTGCAACGATAATAATCCATGCAATTTGGTAAGATGAATAATCTACAATAAGTACACTTGCTCATGATCATAATCAATTATCTCATCATCAGAAATCACAATCACATTTGGCACCTCACATTTTGAATGCAACCTTACCGAGAGCAATTTGCTTGCAATCAGTCATTGATGTCCTTGTCTGTGGGGCAATAAAATACAGATAAATCACAATCACAAACACTCATTCATTTGACAATAGCCATAACACAGGACATCAGTAAGTTTGATTGGTTCCATCATGGAATTGGCAAAGAAATTTCCACAGTCAATACCCAACCCCTACATTGACTTAGTCAGCCTGCATATTCATACTTTGCACACTCAATGATGCCATTGTGACAACTTATTCAACAAGCATCGAATCATCCCAAAATTTGGGGCAACCACATTACATTATGATTTTCCCATGACAGGATACATCTCGCATGATCATAACATCTACACTGGACAAATACCCCTCTCAACCATTGGGGCAAAAATGGTATCGCATTTTACATCATTCATATCGTCTACAATCACATGGTATTATACACCAACCCCCTTCCCACCGTTGGGGCAAAAATAGTATCTCATTTTACATCATTCATATCGTCCACAATCATTTGCATTTCACATCTTTCATTCATCAATTGCACAAAATCACTACATCATTCATTTTTCAATTGGCTTGTGAGTTACATTCGTAACTCATTCGCCAATTGAGGGGGTAAGCTACGCAAAATTTCAAAAATTATTTATTCTTTTGTCTTCAACATCAGTGCTCAAATCCAACAATAGAGAGAAGTTGCTTCTGCGCCCATAGCCCAAGCAGGTGTCTCGTATTTTTACACCATATTGTGTTTCACACAACATGGTACAAAAAGTGGCATCTATAGACACCAAATTACAACCACTAAACCTCTATCCTAACCATTCCACCACCCACTTGTCTTCCATTCCACCTTCCCACCATTTCCTAGCCTAATTGGGGTTATTTTAACATTATTTTATAATATTTTATATTTTATATAATATTTTATTATATTTTAATATATTTATTATAAAATATATATAAATAAACTCAATTAACCTCAACCGTCTGATCAGATTCAATCTACACCCTCCATTTTCATTAATCCATGTCACATGCAAAAAGTAATCTCAACCTTAGGATCTAATTTAATCTTAGCCACACGATCAAAAGTGTAAGGCTAAAACCCTAAGAAAACCCTAAGGTTGTATTATAAGTAGAGGCATTTGCAAATGCCCAAACCCTGGAATTGGAACCCTCTAAACTTGGACATTAGACTTTGCATTCTGAAGAGATTATTGGTGAATCCCTAGCATAGAATCCCAAAGATATAAAGCCCTAGTCCACAAATAATAATTGTGTTGTTCCAACCACCATCCATCCATCCTCCCTTGTTGCCACAACCATCCTCCATCTGTTGCCTCTGTCGCCATCCCTCCCGATCTATTTTTGCAGATTTACCCTACCCTATAGGCACTATCTTGAGCTTGCAAAGCTCACTGTAGAGCCTGCCAAACACTCTCTAGAGCCTAACCTATCTTCAGGTGCATGCCAGAGCCTACCAAGATCACTACAGAGCTTGTAAGGTGCTCTCTAGAGCCTACCACAATCCCAGGTGTGAACCAAAGCCTATGAAGCTCACGTTTGAGCCTGTCATCATCAAAAAACTACATTCTAAAGTTGTTACATCAACAGATCTAAAATGTCATCTGCAATAATTGGTCAATAGCAAGGTAATAGCAAGGTAAATATTATTTGTGTGTATTTTATTTAGTAATTTTTTTATTTTTCATGCTATTTTATTTTATTAGTAAACTAGGGTTTTATTAATGTCTGAGGACCTCACACTGTGGAGCCCTCACAGGTATTACTAACTCTCTTTGTTTTATTTTGTGTATGCAGATCTGCAAGTCCTACATTTTATTTTATGGTTGTTGAAGTTGGAGTGGCCCAATATTGTATATTCGAAGCCCACTCAACTTGTTAGGATCAATATCACACCCGAATCTAAAGACACTTCCATTGCTACTAGCTAGGGTTTCGGATAACCCCAACATCATTGTAATCTATTGTATCAAATAGTTGTACTAAAAAAGGATTGTAATAAAGGAGTTTATCGGATCCCCCCATCTTATTGAATATACATTCTTTTGTGCAATATTTGTGTCTCACTACATTATTTTATTCTGCTATTTTATTTTAAGTGTTGTGTTCTTGCATCTACACTGAGGTTTCTTTGTTATCCTTGGAAAATCACCACTCCATAATTCTATACTATAGGAAATGCATGCTTCTTTGACTATAGGACATTTAGGCTTCTTAAAGACATGAACAAGTTAAATGCACATTTTTCTAGGTAGGGATGAAAATGGATATCAAAATATTTTTTGTATAATGTGACACTCATCTGCATGTTAAGGGTGAAACTATTCACACACTAGACACACTCCAACCTCTTCTTATATTAAAGACCATTTGAACAAATATTTTTGTGTATTTTATTGAACAACTCATACTTTGGAGGTAAAATAATTATTCTCATGATGGTGGATCATCTCTCTAAGTATACTCATCTTTCCCTCTAGACCAACCTTACAAGGCCTCAATTGTTACCCAAATATTCCTTGATTCCATTTTTCACCTTCATGGCATGCTTTAGTTCATCATATCCAATCATGATCCCACATTCACTAGTCATTTCTAGTAGGAACTATTCAATTTGTATGGTACACAACTCAATATGAGCTTGGCATACCATCCCCAGACCATTGGGCAAACTGAAATTATTAACAATTGCTTCAAAACTTATCTCAATTGCTTTGCATTTGAGTAATTGACTCATTAGGTCAAATGGATTTCTTTTGCTAAGGGGTGGTATAATACTTCTTATTACTCCACCAAGATGACACCATACAAATTAGTTTATGGACACCCTCCACTATTACTTCTATTGCACATTCTAGGTAGTTCCAAGTTTCAAGCAATGAATTTCACTCTCATGGAACATGCACAACTACTCCAGCATCTCAAAGATAATTTGGTCATGGCACAAATATGCATGCAAAAATAATAATATCAACATCATTCTAAGTATATTTTTAACATTGAGAACATGGTTTTTCTATGCTTACATATATATAAGCAATCATCATTGAAACTTTGTGCTAGTCAAAAGATAAAACTAAAATTTTATGGACCGCATAAAGTGCTCTAGCATATTGGCCCATGAACTATAAGCTATAATTGTCACCTTCTTCCATGATACATCTAGTTTTCCATGTCTCATATTTAAAGAATGTCCTTGGCAATTATATATAGGTCTATTCCACACTACCCTAGTTGGATGAGGAAGGTTGAGTCATATTAGGACCTACAAGTATTCTAGACCAACGTACACGCACACTTGACAACCTCATTATCATTGATATTCTAATAGAGTGGCATGGACTATAGATAAAATATATCACCTAAGATCAACTCCATCAACTACAATAATAGTTTTCTTGTCTCAAGCTTTGATGAAAAAACTTCTTAAAATGGAAGGGCATGATAGGATCCTATCCAAACACAACCATTGTTACGGTGTTGGTGTATGTTTGCATCTTGGACGCCTAGTGTGTATGGGCCCATTATGATGTAACTTTTAATTTATTATAGATAATATTTAGTAGCTCAGGTCCCCTCTTTCATGTGGTCCGACCCTTGAGCATTAAGGTTAGGGTAAATATTAGTCTATATAAGGACATTGGTTTGTAGTAGAATGTATATCATATTTTTCTCAAATATATTAGAACTCTACTTCCAAGGAGATTGCCCCCTCAAAGGGGCCTATGATATTTATTCTACTTGATCAATATAAGTTTGTTGTATTTTTAATTAGTTATTTTCTTAAGCACTTATGTTATTTCATTATCATGGTCATTTATTTTATAGGCATTTCCATTAATTCTTACATTGTTATTGTAGTTATGCTTATTTTTATCTAAAGGTTCCTAACACTGACTCTATTACAATATACTTCCCACCAATTTTGAATAGGTAATGAAGCTTTTGAAAGTGTAAAAGTAATTTTATTACTATCAATGAATTTATTTATAAAGAAGAATGAAGATAACTAATCCAACCAATTTTCTAATGCATTAGCATTAATTTTTCTTTCAAAAGTAGGAATATTGAAACTCATCTATACCTTACAAGGTGTGAGAGCACTAAATGGTACCATGTTTAGAGGATATGTAGAGGAGGTTGCAAAATTTACAATAGGAAGTCATTGAAGAATCAAAGCAATGTGATCCATCACCTCATTCCTCTATTTTATGAGGGGATTTGTTCAACATCTCCTTGAAAAGATTGATTGTCTCAGTGTTGTCTATTTTAGTTCCTACATGATATTGTCTAGAATGACAAGAGAGGTAATTAGAGAGATATCATGTTTGATAACCAAAATTTAGATATCCTAATATCATATTCATGGATACACATTCAAAAGATAGACTACTATGATACCACTAATCCAAAAATTAGAATTTTGACCGATCCAAAACTTAAAGTTTCAAGTTTAGGAAGATTATGAAAGAGTGTAATTTAGAAATAACAAACTAGAATACAAAATTACTTACGCAAAAATACATAACAATTTTATTGCACTACAAACATAGTATAATTCAAGAAATATTTGATAATATGTGTGAGGCTAGATCATTGCATTCATTACTCATGTATTTATAATTAGAGGTACGTCTATCTTTATACAATACTTTTAATGTGTTGGATTTCCATTGTATTGACTATGTAAGGTCACCCACATAAAATATGGTGGTTCACCTTCCATGAGTTAGAATGTCACCCATATGAAAATGTGGTGATTCACCTTCCATGAGTTACAAAGTGTGTCTAATTAAAATTCACATATATATAAATTGTTTTTTTGTTCTTTATTTTCTTCTAATGTGTCAACATGGCTAGAGATGCATTTTGGCTATAAAAATATAAAAATAGAAAATACTATTTTTTATTGGTAAAAGGGGTTTTGAAAGTGTCGTGTAACATTTGACAATGAGGAAAAAACAAAAGAAACAACCTCTTAAAAATAGGGAGATGATCCTCAAAGAAGACACCCAGAGATGATCTCCTTAGAACCATCTCTGGTCAAGAACAAAGACAAAAAGTAGGTTTCCTAACATACGAGGAAACACCCCCACACAAATTGAAACAGGTATTCCCATAAAATTAAAACCTCACAACCACGAAGATAGGCTTCCTCGTACTCTAAAATTTGAAAAAGGGTTTCCCACCTAGGAGAAAACCAATCAATTTCGTACATTAAAATTTGAAAAAAAAATTCCCACCTAGGAGAAAACCTAAAAATCTTGCACACTAAAATTTGAAAAAAAAAATCCCACCTAGAAGAAAATCAAATAGTCCAGAGCCAAGATCAAATACTTCGCATGTATACCTGCTAGAACATATAAATATTAGCATCGAGCAGATCAAAGTAAGAAAAACATAAGATCCAAAAGATAATCCACACCGGGTATTTGGAGGTCTAAAAATGAAACATCCTAAGAAAGGATTTGCAAGTTGTAAGGTCATCCTACAGATAAATTGATGCAAAACCATATCCAAAAAACCCTAGCCAAGAAACGATACCCCCAAACCGCGAAGTAGATCACACACGGTGTTAGATTTTTGGAAGCCCTCCACTGCAACAAATAATCAACACATGATCTCCTCCAAGATAAAAAAAAAAAAAATTGTAGGCATGTCCATCAAAATAAACACCAGTAGATTTGCAAGAACCCCAACCATAGGCCTCAAGGTCATCTTGCAGATAAAGTGATGCATAGCCAAATCCAGAAACCCCTGGCCAATATTTTGTTTAGTTAATATTTTTTTTGCATTTTTAGGGCATTTCGAGTGTTTTTCCACAAAATTATTGGTAACTTTTCAATGACAAAGTTATCTACTAAAATTATTATTATCCCTCTAATATTTCAGGTGCTTCTTGAATGGATGAAAATGGACTCTTGTTGAGTAGTAATTTTACCATGTTGCAAAACCACACTCACAGTCGGGATTTTTTTAGAAAAACCCTCTCTTGCAAAGAAATAGAAATTTCTCCAAGGTTCCTTTTAATTTGTATGCCAAAAATAAATGCTTAGAACACATTAGTGATTTGCAAATGACTGTTAACAAGGGGCTTGTGGTTAAAATTATTTGCCATACATTATATCAATGAAAGGGCTTGAGTTCCCTTATGTGCAAAAATAAATGAATGAATAAGTGCTTGAAATAGATCCTAATTCATTTTATTTTTTATTTATCAATGTGATTTACCCATAAATCCTTGTTAGCGGATTCCTTTTACTTTCAGTTACAATGTTCTATTAGCGTGTGCTATGGAAACCCACTTTATTTTATCTTTGATTTAAAGTGAAGTTAGATTCAGTACTTGTTGTTAGCAGATTCATTTTATTTCAAATTAAAATGTTTTGTTAGCAAGTATTGTGGAAGATCCACTTCATTTTATCTTTGTCTTAATGTGATATGGGAGTTAGTAAATCTCTCCCTGAGTGCAAATTTATTTTATCTTGACATTAGTTGATAAAAGCAATGATGAAAAAATCATGGAATGTTGATTCCTTTTATCACTTTGAGTTAATATTATGCATGAAAATGAAAACCCCTATGGAGTGCGAAGAATAAATGCTTTGAACTCTCATACTAAAAAATTTAACATCAAAAAAGTGTCCAAATAACTTAATGTATTAACATTAAAGCATAAAATTATTTGGATATCTCATAACTTTAAAAATCCTAACTTTAGCACAACAAATATAGATCTATTAGGATTTCAAGTGTTTGATTAAATAGAAAAATAAATCACAGATAAAAGAAACAAAAACAACCAGGGTTAGAGGAATAAAACTTAAAATCTAGAAAATAGACCAGATTGTGAAAAGCAACCAAACAAACAACTACTACAAAATACTCTAGCTTAAACTGTAGAAAAATTAGATCCTAAACAAGAAACACAACCAGGTTAGACCTGCATCCACACAATCTAAAAATTGGTTATGGCAAGAGTTTGAGGATTAGAAACATGCATTGAAAATATATTCATAATGCAACCAAATTCATGCATAAAACATCATAAAAATAAGCTCAATACATGTGAATATAGACAAATATGCAATAAAAAAGAGTCTTCTATGACATCCAAAACCTTTGCTTTTTGCATACAAAATAACAACCAAAACCTTGACAATAGTTGGATGACCTTCCAATCTTCTTCCACCACCTCTCTTCCAAATTTTCCAACCCCTCATATCTATTTTTGAAGGGTATTTACAAACTTGAGCAACAACTCTTTGTCTCCTCTTTTCGCCCATCAAGACCCTTCACTTCCCCTTCTTTATTTTTATCTCACAACTGTTGTAATTGCTTTCTACAATGCACCCACTTTCTTTCACAACATTTTTCCCTTTTTTTATTTACTTTGTAACCTAAATGTCCTTCAAGGTTTTAAGAGTCGTTTCGATAAACGTCATTTTACTTAAAATAAACCTTGGTGTACACAAAACATACACTATCACCAGCGAGTTTTCCTCCTCTAGAATGATTATAGTCGCTAGTCTAAATTGCTCATCATCATATTTGAACATATTGTCTCCCTGTCCAATGCATCCACCATGCATAATTATTTGATAATGCCCTCCATTACTGTCTATGAACAAAACCATAACATTTTCGTGAAGGTACCTTTTCATAAATGAATTGGTAACCATTGACTATCCTTCCATTTGCAACATTGACTTCATGCTAAGTCATGCACACCCTTTCGATAAATATTCTAAATGTCTAAGCACTACAACGGCCTCAAAAATGGCCCATCTACTCTCTGACGCTACTACAGTAAAGTTGTAGAGCTTCCCTATCGTCTATTGTTCATCGATGTTACTTTACTATTTGACCTACCTTCACCCTTGAAATATTCTATTATCATGGTGTACTCCTATGTATTCTTACTACAAATGATCATATCTAGCACATCAATCACCTCACATTGAATGTTGATCTTGCATGACTTCATTTGCATGCACGAATTCCCTGTTGAATAACATCTTTTCAAAGCCTAGCAAGGATGATGACACTAATTCTGACCTTCCCATAAAAATGCCATCATGATTCTACATTCTACAATAATTACCACTATGTATCTTCTCCAAATAGTCATAATGAGAAACCTATAATTCTATGTCATCTGCTCGTCGCATGGTTTTTCCAAGATGGACAGCTTCTACAAGGTAGAAACACAATTGTACCTCACCTTATTAGATTATAAATATGGAGTACTCTTAACTATATTTAAGCTATATCCCTTCATTTTAGCAATTGTGATATTTCTCGCAAAAGATGCTACTATGGGATATGTTATGATTTATCCGTCTTCACTATAATAAATATTATTTAGGCATTTTTAATTCTAATAATCAACATGTTTAAAAAATAGAACAAACAATCCAAATCTACTAGTTGGCGAGCTCTCCATCATAGTTTGTTAGTCAAGGAATTCTTCGTCATTATCTATCTGTCAACGAATTCTCTGGTGAGGTCCAACGATGGCTGCGTGTGACAAGTCTAGCGGTGATCGTGTGTGATGATTTCAGAGATGATCCTTTCCTATCCATTTGCATTTTTAACCCTAGAATCTTCCATCCACATCATCCTTTGGAGCATCCCATAGACCACGTTCACCATGTAAACCACCTCCAATGTCATCCAATATACTATCCTATGCCTATTAATCATGTCATGGTTGACCTTTGATTCGCTTTCATAATGCTAATTCTATTCCACCTCACTAGTCAATGTGTTCCATGTCCATACCACATTGACACATCTAAATTTTTGTTCATATCCTAGTCAAAGCTCTCCACGTTCGACATCGTATCCGCGTTATCACCATCAGGATAATGAATCTTCTACAGTCTCTGGTGTCATCAAACTTACCTCGATGTTATATCTACATCTTGTTCCATGGTAGCCACTCACACTATAGTTTATGCCAATCCACCTTCTTTCACAAGTTTGTCCATGTCTCATTCGTAGCAAATCTATCGCATCCAACGTCTACATATCCTCATCACCTATACAAGTAAGTTCTGATTGACACCATGGTTGATGTCCATCGTGTCTATGCCACGCTGGTCTGATTTATCATCCAAATGTCCACCATGTCCTGTAGACAGCGTTGTTGTCTTACGTGGTCCGCATGACCACATGGGCCATCACTCTATAACCTATCAACATAATGAATTATCACAATTAAATACCTAAGAACAAAGCTTAAATTTAAATACTCCAAACCTTTCATAATAAAACCAATTAACTTACTCCTCTTACAAACAAAAATAACTTTATGGATTTTCAATTTGTATTTATATATATATATATATATATATATATATATATATATATATATATATATATATATATATATATATATATATATATATATATATGTATATATATGTAACAATTGGTATACATTTTATCATATACATATATATATATTTTATTTTTACTTTATTATTATTATTATTATTATCTTTTATTTATATTTTTTTATTTCTAAAGTTTGCATGGATTTACTTCAAAACGTTAAGATTAATCAAAACAATAAAATAAGACAAAACAAAAAAATCTAACCCAAGACACCCAACATTGGAACATAGATGAAATAAGACACTAACAAAAATGAACATTCAAAACTATCACGCAAAATTTCAAAAATCAAGGTGGGTCCCTAAATTTGGGGTATGTTGTTCAATGGCCACAACTCCCAAGCACAAAGTTATGCCCCCTACAGTGTGATTAAGATTAAAAAATAGGTTTTCAAGCATTTTTAGCATAAAGCCATGCCCCAAAAATGTCATATGCTTGGATCATAAACCTCACCATTCTAGTCCCATTATTCATACAACATTCCCTATGAATTCACCTGCATATATAATGTTCAATCATAGATCAAGATCTCCTAATTCAATTCACTAATATATGACATGTCCTAAGGTAGAAATTATATTTGATATAACAAATATGGGTCTTATTCAAAAATAAATGTCAATATGATAAAAAAAATTACTAATGTTAAAGACAATCCTTTCCAAAAATGACATATACCTTCTATTATCATTAAGGCTCAAGGATTAAATGATTACATTTCATATCTCATATATGGCACTACTTGGGGCATGTTATTTTTCCATTCCATATGTAAGTCTCCTTGAGGGCATCTTTTTAGCCTCTCATACCAAAGGGTGATGGTCTTTATATTAATGCATTCTATATACACTATATTCGTCATCATATTAGAATTTAATTTCAACCAGGAGTATGGAGATTTAATAGTATGAACGATCATGAAGTGTCATTTTTTCATAATTATACCATCTATATATTTCTCTTACATACCTAGGTTCCTTATAAAATTCTTCCACTTTATATCCCTATCAGTGAATGTTTGTAATATGTAAGATGAACTTGTTAAGTCTTTCCTTGCTCACAAAATACATGAACTCAAAAGTGCATCAAAGAATATTTTAAAATGTAATGTCGGTGATCTCTATAAGAAGTGCCCTAACATGAATGGTTGAACTTAATAAGTGGGAGTGGTCATGGTGACAGCTAAAGATCCATCTACAAGTTTTTTTGCATGTGAATAATAGTTTGCAGAAGTTTGTTTGACTAGAATCGTTGAGAACACACAATAAAGCTAGGGTTTGCAAAGTGAAGCATAGAGAAAATTAAAAAAACACAAGTGACAGTAATTTATTTTTCTATAAAAAAAAATTATTTTTTGGAGTGAAAAATCCTAGCATCAATCAATTTTTCTAGCAGAGATCACAAGTATCAATTTAGGTATGGTACTTCTTTGGCTTTAGCTTTGAAAATATTTCATTGGCTAAGGATTTAAAAATAGGGACCTCTTCTTTGGAAAGTTATTTATGGTGGTTTGTTGATTGTAATAACGATTTTAGCCTCACATTTCAAACAAGCAGGCAATGAGACCTTCTCCATATTTTCACAATAGTTTTCATTTGATGAGGAGAAGCTGGATTATATGCATCAAGTACTTAAAGTGAGGAAATCACCCCATCCAAAACCACCTACTCACTCTAACAATGGTACCTTTGTGTCCAAGTTAGATGAGTCTCTTGTGATTGAGGTGCCTCCAGCCTTTATCTAGTATTCTTTTCTCATGCTTTCCACCCAAGCCCTTGCATGCAAATTGGTAGGAATATGGCCTAGTCCAATCATAGATTAACACACAATGAGGGGGTAAAGTATCCTCTTATGAATTCATGATGACAGGTAGGGGATACTTTATTATTACATTTACCTCTACAAAGGACAAGAGCACTATATTTCATGGAGGTCCTTGGTTTTTGGGATCCAACCCACTCTACATGACCCCGTGGAGCACAACATTTGATCCTCAAGAGGAGGAACATGAAGAAGTTTTTATTTGGGTGAGGTTGCCATTTCTACCACTGCACCTATGGAACAAACCTTTGATGGAATTAATAGGGAATGATATTGGAACTTTCACTGACTGGGCTCCTCTAAAGGCCAATAATGCTATATGCACATGCATCTAAGTGCAAGTCAATCTAAAAAAAGGGTTTGCCTGAGCATATTGGAATAAAGGTGTTTGATTGGATACATGATGAACCCCTAGAATTCTAGCATATACCATTCAAGTGTATAACCTACCATGAGCATGGGCATTTCTCTCAAAACTACTCAATTAAACAAGCATAGGAAACAAAAAAAGAACTAGGACTCCAAGAAGTCAAAAGGAGACCATGCAGATCAAGAAGCAAGAATCAACAACCTCAATCATAGGATCAAAAAATATTCTAGCACAAAATTAAATTTGCAAGTCTTAATAAAGGAGAAAATGAAATCACCTCTCTAGATGTGACGGCTCCTAAAGATAAAGAGAAGATACCTACAACTAAAGTTGACAACTCACCATAGATCTTAGGAGATATACTAGAGAACATAATGGCTAGAGAAGAAACTGATGGAAACTTAGAGGAAGATATAGAAGAAACACAAGTGGAGGAAATAGTGATTTTAGAGGGCTTTCCAACCACACGATCTATAGCTAAGGGAAGAAAATCTAAACAACAACTTAGAAATGAGCAAGCATAGAAAGACTTATAATCCAAAATGTAGTTTTGAATTGAGAAGAGCTTCATAAAAAATAAGAAGCAATCCAATAAATGAAGATTATATCATGAAACTATAGGAGACTAGGAAGTCCTCTGAAAAAACTATCTCAAAGTTTTAATACAGGAGAAAAAGCTAAAAATAGTATGTATTCAAGAAATAAAAATAGTAGAAGCAACACTGACTACAGAATGGCAGAAGATATGGGCACGGTCAGAATTGATAACTATTGATTTTGTGGGAGCTTCAGGGGGACTATCTTTGGCTTGGGACCCATAATAATTAGCTTGTATCTTACAACATAAGCACAATAACTGGATAGGTACAAAATTCATATTACCAGATGGAACTAGTGTAGCACTAATAAATTTTTATGGTCCAAATCATCCTATCTAGAAAATAGAAGCATGGAAATATTTAGCACAATGGCTAGACAATGAGAAATTTGACAACATAATATTGGGAGGAGATCTCAACATGATTCTCTACCACTGGGATAATTTTGGAGGAATTTTAGCAAGGGATCCAAATAGATATTTGCTCAATCAAATTATGACATATGAAATCTTACAAGACATTCGATCGATCAAAGGAAAGTACACTTGGATCAATAGAAGAGCAGAGGTAAACTATATTATAGAATTATTGGATAGATTGTTTATCAGTGAAAATCTTCTAGCACACTTTTCCCTCACTTCCAGTCACATCATTAATAACTCTATCTTAGATCATAAGCCAATCCTCTTGGATATCAGCCAAATATTACAACCCTAAAATTTTTCTTTTAAATACAACTCGGAATGGGTGGCAGAAGAATATTTCAGTGAGAAAGCACTTGGAACTAATAGGTCCAATCCACCAACCCCCAAGAAAAATGGAAAATAAAATTTCAAAAATTGAAGCAAGTGATAAAAAATGGTTGGCAAAAAAATCTAGAGTCAAACCAAACAAGAAGTAGTTGATGCAATTACTAAATCAGCTAGAAACAAAAATTGGGGATCATCCTCCTCAACCATGGTAAGAAGATGCAAGAAATGACCTAATTCAGAAGCTCAATAAATTAAGCACTGAAGAAGAAACACATTGGAGACTTAGATCTTGAATGGTTTGGCTAAGAAAGGGGGATAGAAACACCAAATATTTTCATCTAGAAAGCATGCAACACTGCCAAAGGAACATAATAAAGGAGATAAAGCATGAAGGAACCGCTTATATAGACAGGGAGAAAATTAAATAACTTGCCACTCTCCAAAGAAAATGGTAACCCACATTCCCAGGGAATACAGTTGCAGCATATACTGACAATATTAAGTTTGGAAGACAAACATGATCTCAGTCAACCAATCACTATGGAAGAACTTAAGGAGATTATAGCAATGCTACAAAAGGATAAAGCTCTCGGACCTGATGGATTCACAAATAACTTTTACCAACAATACTTACACATCATCGGAGAAGATTTTCTATGCATGATTGAGGATGTTAGGGTGAAAGGTAAGCTTCTTGGAACCATCAACTCCACATTTCTAGCATTGATTCCTAAAGAAAAAATGCCACTACTTTCTCTATATTTAGATTAATTTCTCTATGTAACCTTTCCTATAAAATTATTACCAAAATATTGCCCAATAGAATGAAGAAGAAACTTGACAAACTAATATCAGAAGAGCAAGTGGGGTTCATGCCTAGAAAAAAAAAATATTATATATCATAACATTGCATGAAGCCCTCCATAGTAGTAGAAAATAAAAAAAAGAAACAATTTTTTTTTAAAACTTGATATGGCAAACGCCTTTGATAAAGTTAATATACAATTTGTATAACAGGTCCTAGAAAAGTTTGGATTCCCACATCAGGTCATCAAGTGGATTGGATCATGCATAAAAAACCCATGGATAGACCCCTTAATAAATGGAGAACCAAAAAATTTCTTTCAGGCTACAAGGAGAATTAGACAAGGGTGTCCACTATCACCATACCTTTACATCATTTTAGTTGAGACTCTTGGAAGATTAATTAACCATCTTCGAAGAGAAAGAAAAATAACAAGGATAGAGGTTGCAGTAGGATGCAAAGCTATAACACATGCCCAATTTGTAGATGATATCCTTCTTCTAAGCAAAGCCACCAATAAAAAATTTAGACAATTCAAGCAATGCCTAGATTAGTTCACACAAGCTACCGAGGCTCATATAAACACTCAAAAGAGTTAGTTCTATACACAAAATGTTACAACAATAAGATTCAAACTCTTTTACACTATCCTAGGATTTTGATCTGGCATTAAAAAATGCTTCTGATATCTAAGAGTGCCCATGAGATTCCACCTCAAAGCCTTAGACTATTGGACCCCAACATTGGACAAGATTGTTAGTAGGATACAAAATTATAGTAATAGTTGGCTCAGTATTGCAGGAAGGGTAGTATTGATCAAATCAATTTTAGCTTCTCTTCCAGTCTATCAACTATTAGTATATCATGCTCCCAATTTTATTTTACAAAAGACAGATGGAATCATATGCAACTTCCTATGGCAAGGAGGTAGACAATCAAAAATAAAAAAATTCCACTTGGTCAATTGGAATATGGTCACCAAAAGTAAAATTCAAGGAGGACTAGGAATAAAAAAAATGGAGATAGTTTCAAAAGCACTCGAAGCAAAAATTCTCTAGAACATGCTTAACCACAATTGAGCATGGCAACACAAACTAGACAACAAGTATGTAAATAATCAAATAGGTATTCAAATTCTCAAACACATAGAAACTTCCCAGAGCCTCGTTGGTTTGGAAACATATAGTGGCTGCAAAGAGTATAATAAAGGATAGAATTTCTTAGCTATCAGGATATGGTAAGTCAATTAATCTATGGGAGGACCCAATCCTATGAAATCCACCATTAAGAGAGAGAACTCCAATCGAATTATAGAATCACTTAGAAAGCCAAAGAATACTCAAATTAGGTGACTTGTTTTATTGGACCTCAAAAACTCTGAACTAGATCTCCTCTCCTATTCCATATCAGCTTCAAGGATATTGGGATTATTTTAAGTCCAAAATGGTGAATAGTAGACCTCTTCATCTCATGATGTCATACAAGCTTATTTGGGGTAGAATCAATAGTAATGGGGTATACTCAGTGTATCTAAGAGTCCAAAATCAGCAGCCTGCCAACAAAAAACTATCGATAGTGTGGAAAAATAGAGCACCACCTAAATTGCAAGTATTTAGCTGGGTAGTCTCTCAAAATAAAATATTAACAGGTGATAATCTACAAAAGATGAGTATAGCAGGGCCTCATGTTGTTACAGGTGCAGGCAGAACAACAAAAAAGTTTTCCATATTTTTATCTGAATACCCAAAGGCAATTTCAATTTGGTTAGGAATAACCAAAATTCTTGGCACTTCCTACTTTGGAAGGTTAACCATAGACACATGTTTTACCAAGTGGAATAAATAATATAAAGGTAAACTGGTAGGTAAGCCCCTCCTAAAATATTTGTGGAGCTCTATACCATATTTTATCATCTAGCACATCTGGTTGGATAGAAACTAGAGGATTTTTGAAGGCAAAGGTAAGGACAACAAAACTCTAATATGAAGGATAAAATAAGAATTAGTCCTAAATGTCAAATCTAGTTTCTATCAACAACAGTATGAAGAATATTTGTCACCCTCTACCAAATTAATATCCAATTTTTATTGACATAGGGAGGTTGTAGAGCAAACAATTCTTTTCCTGACACATGTTTTCCAATGCTCTTCTTTGATGGTGTCTCCAAGTCCAACCCCAATCAAGCAATGATGGGGGGACTGATTCTTATAGGACCTCGTGAGATCCTTATCAAATACATGATCAGCTTAGGAATAATATCTAACAACACGACAAAGGCTATTGGATGTGAAATCGGATTAAAATTGGTGGCAAAGCAAGGAATCACTCAGGTCATAGTTTACAGGATTCTAAACTAATAATAAAATCTCTTGCCAAAAATAAATATTTTAGATCTAAACCCGTATCTTTAGTTTAGAATAATATTCAATCTTATTCTAAACTAAAATAAGGAATCCTTGTTCATGTTTACCTAAACCTATATCTTTATATCCCATTTTCTTCATCAACTTTGAACCAAATCCTTTAGTATACTTTTCAAAATGACCAATACAATCATTAGATTGATCTTTATCAATATCAATACAACTTTGAGCATCACTACTTCTATCATCATTTGAATCCATATCAACATCAATTTTAATAGCATTGACCTTTTATGAATAATCATGAATTGTATTCAAATCACTTGTATCACATATAACATCTATTTTTGTAATATGTTCTTCTATCTTTGTCATGAATTCTAAATCACTAGTGTCATTGCTTGCATCACAATATTTCTTTTCATTTTGACAAGAATCATAATTTGCATCTTTTCCTTTTTAAAATAGATCAATAATATCACAACATGCATCAATCATAAATGGTTTTGATTCTATAGTATTGCAACATGAATCTACCATCATAGGCCTTAAGTCATTTGTATCACAAGAAGCATCTTTCATCATTGATTTGTTCTCTACTTCTTCAATATTTTCTTGTTTTCTCATCTTAGAAACATTAAGAGTGATAATTTCTTTGTATATTATTCTCCATAGACTAATAGACATAGTAACAAAATATTCATAACAATCATTAGCATCATTAAGAACACTTCGCATGTATTTCTAAAGTATTGAAAATTCTCCTTTTTCAAATTCACTAGTAATATCAACAAGCCTACTATTCAAAGTATTTGTTTCATCAATAAACTTGTTCTTCAAATCTTTAATCATGTCCTCTTGTCTTCTATTCTTGTCTTTGAGGACTTCATTAGAAAGTAATACTATTTTCATGATTGTTCCTATATCATAAGGTAATGTGAAAATATTTTTAGAGTCTTCAATTGCTTCTTCAAGCTTTGAATTTAGATAATTGTGAAGCATTGAAAATTTTTCATCTTTGGCTTCTTCCATGATTGTTTGTAAGATTTTATTTTCCTTCATTGATGTATCCTTTTGTCCTTCAATTTTTGGTATCATGTATTTGATACAATATTTCAAATTTTGTAACATTTCATTAGTTTCTTCTAATGAGTCATCTTCAATGTATATTGGTTCTTCTTGAAGACATGAATTTTCTATTTCAATGCTCTCCGATTTTTGAGTTTCTAACTTTGAATCATTTGTTTTTTTTTTTTTTTTCTTTTTCTTTGCCATGTTCCTTTGCAGTAGTGGCCCTTTTATCTCCCTAAGTTTAAATTTTGCAATTTTGTTTTTTTACGAAGTTGAAACCCTTTTATCTCCCAAATAACTAAATTTACAATAATTTACTTTTCTTTTTCTTTTTAAAAAATAAAATATTCTTAAAAAAAAATCCAATACCAAAAAATAAACTTCAAATTTTCAAATAACTTTAAATTTTTCAAACTCTAAAAAAAAAAAATCCTTTTAAATAACTTCCTTATCACTCCATAAATAAATTAAATTTAATAAAGTTGTAAGCTTTAATTTATTTTCTATTAATACAAAACTTTTGAAACTTAAAAAAAAAATGTTCCTTAATTGGAGAACCTCCTATCATCCCTTAGAACTGAGGAATATTCCCTCATTTGCGGCTAAGTGTGCTTGTCGTTGTCAAACTTACAACACTACCCAAATGAATGCATAGGGTTATCTTATCACCTGAAAAAAGGTCTTAGATTTTAGATTATCAGCTGAAACAAAACCAAAAACATCTATAACATGTTTCGCTCATGAATTTTCTTCCTGGCCTCGACTTCATGAATACATATTATTGCGAGGAGCTCTCTTGCATCACCAGGAAGTATGATGGTCTAATCAATGGTGATGTTGGGGCGTGTTCTTCCTCAATCACAAGTTGTGGATCCTCAACCTTCACACAGGGAGAACTTGGATGCCCTCATCGATGGTGAGACCTTCCAAGAGACGGTCCGATGAATTATTCAAAACCTTTTTTTTAATTAATCAAAGGGTGCAAGTGACTAGATGATTTCTCATCCCATGAGTACTCTATAGTGGTATTGGGATGGGTGACCTGTTAGGAATTTTCGGTGTTGCATCCTTCAAACTAAATTTAATTTTTTTTTCAGAGTTTTTTATTTTTTTAAGAATTTTCTTTCTTTGCTTTCAAATGGGCATGTCGTTGAATGATGATGATTGTCCCAAAACGTATCTCTCGTAGCTCTCATTACCACTGTTAACTTTTTTATCAGATTAACTCACAAGATGGGTGACCTCCTCGGAAGTCTTCGTGTTACACCCCTTAAATTGAAATTTTTTCTTTTTATTTGATTTTCCTTTCTTTGATTTCAAATGGGCATGTCTTCAGATGACAATGATTGTCCCCTTTCTTTGATTTCAAATGGGCATGTCGTAGGGATGACGATGATTGTCCCAAACCATAGCTCTGATATCATTGTTAACTTTCTTATCATATTAACTCTCACAAAGCTATTTCCAAAATCTAAAAAAAATCAAATCAACGCTATTGAACAATGAAACTCAATACAACAATATCACACATAATATAAATCATCTATCAAACTAATATTACAAGGGGGACCAAATAATTTAATATCTCCAACAATATTGAGCATCTTATATGGGTTAAATAAGCCTTCATTCTCAAATTCATTTAATACTTGGCATACCTTATAACAAAGATACAAAATTCTTGTCATGCTCAAAGGAAGTACAAAGGTTTCCAAATATTTGACAAGGAGGACTAAACTTGTGTTTCCAAACCAAGGTCCATTATTTTTTAGGTGCCTTTTATTCATCCATATTGATTTAATTGTATCCCCTTGATGAGCATTGGACATGTATTTTGCCAGTCTAAGTTCTTATAACTAGATTCTAATAAGTCATTTCTTTTTATTTACATATATACATTAAAAGACATGATTGTGAACCATTGTTTACATGATCCTTAGCTATTAAATTCTTTCATAAAGGTTATGTCTTTTATAGCTTGCATTATGCCTAACATTGTCATAAGATTGAAAAAAAAACTACATGTTTAAAATAAGACTGCACATAAGAAAAAAAGATATCATGCATTCAAAAGAAGTAAGAGACACAAAAAATACCAAGTAAGACACAAAAGTATATAGCACATGATCCAAAATAAAAATATCAATATATAACTCAAAATGATACAATGTATAAAACTGTCAATGGGACATTGCCAAAGGTATATAGTCCATACAATAGTCTCAATATACATCCTATATACATGAGTCAAGCCTCTCTCTTTGGAGGTTGTTGCATAATTCGTTGTTGTTCCTTGATACATCATCCTCAATATCTCTATCTCTATCCTCTATTGATCCAATGAAATCCTAAGTCTCGACACCTCTTCTTATGCATAGCTAAGGTCCTCCCTCAATGTGGCTATCCATACAAATTGATCATTTTTGTCTTTTTTATGAGCCTATCTCATCGGTGTTACCTATCTCACATAAATCTCCACTAGTTGAGAATTCTCCTTCATCCATACTATATTTGCCTCTACTAAAGCTACACTTTACTCTATCATAGTGTCACTACTTGATGCTTGTAAGAGCTCCACTGCATGCAATGCTAGAGAAAAAACATCCACATGTCTACCCACCATTGAGGTACTGTAAATATGACAAACTAACTATAATTAAAGATGGAATCTGAGTCAAACCAAATAGAACCTACGAAATCATATATCACCATCCATTATAAGTACCTACAATTATTATTTAGTTAGTTTATTTATTTTATTTTATTTCATACACATTCATGCTTACATGTACCAAACAAAAACCCAATAGTGAAAATACTTAATAGGATTTCTTGCCACCTAACTTGACTCCATGTTTGTGTCCATTTATGTGATTGTGTCTACTATAGCCTCTATCTCCCCCTCGGGGACATCCTAATCACCCTTGTACACCTGACTATCTACAAATATTCCCTCCTTAATACCCTATGATTGGGTCATCCTCCTCTATTCTAACATATTAATAGGATGACTCTTTAATTTCCATCATTATTGTAGATAGGGCATCTAGTTCTTTCTTCCTCAAACATGTTAGTGGTGGCATATCCTCCTTAACCTCTCCCTCACCTCCAAAAAAAATCATGGTTTGATCTAGGGTCACATTCTATACCTCCACAACCATTACCTTGACCTATATAGCCATAAGCTTCTCTAGTCATTATTGTCAACACAAGTATGACACAAGATGTACTCTATTGTGTACTCATAACATACAAACAAGATCTCTACCAATTATCTATCTTCATCTTGACCTACCATGACATTTGCATAAGGATATCGTATCACATCCCACTTTTAGTCTATATTTGCCATCATAGGAATTCAATTTTTTTGTATCTCGCCATCATTTACATTCATCAACCTATAGATCATCAACTAATCCACACCTCTCTTATGGGGTAACCCATCTGGCCATATATTGAGGAAGTCTCTTCTATATGCACTCCATCAAGAATGTCAACACTGTTGAGGGTGATGTCAAAAGTCACCCATAATTATTAAATTAATATGTGAGTTGTAAAATAAAGCACATGAAAAATATATTAAATAGTATTTTATTCATGCAAATTAATATTTTTAGTTAATTTAAAAATAAATAAAAAACAGCATGTTAGTTTTTAGCTTTTTTAGTTTTTTTGCATGATCAAGGTTGATTGATCATAATATATTTTGTAATTGGACTCTTTTTGAATGAGAGAAGAATAGGAATATTTCAGTGTGCACAAATATGGAGCTTTTATGTGGAGATTTTTTAAAATTTAAATTTGTGCCCTTTTTTAATTATAGATCAAAAATTTTGGGTTGGACCAGCAACATAGTTTGTTGAAATTGGAGCTTTTGGCTGAGGATATTTCATCATTTGGCATTCATAATTGGTTTAGCTTAATAACTAAACACTCCTAGACTATTTTTGGGTGATATCCATGCTCCATTAATGTTCTTTTTGTCTAAAATCAAAATTACTTTATTATTGTTTTTTATCTCTCCACCTTAGAACATTCATTTGGTATCAGAGCAAATTCATGTATGTGATTTCAGAATTTGCAGGTATAGCTACAGCAAGAGAGGGTGAATATTTTTTATTCCCAACATCCTTTACAAGAATTTGGATCATAAATACTTGTGGCTATTTATTTGCTATCATGGCAACAACTAGTACATCCTTAAATATACCTACATTCAAAGAAGATAACTTTGAGTATTAGAGAGATCAAATGAGGAGGATATTTGTATGGAAGGGAGTTTGGAAAAGTATAGTTCAACCATATAATCATCCTAAGGATTGGAAAGCTCTTCCTAAAGATCAAAATAACACATTAGAAGAAGAAGAAAAGAATGATGTTTAAGCTTTCTTCTACTTGCAGAGTGTGATAGATCCAAGCATCTACCCAAGGATAGTTGGTTGTAAGAATGCACATGAGACATGGACAACCTTGGAGATATGATATCAAGGCTCAAAAAATGTAAGAGCATCAAAGCTCTCGATATTAAGAATCAATTTTGAAAATATGATAATGCATGATGATGGGAATGTTGGAGACTATTGTATTAGAGTAAATGATATAGTGCACAGAATGAGAGTGTATAGTGAATTCAAGGAAGATAAAGTAGTAGTAAGAAACATTTTGAGATCCCTAACTCCAAAGTGGTTGCATATTGTCATTACACTTGAGGAGTGTAAATATATGGAACAAATCAAGATTGAAGAGATAGTGGGTTCTTTATTGTCTCGTGACGATAAAATGAAAATTTATTCAAATGAATTAAATCATGCACTAGTCCGAAGTATGGGTTTCAAAACCAAATAAAAAGATCAAAAATTAGAATGCAATTTTTTCTCAAAGTTTAGATCAGAAAGGGAAAAACAAATCAAATTTACAGTGGAAGGTTAAGAAGGTCATCACTTGTCATTATTGTAAGAAACCAGGTCACATGATAAAACATTACAAGAATCTAGCATCCAAAAATCAAGCAAACCAATATGGGGGTGAGAAAAAGGCTTACCAAGCTGAGAATAATGATCAAATTAATTATTCTCTTTCATGTAATTCAGGTTTGGATGATAAAAGGAATATGTGGTTTCTTGATTCAGGATGTTCTAACCATATGTCATGTTTTAAGGATTGTTTTGACAAGCTATATGGTTCATTCAAGAGCCAAGTTCACTTAGGATATGGGAAGGTTATTCATGTCGAATGGAAAGGAAGCATACCTATCACAACAAAGCATATGAAGGATGATATCAACAACATTTATTTGGCTCTAAACATGAAGCACAATCTCATGAGTGTTGGACAACTAGTAGAAAAATTATTCAAGCTACTTTTTGATAATGGAGAATGTTTGATATATGACAAAAAGCAAGGTAAAAAATTAATTGGAAAGTCTATTATGTCAAAAAATAGAATGTTTCCATTGAGAATAAATATGTTAAATCATAATTCTTGCTTTTCTACCATTGAGAAATCAAGCATGTTGTGGCACTCTAGATATGGTCATTTAAATTTTAGAAGTTTGCATGTTCTTTTTAAGAACAAGATGGTTGATGGTCTTCCAAGGATTGAATCCAAATTGAAGGAAGCATGCAAGGCATGTATACTTGGAAAACATCATAGAGAAATATTTTCAACCAGCAAATGGAGAGCTACCAAGAAATTGGAATTGGTACATTCAGATTTATGTGGGCCTATGTCTTATCCTAGCATAGGCAAAAATTTATATTTTATTTCCTTTATTGATGATGCTACCAGACTAATGTGGGTTTTCTTTTTGAAGACCAAATATGGGGTATTCTTAGCCTTCAATATATTCAAGGCATTGGCTGAAAAGGAATCAGGTTGTTCTATCAAGGTGTTAAGAACTGATAGAGGTGGGAAATTTTGTTCACATGAATTTCTAGATTTTTGCTCTTTGCATGGAATAAAAAGGCATTTTACTGCTCCCTACACACCACAATAAAATGGTATTGCAGAGAGAAATAATAGAACAATAATGGATTCAACAAGAACCATGTTGGAGAACAAGAAGTTGGAGAGGAATTTTTGGGTTGAAGTAGTGCAAATAGCAACCTACATCCTGAATAGAAGTCCCACAATGGCGGTGAAAAATAAGACACCCTATGAAGCATGGTATGTTAATAATCCCATGGTGGCTCATCTTAGAGTATTTTTTTATTTATAATTTGTTCACATTGATGATACTAAAAGGTAAAAATTAGACCCTAAGAGTGAGCCTCACATTTTTATAGGTTATAGTGATGGTAGTAAAGCTTACAAGTTTTTCAATCTTGTTAGTAAGAAAATTGTTGTTTCTAGGGATTGTAATTTTTTTGAGAATGATGTGTTTGATGATCATAACTAGAAGAATGTAGAGGTTATTAGTGAAGGGGGACAACATTTTTATGGATAAATGGAGGTCAATCAAGATACTCCACTAGTTCCTAATGTTAATGACAACAATACTAGTATTCCCAAGAGACTAGTTTACCATCAACTTCAATCCAAGTCAAAAACAAAAGGTTGTTGCTTTCACATCAAAAAATTCAGATGTTGGATCAGAACTATCAAAGGATAACAATAAGACTTCAAGATCAATCAGGTAATAATCTTGAAGATATTGAAGATGAAATGACTTACTATGTCTTATCTTGCATTTCTAGTGAACCAAGGAACTATGTAGAGGCTAGTCAAAGGAAATAATGGGTTGAGGCCATGAATGTTGAGATGGAGGTCATTGAGAGAAATGATACATGGAATATCATTCAGCCTACTAGTTACATGGATGTCATTGGTACAAAATGGGTCTACAAGACCAAGTTCCATAGTGATGGAACAATAGAAAAACACAAAGCTAGACTAGTAGCAAAAGGGTATGCACAAACATATGGAGTAGATTATGAGGAAAATTTTGCTCCTAGATTGATGCTTTCAGTTGCTGATCAGAAAGTATGGGAAGTTCACCAAAAGGATGTCAAGAGTGCATTCTTGAATGGTGACATTGAAGAAGAGGTATATGTAGAGCAGCCACAAGGTTATGAAATAAAGGGTAAAGAGCATTGTATATACAAGTTGAAAAAGGTACTTTATGGGATGAAACAAGCTCCTAAGTCTTGGTACTCAAATATAGATGGATGGTTCTCTAAAAATGGCTTTGAAAGGAGAAAAAACAAGCCAACTCTTTACATAAAAATTATTGACACTAATGTGTTGTATGTTTGTCTTTATGTTGATGATCTCACAAGAAATTCCAAAGCTATGATATAAGACTTCAAGGAGAGCATGAAGAGTGATTTTGAGATGCCTGATCTTGGAAAAATGAAATACTTTCTTGGCATGGAATTACAGCAAAGGGAAGATAATATCTTCATATGCCAAGCCAAGTATGCCCAAGACATGTTGAAGAAATTTTTATTTCTATATTGCAAGGTGGTTGATACTCCTATTGGTAGTGGGGAGAAGCTTATGAAAGAGGATGGGAGTCCTCTTGTTGATGAGAATACTTTTAGATATATGGTGGGTGGATTGAGGTACCTTACATTCACAAGACTTGATATTACCTATGCAGTTTCACTAGTTTCCCAATTTATGAGCTTACCAACTCAAAGGCATATGCAAGCGGTGAAACGAATCTTTAGATATGTGAAGGGAACCTTTGATCATGGCATACACTATAGATAAGCAATATTTTCAAGTCTAGTTGGATATGTTGATTCATATTGGGTAAGTTCTATTGATGACCTGAAAATCTACTACAAGGCATTGTTTCACCTTGGGAAGTGGGTTTATTTCTTGGTCATCCAAGAAGCAAAGTACAGTGGCTTTGTCTTCCACTGAAGTTGAATATGCAGCCCTTACTTCAGCTTGTACTCAAGGGATTTGGATGAGGAGAATATTGAAGTATTTTTGTGAGACTCAACATGAGCCTACCAAAATATTTTATGATAACAGTGGGGCAATACAATTATCCAAAAATCCAGTTTTCCATGCAAGGACCAAACACATAGAGTTGAAGCAACATTTTGTTAGAGACTTGGTACATGATAAAAAAAAATTCATTGAGTATGTTAAGAGTGACGATATATTTTCTGATATACTCACAAAGGGGCTATTGAATGCGAATCATGGGATACTCAAAGAAATGTTGGACATTTCTTCCTTTGACATCAAAGGGAGGATTGTTGAGGGTGATGTCAAAAGTCACCCATAATTATTAAATTAATATGTGAGTTGTAAAATAAAGCACATGAAAATATATTAAATAGAGTGCTCTATTCATGCAAATTAATATTTTTAGTTAATTTAAAAATAAAATAAAAAACAGCATGCAAAGTGGTATAATAAAAGTTGTTTTTTATAAAAATCTAGTTTTTAGCTTTTTTAGCTTTTTTGCATGATCAAGGCTGATTTATCATTATATATTTTGTAATTGGAATATTTTTGAATGAGAGAAGAAAAGTAATATTTCAGTGTGCACAATTGTGAAGCTTTTATGTGGAGCTTTTTTAAAGTTTATATTTGTGCCCTTTTTTAATTGTAGATCAAAATTTCTAGTTTGGACCAGCCACATAGTTTGCTAAAATTGGAGCTTTTGGCTAAGGATATTTCATCATTTCGCATTCATAATTGGTTTAGCTTAATCACTAAACATTCTTAGACTATTTTTGGGTGATATCCATGCTCCATTAATGTTATTTTTGTCTTAGATCAAAAATACTTTATTGTTGTTTTTTATCTCTCCACCTCTAACATTCAAACACTTTCATTTGTCTGTACCTTGCATTCATATCCCAAAAATGTTATGGAGGAAATTCAAAAGAATATTCTTCCCCTAGAAAAATTTCACACCCTACTTTATTACCATTTATGTACACCTCTTAATGTATAATAGTCATTTGTAGGTTTTTTTATTATAAAATACACTATCCCTTATTAATCCAACTATGGCTTTTTAGATATCAAAATGTCTAGAAGACCCCATTGCCTCCAAGATCACTAGTTGAGTCTCATGCTCATTTGAGTTAGTCAAATATATTGTATATGTCCTCATCATCACATCAACCATAGATATATATCTCATGTCCCCCATAATAGGTGCCCTAATAAGGAACCATATGTCCTTTAGTTTGTTGTCAATATGATGTAACACCTTATCAATATAACACCTAAAGGTGTTTGACTTTGGTCTTCATACCTGTAGTACCTTTGTAATTACCCCATTACAAGACCTAGCATACAACCTCCATTTTATCTCCCAAGTCCATAATCCTCAAAAGCCTTCTAATTCTCATGTAACAATCAACTTAATAAATCCCAAACCTTGAGGGGTCTCTCACCCACCATAAATGATTATACATCCTCATGGTCACTATGGGAGGTTTTCCACCTCCCGCAGCCATAAACAGTTGTACAATAACATTCAATAATAAAAAATCAACAAAAATTAGCTTAATTAGTCTGATTCATCAAAATTCATGCTAAATTGACAAAAATTTGACTTTGTGATGAGTGTCACTTTGAACAAGTGTGCTACTCTATTTCACCTATTTGGAATTTATGATAACAAGTGTATCTAACCTAATGATTGTGCCATTCGGTTATGTAGGTAATTGACAACCAATTTCAAATTTAAAAATCACATTAATTGTTAAGAAGTGACACAGTCATGTGACACAACATGAAAAATAAAACTCAAACCAAATATAACATTTTTTTATTGGATAATAAGGGTTGTACTTGAGTCCCCCACCCAATATTTTTCATTTTGATTATCTTGTACCCAACATCATATTCCCATTTAATGACTTAACTTCATATATCAAGGCTCTCTACTTCCATATTAGGGACTAGGTGAGTTTATAGGGTCGATTTAGACTCTTCTATGGCTAAACATATCTTCCTTTTCATTACCTCTAAATTGCTTTCCTTTCCTTTAAATATTCTTCTATTCCTTTCTAGCCATACAATCCAAAGTATTGTATCTTTTGATATATCCCATATTGTCTGTAAAGCCTCACTTTTATAAGTAATCTACCATTATTTTAACCATCCTTCAATGTTGCTATTCATCACCATGCATTTACCAAAAATATTAAGAATCCATTGCCATATTTTCCAAACTATTATGCAATGTCCCAAGATATGGTCTATACTATCCTCCTCCTTTTATAAAGAACACATTGAAAGGGGCCATGAAAACCCCTTTTCATAATGTTATCCCAAGATATTATTCTATGACCTGCTATCCAAACAAATATTTTGACTTTAGAAATTCTTGGGCTATCGCAATTATCTCTCCATATTCTAGTGATATTACTATTTTGTTGGTGCTTTACATTATATCCACTTCTTGTTGTATATTCTTATGAGCTATTCAACTCCCAAATCAATTTATCCTTGGCTCCCCTTGAAATAATCACAATTTTATCTTTCTACTCAATTGCCTCCTACCATCAAGGTCTTGTATACTTGTAAAAAAACCCTTCTTTCCACTTATATATTCCTTCTTGATCCTTGTGCAAAATGTTTGAAACCCTATCACCATATTTTTCTTGAAGCAATCTCATCCAAGGTTTCAAAATTGGATCTAAATTGAGTGGTTTTTTGTCACACCAAGTATCCATCCAAATAGAAATTTTTTCTCCAGTTCTCGCCACCCATATTAAACCTTTAATCATTAGATCATATAGAATTTTTTTAAAACATTCCAAAGATCAGAACCATTTGGTAGAGAGAATGCAATAAATATTAAACTTGAGTCATTGGGCTCAACATATTTACTTAAAATAATTATTTCCCATTGTCTTTGACTCTATTTGTACAATCTCTAGACTACTTTTCCCCTAAGAGGTAAGTTTGCATCTGTAAGAACTCTTAAACCAAAACCTCCCCTAGTTTTATTATCATACACCTTGCTCCATTTCACCAAAGAAAAATATATTTTATCATGTAAACCTGACCATAAAAAGGAATGTATAATACAGATAAAATGTTTTTTAACTGATTTTGGCATAGTATACAATGACATAATATGTTAGAATAGCCTGTAAGACTAGCTTAATTATTTGCACTCTTCTTGCTAACGATAACCATTTACATTTCCAAGCTGGTAGTTTATTTTGAACTTGACTAATAATTGGATTCCATAATTCTGTCCTCATCCTCCCCTCAAATAAAGACATCCCTAGATACTGGAAAATTTGCCTCATCCATTTGAAGTAACCTACAAATTCTTGCTTTGATATTAGCTAGAGTATCAAGAAAGTGAGTTTTGGATTTTGTCCTATTAACTTTATTGCCCTAATGTTCTTTTGTATTCCTTTAAAAGGTTATTCAAACCTCTTGCGTCTAAAATCCTTGCCCTTACAAAAAAGGTTGTATCATATACAAATTTTTGATGGATGATTTTGTCGATGTTATTACTAACCTTAAGTCCACTTATAAGCCCGTATTTGTAATCCTTATTTAAGTTCCTACTCAAAACCTCTGCCATAATAATGAACAAATAAGGATATAGAGGATCTCCTTGTCTAAGGCCTCTCTTGGCTTTAAAATATTATGTAACTAACCCATTGACCAACACTAAATAAGAAACTTTAGAGACATAATATTTAATCCATCTAAGTTATTTCTGTAGCGACCCCGGGATGCACGCACCGCTCTTTTACTCTACTTGCAATGTTATTAAAAACCCAAGATGAAATGGAAGACAAAGAAAAAGCATATAACATGGAAATAACAAATATGGATCTCTTTATTCGTATTGAAACTCGGTTACATGTCGGTCCCTCTTAGGGATACCCATTTCGATACAATAAGGTTACAAATAGGCAAAGAGTGCCCCTTTCACGAAGAGGTGGTGCACTTATAAAGGCTTCTAGATTTCGCACACAAAAATGTATGAGGGCTTACAGATGCCTCCTTCTCCAGGTCTGTTTCCTAGAGGGATCCCTTTTGCTCTCGTATGTTGTAGATTCCGTCCGATGAACCTGTGGCCCTGTAAGCAATGAAACAACAACACACGCTTAGATGTCCAAGAATGCCTCCCCAGATGAGGTTGTTAGTATTGAATATAACAAATGAAAGCAAATGCAAATTAGGCTAATGCTATGAATGCGAATGAATGAAATGATGCTATGCTAATGATATGCTAAACAAAATAATGAATCTAATGTCTAAAAACCCTAAGCTAAGCCTGCGGGCCACTGTCCAAGACAGCGGCCGCTAAGGTAAACCTCGTCCTCTTTGCTCCAAAGCTATGGACCAAAGCTTGTATCTGATGTTGAAATAATGGTTGCTATGCTCTTCAATCCATCAGGGCTTCACCGTACTCATGATCTCCAAGGGAACTCTCTGAGTCTCGAAAGCTCTCCTCAATGACCAAGATTGATGGATAAAAGATCGATGATCCCTTGGTGCTCTTAGGCTTGCACCTTTTATAGTGTGAAACCCTAGGTCTATGTCCAAGCCCTAGGAATGAATTTCTCATGCGTAGTGTGAGTTAGCATGAGAAGCTTTTTGTCTTTTCTATGTTTGGAGGCCAGTTAACTGAAATATAACTGCCAATCTTGAGTCTCCTATGCGAATTGGTTGTTAGCATGAGAAGCTTTTGTCCTTTGTTTATGCTTGGAGGTCAGTTAACTAAAGTTTAAATGCAAACTCAAGTCTCCTATGTGAACTGGTCATGAAAAGGAATGCAAAGTTACTCCCGCTCACCTTTATTGCATGTAGACTGCCACTTCCACCCATGATTAGGCCTGTTTTTTGGTAAAACTGCTTTTAGGGTTTAGCCGCTGTCGTCTATAGTGACTAAGATCTGGTCGATGTCATCTATAGTGGCTAAGGTCTGGTCACTCTAGGCTTGAGTGGCTAGGATCTGGCCACTCTTGGCTTGAGTGGCTAGGCTTGGATGGCTTGAAAAGGCCCCAAATGAGTGGTGAGAACCACTGTTGATGCTTGGAAAGTCCAAGATTATGTCTTATGGTCTTATGAATGTGTCTAGGTGAGTAGCTCCCCTAAGCATGACATGATTTAGGTGTCTATAGATGCCCCTTTTTACGATGCATTGTGTGGAAAACACAATGTTGAGCAAAAACGTAGACTGATCTGTTTGTAGGGTGTATGATGATCAATGGTCTGATCAACGTTGGATGGCCCAATCATGCAAGATGGCATGCATCCCTTGAATCATTGCCTCAACATTCGGAGGACTTAGCTCAATGGCTTGGGCATGTTAAATTGCACTCATTCCTCAAACTCAATCGGGTAGCTTCAGTTGCTACAACAATTTTGACCAGTAGGAGAGCTACAATTGAAGATGTCATGTCTACTTACGTTCCCAGCAAACAAGGGAAATTTGTGATTGTTGTATGCAATGATTCATAGGACGAACACGATTTTGCTATGATCGAGTGATATTTTGTTGATTTTTATTATGATTATGTTGAAGTTTTGAACTACTTCCTCACACAATGAATTGGTGAAGAAATGACAATGAATGAAGCGACAAGTCGCTTGACCAATATGACTAATCTGGTTCCTTTCTAGCATTTGTTGCTTTTAATGGGCAATCCCACATCCAAGTGTGATTCCAATTGTTTATGATAATCATCCATCCTTATCCCGAGGAGCGGTCCAACTATCAATAGCCTTCTTAGGGAGTTAGGATGAGTGATTCTATTTATGTTTAGATTGTATCACTTTGGCTTAATGTTTTTGATGTCATAGGGGAATTAGGATGATCCTTTCGCACCTGTGGAGCAGTCCGACCATCTTGGTCTTCTTCGGAATTGAAGGGTGGCACATCGTAATTCCAAAATGAGTTGTTTTTGCCCCAAGTGGCCTTATGGTTATCTACTCATCTCACCAAAATACATGGAGTGCAAATCATTGCAATCACCGAGTTGATAGAGTAGGTGACTAAATACGAGGCCTACCTGAGATTGTGCTTTTATGTGATTTTTTTTGTTATTTTGAACATTCTGATGATCTTAAACCATCAAAGTGTGTATATTTGCTATTTTTGTGGGATCCCTCAAGGAGGAAGCCTTTTATTTTGATCTGTGGATCTGGCCACTGTCAGGTCTAGTGGCCTCTGAGTTCCTGCTTGTGGCTGTTGTCGCCTTGAGCGGCCATGAAGTTTGGGCTTCTGATGTCAGCAGCGGCCAAGGCATAATTAAAGAAATATAAAATTTGCATTTTCTAGGGTTTGACCTTTCATTTTCACTATTGAAGATTCACTTTTCAGAGCTCTGGTGTGACAGCGACGGTTGTGACTTTGGAGTTTGTTGGCATTGAGGACATGGCTGCATAGGGCGAGACATCAACTGCTGGAGGAGCCGGAGCTTCTTGGGTATTTCTCTTTTCTAAACCCTAACCCTCTTTTCTCTTGTCTGAGTAAAACTGAACCTCACTAAGTAATGGGTAAAATGAACCTCACTAAACCTGTTGGTAATGAATAAACTCCGTAGTTAGGCTTAGCTTACCTTTTGCTATGGTGGGTTAGTCCCCCTTTTTGTTCTCATTGCTTTGCCTTGGTAGTTTCTAGCCTAGGGTTCCCAAGTTTTTTGTTGTTCACCTGCTACTGCCATGTTAACCATTTTTGAACTTAGCTTAGTTTTTGATGCCTGAGTGGGAATTTGCTTTAAAAAAATTTGTTTTTCCTTCCCTTTTGTGTTTTTTATGTTATTTTGCAATTTTTGGATTTTTTTGCGTTTTTTTGGCCAAGGGTTCACGGGTTTGCCGTGTCGCCCTTGGCCGCTATTGCTCAGAGTGGTCGGTTATGAGCCGCTGTCGCTCAGAGCGGCCAGGTTTGAACCCCAACGGTCAAAAATTTGATCGTTGGGTCTTGGTCGTTGTTGTCTCCAGCGACCAGTTTTTGACCGCTGTAGGTGACAGCGGCTAAACCCTTAGCCATATTTTTTTCCTTTTTATGATTTTCTTAAGACATATTTTTTATTTTTTTGTTCTTTTTGAAAGTTTTGAACCACTCCTGAGCTTTGTGCTGCCCGACTATATGCATTTATCCTTCATTTGTTTGGACTTAGGAGTGTTGATGTTGTTATGCTTTGTTTGATTTATGCCTTAGATGCACTGTAGTTTATGTTTTATTTTCCTTTGTTATTAGATCCTCTCTGCTCGGGCTCGGGACCCGAAGCTCCTGCTTGAGCTACTTCCTAGCTTTGATGACATGGATTGGGCATGGTTCAAAGCCTGTGGGTTATAGTATGTCATTAGGCTACCTTACATCATGGTAGATCAGGCTTACCTTACGGCCCTGGCCCATCACTGGGACCCACGGACTAATACCTTCCACCTCCCAACCGGTGAGATGACCATTACACCGGAGGATGTATATAGGATCTTTTAGATTCCATTTGATGGGGTGGCCATTGTTTCTTTGACCACTAATGATCAGGTGGTCGTCTTCACTCGGGTGTTCGGGAGGCATTCTGAGGATGCTCTCAAGGACACCAAGTCCGGAGGAGTGTCTATCAGTCGTTGGCATGGGGAGCGTGTCTTTACAATGAGGCATGTCGTATTGCTGATGGTTATCAGCAATGTTCTTATCCCGGACTACTCGGGTTTGAGGTTCTCGTGGAACCTTTTGGCGATGGTGTAGGATCTATTGGATAGTGAGGAGCCTATCATCTATGCATGGGGTAGATCGCTATTGGCTTAGTGCTATGATGAGTTGTACCACATCCATCGATGAGGACGTGTCAACATTACCTACAGCTTACTCCTATAGGTTTGGGGATGGGAGCATATTAGGGTAGATCACCCTAAGGGGCTCCCGACCGAGATTATAGTGATCGATGCTCGGACATAGTGCTATGCTGCTAGATGGGCTCGAGAGCACGAGGAGCGCAAGAGCTACACTTTCACAGGGGAGCTATCCCATTATACTGATGCTTTTACTAGAATTTTTGTGGGAGATGTCGTATGGCGGCCTTACCATGAGTGTCCTTCTTGGGATGATCCAGCTAGATTTACTACCAAGACATGGCATGAGCGATGGCTCGTTGGTCGTAAGGTTACCATCCGGGAGTACTTCTTCTACTCTTGGGTTCTTCATCAGTATAGGTTATAGCAGGATGTGCCCCTGGTACCATTCTTGTATAGGCGCCTCATAGCAGAGGGGGACCTACCTCCATGGTAGATTACAGAGCTTTCAGATGAGGAGGATGCCCCAATTGTTGACCCTAGAGTGGTTGGGGGAGTTACAGAGGCATACACTTAGTGGTGGGGTGATCGGATGTGGCATGGTGTCGATAGCCTAGGGTGCGAGGATGATGGTGGGGGTGATGGTGCAGATCCAATAGGATGTAGAGTCCGAGCCAAGACCGAGGTATGGGGCCAGCCAGTAGAGCAGGTGGTAGTGGAGGATCCTGATGTTCCTGAGGAGGAGTTAGAGCTCGAGGAGAGAGACTCTCCTCTGAGAGCACAGTTGCATGAGGTCGAGGCTGAGCTTCAAGCAACTAAGATCCAAGTACAATGGTGAGATGCTACCATTGAGTAGCTCACAGCATAGATATAAGCTCTACAGGCTACTATTGGGGGTGGCGATGCTAGGATGCAGTTTGTTGTTCCTCCTTCTACACCATAGGAGGTTCCAATGGTAGGTTCAAGAGTGGATGTGGGACAACTTCAGTATTTTTTGGATGAGTATGAGGAGTAGATCCAAGGACATGTGGATCACATCACCATTCTTCAGATGCAGCTCAGGAGGCATGGGATTGTCCCTAAGGAGCCACCCGATGTGGGTGGTTCACAGGTCAATGGGTGCTCCACCTCGGGGTAGTATTTTACCCATCCTAGCCAGAGGACCCGGACTCAGATAGAGAGACCGATAGGTTCACATCATTCGACTCATGACACCACCACAGGGGGAGGTGGCACTAGAGGAGGTGATGCAGGGGGCTCAGGCCCGGTATTTGATTGATGCTTTATTTGGTCCTTGATCCATTTTTGAGGTCGACTGACCTATATGACTGTAGCCCACGGGAATTTTTGTACATCCATGGACTTGACACACATACTTTTATGATATCTTTGCATTATGACTTATTATGTGTATCATTTATTGCTCATGTTTTTGTTGTTATTTTATTTTATGATATGATGCGATGATGGTATTATGCTGACTTGATGAATATGTTAGATGATAGATGATATTGAAGATGCTTATATGGATGTGTAGATGCTTATATGATTTGATGATATGATGTGATGTATTTTGATTTTGATAAATGGTGAATTCATGATTGTATGCAAATGGATATTGCCTATATGTTTTATGATGTGCTTTATGATGTGATGATGAATGATTAATGAATTGTGTTTGTGGATGCGATGTTATTGCTAAATGCATGTTTTAAATTTGCTTTAATTGTATGCATCTAACTTATGTGATGGGATGGTATAAATGAACCTGTATGCTCTAATCACTTAAAACATACGGAATGCATATGACATTGACAATCTTAATGGGTGATACCATATAAAGTAAAAAAATAATCATGAATTTAAATAATCACTCTTATCATAAGAATTGATTAAGTATTCATATATGAGATGTAATGGTGTGTAATGTATTTTCTTAATAAGTTTCTATAAATTAAAAGATATAAAGTAGTCAGTGGCCATCTATATACTATTTCTAATATATATGCGGTATCTGTCCTACTATGTTGATACCCCCTAATTTATAGAATCTTATAAAGAAAGTGATGGTGTGAATGATGTTATGATTTGTTGCTATGTAAGAATTTTTGGGGCTTTTCGGAGATTCAAACACTCTAGTTACCCTATCAATAGTTGTCTACTGATCACTTAGACTTTTGAAAAGTGAGGTTTTTACCATGGACCTAGTTTTTCATGATCTCTGTGTGTGCAAGTGATTGTATATTTTGAGGTAGAACTCAAGCATTTCCTCCGATGTCAGGCGGGATTCTTTCAGCCCATTGCTAAGATCAGGGATCCTCAAGTGTTCATCTCATCCTTATGTTGGACTTAGTTGGACTATACCACTAGGCAATATCGGGTTACCTAAGCTAGCTCATCCACATTCAAACATTGGTCTACACAAATGCATGAAGCAATTGTGGTAGACATATCATCATGCATAAGGATTTCTCCTTCCAATTTTGTACAATGCTGAGAATTCCAAGGATTCAAGCTTTATTCCCTTTTGGCTTCTTTTTGGCTTTTTGCTCATATGTAGTGATGAAAATCATTGTTTATTTTGATTGATTTTTTCTTTGAGCGAGGATTTTTGTAGTGATGATAATCACTATTTATTTTGCTCATATGTAGTGATGAAAATCACTATTTATTTTTTATTGATTTTTTTGAGCTATGTTTCTTTGAATTTATGATTTGTGTATCGGATTATTGCTTTGAAATCTGGACTGTATGCTTGGCCTTTTGAATATGTACTTTGCTTTGGGATTTTGCTTATTTTGATGTAAGCAAGGGATTTGGATAGGGTAAAGCTTGTCCTTTTGCCAATTCTCAGCACCTTTAAACCGGTTGCACAGGGGGATAAGCAAGGAAAATCCTTTTTGCTTAAGGTAACCTAGACCACTTTGCAGCTTTCATATTTTCCTTGTACCAACTAGGATTTTAGTGTTTCAATTAGTGACGGGATCTTGAATATCCAAGGCATTATCATGGCTAGACCTTACCTTCTACTAATCAAAGTTGTTTTCCTCAAAAGTTGATAAGATCACTAGGTGTGGTTGATTAACCAAAAAACCTTAGTATATTATGTATAGCAACAAATAATGGTTGTGTTGAAAAACACAATTACACACTAGTGTTGATGGAGGTATGGATTTGAATGATTTGTGTGACAAACTGTGGTATCACTTTTAAAGCTCTCATGACATATGCAATTGTTAGTGGATATGAAAATGCAATGCAATGATGTGGATGCAAAATGTGAAATGCAATTGTTTTTGTATTTTTGATTTTTATGTTGTTTTTGTATTTTTGCTTAATTTGACCAAAGGGCTTATTATGCCTTTGGGGCTTTTGGTTTTTGACCAAGTAGCATGAAGTACCCTTGGAGCATTTTGAATTGATTTTGACCAAGCGGCTTGAATGCCCTTGGAGCCTTTTTAAATTGATTTTGACCAAGCGGTTTGAATTACCCTTGGAGCCTTTGAATTGATGTTTGACCAAGCGGTTTGAATTACCCTTGGAGCCTTTTGAATTGATTGGATTTGACCAAGCGGTTTGAATACCCTTGGAGCATTTTGAATTGCTTTTGACCAAGCGGTATGAATTACCCTTGGAGCCTTTGATTGTATTTTGAAATTTTATGTTTTTATGATTTGTTTTGTGTTTTGACATGCCATATTTGAATTTTTTTTTTGTGTTTTTGACATATTTGGATGTTTTTGTGTTTTTGACATATTTGCATGTTTTTGTGTTTTATGTGTGAAATGCCTTTAGGTGAATGATATTGAGAGGTTCAGGCTCTTCAACACCATCTAATGATATAAGGTGATATGCTCCCGGTCCAACTCTCTATGAAATCATGTATGGGCCTATCCAATTTACCATGAACTTATCTCATAGGTGCGGTGGTAGATTCAAATTCTGCTGGTTTTCTTTGAGCACTAGATCTCCAACCTTGAATTCCCTTAGGTGGACTTTACTATTGTAAGCTCGCGCAAGGTGATTCTGGTAAACGTGAAGATGCTCTAAAGCATTGACTCGGCATTCATCAAGAAGCATCAACTGATCAAGGTGGCCTTGTCGTGCGGCATCATCATCTATGAAGTCCTTTAATGCTATGCATAGAGTCAGAATTTCCAACTCTAGTGGCATGATGGCCTCAGTGCCATATACTAGTGAAAATGGTGTTGCCCTAGTGGGCATCCGTATACTAGTCCTGTATGCCCATAGTGCAAGAGGCAACTGCATGTGCCAATCCTTGTGATTGTCTTGCATCGTCTTCCTCAAGATGGAGACTATTGTCTTGTTCGAGGCTTTTGCTTGCCCGTTTGCTTGTGGATAATAAGGCATTGAAAAACTATGTTGAATATGGTATTTTTTCATTAAAGCACGCATATTTTTGTTTTTGAAATATGGCCCATTATCCGATATTATCTTAGAAGGGACCCCAAAATGACTTATGATATTGTGGAGTATAAACTCCGCAATCCTTGGTCCAGTTGTTGATGTTAAGGGGATCGCTTCTACCCATTTAGTGAAGTATTATGTGGTCGTTATGATGAATGTGTGTCGGCCTGAGGATGGGGGTGAGATCTTCCCAATCAAGTCTAGTCCCCACTACGAGAATGGCCATGTTTCCTGGATGGGTTGTAAGGCTTGCGATGGCAAGTGCGTTAGATTTGCATGATGTTGGCACTTACTGCATTTCTTGACATACTCGTAGCAGTCCCTTTCCATGGTGGGCCAATAGTAACCCATTCTCAAGATGCGCTTAACGATGGCCATGCCACTAAAATGCCCTCCACATGTACCATCGTGAGCTTGCAAAATTTCCCAGGATGCTTCCTGGGGCTCAAGACAACGGAGTAATACTCCATCATATCCTCGTCTGTAGAGGATTTCTCCTAGCAAGATGTATCTTGTTGCTTTCTATTTGAACGTTCACCTTTCAGTATGTGATAAACCTTGAGGTACTATTCCAAGCTTCAGGAAGTCCCATAGTTGGGAAAGCCAATCCTGATAAGCCATGACTTCTATAGAAAAGATAGCTTGCTCTTCCTGTATTTTCGAGTTGGTGAACACGGATTGAGGAACAACTCTATGGTGTATGGTTGCACCACACTCCACAGGTCCTTGGGAGATCAAAGACCCCCAAGGTGTCATTTGTAAGAAATATCTGGCTGCGAAGGACCAATCCTGATTTGGCTCAATGTTGATCATGTTGACTGATTCTTGATTGTCAAGAGCTTCACGGCGTATTGTTGAGTGTGAAAGCACTTTCACATGAACGGTTGTAAAATTAGTAGATAGATTCTGAGGGATTAAGGATCCCAAAGAGGCCATAGTGTCTGCAAATCTATTTGATGTACGAGGGATTGCCTCGATGTCATACCATTCCAGCCGGGCTAGGTAAGTGTCAACAAGTTCCTTGTAAGTTTTTAGGAGTGGGCACCTGCATTGGAATAGTCCTTTGACCTAGTTTACTATGAGCAAGGAGTCACCAAAGATATTCAATCTTTTAATGCCCATTGCTATGGTTTTTTGGAGTCCCAGGATCAATGCTTCATATTTTGTATTGTTGTTTGTGCATGGGAAGTCTAGTTTGAATGATAAGGGCAATGGAGCACCCTGTGGTGTGATAAAGACAATCCCTGCTCTGCCCCCTTGTTCACACTTTGAACCATCGAAGAACAATGACATGTCTCTTTATTTCTTAGGTTCTTCGAGTTTTGGTGGATCTGATAATGCAAAGACCGCATCATCAGGAAATTCTATGGTGAGAGGCTTGTTATCCTGAAGAGGCGCCTCTGCTAATTGATCTGCTATGACTTGTCCCTTGATGGACTTTTGGCTTATGAACTCTAGATCAAATTCTGTCAATAGCATGATCCACTTTGTGGTACGTGTATTGTGATATGTCTTGCTCATCATGTACTGCAAAGGATTTTATTTTGATATGACGTAGGTCGTATGGCTCAACATGTAGTGTCACAACTTTCGAGTAGCAAAGACTACTGCTAAACACAACTTTTCGACATACGCATATCCTAGCTCATAACTCACCAAGGTGCGACTAATGTAATATATGGCTTGCTCTTTATCTTGTGCATTATTTTGGGCTAACATGGTGCCCAATGCAAAATCAGTAGCCGATATATATAGTAAAAATGGTATGTCTGGCCTTGGTGGAGCCAATACTGGTGGTGTTGCCAGATAAGTTTTGATCTCTGCAAAGGCTTGATGGCATTCTTCATCCCAATGAAAGGGGACCTCCTTGTGGAGCAACCGATTCATAGGTCGACATTTTTCTGATAATTGCATGATGAATCTTTTGATGGATGCTATCTTGCCTTGTAGGCTCTGCAACTCCCTAATGTTGGTAGGGGTGGCCATTTCTAGTATAGCCTTTACCTTTGTAGGATCGACTTCAATGCCTCTCTTGGATATGATGAATCCCAAAAGCTTGCCAGAAGTTACGCCAAATACACACTTCTTAGGATTCAATCGGACATTGTGCTCTATGAGGCGATCAAAGACTTGTCTAAGGACTTCAACGTGCTCTTGCCATAACAGGGACTTGGCCAGTAAGTCATCCATGTAATCCTCCAAGATCTTATGCATATAGTCATGGAATATGTATGTCATGGCCTGTTGATATGTGGCACCAGTATTTTTGAGACCGAATGGCATCACTTTGTAATAGAATGTTCCCCATGGAGTAATGAAGGTAGTCTTGTGTTGATCTTCGGGTTTAATCTGGATTTGGTTGTACCCAAAAAAACCATCCATTAGGGAAAGCATCTCGTGACCTACGGTTGCATCTACAAGAGCATCTATATTTGGCAATGGGAATGAATCCTTTGGTGTTGCCCTATTTAAATCTTTGAAGTCTATGCAGATATGGACTCTTCCATCGGGTTTCCCCATGGGTACCATGTTTGACACCCATTCAGGGTAGTCGATGGGAACTATGAATACTGCATCTAGTAGTTTTTGCAATTCATTCTTCACCATCAAAGCGATGGTTGGATGCATTTTCCTCAACTTTTGCTTGACTGGCTTCTTCATGGGATCCAATGAAAGGTTGTGAATGACTAACTTTGGATCTATCCCTGGCATGTCTTTGTAAGTCCAAACAAAAATATTTGGCCTCTCTTTGAGGAGAGGAATTAGGATGGCTTGTTCCTCTGGAGATAGACTTTCTCTGAACTTGACTTTTCTTGGTTGGGTAGGATCATCGCTGATGTCCACCTCAAAAGTCGCTTCTATAGCCATATGTGACCCATCCTCTAGCTGATGAGGTGTGGGTATCAAATAAATGTCATCGATGGGATTTACAGGACCTACTAACTCAGGTTCCAAACCAACATGGAAGATGTCATACGCACAACCTGATGCAAAATGGAATGGTTGTAACATCTCTTCATTGGGGAAGAGGTCTTCAGGCTCTATGGGTGAATTAGCATGATCCCAATCAATAGCCTCTACATCAAGATGCAATGATTTGGTAGGATCTACTGGATTATGAAGTGGAGTGGTCAAATCAATGGAGATCATGTTGATGGATGGAATGAAGTCTCCAAGACCACATGGGTGCAATCTTATCTCAGGGGTTTCCCTTCCATGCTCGTGATGAGGTTCTGGAGGAATGGGAATTTTTGGATCTAGCCCATGAGCAGGGTGGACAATAGGATCATTGGGCTCTAATCACTCTCTGAATGTAGGTGGAGGGGGATTGACCATCTGATGAATAGCAGCTAGGTCAATAGGTCTCCCCAAAAATCATAGATGAGGGTCTATGGCATGGAGTGCCGCCTCTCTCCCTACTAGCTCATTGACTTGCCGCAAGTGGTGAGGTCCAAGATAAGCCATCTCGGTCTCATCCTCAAAGTCATCATCACTTATCCAGAAACTGTTAGCATTGGTATGCAGCCCTAAGACAAGGGGCTCATGTCTTGGCCCTAAGTAGGCCATCTCTATTTCATCTTCATATTCTTCATCACTTATGAAGAATCCATTTGCATTTGTCTCTTGCCCCAAAGTTATGGGTTGATGGCTTAGGCCTAAGTAGGCTCTTTCTATTGAGTCTTCTGATTCATAGTCACTTTCCTCTGATGTATACCCACTCTCATCATGGATGGACCATGTGAATATTTGTAAATAGTGAGGCCCCTGGTAGGCTAAGCCAAGTTGTGCCTCATCATCACTTGCTTCATATCCATTCTCCTCATCCCATGAGTTGTACCCTATTGGGGTGGAATCAATTGAGATGTTTGGATGATAAATTTTTGGTGGTGGTATGTTTACCATGGCCACTTGTCTATTGCTCAAATTTCCTATTCTTAGGGGGTGATAAGGAATGAAATCAATGTCTTCTCCTAACCCTAAGCTTAATCTTTCCAATGTCACTGCAAGAGAGTCATCTCGACCTCCGATATAATAGCCTAAGCCAAATCTGTCGAAGGGAAGCTGATATTGTGGCTCGTATGGCCACCTGCACCCCTGCTCATATATGCCAAGGCCATAGCCATGCCAGTGGTAATGCTCAAAGTAGCTTAGAGAAAACTCGGGGTTAGAGAGGTAATGAACATTGACCATGAATAATTTATCACTATCCTCTTCTATATCTGAAGACTTATGAGCGTAGTCCAGGCCGACATAGACAAAATTGGTTTGGTTGGGAGGGATTCCAAGTGGAACCACTGTTCCCACTGGTGGCCTCAAGTCCTTAGGCCTTCCCATGTCTTGTGCAGACTCAATGATAGGTGTAAAGGTGATGTTCTACACAAGGTACTCCCCTATGCCTATGCTTGCCAAGTGTATTGATGCATGCGATGTGGATGACCCTACGGATGACACTAGCGAAGTAAGGTGATAATCACTATCTTCATCTTGATCTTGAAGATCTTCTTCTTCCATAGGACTTGGCATTTCAGCAATGGCTACTATTGGCACTTCCTTGGGCCTTTCCTCCTTGACTAGGGGCACCTTTAGCTTCTGATTATCTTTTGGTTTTGACGTTGATAGTACTTTAGAAGCATTGACTACTTTGAGTGCACCAAGAGGTGTTGAAGTGCATGGGTCTTTTCTTACCCCTTTGTCTTCGTTATCCACTTGTGTGGTTGGGGATGAAGGTGCTACGTACAGGTGGGTAGAAGGGATTACAAATTCTCCTAGAATGTCCACCTAATTGATGTATTTAAAAGGCTCTTCATTAGCCAGAACCACATAGACTTTGTTCTCGTGCACGTACTTGACACACTAGTGCAAGATCGAAGGCACACACTTCATGGCCCTTATCCAAGGATGCCCTAAGAGGATGTTGTACTGCATAGCTCCTTCCAAGACGTGACACATCATAGGGATGGTCTTGTGCCCCACCTTGATGGGTAGGACTATCGTTCCCATAGTATTGCATAAAGCATCATTAAAAGCTCTCAATGTGTAAGCTCCTGGAATGATATTGGACTTGGGGATCTTGAGGTGCTCTATTGCAGTTGTTGTAATGATGTTTATCGATGAACCTGTATCGACCAAGACCCTCTTGAAAGGTAAGTTGTTGATTGCCACTACAATGTTTAGCGGAGGGTCTGGTAAGGTAGCAAGAACTGTCTTAATCTCATGGTCATAGAATCGAATTACAGGTTCCTGGCATTCTTGTACTTGTCCTACAAAGTGAGTGAATGCATTTGCATCTTGCGGTTGGAGCTCAATTGTCCTTAAAATATCCATTAGAGTCTCCCTATGCTTTGGGGACTATTGTATGAGCTCATAGATGGATAACTTAGCTGGAGTCATCTATAGGTTTTGCTCCAATCTACTCCGAATAGTCACCACAGGTCGCATTGGTGGACCTGGAAGGTTGTCTTGCCTTTGCCTAGGGGTGGCTGGGATGTTCATGGGAGCTACAAGTGGTTGCAGTTGACCATACCACCTAGTCCTTGTTGCTATGTTAACAATCTCAACCATCCCAATGCATCCATGGGTAGGTATGTCAGCTCGAACCTGATTGACTTGGGCCCCTTGCTCTCTAGGGGCCTCATGATTGGGCAATGGATTTTTGTATATGCCCATGTCTCTATTATCAGGAGCCAGTGGGTTGTCAACTTTGAGTTCTCCCGCCTCAATCATGTTTTGCACTTGATGCTTAAAACCAACGCAAGCCTCAATGTCATGCCCCGGTATCCTATGATAAGGGAAAAATTGATCTTCCCTATATCCTTTTGGCTTAGGATGGTTGGGATCTATAAGAGGTATATCAAGAAATCTGATCCTCCTGGCCTCGCTCAACTGATTAAATATTGATTGCATCGATTCTGTCAGAGGCATGAAATAACGAGGTGGCTTGCATTCTCGGTTTCTTCCCTGATTGTTCTTTTGGTCGTAATTGGTTGGCGGGGGATGTGCTTGATAGTTCTGGGGTTGTTGTGCACCCCCATCCTTGGGTGTAGCCAATATGACTTGATTGACTAGAGCAGGGTTGGCCTGCTTCTGCTTGTACTTGTCATTCTTACCATTCTTGTTCCACTCCTTTTTGTTTCAGATTTTAATGGTTCCCTCATCTACTTTTATTTCTTCGATGAGCTTGGCCTGTGCCAAAGCTTCCTCAAATGAAGGATACTACTGAAGTTGTAGTAAGAGGGAGATGTGTTTAGAGCAAATTTTGGTGAACATGCGAATGATCTCTTCTGTGGGAACGGAGAATGATAATTTTGCCATGACTTTTCTCCATCTATTCCCATAATCCATTACTGGCTCATCATCATATTGTTTCAAGTTGGCCAGGTCTGAAAGGTTTACCTTCTTCTTAGCACCAAAGGAGAAACGCTTTAGGAATGTGTTTACTAGTTGTTCAAATTTGGTTATGCTATGCTTAGGTAGTTGGTTGAACCATTGAGTGGCAGCACCTAAAAATGTCATTATGAATGTTCTTAGCATGAGAGCGTCATTGTCTTCAAGATGAAAATAGGCATTGATAAAATTAGTGACATGCTCTTGTGCATCCTCTTCACCCTTAAAATTTTCTAACCTAGGCATCTCAAAGTGCTTAGGATATGGAGGGCTAGGGATTGATGGGCACAATGGTTGGTTGTGTATTTTGCTTAATGTTGGTGAGTTTCCAACTGCCTCTTGTTTCTCAAAGGTTTTCATCTTTTCAGCAAGCTCTTGAAATGCCTTTGATGCATGGATTTCCTCCTCTTGTAAGCCTATTCGCAGTGGCAATGGAGGCAACTCTCTATCCATTTGATTTGTTCCATTTTCCTCCCTCCTACGAGGGGACTCAGGATTGTGATCCTGGTTTGTTGTGTTTGCCCTTCCCCCATTAGTTGGATTTTGTTCATGATTTGGTGGGGGATTTCATTGTGGGCTATCTTGTCTAGTGCACCTCTCCTTAGGTGAGTCGGCGCATCTAGTTCTTTGGTGGTCACCACCATTTGTCTGTAAATTGTTAAGAGCTAGCCACTCAGCCTGCTCTCTCAAACGTTGCTCATGTTGGCGCAAGAGTCTTTCTCTTTGTTTATCCTATTCGAGAGCTTCCACTAGCTCTCGCTCCTTACGTAATGCATTTTCTAACCATCGCATTCGGTCAGTTTGTGTTGTTACAGAAGACTCATGTTTATCTGACTCTGTTCTTGTTGTCTTGACTCGCAGGTTCCTCGAGGAGGTTTCTGTTGTATCTATACTCTTGCTAGCTAAGGTGACTTGTTCAGTGTACTGTTGAGTATCCCTATGATCAGACTCTAGGTTTCTACTATGGGGTCACTCTGAGGTACCCCCAGACTGAGAGATGTGTTTAGAAGTCATAGTTCGTGAGCTTCCAGATGTAGAGTTCTTAGTAGCTACAGTTCTTTGAGTTGGTCATGTAGGAAACCGATCCAACCCGTCTAGTTGTCTTGTTTTCCATGGTTGGTCTCGTGGGGTGCCATTCACTCCTATGAGGTCATAGTCTATGGGAATATTTCCTTTTGTGTGAAGGGTTTCTTCTATATGATTCCCATGACTAGATGTAGCTCTAGTTTCCTGCCCTTCAGTGGGTAGACCTATTTCATATGTTTCTTGTGAGTCTTGAGGTGTTGCAATTCTTGTTTGCCTTCTTGATGAAGAGGGATTTGTGGTAACATGTTTTCTCCATGTGGATGGAGATGTAGCAGTCTCGTCATCCCTATGTGAAGAATGAGTTTTAGAAACTTATTTATGTCCATGTGAGGAGGAAGCCCTTGAAGCTTCCTCACGTCTTTGAGATGTTTCTGTGTGTTTAGAGGAGGCCCTTGAGGTCTCCTCATGTCTCCTTGATGAGGATGGTTGTGAAGCCTCTTTTTGTTTATGTGACTTTGTTCCATGATGTGGTTCCTTGCTTGGGGTTTCTCGAGGAGATCCCCCAAGGGTTGAGTTATCACCCCTTAGGCTCGTGGAGCTACGTCTCACGGTCTTACGGGTAGGTCATTCAATGTTACTACGACTCCGCCTATGGGTATGAGTTGCTTCTGTCTCTCCCTCGGTATCAGACCGAGGGTGCTTACTTCTTGTTTTGACCATGTTGTCTATGAATTGATCTTTGCAATTTAGGAATAGCCACACAATACCAAACAAATGTTTATCTTGATTACCGATTTAAGTGTGCCCTAAACTGTTTGATGTGTTTTGATGTGTTGTTCTTTTGATTTCTTGCTCTTGTTCTTGGATTAAGAATGAGAAGACTCATCCATAGTGACAATCAAGTACACCCATGCCAAACATGATTTTCTCAAAAGAAGCTAGGGTACACCACTGAAGACCCAGTGGGGGGTTCGCCTAGCTCTTCCACTCTGAACCAATGATTGTTCCAATAGTGGGAGATAGTTTGAGCACAAGTAACTTAGTATCACTATAAATAAGTTTCCCAATCCATTTCTAGGAAGCTCTAGGGGGTAAACCAGTGGAAGGAGATGAATTCCAATGTCACTAGACTGAATTGAAGGTTGGTGATGAAATCCAACTCCCCAATGTTTAAATGAGACGTGCGTGTGTGGTGTTCATTTTAAGCTTGCGTAACATAAAGTGCATCATATAGCAGCAATGAATCTTTCCTATATGCCTAAGTGCAAAAATATGTTTCAATATTCAGAAAGATGCATGAACTACTATGATTTGTATGAGCACACTTTATTTCGTGCAGCTATGGCCTCTAGCAGGGCCTCAAAGCAAGCAAACAACATACAATGTCTAGCACGTTGGATTCTAGGGAAAATTTTTTAGGCATAAGCCATTGTTCCTAGCAACGCCTAGTGGAAAATTTAAAAGAAGATCTAAGATATGTGAAATGCTTAATTCTTTCTCCTTTTATTCTTTCAATTTCCAAACATAAATGTGCTTTAAGTTCTCTATTTTAGACACACAGAAGTAGATAGAAAGCTATAAAATATCAGATAAGCTATACCAACCTTTGATCCAGCTCAGAGAGTCGGTGTTTTGACCTCTGCTGCACTCCAGTTTTGGCCACTGTTGACCAGAGCGGCTGGTTCTTGGCCGTTGTAGCTCAGAGCGGCTAAAGCTCTATTGGTCGTTGTAGCTTAGAGTGGCTAGTTTTTGGTCGTTGTAGCTCAGAGCGGCTAGACCTGCACACAAAATTAAGTTAGTATTCCGACAAAAAATAAAAAAATTAGTGGAGGTCCCACTGTGATCGCCATCTGTAGCGACCCCGGGACGCACGCACCACTCTTTTACTCTACTTGCAATGTTATTAAAAACCCAAGATGAAATGGAAGACAAGGAAAAAGCATATAACATAGAAATAACAAATATGGATCTCTTTATTCGTATTGAAACTTGGTTACATGTCGGTCCCTCTTAGGGATACCCATTTCGATACAATAAGGTTACAAATAGGCAAAGAGTGCCCCTTTCATGAAGAGGTGGTGCGCTTATAAAGGCTTCTCGGTTCTGCACACGGAAATGTATGAGGGCTTACAGATGCCTCCTTCTCCAGGTCTATTTCCTAGAGGGATCCCTTTTGCTCTCGTATGTTGCAGATTTCGTTCGATGAACATGTGGCCCTGTAAGCAATGAAACAACAACACACGCTTAGATGTTCGAGAATGCCTCCCCGGATGAGGTTGTTAGTACTGAATATAACAAATGAAAGCAAATGCAAATTAGGCTAATGCTATGAATGCGAACGAATGAAATGATGCTATGCTAATGATATGCTAAACAAAATAATGAATCTAATGTCTAAAACCCTAAGCTAAGCCTACGGGCCACTGTCCAAGACAGTGACCACTAAGGTAAACCTCATCCTCTTTGCTCCAAAGCTATGGACCAAAGCTTGTATCTGATGTTGAAATAATGGTTGCTATGCTCTTCAATCCATCAGGGCTTCACCATACTCATGATCTCCAAGGGAACTCTCCGAGTCTCGAAAGCTCTCCTCAATGACCAAGATTGATGGATAAAATATCGATGATCCCTGGTGCTCTTAGGCTTGCACCTTTTATAGTGTGAAACCCTAGGTCTATGTCCAAGCCCTAGGAATGAATTTCTCATGCATAGTGTGAGTTAGCATGAGAAGATTTTTGTCTTTTCTATGTTTGGAGGCCAGTTAACTGAAATATAACTACCAATCTTGAGTCTCCTATGTGAACTGGTTGTTAGCATGAGAAGCTTTTGTCCTTTGTTTATGCTTGGAGGTCAGTTAACTAAAGTTTAAATGCAAACTCAAGTCTCCTATGTGAACTAGTCATGAAAAGGAATGCAAAGTTACTCCCGCTCACCTTTATTGCATGTAGACTACCACTTTCACCCATGATTAGGCTTGTTTATCGGTAAAACTACTTTTAGGGTTTAGCCATTATCATCTACAGTGACTAAGATCTGGTCATTGTCATCTATAGTGGCTAAGGTCTGGCCGCTCTAGGCTTGAGCGGCTAGGATCTGGCCACTCTTGGCTTGAGCGACTAGGCTTGGATGGCTTGAAAAGGCCCCAAATGAGTGGTGAGAACCACTATTGATGCTTGGAAAGTCCAATATTATGTCTTATGGTCTTATGAATGTGTCTAGGTGAGCAGCTCCCCTAAGCATGACATGATTTAGGTGTCTACAATTTCTTCCCAAATCCAAACTTTTCTAAAACCACAAAAAGAAATCCCATTTAACCTTATCATAGGCTTTACTCAAATCATGTTTTAAGATCATTGCTTTCTCTTTTCTTGATTTTTTTGAATGTATAACTTCATGAGCTACTATGATCCCATCCAGATTTTTTCTCCCTTTCACAAATCCTCCTATTCTGAAATAATTTTATCTAACAGTGGCCTTAATTGATTCACCATCACTTTGGAGATAATATTAGATGTCATATTACATAGGCCTATTGGCCTAAAAGAATTAAATAATTCATCCTTCTTTTTTGGAATTACGGTAAGATATATTGCATTTATTTTATAAGGTATGCATTGTTTTACCCTAGACTATTCCATTACCACTAATAAATAATCCTTTAAAATATCCCAATTATGTTGGTAAAAATTTTTAGAGAGCCCATTTGGACCTGGGATTTATCCTTATTAAAATATAAAACAGCTAAATGAACTTATTCTAGAGTAATAGGCTCCATCAGTTTCCTATTGTCTTCATTTGTTATAACTAAAGGTACATCTTGAAGAACTTTATCATTAAGAACTTTAGTCTCCTTTGATCCTATAATATTATGATAAAAAAACTTTACCTCTTTTTTATTTCACTCTGATCTTCAATCCAAATCCCTTCTATTGATTAATCTACTAATTCTAGAGGTTGATCTTTGTACTATAGCCATCCTATGAAAAACCTTTGTATTTTATCTCCTTCTTTTAACCAAGTCTGTCTTGATTTTAATATATAGAATTTATCTTCCTTACTCAAAATATTATGATATTCACTAAGCAAATCCTTTTCCTCTGAGCTTCCCTTATGTAATTTTGAAAGTTTATATTTTAGTTCTTCTTTCTTCTAAAAATATTTCCAAAAGTGTTTTTGTTCCATTCTTTTAATCTAGATGTCATAGATTTTATTTGTTTTGGAAGAGCATACAACCCACCATTTCTATAATAATTCCATGCTTGTGCTATCATATCAACAAATTAGGATGGTCTTCCCACATATGCTCATATTTAAAATATGATCTTTTTTTGAATTCACTTACCACCATTTTAACTCTTATTGGCTAGTGAACTCTTATTGGCTAGTGATTTGAACCAATCCTTATTAAGGTATTAATTTTAGCATAAGTTCCTTCATCTAGCCAATGATATGAGGGTTTGTATTTGTGTATTTTATTTACCATTAGGTTCTGGTCTCTCCTGTTGTCTTCTTCAAAATCAACCTCCCATATATTATTGTTTTGAATAAAGGTTGAGCAACTTCTCATACTTTGGGTTAATTTCCTAATTTTCCTAAATTTTTCATCCATATTGGTTATGGCATTAAAATCTCCAATTATCATAAATTGGGTTTCTTGGTATTTACTTCTCATAAAGGCTTCAATTCCACTCCAAAATTCTAATCTACCTGGTTGATTTGTAGGTCCTTATGTATTGATAATGATGAAATGAATATCTACAAAGTAGCAAGTGACTAAAGAGGTCATTCAATGCCTATTTTTATGAATGGTTACACATGAGGTTCTAGAAGGATTCCATACATAACTTTCATATATTTTCCATACAACTTTTCAAGAGTAGGTATTATTATTCTATTTCTAATATTCTTTCAAAATTTTATTTTTCATCATATTTATCCTCTCTTGGCTCTACTATAGAAGCTTTTGACTTTTCCTGCTTATTTTTTGATATTTCTTTATTAATGATAGAGGTATTAACTTCTAAAATTGTATTATTTTTACCAATTTTTTCTCCTAAATGGTTCATGGTACTTCAAGAGAGTCTTAAAAATCTAATGAGACACATTCCTTAGGTTTATCGAGAATATTCTTTCCTAAATCGCGATCATACTGAGTAGACGGTTCCTTGTTAATATGTTGAACTTGTTTTACTATTTCCTCTAAGTTTTGATCTACTTTTTCTTCATTGGCTAAAGCCTCAAAAGAGTTGGTATTTCTTCCAATATCCTTCCTTATTGGTCTTTGTTGTTTATTTTCTTTCATTTTTCTAGATCTATTTTTTGGAAGTTGAAAACCATCTTCATCCATATCCATTTGTAAGTTTCTCTTGCGGTTTTCTACATATGATTCTATTAGGATTTTCTTAGGGCATGATCTCTTAGTATGCCCCACCTCATGACATCTACATATAAAATATATGTTTTCATAATCTATGGTTTGGATCCACATGTTATCCCCATACTTAAGAATAATTTATTCTAGTAAAGCTTTACTTATATCAATCATGACCAATATCCAAGCATAAATAGCCAAGAATCCATATTTCATAGTATCTAAAATCTCAAGGAATTATCCTAGAGTGTTGCATATTGCCTTGAAGGTATCTATTTTACAAAATTCAATAGATAACCCGAACAACCTAACCCAGACTAGTACTAGGGATAAATTTATATTTTAAGATGAAAATCCTTCATACCAATAGGTAAGGAAGAGTATTGCTCTGATATGGCAAACGCCTTTGATCGAGTTAATATCTATTTTGTAGAACAGGTCCTACAAAAGTTTGTATTCCCACATCAGATCATTAAGTGGATAGGAGCATGCATAAAAAATCCATGGATAGCCCCCTTAATAAATGGAGAACCAACAAATGTTTTTTAAGCTACAAGGGTAATTAGACAAGGGTGTCCACTACCACCATACCTTTACATCATTTTAGTTGAGACTCTTGGAAGATTAATTAACCATATTCAAAGAGATAAAAATAATAGGGATAGAGGCTTCAGTAGGATGCAAAGTTGTAATACATGCCCAATATGCAAATGATATAATTCTTCTAGGTGAATCCACCAAGAAAAATATTATAAAATTCAAGCAATACTTGTATTGTTTCACACAAGCTATCAGGGCTCATATAAACACTCAAAAGAATCAGTTTTATACACAAAATATTGCAGCAAAAGAGTCAAACTCTTTTGCACTATCCTAGGATTTTGTTCTGGCATAGAAAAAACTTTATATATCTAGGAGTGCCCATGAGCTTCCACATCAAAGCCTCAGACTGTTGGACCCCAATATTAGACAAGATGGTTAGGATGATACAAAGTTACAATAATAGTTGGCTCAGTCTTGTAGTAAAGGTAGTGTTGATCAAATCAGTGTTAGCTTCTCTTCTATTCTATCAACTATTAGTATATCATGCTCCTAATTTTATTTTGTAAAATTCATATGGAATCATACACAACTTCCTATGGCAAGGAGGTAGGAAATCAGAAAGAAAAAAATTCCACTTGGTCAATTGGGAGATGGTCACCAAAAGTAAAATTCAAGGAGGATTGAAAATCAAAAAAATAGAGATAGTTTAGAAAGCATTGGGAGCAAAACTTCTTAAAAATTTGCTTAAACACAATCAAGCATGGCAGTGCATACTAGTCAGGAAGTATGTAAATAATCAAACATGTATTAAAATCCTCAAATACATAGAAAAAATTCCTAGAGCCTCGTTGGTTTGGAAACATATAGTGGCTACAAAGAGCATAATAGAGGATAGAATTACTTGGCTATTGGAAGATGGTAAGTCAATTAATTTATGGGAGGACTCGATCCTGGGAAATCCACCATTAAGAGAGAGAACTCCAATCAAATTGCAGGATCACTGGGAAAGCCAAAGAATACTCAAATTAAGTGACTTGTTTTATTGGACCTTAGAAACTCTGAACTGGATCTCCCCTCACATTCCATATCAGCTTCAAGGAGATTGGAATTATTTTGAGTCCCATGTGGTGAGCATTAGACATCTTCATCCCACGATGCTATACAAACTTATTTTGGGTAGCATCAATAGTAATGGGGAATACTCAGTGCATCTAGGAGTTCAACATTAGTATATTGGGTCTGTCAACAAAAAATTATTGATATTGTGGAAAAATAGAGCACCACCTAAAATATAAGTATTCAACTAGCTAGTCTCTCAAAATAAAATCTTAACAGGTGATAAACTGCAAAAGAGGAGCATAGTTGGGCCTCATGTTTGTTACAGGTGCAGGAAAAATAGTGAAACAAATTTCCATCTTTGTTTGAATGCCCAAAGGCAATTTCAATTTTGTTAGGAATAACAATAATTCTTGGTATTTTCTACTCTAGAAGGTTAACAATAGACACATGTTTTACCAAGTGGAACAAAGAATATAAATATAAACTAACAAGTAAGTCCCTTGCGAAATATCTATGGAGATCTATACAAATTTTGTCATCTAGAACATCTAGTTGGATAGAAACCAAAAGATTTTTTAAGGTAAAAAGAAGGACAAAAAAACTCTAATACAAAGGATAAAAGAAAAATTAGTTCTAAATGTCAAATTTAGTTTTTTCACTAGCATTATGAAGAATATTTGTCACCCACAGAAGGAAGAATGATCTACCAACTTAATATCCAAGCTTTCTTAACATAAGGAGGATGTTGAGCAAATAATTCTTTGCCTGACATATGTTTTCTAGCACTCTTCTTTTATGGTGCCTCCAAGTCCAACCTCAATCAAGCAACGATAGGGGGACTGATTCTTACAGGATCTTGAAATATCCTGCTCAAATACATGATCATCTTGGGAATAAAATCTAACTATGTGGAAGAGGCTATTGGATGTGAAATTGGATTAAATTGGTGGTAAAGCAACGAATCACTCAGGTCATAGTTTACAGGGATTCTAAACTGATAATAATAGCTCTTGCCAAAAATAAATATTTTAGATCTTTACAATTGAATATTATTCAAGATAGGATTAGACAACTAGGCAAGATAACTGGCAAAATATCCTATCAACATGTAATGTGAGAATTCAGTAAAGATACTAACACACTAGTGAATCAGGAAATAAATATAGCCCCTGGTTATTACCACCAAATAGTCAATAAGTAGAAGGGTGGGGTGGTATGTGAGGATGATGAGGACTCCAATAATGAGATCTTTTTTATCTTCATGTTTTATTTTTTAGAATGCTCTGTTCCCTTCGATCTCTCTGATTAGAGAACTTTGTACCTTTTTGTTGAGTAAATAAATATTTTCCTTTAAAAGATAAAGGAAGAGTCCTACTCATCCCATAAACCAAAGACCCCCTTTTAGGAATTTTTCTCTTTATTCCGTAGAACAAAAAATGTCTAGGAAGAAACCTTTGGGAAGAAAGGATAGAATCACTCCTAGAGACATCCAACTCCTGTCAATCTATTTTCTCAAGGCTGAAGCCCCTAGCCAATACCCATTAAATTTACCAAAAATTGCCTTATCTTGAAGCAACAAGAATATCTCTAAGGTGCACTCACTAACCTCTACCACTAGAAATGATTCTAAGGATTTAACTATAAATGGGTCCATGGAAAGGAAACTAAAACTCAAAATTTATTGAAATTTATCAGAATGTCCTATAGTAAATATAATATTTGATCAAAAATTTATAATAAATTTCATGAAAAATCTCTATGATAAATAAGGAAAAAAATACTTAGCTAAAAATTTATATCTAGATAGAATAGATTGACTCACTGAAGTCATAGCGCTTCATTGCTCTTCCCATCATCCCAAATCCTAGTTGACAAGTATTTGCAATTCTATTTTTTGTGACTTGAAAAATCATCATTGTCCTTGTTCTATATGGTTGACTTTATAGGGTCATATATCCCTCAAAATTAATTGGATTTCTTCATATGACCACTCATTTTAGAGTTATTCAAATTTTGAACAATTTGGTCTAAGAATAAGCTGAATTGGATAACTCTTCATGAAGATATGGTTCCTAAAAGATGAGATATTTTAAAAAAATACCCTGATCCTTCGCAAAGTGACTAACAATGCCATTTAGACTTAGATATAATATGAAATACATAAAAATAACTAATTTTTCATCCTATAGAATATATGCTCACATTCAAGCACTTTTAAAATGCATTTAGCAAATTTCATATCAATTTGAGATAATTCAAGTCTTTTCCTATGATCATCATTAATCTTGACCAATTCAACACCTATTCCTAAATCTAACTCCATAGGAAGTTTCTAATTAACCTACATAATATTCTTGTATAATATTAATATTAAAATAAGATCTAAATTTCTACCTCAAATCAACGTATTTCACTTTATTAGTAGGGGTAAACAAGGCAGTCTACGTGTCCTTTGGATTGTATATCCACATCAATAGGTTCATCATGCAACATCAAATTACTTAGTATAGTGAAATCCATCTTAGGTGACAACTTAGGTTTCTCTCCTTTTAGTTTGATTTTTCAAATAAGGGCTCCTATTTCCCTCTTAAATATCATTACCTATAAATACCTTTATTTTCATTTGCCTAACCACTTGTAGTTAGCAATAATATTTTTCATGTCCTACCCCTCACTTCACCTTGATTTTTTAGTTGGTTTGGATTTTGAGCTAACCCATGTGTAGACACGAAAAATTGACCCACTTTCAGTGGGCAATCTTCCTTGTAACCCCTAAGAGGTCCTCAACCCCTGCCAAGAGCAAGGGAAGACCTCTTTGCCCCTCCTTTTTGTTTTCTTTTGTCTTTTAGCGAAATCGTGCCCCATTTTCACGAGGCGCGACTTCGCACAAGCGATATCGCGCCCGTTAGGATGGGGCGTGACTTCGTTGTTTTAACTTATTTTTTAATTTAATTTTTATTTTATTCTTTTTGGCCCGCTTAGACCCAGGTTTAAACCCTCCAACGTGTTTTGGCATCGGCTTTGGGTTTATTTTGCCCACTTTTTTCCTCTGATTTCATCTATAAAAGGAAGGATGTTCTTGCTTAATAATATATGCAAGTTTTTGATATGTGATCTTAATGCGAAATTTTGATTATTGATTAAGCTCAAAATTTTTATGATAGCTCGCTCTTCTTCCTTTGCTTTCTTCTACTGCAAGCTAACCTCGAAGTGCGAATTTTGGATTTGATCTTCTATTGCGTGGATTGGATTGATTGGATTTTGTGTGACTTGGTGGATTCGTGGTGTGGTTCGGAGAGATAGAGTGCCCGCTTGGATACTTCAATCTTCTCTGCCTACTTCTGTGATGTCCATTAGGGTTTGCTTACTTTGTTTCGACATTTATTTCATCTTCCTGCATTCGCTTTTTATTTTTTGTTAGTCTACAGTGATATCGTGCCCGGCATTAGCGAGGCATGACTTCGCTTGCCTAGATTAGGGTAAACCAGTCTGTAGAAGCGAAATCGTACCTCGTCTAGGTAGGGCGCGACTTTGCTATTACGTTATCATGCCCGCTCTAGGTGAGGCATGACTTTTCTCGAGAGCACATCGGGGGCAATTTCAAGATTCTATTTTCACTATTGCATTCCATTTGGCATCTAGATCATACTGCTGCATTCTGTTTTCTATTTTTTATTACTGCATTTTTATTTTATGATTAATCATCCAAAGGTCAATTTCTACTTTTGTTTTAAAAGGTCATCTAAAAGGACCTAGGGGGCTTGATTGTTGCACCTCCAAGGACTATTACATAATGGCCTAAGCAGGCCCCCTAATGCTAATCCCATTTTCAAGTGTTTTATGAGTTATTTTGCAGAAATAGGTATTTTTGATATCATTGGACAAGAGGCAGAAAAAGCTAAATCAACCACCAATCTAGATAAGTGCTCTAATCATTTTATTGGTTGAATATCTGATCTAATTATTGATTCTTAGGCATCTAAAAGTGAAAAGCATTTAGTTTGCATCTAGGGATAATTTATATGCATTTATTTTGTGTATTTTCTGCTTTAAAGGTTTTCTGAAATAAACCCTAGGTTAGTGAGCATTCAAAATAAAGAATCATATTAGGTTAGCTCTTGTATGCCTGCATTCTATTTTCTATTATTATATTCTGCATTGTCCTTTATCTTTCCTAGTTTAGAACTAGAAAGGCCAAACTTAGGTGTTTTTCTTAAAATTGAATACATCAAACATTCCTGAATATCCTGAGGACTTGGAGTGAGTCCTTAAACCATTCCTGGTGAACCCTTCCCCCTAGCACCGAGTGTAGAGTACAACATACCCCCATGGTTCACCCCACAAAAGGTTCTCTCCTTGCGGATCCAACCTTTTGTTTGGGAATTGTACATGGTAGGGCAGTTTTCCCCCTCTACATATTTGGTGAACCCGACGTGAACACCTCATTTTATTTCAAACACTAAGCAAGATCATTAATTCTATTTGAAAAATATTTAAGTAATTAAAATTTTCTTGTTAGTGTTTTCCCCTATTTGTTTTTCACTACTTCTAATGGCTCCTTTCCTTAGAAGTCAGAGGAAACAACTAGAGTCTGATTATGTTCCTTTGGAAGATGATCAGATTGATAGGGAAGACCCTAATGTAGATCCAGAAGAGCAAGAAGAGGTAGACATGGAAACTGAAACTAATCCTGATCCTTTTGTTGGACCTAATGGTAGTTATGTCTTTTCATCATTTGATCACATTTGGGAATTCATGAAAGCTCATAAGGAAAAACTATTGGAATATGTAGAACGAGAAGCTCATCTTGAAAAAGAGGATGCTACTCCTTCCCCTCCCAATAGGTCTCCTTTGCTTCATCATGGCATTCCTACATCTCAATCCTTGCATCAAAACAATTTTAAGAACCAAGTGACTTGTGCCACTACTAATACCACCAATGTTGGAGGGAATCTGCAAGTCTCTCTAACTAATAGTGGCCCAAAAAATTATTCTCAATTTCCTCCTTCATCCTCTAATATCAACACCATTGCTTCTATTCCACCAAATTTTAGTTATCCACAAAGTGCCACATACAACCAAAGTATCCAAAACTTGAATCAAACATCAGGATTTCAACATGCATACTTTCCTCCTTTGGGAAGTCTGGGAAACATACATAGTAATTCAGAGATGCAAAATTTGGCAAGTGTAGTGAATCAGTTGGTTTCAAGGATGGACATGATTCAACCTTCAGGGTTTACATACAATTATAAGGAAATGTGTAGTCAACCATTGGATCCTATTGTTGCTGCTAGACCTTATCCTAAGCATTTTTCTATGCCAATATTGCCAATCTATAAAGGGACTGAAGATCCAATAGAGCATTTAAGAGGATTCAGAATAGCTTGCCATGATATTATTTATGATGATATGCTCTTATTGAAAACATTTCCAAAGAGTCTTGCTAGAGTGGCATTAGAGTGGTATTATCGATTGCCCAACTATTCTTTGAAGAGTTTTGAGAAGACTGCAGAGATGTTTGTTCATAAATTTAGTGCTTACATTGAAAAGGAAGTGACTATGAGAGATCTATATGATTTAAAACAAAGTAAAGAAGAAAGATTTTCAGAATTTTTAGCTCGTTGGAGAAGTTTAGTTGGTCGATTAAGACAACCTGTGTCTCAAAAAGATATGCTTGATATATTTATTGGTAATTTACAAGAACAATTATCTTATGCTCTAGAAACTACTACTATCACATCTTTAGATCAAGCAATTGAGTTAGCAAGAAAAGTGGAACAAGCTCTCATTAGAAGAGGTCAACTTAAGGTTAAATAAGATAAGCCAATTAAGTCTCAACATAAGAATAAGCATATAGGAGGCAATAGTGATAGTAGGCCTGTTAACAATGTCAATAACAACCTACAAAATATTGTACTTCAGAAGCCTCCTCAAAGGAATTTCACAAGACTTAATATGCCTATGGAAGTAGTTTTAAAACAACTATTGGATGCTAAGGCAATAGAATTACCTCTAGTAAGACAACCAAATACTACAACTCATTGGTATAAGGTAAATCAATATTGCACTTACCATAGAGTAGAAGGACATTGGATGAACACTTGTAAGAAGTTGAAGCATGTGGTTCAAGATTTGATTGATGCAGGATGCATTGATTTAGGAAATCTCCAATCAACAAGTAATCAAACTCCTACTCAACAAGTTCCAACAATGAATCAAGACATGGGGATATTTAAGGATCCCCTACCAAAGCATGAGCAACAAACAGCCAATCAGGTGGCTCATCAAGATGATTCCCTATACCATAGTAATGTGGTTGGTATGGTTGGGGTAACTACAAGGAAATAGGCTTAGAATCAGCAACATCAGCAAGGATAGAGTTTAGTATCTCAACCCAATTTAATTTTAAAGGAGAATCAGAGAAGAGATTCAGCTACAAGGATTCCACCTATAGTGTTGAGACCACAGTCACAGGTTTCATTTGATCTTCAGAAGTAGTTAGCTAGTACTCCAACAAAGATATCAGTGTTAGAACTTTTGTAGACTTCTCCCGATCACAAAAATGCTTTAATGAAATTTTTACAACAATCTATTTTCCCAGATATCCCTCCTGATGCCATAGTTGACACCATAGGTTCTTTTGGGATACATCATGTCTCATTCTCAGATGATGATAAACCTTCCTCAAACTTACATGGAGATTCATCACTTTACATCACCACACTTATTGGGGATACCCTTATCAAGCGAGTTTTGATTGATAATGGTTCATCCCTCAATTTGTGTACATATCAATTCTTTCAAAAATTTGGATTAAAAGAGGAAGATTTAACAAAAACTGATATCATCATTAAAGCTTTCAACAATGAGTCCCAAGAGGCCTGTGGTGTCATATCTCTTCCCTTAAAAGTAGGGCCGAGAATATTGGATACTTTGTTTTATGTGGTACATTGTCCTGCATATTTTAATCTTCTTCTTGGGTGACCTTGGATCCATGCAATGAAGGTTGTCCCTTCTACTTTTCATCAATGTCTCAAGTTTGAATTCAAGAATCAAGTTATCACCATTTCGGGTGACCCTCGACCATTTGAATTCTGTTCAAATATAGAGTTAGCTCAAATAGATTCTTATTCTTGTCCTTCTATTTCTTCAACAATTTCTCCATGTTCCTCATCTCAAATTTTTGAGCATCTTCAAAGTTTAAAAGTGAGTGAGGAACATAAGACCCATTCTTTCTCCTTGGATCATGATAATCAGTTTCTTCAAGAGCCTCTTCTGGATCTAGCCAAGCTACCACCTTCACCCCGAACTATGGGCTTACCTCATAAGAAGGGTGATGTTATACACATTGGCACGTGTGCTTTCATATTCGGAGGTATGGCTTCCGAAGAGAAGCTCCATGGTAGCAACCCATCTCTCAATGAGCGCTCTTTTGCTCAATGCTATCTCACTAATGATTATCCCCTTCCTAAGAAGATCCTATCCAGTATGGGATATGCAGGTAAAGGATTGGGACCACAACATAAGGGTATTCAAGAACCCTTGGATGTTGATATTTGGCCTGGGAGATGTGGTATAGGTTTTATACCTAATAAGAATCAACCTCTACCTTTTGAGGATGATGACCATCTTATGACTTATGCAGAATACATGGAATATCAAAAGTTGTCAATAGATGATAATAAAAGTGTTAATTTTTCTTTTCCTCCAAAGATAATGTCTTGTAATATGGTTGATTCTGTCCATTCTAAAAATAACATTGTTTTTGTTCAAGAAAATGATGAATCTTTGTATGATGTCTTTTATGCTAAAAAGAATGGTGCTATTAGAAAATGTTGTGATTATCGTGCCATGGATGTTGAACGAAGAGCCTTAAAAGAGCTTCTCCATGATTTTGAGGATGTATTCGATCCAACACCTCATGGCACACCTATTTATTTTGATAAGATGTATGGTGCATTTAGACTTTGCATTGATTTTAACTCTCCATAACAAAAAAAATTATCATATAGTTGCATCTTCATTTTCCATTTGCATTCACCTGCTTGCTCATATTGCATTATTGCTTGTCATCCTTGCATGATTTCTTGACATCTAACTTAACACCTTGCATGTTTGCCTATCATAAATGCATGATTGATTGTTCATGATTGCTTGCTCATATAGATTTTGGGGATCTTGCGACAATGGCATGTGATGATACCTAGTTAGGTCATAGCTCACATGCATTGCACTTCTCACTAGGACTATGATGCCTAGCAAGATCCCCCTAGGGATTCTTTCCTTCCTTATTCTTTTCTTCTTATGATCGCTTCTTCTCCTTTTCTCGATTCCTTCATTATGCTGAAAACTCTTGTTGCACAAAGTCTTCTTAAAATCCCTATCTAGGATAGCACTTGCATACTATTTTTACATATATTACACCCCACATGGGATATTTATACATCCTAGTGGGTATTGCACTATTCATGATCTTCTATCGGGTCATACTCTCTTTTGACTCAGCAAGCTCAACACCCCATTACAGGATAAGCTCCTTGGTCATTTTCAGTAGACCTCGACATACATCCTAGCGGGTAATCACCTCACAACAGTCAATAAGGGAGCAACCACCCATAGTGGGTCAAAACTCCACACACACTTTTTCACATTAATGCAAGTGCTATACCCATAGCGGGTCTAGCTATCTCGTTAATATGATCTATAGTGTCTAGCTACACTGGTTCGTTGCAACCTACGCTAGTCTTATACTATGGATCATTCATTCTTCTCATTTTCTGATGGTTGACCTTTGGACCCCCTATTTTCTCTTCTTCTTCTCTTTCTTCTTTCTTCTTCTCTTTCTTCTTTCTTCTCTCTCCTTTATTATCTTCTTTATTTCTCTTGTTTTATCTTGTTTGATTTCGTTCCTTCTTCCTCCTTCTTGTTCTCACCTTTTTTCATTCATTCATCTTCATATAGTTTGCCTTAGGATAGTTTGCATACATAAAAACACTTAAAATAAACAAGTAAAACATATAAAAAACATGCATTAAATCATTACACATAGAACACATAAAATCATAATAATATCCGTAGCTATGTATTACTCATAGGAAAAAGAGTACATCATGTGAGGTTGGTGTACCATAATCTAGACTCGGTACACTCAACCTAGGGATGCACACCATAATAAAAAATTGGTGTGTCATCCCGATCCCTAGCCTATCCTCTCCTAGCTCTGAGAGCCAACTCCCTCTAGCCCTCCCTGAGGTGGAGGTAACCTCGATTGAATCACCGACTACTGAGATGTCATCGATACCCATGATCGGGATCATGATCTACTCACTGATCGAAGGGATGGAGGAGGCTCCATCCTCCACTCTAGAGGGACAGTTGCATAGTAAGCTACCTCAAAAAATGTGGCCCTTCGAATAGCTACCTCCAACCTATCACCTATCCACTGTAGCTCCACCTGAAGGAGCTGCACCACATCCCCTACCTAGATGCTCCCAATGATAGCCATACCCTCAGCCCTAGCCCATTGGGACTCTCCATCCAGTAGAGCCACCTCTCCCTAGAGTTAGGTAGCCTCTACCTATGCCCTATCCCTCTCAACCTACAACTGGGCCATCTATGTCTAAAGAGAAGCTAGTTGTACCCATAGCTCCTCTATCCCCTAGCTCTAGCCTCCCACCACTACTGATGTGGATGCCTCCCTAGGGTCTCTAACCTATGGCCCCTATATATATGTGGGGCATCTCTCACTCCTCCCTCTTTAGTCCCTACTGATGGGATGGTCTCCTCTACCACCTAGATCTAGACCCATGTCAGCCTCTATCTCGACACAATAGGATCCTACTATTCCCTCTCTATGGCCCTATGAGCTACCTCTCAAAATACCCACTGCATGCCTAGGTCCATCACCTAGCACCTCTATACTAGTATAAGTGGGGAGATCCTCTAGGGCATGACTCCTCTATACCACCACCTATACCCGATGGCCACCCCTACATCACCTACCCCTAGGTCAACGTAAGGAGGATCATCTATATCCTCCTCAACCCATCTAGTGAGGTCTAGCTCACCTCCAACCCCTACTAGATCTTAGGTCACCCTCGATACCAGTAGTCCCCTAGGTCTAGGACTCCCTATAAGATCCTAAACTACCATAAGACTCGATCAAACCTGAATACCTCTAGCTCTCCCCTCTTTGACCTCAGCCATATGATCCTCCTCACCCTAACCAACTCTATCCTATCATATACCCAGCCAGGGTGAAGCCTCCATGGTCACCATATGAGTTACGCATCTCGAAGCTCATCGATCACCCACCTAGCTAGTGGTAGGTTCCCTACATAGGCCCTCATGGTCCTCTCTAGGGATCTCGACCATCTGTATGTTATTGGCCACTCTAGGTTAAGAAATGGTCCTAGTAGTGCTAATGGTCTTCACACCATGATGTGCTCCCAACACCACACCTAGAGCAAAGTCATACAAACTAATCATGTACACCACTTATACATGATATTGTACAATATCCTATATAAGCAAGCCAACACATAAGGGCCCCATGCAAATCAAACCTCCTAATATCGCATGTCTACTACTACTCCCACCAGTACCCATGGCAAGTATCATCTACTAGTGTGGCATGTCAAGAGACCAACCACAACCCCTAAGAGCACAATGATCAGAGGGTCCACTCCATAGCGACCGACTAGGTCATCAACTACTATGGTGCCCTCTCACACCTAGTGGGTAAAACCTATAGAAAACCACTGAAGAGTGGTCACCTTTCCTCATGCTCCATAGACCTCTCTCCCCCTGATGGGGATCCTCAAAATCTACCACACATCCTCTAGTGTGATGGTCATCTCCCCTATCGATAACCAAAAAGTGGAAGTCTTCGGATACCACCTCTCTGCTAGGGTGGTCAACATCACCCTATCTATCTCTATCCATGGCATCCTCACCACATGGTCCAAGCCCCACCACCTCTAGTCTATCCCTCTCTACCTACCCTAGAGCATCCATCTCTACTAGAGCCCCTACCCACCACTCTCGACTCTCGAGAATACCTAGCTGCATTCACAAAATAAAATTTAATTAGTTCCATAATAAAATTAAAGGAATTAAAATTAATTCAACATCATAATATTAAGCATACAAAAATTACAATTCAAAAATTGCACTTCGGGTTTACTTATTTTTTATTTTCTTTTTTTCTCTCTTTTTTCTTTCTTTTTTTTTTTTTTTTTTTTTTTTTCCTATATTTTGCAAAGTCGCATCCCATTTTTGGGATGCACGACTTCACTTTCATAAAATCACCCACTATTTTTTAGGTATGACTTCACAAAATCATGCCCTATTTTTTTTGGGTATGATTTCACCATGCTTCACCCAAGGTGAAATCATGGTCAGGCTACAAATTTGCACTCAGATCATGGCACAAAATCCATTAACTTCTATGATGAATTCCCCAAAAATCCCTCAAAACCCTAATTAAATTATAAAAAATGAGATAAAATTATGCATGAGGAGAGTCAAAAGTGATCCTTACCCATTCTCATGCCTCGACCTCACCCCTCATGATCATCACTTGATGAACTAGAAGCGCCATCATCTTTTCTCTCCCAGAGCTCTATTTTCTCTCCTCTTCACGATAAAAATGAATTAGGGTTTTACCCCTTTTTACCTTTTTAAACCCTATTTTTTGTTTTTTTTTTACCCCTTTTGCTTCGCTCGATTTTCTCTCTTTCTCTCTTCTTACATATCAGTTCTTTCGAGTTTTTATGAAACATTCTTTTTCATAAAAACTCGAGGGGGCACCCCAACCTATAGAGGCATTAATGTCCCTAATGCCTCGATTTACATGTAAAATTAAAAGTGTTCGAAATGACACCATTTTTGCACCACTCCTTTCTTCTAAACCAACCATCCCATTTTTACTTGTTGTTGTTTCCTAGTGTGTGTGCCTACATCCTTTCTTTGATGCATTTAATAGGCCATAAATGCATCAAAGAGGGGGTAAAATGTAGACACAAAAAATTGACCCACTTTCAGTGGGTAATCTTCCTTGTAACCCCTAAGAGGTCCTCAACCCTTGCCAAGAGCAAGGGAAGACCTCTTTGCCCCTCCTTTTGTTTTCTTTTATCTTTTAGTGAAATCGTGCCCCATTTTCATGAGGCGCGACTTCGCGCAAGTGATATCATGCCCCATTAGGATGGGGTGTGACTTCTTGTTTTAACTTATTTTTTAATTTAATTTTTATTTTATTCTTTTTGGCCCGCTTAGACCTAGGTTTAAACCCTCCAACGTGTTTTGGCATTGGCTTTGGGTTTATTTTTCCTACCTTTTTCCCTTCAATTTTATCTATAAAAGGAAGGATGTTCTTGCTTAATCATATATGCAAGTTTTTGATATGCGATCTTAATGTAAAATTTTGATTATTGATTAAGCTCAAAATTTTTATGATAGCTCACTCTTCTTCCTTTGCTTTCTTCTACTACAAGCTAACCCCAAGTGTGAATTTTAGATTTGATCTTCTATTGCATGGATTGGATTGTTGTGTGACTTGGTGGATTCATGGTGTGGTTTGGAGAGATAGAGTGCCCGCTTGGATACTTCAATTTTCTTTGCCTACTTCTATGATGTCCATCAGGGTTTGCTTACTTTATTTTTAGTATTTATTTTCATCTTGCATTCACTTTTTATTTTTTATTAATCTACAATGATATCGCATCCGACATTAGTGAGGCATGACTTCGCTTGCCTAGATTAGGGTAAACTAGTCTACAGAAGCGAAATCATACCCCATCCAAGTAGGGCGTGACTTTGCTACTGCATTATCACACTTGCTCTAGGTGAGGCATGACTTTTCTCGAGAGCACACTAAGGGTAATTTCAAGATTCTATTTTCATTATTGCATTCCATTTTGCATCTAGATCATATTACTGCATTCTTTTTTTTTCTATTACTACATTTTTATTTTATGATTAATTCTCCAAAGGTCAATTTTTAATTTTGTTTTAAAAGGTCATCTAAAAGGACCTAGGGGGCTTGACTGCTGCGCCTCCAAGGACTATTACACAGTGGCCTAAGTAGGCCCCCTAATGCTAATCCCATTTTCAAGTGTTTTATGAGTTATTTTGTAGAAATAGGTATTTTTGATATCATTGGACAAGAGGCAGAAAAAGCTAAATCAACCACCAATCTAGATAAGTGCTCTAATAATTTTATTGGTTGAAGATCTGATCTAATTATTGATTCTTAGGCATATGAAAGTGAAAAGCATTTAGTTTGCATCTAGGGATAATTTTTGTGCATTTATTTTGTGTATTTTCTGCTTTAAAGGTTTTCTGAAATAAACCCTAGGTTAGTGAGCATTCAAAATAAAGAATCATATTAGGTTAGCTCTTGTATGCTTGCATTCTGTTTTCTACTATTATATTATGTTTTTGCATTGTCCTTTATCTTTCCTAGTTTAGAACTAGAAAGGCCAAACTTAGGTGTTTTCTTAAAAAAAAAACATCAAACATTCTTGAATATCTTGAGGACTTGGAGCGAGTCCTTAAACCATTCCTGGTGAACCCTTCCCCCTAGCACCGAGTGTAGAGTACAACATACACCCCCATGGTTCACCCCACAAAAGGTTCTCTCCTTGCGGATCCAACCTTTTTTGGGGGATGGTAGGGTAGTTTTCCCCCTCTACACAATGGTAGTAAAACAACCCCCATATATATTTTTTATTATATTAGAGGAATGGATAACATATTACAATTTTCAATACCTCTTTGTGGGTTTGAATCTCACTCCTTGTCACCACTATAACCTCCAGTTGCATTGGGGTAAACCTTTTACATAGCTAGTGATGCTGATGTGACACACCCACTAGTACTACGAGGCCTGAGTAATTGGAACCCTGATCTCTGTGCTCCTACAAAAGTGTTTTTACCATTGAACCAAACCCTCAGATCCAAAACAACCCCCATATTATAACTCAATCATGTGTTATTATTTCTTTTTGAGAAAAAAGGTAAAAATTTTATTGAAAAACTCAAATTATACATTTACTGTTGATAACCTACCTTTCTTTGCAAGGATCAAAATGCAGCACAACTTTGTTCCTTTGACTGTCCAACTTTTAGAAGTTTTAGTCCCTATTGGATGACCCCTAAAGGTGTTCCATTTACCCTTTCCTTTTGAATCCATAGACTTCCTCCTCAGTCTATAAAGCCCTCTTTCTTTACTTATCCTTCCTTTCTTTGTTCCCATATTGCATTTATTTTTAGAGTTGTGTCCATATATCTGCTTCATCCTCTACCATCTAAGAGTCTTCTTGGGTTTTAGCCTGCACTATCTCTAAAAGTTTCCTAATTAGAGTGTCCCAGATTCTTTCCTCTAGTCTAAATTCCTCATTGAAAATCATGGTATTACATTCCAAAAAAAGTTTCCAGTAGATGAAATCCAAATCCAAATCCTAAGCTATCTTCAAGGTATTTAATTTGAATCTATTGGTATTCCAATAGTCCCAAAAGTTGTTCTTAGTGAGAATGGATCTTTCTGATTGAAAAAATATTGTACCACAAACTCCAGTTTGTTGGGCATAGGGACACAAAAAAAGGAGGTGGTTCATTGTTTCCTTCTCTTGGTGACACATTACACAATAGTTGGGTCCAATAATCCATGTCTCCTCATGTTATCCTGGGTCATAATACTATTATGTGCAACCAACCACATAAAGCAAATTATCTTTGGCCATCCTTTGGGTTACCATAATTACCACCAAAGGGGCTTTGGACCAATTTGAGTGCTTTATATAAGCTTTCTATATCCTTATTTGACAGTATAAATTTCTAATTGGGTATGTCCCCAACCAAGTTGATCAGGTCCATTACTCCTTGGCCACTTTTGTCATGCCCCTCCCTGGTGGACTTTTTGGTACAAAGAAACAATTTATTAATGAATGATATTTTAATACCTACTTTGAGCAATTAAACCAGCTATGTGGTGTTTAGTTGACTTAAAGAAGATATGATACTGCTAATATATTTCCAAGTGTGCAAGATCAGGTACACTCATGGGTGGAAGAAGCATAATCATCCACCAGATACGGGGTACTTAAGATCATGGGAGATGATAATTAAGATAACTCGATGGTAACATGGATAGATGCCTTCATATAGGCATGCATTCTATTAGGGATAATCATCAAAATCATGCCACTTTGAGCCTCAGATTTATAGCGTAGTAGCTATCATAAATTCTAGAGGCTGAGATAGGTGTCTAGGTTGATGGAAATATTCCCTCTTTGCTTATTGCATCTTTTTGATATGTCTTTTACTTCATCACTATCTATATTGTTGGTTTGGAAAATTAAAACATGCATGATTTAGTTTTTTGTAAAAGCTCTTTATTTTGCTTAAAATCCCTTACTCTTGGTCTTATAAAAAAGGAGTGAATTTTTATTTTAAAATTATAATAGAATTTCATCTTAATAGGAGCATTGATTTAAAATGCTAACAGAACTTCATTTTATAAATAATTGAGGGTTTATTTTTAAAATGCTAGTATTCATTTTAATAGAAGCATTATTTTAAAATACTAATAGAATTGTATTTCATAAATATTTGAAGTTTTATTTTGGTATTTCATTTTATTAAATATGATTATCTTGAAATAGCCTTTATAAAATTCATTTATAAGTAATGATGGCTAAATATAAAACTTTAGTTAATCTACAAGCATGTAATGGTTGATAAAAAATATGGTCATCCATATAGAAGGTGGTGGTAATTTTCTCTGGCTGAGATCATGCCTTCAAAGGGATGAGTATCCTGCCAACCTTGGGTGGAGCGAAGCTTCCCTCCCTAGCGACAAAGCTAGTAAATAAGGTTTGAATGGCAAGAGGTATTCGGCGGCTATCTTCAAATGAGGGACAAACTCATGGTAGTCATGGAAGAAAGGAAACAAGAGTTTTTAATGCAATGACATTGCCATTGGATGAGGATGAAATGATGCCTGGTTGGGATGTGGGAGCAGGTGAGAGCAAGTGATTGAGGAGACAGTAAAACTCAACCCACATTAAGGAAAAATGAAAAGGGTCTAAAAAAAAGGGAGGCGAGAATGCTGCTACAAAAAACCAGAGAGGAACAATATCGTGATTGATACCATTTGAGGAGAAAATAGCACTGGGGGTGGAGTGAATAAAGGTTGGTAAAAAATAGAGCCAACCCTTTGTTTGGTAAATTTAAAATCATGCTTTGGCTTTGAGTTAGTCAAGCACTGGAATCCTTGTGTCACCTGGTATCCGTGGAGTTATACCTTGATGTATCTGCGTGAGTCGATCCTAGCCTTGTAGGATGATGATTTGTTAGCTCAAAGGACATTCAGCAAGGTGAAACTAGTCCCTTTCTAGGTAGTAGTAATTTCCTTTGAAACCAATCCACGATAGTCCCAAAGTCGAAGAGCCCAGATTGTGGACGTTACTTGTTTCTCTTAAAACTCGACCAACTCTGGTCTATGAGGCTCGACCTCTTGAGCAATGAGCTACATGGGATAGTAGGAGATGACCAGCTCCTTAATGGTAGGCTTGATTGTGTCACCAATAGGTCTCCCTAGAAGGAAATCCCTACCACTCTTCTCAGCTATAGAAGCTACCATGACAACACCGCTCGCTATCCATATTTATAGAGGACCACGGTTATCAAGAGGTGAAGCCTTCCTTCTATCATTGTGAGGATATGGCCTTAAAATATAAGGGGAATTTGAGTGCACCCTAGGGATGTTGGTTTTATATTTTCTGGTGAGACGACTCTTGGAGATCTCTACATGCATGTATGTGATCGGGTCAGTGGACCTAGTAATTCTATGGTCGACTCCTAGCCTAGTGTGAACATCGTTGCTAAGTACCCCTTCCATAGTATGCTAGGTGATCACAGGTTGTAGACATCCTTGTATGGTAAAGGAAGTGCTCACGGTTTCCTGGAAGCCTACACACATGCCTTGTTTGGGAGAAACCTGTGATGGTAGTTTAATATAATTTATATTAATTAAATATGAGGTTGATTGATTAATATAGAGAAAGGAACACATGATGTTGTCATTAATTAAATATGAGGTTATTTGATTAATGTAGAGAAAGGAACACATGATTTCATTAATTAAATATGAGGTTATTTGATTAATATAGAGAAAGGAATACACGATGTTATCGTTAATTAAATATGAGGTTATTTTATTAATATAGAGAAAGGAACACATGATGTTGTCATTAATTAAATATGAGGTTATTTGATTAATATAGAGAAAGGAACACATGATGTTGTCATTAATTAAATATGAGGTTATTTGATCAATATAGAGAAAGGAACACATGATGTTTTCATTAATTAAATATGAGGTTGATTGATTAATATAGAGAAAGGAACACATGATGTTGTCATTAATTAAATATGAGGTTATTTGATTAATATAGAGAAAGGAATGCATGATGTTATCATTAATTAAATATGAGGTGCTTTGATTAATATAGATACAGGAATAAATTATGTTGTCATTAATTAAATATGAGGTTCTTTGATTAATATAGAGAAAGGAACACATTATGTTGTCATTAATTAAATATGAGGTTATTTGATTAATATAGAGAAAGGAACACATGACGTTGTCATTAATTAAATATGAGGTTATTTGATTAATATAGAGAAAGGAACATATGATGTTGTCATTAATTAAATATGAGTTTATTTGATTAATATAGAGAAATAAACACGTGTTATAATTAATTAAATATGAAGTTATTTGATTAAATTTATTAAGGGACCCTATGTATTTAATGATTAAGGGCATGGGACTTTAATTCATTGGATAAAGGAGGGTTGTTAAAGTGAAAACCATGTTCTAAGTTGTGCATGATTGAATGACTCTCTAAAGGTGCTTGAGAGATGAAAGTAAAGTATGAAAGCTTTATGACGTCCATTATTCATTAGATGATTGAAAATTGTATTATTTGCAAACTAAAGTAGTGAAGCTTTAGTTTGTTAAGAAGACATGATTATGATTTTACATATTAAAGTAATAGGACTTTGATGTAAGAGACAAAGGAAAAAGTATTTTACTTCATGAATTGTATTTATGTGATGATTCTTGAAGGTAAAGGAACCCCATGTATTAATGATAAAGGTTTATGGGACTTTAATTCATTGAATAAGGAAGGGTTGGTTGAAAGTAAAAAAATATATATTCTTTATGTGTATGTTGAATGACTCTCTAATGGTACTCGGGAGAGGAAACTAAAGTAAGGATTCTTTATGATATCAACTATGCATTAGACGGTTAGAAGTTAGATTTAATTGTATAGTTGCAATTTTGTAAAGTAAATTTTAGATGCATTTAGAGGTATGCCTATGCTGAACCATGAGTGCCCCGATCCCCTACTATTATCAAATGAATAATGGAAAGAGCGGGAGGACTAAAGGAGCGAGAACAAGGCACTAGTTTGCTCTCTAATCACCCTCTATTTACTTATGCAATTAGTCTAGACCTGTAGGGAGATATCTCTAAATGCAAATGATGATATATGTTATTCTTTAAGAGTATGGAGGTTCTACCATACCAGTTTACATGTGATAATATATGGATAGGATATATGTATCTTTACTTTATTGTTCAATAGTTTATGTTTTTTATTAGCTTCTTCCAACTTATGTTATCTTCTTTTAAAATGTTGTTCCTTTCATGGTAACTCTTATGTTTATTGATTTTGTTTTGTTAGATTTAGTATTATGGTTTATTCTTGTTTCTTTGTTAAACAACAAACCTAAATATGAAGTTCTAGGATGAACTTAGAGATGATCTAAGGGAATTGAGATCCCCTTAGGGTGAACATAGAGGAGCTAAGGGAATTAAGACCCCATTAGGAAGATTGATGGCTAGGTTAAGGAAAGACTACATTGGAGTTAAGATAGCTTGTTGAAATACGAGATTGATAGCTTAACTTGTAGTACACGTAGCATACCTACGCATAATGATTTTCTTAGGTATGGAGATGCATGTGCACTTTCTAATGGTTTAAGGTGATAGGTCTAGTTCATCCAAGTCGATGAGATAGATAGACTTATTTTCAGTAATACATGATACTGTTAGAATTAATGTGCACTATGCCTACTTTTAGTTTGACACTTGTCATATTCCTTGACATTTGTCATATCATTCATATAGGCTTATGTCTATATATTGTAATAATTTTCATGTACAACACATCATATTTTATTTATTTTTAACATTTGGTATCAGAGCTCCAAGCGTTCTCTGCCCTTATGAGCTTGAGGGGGGATTTCCCTCCCCCATGTCTACCTCATTTTTTTTTCTCCATTGATTAGGGAGTATGATCTCCACTCTTGTGGATCAAAAACCAGAAAATAATGGAGAAAAACTTATGGCTGCCCCTGAAGCTTCATTACTTGGAGCCGTGAGATATTGAGGAGTAGATATTTTTTTTATATTTTTTTATTTTCATAATTTATCTCTGTATTTTTTAGTTTTCTACCAGTGGAGGCCAGTTTCTAGTTTAGTCATCATCTAATGATAGGAATGACAGCTAGTCTTTATACATCAGATCTATGCATGTTGTGGAGCACAGTTTGGAGAACAGTGTTTTATTTTGTTATCACTTGCCAGTATTGTTGTCAAATCCACACTTTAAGATTCATGTGGAGATCCCATAATGGCAGGAGTTAGGGTTGCTGCAACATCCATGAGAATATCAAAGTTGGACATGTTGGAGGCGATGCAGCATTTTATGGATCTAAAGATGGACGTGCTGAATATGGACATGCTGAATTTCATGATCATGCATTTTGCTAAACTAGCCAACAAGCAGTCTATGAACGTGTGGTCATTGATCCGTGAAGGGCCCATAGAGAGGAGCAGCTACTATTTCATTCACTACACTAGGTGATCCTGATTTCTATTAAACGATGACATGCAGAGGCATAGCTCTCGCATGGACGTTATTTTTCAATTATTCTTTTTGAAAAAAGTGCAGTATTCAACACGGATGATGGTGCGTGGGCAATAGGTTGTGACATGCTATTGTCAAGCGCTATAATTTGATTTTTTTCTCTGTTGTGTTGAAGATGGAAGGAGCTTTTTTCCAAATGATTTCTTTGTTTCATATGGATGGTCATTGCAAGTGTTGATGTCACCATGGATACCAAGAAGGCAATATATTCTGTTGTTTTATATTCTATGCGCACCCAAGCCTCAAGAAGTAAAGATTTTTTTCTCATCAGAGATCACTGTCATTGCAGAATTCACTTGAGCTATAAAAATGGGAGTTTTAGTATGAAATAATAAATTAAATAAACATGCATCCTCCTTCCATTTGAAGATCTAGCTCTTTCTATAGTAGCTACTATTTAAGCATTGTTGTGTATGCTCCATCATGATATTCCTCCTTCACACAAATGTCGAGATCCACATTGATGTGTTGATATGGTGATATTTCTCCAAGTAGCTGGTGGATTAGAGGTTTGGCGAGAAATAACTCATAGTTGGTGGACTGTTGTTTTAACATGGAGGAGCCATTTTCAACCAGCGAGCGTCGCTTGGGTTCCTCTACTATGAAGTCCTGAACCTTTGGGCAAATATTTTTTAAAGGAGGATGTAATGTTTCTACAAATCCACATTTGTTTGCATCTATTCCACGAGAAGATGTCGCCCAAGCATGAGCATAAATTTTAAACTCTACCGCAGATAAAGTTGTAGTGCCATTTCAGTGCTCAAGTTTACATTTATATCTATTTGACCCTCGTGCAGGGATAGGCTTAAAATAAGGTGCATAATTATGTGGCATCTATAGGTGTGTGGAGGCAGAAGTGGTGTAGCCAGTGTGCGCTTGGTGCAACACATTTTCTCGATCTCATTAAACCATATCCAACCTTACTGCATTGAAGAAAGTAGTACCTCTGACAGTCCTTGGAGCGTAGTGGCTGTTGTTTTTTTTCAACTAGACAGAGAGTACATGATAGATGAACTAGAGAAAATAGATCACTATGTATTCGGATTTCTTGCCTGGAGCCAGTAGATACTATTTTAAACTAGGAGGAGAAACTAAAATTGCGATGGAAGATCTACAACAGACTTTTACATGACTGCATCTGAGGGATTAGAGAGTATGGGCAGTTATGGAGAGCAAAATCTGCTATGTCACGTGAGATGAAGTTTTTCATCCACTTTGTGGAGCAGTTGAATGTGCAATAGAAGCAACGATAATTTACATGTGATCATGGGGATAGCATTGATCGCATCGGGTGCTGGTTTCAAATAACTCTCAAAGAAGAGCAAACACGTCAGATAACTTGTTGAATTTGTTTTAGTGTTGTCGATGTTGTCAATGATAGAGTAATGAATTATGCTGCCTATCATCTCCGCATAGCACTCGGGAGTATACCTCCTTGTTTTTTCCTTGCTCCCACTTGAATATTCATCTTCCAGTGATTCTAATCTACGCAGTATAATCGGTTTAAGCAATATCTAGCCAATTTCGGGGTGTGTGAAGCCACTAAATTCTAGGCACAAAGGAGGTGGCGTAATCAGGACAAATTTTTTTGTTTTCAGTAGCAATACCCAAAGAAGCATGTCATCTCACCACTAGAGTCATGTTATGGTTCGATAGTAATATTAATATGGCTATGACAAGATTTTTTTTAATTTTCTCCCATACCAAAAATTATGTTGCCTGCCACATTACCCACTTTTTACCTCTAGCTATGCTTGTTCTTGTGTCACCCTATAATTTATGATGGATATTTTTAGCCTGATGTTTTGCAGTAGCGTGAGGGATGACTCCCACAAGAACTTGTTGAGCGTGTTTTTCTATGCTATTTTTTATCGCAACAAATAAATCGGCATGCAGTTGTCAGTTTAGGTGCATTGTGTTCGTGGATTTTCATGAGAAGATGAAGAAGAAGGCCATGTTTGGGGGGGTTTGAATCATTGAGCTGAGACTGCCATTGATTTTTATTGTTGATTGTTCGAATCCATTGGGTATTGAGTATCCCACTCCTGAACAATGCACTGCATGTGTGCAAAAATCTAAAGATCTATCTGATGGTGCTCATGTTTTCTGATATCCTACGTGGCCATTTTAAATATGCTTCCCTGGTCATTGAGTTTTAGAGTGCATCATAGCTGGATGACCTCATACCATATCTCATTTATTTATGTGGTTATGATCGATGTTGCTCTTGTGATTTAAAGGGTTATTCCATATAGAAGTATGTTCCTATGACACGGATGACACCATCGAGCTTTGTCAGCAAGGGTTGTAGCTCTGGTATCATGGCCATCCATCCAGCATATTTAGCGATGTTGGATGCCTAAAATATTCCCAGCCATGCTATGTTTTCAATGTCCAAGCCTGCCAAGTACACATGAGCAGTTAATATTTCTCATGTGCGGATAGAATATTTTGCATTTGGTTTCATTGCAGTGCGGCCACCGAAAAGCATACTTCGTCGATGGAGTAACAGTTTCACCGATGATGGACTCGGTCTTAACTTCCAGTTCAAGCAGTTCATGTAGTGCAACAAACACTTCCTCCACCATTTTATGACGTCACAAGCATGGCATGATTTGACACATCATCCTAATTTTGAATGAGATATGATCACCGCTCTGTTCTATGCAATCCATCTAGAAGATGGTGGCAGTTTTCTCTGGCTGAGATCATGTGTTCAAAGGGATGAGTATCCTTCTAGCCTCGGGTGGAGCGGAGCTTCCCTCCCTAGCAACAAAGCTAGTAAATAATGTTTGAATGGCAAGAGGTGGTCGGAGTCTATCTTCAAATGAGGGATAAACTTATGGCAATCATGGAAGAAAGGAAACAAGAGTTTTAAATTTGATGACATCATCGCTAGATGAGGATGAAAGGATGCCTAGTTGGGATGTGGGAGTAGGTGAGAGTAAGTGGTTGAGGAGATGGTAAAACTCAACCCACATTAAGGAAAAAGGGAAGGGATCTAAAAAAAAAAATGAGGTGAGAACATTGCTGCAAAAACTAGAGAGGAATGACACCGCGATTGATAGCTTTCAAGGAGGAAAGAGTATTGGGGGCAGAGTGATTAAAGGTTGGTAAAAAATAGAGCCAACCCTTTGTTTGGACATTTTAAAAATAATGCTTTGTCTTTGAGTTAGTCAAGCATTGTAATCCTTGTGTCGTCTAGTACCCACATATTTATACCTTGATGTATCCACGTGAGTCGATCCTAGCCTTGTATGATGATGAGTTGTTAGCTCAAAGGATGTTCAGCAAGGTGAAACTAGTCCCTTGCTAGGTAGTAGTAATTCTCTTTGAAACCAATCCATGATAGTCCTAAAGTCGAAGAGCCTAGACTGTGGACGTTTCTTGTTTCTCTTAAAACTCGACTAGCTCTAGTCTGTGAGGCCTAACCTCTTGAGAAATGAGCTACATAGGATAGTAGGAGACACCCACCTCCTTAATGGTAGGATTGGTTGTGTCACCAATAGTTCTCCCTAGAAGGATATCCCTTCTAATCTTCTCAGGTATAGAAGCTACCGTGATAGTGTTGCTCGCTATATAGATTTGTAGAGGACCACAATTATCAAGGGGTGAAGCCTCCCTTCTATCAATATGAGGATATGGCCTTAAAATGTAAGGTGAATTTGAGTGTACCCTAGGGGTGTTGGGTTTACATTTTACGATGAGTGCATGACTCTTGGAGGTCTCTGTGTGCATGTATGTGATCGGGTCAGTGGACCTAGTAAGTATATCCCCAACATTCTATTGGTCGGATCCTAGCCTATTGTGAACATCATTTCTAAGGACCCCTTCCATAGTATTCTATGTGGTTGCAAGTTGTAGACATCATTGTATGGTAAAGGAAGTGCTCATGGTTCCCTAGTTGTTAGAGCTTGGTTGTTTGTCATTGTTGTTCTAATTCCAAAACCTCCAACTTCCTTAGGCTTGCAAACCTTGTCCCAATTGACTAGTGCCCTTGTGTGGTTACCCTGCACTCCAGACCAAAGAAAGCATCTCATCATCTTGTCTAAATATTTTAGGATGCTCTTTGGGGCAGCCAAAATTGAGAATTTATATATTGGAATTGCTTGTAAAACTGATTTAAGCAATGTCACTCTTCCTCCTAAACTTAACCACTTGTAGGTCCAATGCAAAAGTTTCAAGAGGATTCTATCTCTTATTGATTTCCATTATTTATTTTTGAGGTTATTATCTATTAAGGGGATACCCAAAAGGGTAGTGATGCCTCTAAGAATATGAGGATGTGTGTTATCTGTTCTCTTAATTTTTTTCACATTAAAAAAAACACTTTCGATTTTTCTTCATTTAGTAGTTGTCCAGTAGTCGTTATGTAGCACTCCAGTATTTTTTGATATTGGTTGCTTCTCTTATTGTTGCTTCCCCCCACATTCCTATGTCATCCATAAATTGGAGGTGAGTAATATTTATGCTCATGCTTATCCTTACCCCTGAAATGGTATTCTCTACTTTTCTCTTCTGTATGATTCTTCCCAAGCCCTCCGTAAAAATGATGAACAAAAATTGTGAAAGTGGATCCCCTTGACAAATTCCTCTGGAAGCTTTGAATAGTTGGGATGGATTACCATTGATGAATACTGAGAAATAAACTGTAGAGGGGATTTTGTCCAGTGTAGATGTTTATGATCATGTGAGATGTATCCCGTCATGGGAGAATCATAATGTAATGTGGTTGCCCCATACTTTGGGTTGATTCGATGTTGTTGAATAAGCTATCGTAATGGCGTCATTGAGTATGCAAGATATGAAGATGCAGGCTGACTAAGTCAACGCAGGGGTTGGGTATTGACTATGGAAATTTCTTCACCAATTCCATGATGGAACCAATCAAGCTTACCGGTGTCCTGTATTATGACTGTTGTCAAGTGAATGAGTGTTTGAGATTTTGGTTATCCATGTTTTCATGCCCCATGGAAGAGGACATCAATGACTGCCTTTTAGCAAATTGTTCTTGGCAAGGTTGTATTCCAAATTTGAGGTGCCAAATATGATTGTGATCTTTGATGATGAGATAATTGAATTTGATCATGGTCAAGTGTCCTTATTGTAGATTATTCATCTTACCGAATTTGCATGGATTGATATCGCTGCAATCGCCAAGTTTATAGAATAACCTACTAGATACGAGGTTCGCTTGAATACCGGATAGATTGTGGATGAGATGATTGATGAAAATGAAAGATGATGATGGAAGAATGCTTGATGGATGGTGGTTACACTTTCACAAAACGTGGTGTTAGTTGATGTATGATTTGCAGCTTGTGCTTCTTTGAGTTGTTCATTTTGCACATAACTGAGCGATTTATTGATCGAATGAACTCCAATTTTTGTGAAATTGTGTGAGATGATGCAGAATATGATGTAGAGTGATCAGATGTGAGTTTTGTGAAAATTTGGATTGTTTTGCTGCCTTTTGTGCCTTGATTTGTGGATTTTTAAGATTTGATTCGTTCTTGAAAATTATGCACGCAAAACGATTTTTTGTCTTCACAAAACCTGATTTTATGATGTGCATGATGTGTGGATGAAATTTGGTGAAATTTGGAGGAGGTATGCTACTATTTTGATTGATTTTGTCTTTGTGCCATTTTGTCGCCAGGTGCACGGTTGTGCCTGTGGTGTCCTACAGGCATGTAGGTGCACCTGGGTGTGCACCAGCAGGTGCCCAGGCGAGCCTACGAATTCGTAGGCGTAGACCTACGCCTGAATGCACTAGGGAAAGCTATAAATAGCTTTCTGAGTGAATCGTGAGGCTCACTTGTGCATTTGGGACTTTGAGAAGCTGCGTCTAAGGGGTGGAGTGGGTGTGAGAGCTTAGTGAGGCTAGTGAGGAAAATCGTGCGGAAGCTATGGTGGCGGAGGGATTGAATGCGGTTGGTAGAGCTGAGGCACCATTTGCCCCGGTAATGTTGAAAAACACTTTTGTCACTTGTGCATTTATTATTATTATTATTATTTTATAAATATTAATGAAATTGTTTGTTGCTTGTAGTTGAGGGACATAGAGCCTCGACATCAGTTTTCTCCTCTCATTCCTAGGATGAGGAAGAAGCTAACAGATGATGACTAGGAGTTGTTGGGGAAGGTGGGCCTGGAGGGCATGGTGAGGCTAGATGTTGTGAGGGCCAATGAGGGGTATCTCTCTACTTTGATAGAGAGATGGGATCCAGATAGGGGGACATTTCAGCTACCAACTGGGGAGGCTACTATTACACTTGAGGATGTATACCATATTCTCAAGGTATCGGTAGAAGGGGAAAAGGTGGTGGTTGGTCGGGACAAGAAGGTCGAGATGGAGAGGATGTTCGGAGATCGGTGGTGGGAGGCCCGGATGGGAGATGGTGGGATATGTTATTTGAGCATGTACAAGGCAAAGGAGTTGGATGCACTCCCAGCTTTGATTATGTTCATGTTAGTGAACATAGTGCTACCTAATAGCATGGGTTGTAGGTTCCCTTGGAACCTATTGGGTTTGGTGAGTGATTTACTCATCGACCCAAAGGAGTATGCATGGGCTCCTACCTTGTTGGCATAGCTGTATCGAGAGCTATATGAGGTGATTCGGAGGGAGAGGAAGGGGATTGGGTGTAGCTTCCTCCTATAGTGTTGGGCTTGGGAGCATTTTGTGGTAGCTCAGCCCGAGGGGTTGCCATGTTCGACATGGCAGATGAGGGAGCCCTATGCTAGGTGATGGGCGATGGTGGAGGAGGTGCAGCCGAGTCGAGAGGTTCATAGTGGCCAATGGTATAGAGACATGTGGTCAGGGTTGTCTCAGGCTGATGTGGTATGGAGGCCATGGTGAGGAGCCCGATGGGATGGTGATGGGGAGCAACTACGTCGGGTGAGGTAGGCTCGATGGTTGGTTGGGTGGAGGGATGAGGAGGTAGAGTACTTCCAGTACTCATGGGTGTTGAGGCAATTTAGATTGCCTCAGGGTGTGCCAGATGAGCCGATGTTGTATCGACATCGACGAGATGAGGGGATGTTGCCATGTGCGGAGCCATGGTGAGTGGTGATTGAGGATGATGAGGAGATGGAGATCCTCAATGTAGATGATGTCGAGGTGACTCCAGAGTATGCAGTGTGGTTTGGTGCCCAACTAGTATGGGTACCAAAGGTGGTTGGGGATGATGCAGTAGCATTGAGGTCGAGGATGACTCCAAAGAGGATGAGGCCTCAATGATCGATGGGTCGAAGGTAGTCGAGGGGAGCAGCCCAGTAGACTCTAGAGGTGGGGTTGGTAGAGGGAGAGAGGGAAGGTGATGAGGAGATGGGTGAGATCTCTGAGGTGGCTAGGCTATGAGTAGAGTTGGAGCAGCTTCATGAGGAGCGCGAGACCATGCTTGAGACTCATAGGGAGTCTTTGGCTACTATAGCTCGGCTAGAGGTGGAGCGGGCAATAATTGTGGCTAGTGATCAGGTGATGGTCACGAGGCTCCAGGAAGAGATTTTGGTGAAGGAGCGGTGACATCAGATGGATTTATGATATCTTCGAGCTAGTGAGGCATATGTACATTCCTTGGAGGATGTGTGTATGCAACACCATATTACATTATCGGATCCTCCTTCTTCTATGGTTGAGTCATCTAGGCATACGGAGTCTAGGTAGAGTACTAGGCCGAGGGCTCCTACTAGGTCTCAAGAGTCTTCTCATGGATAGTAGACTTAGTGCTTAGATGCACTATTTTGTATATATGAGCCTTGGTGCTCCATTGTAGCCTTTTGGCATTGATTGTATATGTGATTATATATATATATACATGGCTTTTTCATATATATGTGTTATCTCTTGTGTGGATGCTTTTATGTTTATTTTATTAATGTTTGATGCATATTTATGAATAATGTTTGTATTATGGATGTTTAATGTAAGCTAATAATGATGTTTATGCCTAAGTTTTATATGGATGATGTATGCAAGCTATGTGTATGGATGCTTAATGCAAGTAATTATTTCTAATTTGTTATTAATGATGATATGTTATGGATGATTAATGCAAGTAAATGAATCTAAACTATATGGGAGGAATGCATGTTGTTCGAATGATCTTTTATAGTTCAAAAATTTTACTGACCATTTTTGTTGTCCATTGTTTGGCTATCGGGGGTACCGAATTTGGTGGTGTTATGCAACTTGACTCACTATGAAGACATGGTTGTTTTTATGGAGGAAGATATGGATGTTGATATGGAAGAAGATATGGATGTTGATATGGAAGAAGATATGGATGTTGATATGGAAGACTGAAATATTTTCAAAGACTCAATCATACTAGTATTATCAATCAAACTCACTAGGGTTGTCTAACTTTCTTTAGGACCAATGTGTGTGCAAGTGAGGTTCATATACCAAATCTTGAGTGTGACAATGACCCTATCCAATCAAGAACCAATGTGTGTGCATGTGAAGTTCATTAACCCATTATGAGTGGATTTAGGCATGACCTGTTATGGAGATGACCTGAGGCTAGCCTATCCTTATGTGCGTTCAGAGGTCTCCCTTTTTGGAGGAGAGACATGTCACCTCGCATGAGCTTACTCCACTACCAGTCAAGCATCTATAGCCTCGGTGGAGATTCACTCCATAGTCCAATGGGATTGATATTTTAGGCCTTGGGGATGACTACCCATCCTTGTCAGGGACATGTAGTACGATCCTTACAACTTTAGGGATCAAGGGTGTTTGGGATTTTATTTGTTAATTTTGTATAGAGCTTTGGGGAATTGGATTCTCAACCGAAGTGTGATGAGAATTTTGACCCTATCCTTACTACTCTATGTTTTTATGTTTATGTTTGGAGCAATGTTGGTAGTGGTGAAAACCACTATTTTTCTTTGGACTATGTTGCATAATGGGACAAGTGAGGGATATCTCCTTTTCACCTCAAGGTACTACCCAAGGATGGTACTAGACCCCCTATCTCATAATGTTTTTAAGATGTGATGGAATGTGATTGGTTCAAGATTGTATTCGGGATCAATTGGTGATGCTCAAGACTTTCTTAGTATGTAAATTGTGTTTTTGGTCCTAAAGAAAATTGGACATCCATTTGGAGGTTGTTTGCTACCCTAGTAATGGTTGAGTGACTGAAAATCTAGGCTTTTGTGCTACGTGATGTGGTTGACATATGAATTTTGTTAAAGTTGCATGAAGGTTTCAAACTAGGTACCCCCAATCGTTATAACTTGACTTTTTGTTTCATGGTCATATCATCATTACTATGCCAGATCATTGAACATGGGATGGGATGGATGCAAATGTATATGCCTGATGCAATGGAGTGTTGATATGCAAATGGAAAGTGTATAATGCCATGGAATATGTATGATTTAATGAAACAATGCATGAGTGCAAAAAAAAAAAAGTGAATATGTATGCAATGTAGATATGCCTATGTGGATGATGATTTTTTTTTTAAGAGCCATGTATATAGACATATAATGTGTCACTTTTAACAATGAAATGCCTTTAAATGAAGAACATTAAGTGGTTCGGGTTCCTCTATTCCCTCTAAATCGGCAAGTCTATAAGTACCATTACCCACTTTTTGAGTTATTATGTATGGACCTAACCAATTTGCTGTGAATTTGTCATGAAGGTGTGGCAAAGCATTGGTGTTTTGTTGGTTCTCTTTGAGTACCAGATCCCCTACTTGAAATTCCTGAAGATGGACTTTAGCATTGTAAGCACGCTTGAGGCGGTCTTGATAAACTCATAAATGTTCTAATGCATTGACTCGCCTTTCATCTAGGAGTGTTAGTTGGTCAAGTCGTGCTTGTCTAGTTGTATCATCATCTATGAATTCTTGCAAGGAAATTCATAAGGAAGGAATCTCGAGCTCAAGAGGCATAATAGCTTCAGCTCCATAGACCAGAGAGAATGGTGTTGCTCCTATTGGCATTCGGATGCTTGTTCGATAAGCCCAAAGTGCCAACGGAATTTGTGTATGCCAATATTTATGATTTTCTTTGACAAGTTTCTTAAGAATGGCAATCAAGGTCTTATTGGTAGCTTCAACTTGTCCATTTGCTTGTGGGTAATAAGGAGTTGAGAAACTATGTTGGATATTATACTTCTCGTAGAGTGCTCGAACATCCTTGTTCTTAAAAGACTTGCCATTATCTAAAATGATTTTAGAGGGAATGCCAAAGCGACAGATGATATGATGGAGTATGAAATCCATGATTCGAGGTCCTGTCATACTGGTTAGAGGTATTGCCTCAACCCACTTTGTGAAGTATTCTATGGCGGTTATGATGAATGTGTGTTGTCCCGAAGAGGAGGGCGAAATATTGCCAATTAGGTCGAGGCCCCATTGTGAAAAGGGCCAGAGACTTTGTATTGGTTGTAAAGCTTGTGATGGTACGTGAGTTAAATTGGCATGTGTTTGACATTGTTTGCAATTTTTGACATATGTGCAACAATCATGTTCCATTGTGGGCCAATAATAACCCATGCATAATAAGCACTTTGCAATGGCCATTCCACTAAAATGACCACCACAAGTACCATCATGGGCTTCCTCGATGGCCCTTTGAGCCTCCCCAGGTTCGAGGCATCGAAGCAGAATTCCATCATAACCCCGTTTATACAACACGTCACCCAAAAGAACGAAACGGGCTACCTTTTGCTTGAAAGCACATTTGGCAGACCGAGACATGTCCGATGGGAGTGTTCCAAATTTTAAGAAGGCTACAATGGGGCTTGACCAAGACTCACATGATTCCATGTGTATGAAGCAGACATCTTTTCCATATTTAGGGTCAGTGCGAACAATGACCGCTTTAGAGATTGTTGAGATTATTAGGGGTTGTACCTCTCCTAAGTCATTCTTTGGAATCAAGGATCCAAGAGAGGCCATTGCATCTACAAACCTATTAGTCGAATGAGGTAAGTTATTGATTTCATACCATTCGAATGTTGAGAGCAATTTCATTGCTACTTCATGATAAAGCTTAATGGTAGGTTCTTTGCATTGGTATTCTCCAGTTACCTATTTTACTACAAGTTGAGAATCCCCAAATATTTGGATACGCTTAATACCCATAGCTATAGCTGATTGAAGACCTAGGATTAAGGCTTCGTACTCTATTGTGTTGTTTGTACATGAGAAGTCTAACTTGAATGATAAGGGGATAGGAATCCCTTGTGGTGTATGAAAGACAACTCCCGCACCTTGACCTTTCTCGCACTTAGATCCATCAAAGAATAATGTGATATCGACATCTTCCTCGGGAATGACATCATTGTCTACTTCAGTGATGAAAAATATTGAATCATCTGGGAGCTCAATAATCAAGGGATGATCACTAGGTAGTGGAGCTTCCGCAAGTTGATCAGCAATAACCTGACCTTTAATGGATTTTTGGCTAACAAATTCAAGATCAAACTCTGTAAGGAGCATTATCCATTTAGCGGTATGGGTGTTGTTATAAGTGTGAGACATCATGTAGCGCAGAGGATTTTCTCTAGCTATGACATAGGTTGTTTGGCTTAGCATATAATGTCGAAGTTTCTTAGTGGCTAAAACCACTGCTAAGCATAATTTTTCTACATAAGCATATCTTGTTTCATAACTTACCAATGTTCGACTAATGTAATAGATTGCTTGTTCTCGATTTTGTTCATTTTTTTGTGCAAGCATTGTCCCTAAAGCGGCTTCTGTAGCTGAGACATAAAGATGAAAAGGGACCCCGACCTAGGAGGAGTTAAGACTGGTGGTGAAGTTAGATAGTGCTTGACATCATCAAATGCTTTTTGACATTCATCTATCCATACGAATGCTACCCCCTTTTGTAGCAAGTGATTAAATGGCCTGCATTTATCGAAAAGTTGCGCAATGAAGTGTTTGATCGATTGAATTTTACCTTGCAAGCTACGCAATTCCTTGAGGTTAGTTGGGGGTTGCATTTCTATGATGGCCTTAACCTTATTTGGGTCCACTTCAATGCCTCTTTTGGAGATAATGAATCCTAAAATTTTACCAGAGGTAACGCCAAAGACACACTTTTTTGGATTTAATCTCACCTTGTATTCTAACAACCGATCAAAAATCTTTTCCAAGACATCAATATGTTCTTGTCGAGTTTTAGATTTAGCCAAGAGATCATCTACATAATCTTCAATGATTTTGTGCATGTAATCATGAAAGATGTAAGTCATGGCTCTTTGATAAGTAGCTCCTACATTTTTGAGGCCAAAGGGCATAACCCTGAAACAAAATGTTCCCCAAGGTGTTGTGAATGTTGTTTTATGTTGGTCATCAGGATTTATTCGAATTTGGTTGTATCCTAAAAAACCATCCATGAAGGAAAGCATTTCGTGGCCTACACAGGTATCGACAAGAGTATCAATGTTTGGTAGAGGGAAGTCATCCTTAGGACACACTTTATTTAGATCTCGAAAGTCATTGCAAATGTGTATCACTCCATTAGGCTTACGAATGGGTACCATGTTTGACAACCACTCAAGATAGTCAATAGGAATGATAAAATGTACGTCTAATAGTTTTTGTATTTCCTCTTTGACTATAAGGGCTATGGTAGGATGCATTCTCCTAAGTTTTTGTTTGACCGGCTTGGCGTCAGGATGCAAGGTGAGATTGTGGACAACAAGGTCAGGATCAAGGCCAGGCATATCCTTGTAGGACCATGCAAACACCTCTTTCTTTTTCTTGAGGAGAGCAATGAATTGCTCTTGTTCATCGGGTGTTAAACTTTTGCCAAGTTTGACAATTTGGGGATTGTCAGGATCTGAACTAAGGTTCACGTCGATGGTATCTTCAATGGACATATGTGAACCTTCCTCAAGTTGATGTGGTGTTGGGATCAGATTAAAGTCATCTAAGATGTTTTCTAACTTTTCTTGCTTATCGTTGTCTAACTCTGCCTGAAAGACCTCGGGACCATTAGTGGAAGCTGATTGAGGTGAAGGTGGCGGTGAAGGAGGAATGTAGTGGGCTGAAGCCTTTAGAAATTCCTCGGATAGGGTGAACTCTGAAGAGGAGGGTGTGGAGGAAATCTGGTCCAAGTCAATAAGGCTAATGTCAATTGGAATTGGCCTAGCCAGATCGTATGGATTACGGAGTGGGGTAAATAAGTCAATAGGATTCATATTGACTTAGCGGAAGGTAGGATGGTTTGGCCGAATGGGTAGATGGAACAATTGAATCGGAACCGATGTCGAGGTGTGGTATCCCTATAATAGTGAACGTGAAAACATCAGAGCAACATTTTTTTTTTTTTTTTTTAAATATGTACATATGTTACAATTCTTGGCTCATGTGGGTGGCTCAAGGCAGATTACTAGGTGGATCATCTTGTTCTTGTGGAAGAAGCAAGCGGAATATGGGATGATGGATGGGGAACATTCAGAGGTAAAACTCTTCCTATTGGGTGATGGGGACAATGGGTTGTGACTCCTCTTCAGAATCGTCAGAAGCATTTGACATGACTTCAAATTCTTCATAACTTTCATCATCGGAATCAAAGATAGGATATGAAAAGTTGATGGGATCATCTTCATTTACTTCATCCATGCAAATTTCTTGAAGGGCTTGTTCAAGAGAAGATGTTGAGGGTAGTGGGTGGATGGGGTGATCTTCATCATTGAGTGTAAGCTTTTTAAAGGCTTTCTCAAGAGAAGTGATGGAAGACAATGGGGTATAGCCTAAACCAGAATGATCATGGGCACCTCTATATGGGACCTCTAAGATATCATGCATCCCTTGCTCATGGGAACCTAGTCCTTGACCTTGCCAATGGAACATATTAAAGTATCGAGCTGGAAACTCCTCTATGTTAGGTATATTGGCATGCCTAGGCTCTTTTGGTTCTTTGGGTGGGTTTGCCCTAGTTGAGAAATCCAACCCTCCATAAACAAATTTAATGCTATTTGGAGTGGCACTCATGTCATAAACAACACCTATGGATAAAGGACGGTCTCGAGGATGTCCAAAATCCTTAGTTGTGGGAATGGCTAGGGGTGTAATGGTGATGTCTTGGACCACATACTCACCAATGCTTAGATTAGTGATGTGGACTTCGACTTGGGTTGATGAGGTGGATGGTGAAGGCTCAAGTGGCTCTGGATTGGTTGTGGATGGTGGTGAGTTAAATATGGCACAATATGAAAGTTTGACTTGTGACACATCGGTTGATGGAGTGGGATTGGATGTGTGGTATGGATGGAATGATGAGAGTGGTTATAGAAGAAGGGGTAGATGTGATGTACGATGTGCTAATAGTAGATTGATTGTGACCACATGTACAAGAAGAAATGGATTTTTGAGGAGGTGATGTGATGGGTAGCTCCTCTATGATGGGAGCCTTAGAAGAAGATGGAGATGGATTAGAAGAAGGTGGATTGAGAGATGATGTGGATGGATTTGATGATGGTGCCAAGAATAGATGAGTGGAAGGTAACATGGATTCATAAGGATTTGAAATGAAATTACAATACTTAAAAGGTTCGACATCCATGGGGATGCAATGGACTTGTCCATCATGAACATATTTCAAGCATTGGTGGAGAATTGATGGAACACATTTCATTTCCCTCATCCAAGGTCTACCAAGGAGTATATTATATGCCATGGCTCCTTCCAAGATGTGAAACATGGTGTGCAATATTCTGGCCCCTACTTCTATAGGTAAAACAATAGTGCCAACTATGGTACACAAAGCATCGTTAAATGCTTTGAGGGTGAATGATGATTTGGAAATGTGGGATGGAGGTAATTTGAGGTGGATAAGAGCAGTGGTAGTAATGATATTGATTGATGAGCTGGTATCAATTAATACTCATTTGAATGGCTTTCCATCTATTAAGGCCATTATGTGCAATGGAGGGTCCACCGATTCTGAACTCATTGATTTTATCTCAAAGTCATAGAAGGTAATTGATGGCTCCATGCACGTTCTAACACTCCCTACAAAGTTGTTGAAGGCATTAGAGTCTTGGGATTCTAACTCAATTGACTTGAGTATTTCCATTAAAGCTTCTCTATGCCTAGGGGATTGTTGGATGAGCTCATATACAGAAATTTTGGTTGATGCCATTTTCAAACTAGTGGTTAACCGACTGGTTAAAGTTACCGTTAGCCTTATTGGATGAAGAATGGGTGGATTGGATGGGTTGGATAGATTGATTGGCGGAGATGGATTGGGTGATGTTTGGATGGGTGGTGGGTTTGAAGGTTGTTGAGCATTTTTTTGATTTTGCCTTTGCCCTCTAGTGACCACATGGATTGCTCCTACAAAGTTTTGGTATTGTTGGACATGATTTACTTGATTAGGAGGTGGTTGTTGATTGTTACCCCCTACATTATGTTGGACCTCCCCATGGTTAGGTAGAGGTGTCTGATATATGCCCAAATTTTGATTTTGTGGAGCTAAGGGGTTATCGATGCTAATGGCCCCTAAGTCTATGAGGTCTTGCACTATGTTTTTGAACACATGGCAGGAATTGATATCATGCCCATTTTGTCGATGGTATGGGCAAAACAAGTGCTCTCTATAACTTTTAGGCCTTTTGGTGGGATCATCGGGCCTAATGTCTAGCAAGGCTAATTTTTTGGTCTCATATAACCTTCGAAATATGGCTGAATATGATTCCGCTAAGGGAGTGTATTGATGTTGAGGTCGATTGAATTGGTGATGGGTAGGTTGTTCCATAGTTGGTGTTGTGTTTTGTATCATTGGTGCTTGGGTTACTGATGGGACCGCATGATAGGAAATTTGTTGTTGCACTAGTTTTTGAGCCATTACGGGCTGGCTCATGACCACTTGATTGACTTGATTAGTTGTGTTAGCCATTGAGGCTTGTGTGGATTTGGTTTGGCCAGATTGATTATTTTGGTATTGGCCTCTATTTTGCCATTCTTTCTTCTTAGGCTTAATGACACCCTCTTGGATTTTTATCTCCTCAATGACACTAGCCTGTGCTAAAGCCTCCTCAAATGTTCTATAAGTATTGAGCTGAAGCATCCAAGAGATGGGTTTTAAGCAACTCTTGGTAAAAAGTTTGATAATTTCTTCCATTGGGAGGGAGAATGGCAACTTTGTTATAACTGCCCTCCAACGGTTTCCAAAATCATAGATAGGTTCCTCATCCCATTGTTTCAAGTAATATATATCCGATAAGGACACCTTATTTTTAATATTAAGGGCGAAGCGTTCCAAGAATAGATCTATCAATTGATCAAAAGTATAAATACTATGTGTGGGCAATTGATTGTACCATTCAATGGCATCTCCCCCTAATGTTTGAGGAAATGTTCAGAGCATAAGAGCATTATCATCGCTAATCCAAAAACATACGTGGACAAATGAACTCACATGCTCCTTAGGATCCTCGGTTCCCCTAAACTTGTCAAATTTTGGTACCATAAAATCTGTCGGATAAGGCGGTGATGGTACCGATGGATGGATTGGTTGATGGATCAGTTGGCTTAATGTGAGCTTTTGGCTCATTACCCCTGGTGAGTTTTGCATCAACTGATCGATTTGCTTTTGCATTGCCTAGAATCTAAGATCTTCTACTAGAATGTGAGGACCTTGGATTATGTGATGGTTGGTTGATGGGTTGGATGGTAGATGTTGGGGTGTGACCAACATGGTGTTGTGGAATGAATTGGGTTGGGTATGTGGAGAATATTGATGGTTGAAATATGGGGATGATTGATGAAGATGATGATGGAGAAATGGATTGTGTTGTTGGTTAGTGGTGATGTTGATTGGTATGGTGGATGTGTGGAGTGGTGGTGGATTGGGGATGGACACTATGGAAGATTGAGGGACCCATGCTAAATTTTGATTGGTGAGAGGAGGTTGATTTGGAACTCCTTGGGTCATAGGGTCTATGTAAGCTGACTATTTTCCTTTTGTTCATTGTGAAAGCAACCTATTGATAAGCCCTAATGTATCCGTAAGTTCCTGATTTGACCATGTGTCGAATGATGGGGTTGTGGTTGGATGAGATGATGGATGAGTCGATGATGATGGGTGATTAGTCATGGTCATGTTGGCTAAGTGAGATGATGGAGGGGTGGATGACATGGTCATGTTGGCTAAGTGAGATGATGGAGGTGTGGATGATAATGGATGAGAGGACATGGGTATGGTGCAAGTTGTGTTTGATGTTACAACTTGGAGGCTAGGGACTTGTGAGGCAGCATTGACATACTCCTCATACAAGGGGTTGGTATAGGTGGATGTGAGGTAAGTGTTTGGAACACTTGGGCTTTGTGGTGGTTGGCTCATGGAGGAAGGCATACCATATTCATAACTCGAATTAGGATATCCTTGGGCAAGGTAGGTGGTAGCCAATTCAGATTCTTCAAAACCTTCTTGGCTAAGGGGCTCTAAGACATAGTTAGAAGCCTTGTAAAGGGCCTGCACTCTATCCATGTCTATGTAGGTGGTGGTTGTCTCCACATTGTGTGAATGTGTCTCTACTTGAGAGTGGGGTGGATGGGATGATCCAGACAAAGTAGTCTGAACCATATTGGATGGGGCTACCGAAGTAGCGGGTTCATGGGAACTATTTTCCATTAAACTACTTTGGTTTATTATTTTCTTTTGTTGTCGTGTTAGCACCATAAAGTAGTTAAACCAAAGATTCAAAGCTTATCTAAATCACACAAATTAACAACTTTTCCAAAATTTAAAGCAAAGAAAACAATCAGTCCTAGGTTTCACCGTGTGTGGCTTACCTTGTTCATTAATTATTTTCTTTCATTAATGTGAAGTTCCTTTTAGAATTGTTGGCTTGTGTGTTTTGATGTAACTTAATCTTGTTTAATGAAAAACAAAGGTAAAAAAACTAAGGTTGGCCAGGGCAACGAGATTCTTGTTGGTAATGACCTCCAACAAGTTTGCTCGGGGGTAGTCCTATGGTTTCTAGGGCAGATATTGGTGGATGGAAATCATGGCCACCATCACCAAATCTCAAGCAATGGTTGGTGATGAAATCCAACCACTACTGTTAAAAATGTGAATCGTGCAAGTGTGTGTGATTTATTTTATTAGATTTCTTGTTCTCTATGGTGTGCAAACAATATTAAATATTACTAACTTCACTAATCTAAATCAGAAGCCAACACAAAGATGCAAATTTCACCTAAAGAGAGTGGAGTACACGCTTAAAACCCCCTGCCTACAAATGATTAAAATCACAAGAGCAACCGGAGGGTTCGTCCACCTCTCTGCCAAAGGGGCCAGCCTAGGGCAGGATTACTTTATGCATCAAAATGTTGTTCCTATTTAGATATGCAAAATTAAAGTGATCTTTAACCCTAAAATGCAAGATCTAGGATGCTTTTATGTTTCATATGCACTCAAAAATGCAAACAATCACCTAGATCTACAACTTCAGAACAAGAAATGAATTTGGTATAATGAAATACACACAAACCCTAGATTCAACTTGCTACCAATTCTTTCCCAGATTACTTAGTGTTGAACCTAGAAACAATGAAAAATAGCAGCAGAAAATAGAATACGTAAATCGCTAAATGGCAACCTAGGGTTATGAAACTTACTTGGAAGCCTTAGCTCTGCTCCAAATTACTACCAGGCATGGTTGGGCCTACGTAGGCATAGCAGGGCACCTTCTAGGCATGGGATGGCACCTGCGATTGTCTGTAGATGCTTCCAAATGCTCCGTGGATGCTCCCGAATGCCTGCGTAATCTCTAAAAATGTTGTAGACTGCTTCAGAAACCCTAGCGATAAATTCGATGACTTTTACACTTCTGTAAATCTTGCAACAAATAGAAATAAAATTAAGTTAGCAAGGTAGATCTATCAAATAATGAAACCCTTGTGGGGTCCCACCATGATCGCCATTTGTGAAGACAAAGACATGACACTTAAATAATAACAGGAAATCAAATAACACAAGGAAATACAAAGATTGCACAAATGGATGTATTCAATAAAATGGGGGAGCCAATGAACTCCTTTGTTACAATCAGTACTCAATGTGAGTATTTGATACAATGATTTTACAATGGCACTAGGGTTCTCCGAAACCCTAGCAATAACAACAAAGTGTCTTCAGATTTAGTGTGTCCTTGCTTCCAACAGGTTGAGTGGGCTTCGAGTATCCAGTGTGGGGCCACTCCAACTTCAACAACCATTCAACAATGTGTAGAACTTGCAGATCTGCATACATAAAAATAGAACAAGGGGGTTAGTAATACCTATGAGGGCTCCATAGTGTGAGACCCTCAGACATCAATAAAACCCTAGTTAACAATGAAGTCAAAAAGTATGCCAGATCAACAAATTATGAGATAAAATACATTCAAATGAGATATACCTTGCTTTCATTTTGTTGTTGTAGATGGCATGGTGTAGCAGGCTCAGATTCACATTTTTGTAGTTGCAGCAGGCTCAGATGCACACTTGGCAGGCTCGTAGGGGGCTTGGCGGGGGGGGGGGGGGGGGGGGGGGGGGGGGGGGGGGGGGGGGGGGGGGGGGGGGGGGGGGGGGGGGGGGGGGGGGGGGGGGGGGGGGGGGGGGGGGGGGGGGGGATTCTATGCTAGGGCTTCACCAATAATTCCTCCAGGGTGCAATTTCTAATTCTCCAGGTTCCAAGGTTTGGGCATTTGCAAAATGCCCTTATTTATAATCCAACCTAGGGTTTTCTTAGGGTTTTAGCCTTACACTTTTGATCGTGTGGCTAAGATTAAATTAGATCCTAAGGTTGAGATTACTTTTTGAATGTGACATGGATTAATGAATATGGACGGTGGAGATTAGAATGGATCGGACGGTTGTGGTTAATTGAGTTTATAAATATATATTTTATAATAAATATATTATAATATAATATAAAATATTATATTAAATATTAAATAATATAAAATAATATTAAAATAATCCCAATTAGGCTAGGAAATGGCGGGAAAGGGCTAAAATGGTGAAATGGATGGCGGGAAAGGTGGAATTGGGCCAAATAATTGGTGGGAAGGTGTATGGTGGACAAGTGGGTGGTGGGAAGGTTAGGATGGAGGATTAGTGGCTGTAATTTGGTGTCTACACCAAGATCCATGACATCTTCCACATATCCTTACTAAGGAAATATGTTGTTGACCCTGAACATGTATGGGATGTTTCTAATTTACAGATGGAAAATTTGGAGGCAATCGAAGTAATGCTAGTAAAGATCCTTGAGTTTCATTCTAGGTCTATGAAGAATCGGATGCTTGAGCAATGTAAGGTCCAGTGGAATCGGTTTTCTAAAAAAAAAATGCCACTTGGGAAAAGGTGGATAAAATGCAAAAACATTTTCCTTTTTTGTTTGAAAAAATATAATGTAGTAGCTTGTATTGTTTATAAAATAGGAAAACACTTAGGACGGTGTTTAGTTTAAGTGGGGTAGGATGTCATGACCCTCCTTGGTGGACTTTTTAGCACAAAGAAATAATGTATTATTGAATGATATTTTAATACCTAGTTTGAGCAATTAAACCAGCTATGTGATGTTTAGTTGACTTAAAGAAGTCATGATACTGCTAATATATTTCCAAGTGTGCAGGATCAAGTACACTTATGGGTGGAAGGAGAAAAATCATCCACCAGATGCGAGGTACTTAAGATCAAGGGAGATGATTATTAAGGCAGCTCGAGGGTAACATGGATAGATACCTTCATATAGGTATGCATTCGATTAAGGATAATCATCAAATGTTAGCCACTTTGAGCCTCAGATTGATATCCTAGTAGCTATTGTAAATTCTAGAGGCTGAGATAGTTGACTAGGTTGATGGAAAAATTCTCTCTTTGCTTATTGTATCTATTTGATCTATATTTTACTTCATCACTATCTATATTGTTGGTTTGGAAAATTAAAACATGCATGATTTAGTTGTTTGTGAAAGCTCTTTATCTTGCTTAAAAGCCCTTACTCTTGGTCTTATTTAAAAAAAAGGTGAAGTTTTATTTTAAAATGATAATAGAATTTCATCTTAAGAGGAGCATTGATTTAAAATGCTAATAGAACTTCATTTTATAAATAATTGAAGATTTATTTTAAAAATGATGGTATTCATTTTAATAGAAGCATTATTTTAAAATACTAATAGAATTGTATTTCATAAATAATTGAAGTTTTATTTTGGTATTTCATTTTATTAAAGATGATTATCTTGAATTAGCCTTTATAAAATTATTTTATAAGTAATGATGGCTAAATATAAAACTTTATTTAATCTGTAAGCATGCAATGGTTGATAAAAAATATGGCAATCCATCTAGAAGATGACGGTAGTTTTCTTTGGCTGAGATCATGTGTTCAAAGGGATGAGTATCCTGCTAGCCTCGGGTGGAGCGGAGCTTCCCTCCCTAGCAACAAAGCTAGTAAATAATGTTTGAATGGCAAGAGGCAGTCGGAGTCTATCTTCAAATGAGGGATAAACTTATGGTAGTCATGGAATAAAGGAAACAAGAGTTTTGAATTTGATGACATCGTTGCTGGATGAGGATGAAAGGATGCCTAGTTGGGATGTGGGAGCAGGTGAGAGTAAGTGATTGAGGATATGGTAAAACTCAACCCACATTAATGAAAAAGGGAAGGGATCTAAAAAAAATGGAGGTGAGAATATTGCTAATGACACCGCGATTGATAGATTTCAAGGAGGAAAGAGTACTGGGGGCAGAGTGATTAAAGGTTGGTAAAAAATAGAGCCAACCCTTTGTTTGGACATTTTAAAAATAATGCTTTGGATTTGAGTTAGTCAAGCATTGTAATCCCTGTGTCGTTTAGTACCCACAGAGTTATACCTTGATGTATCCACGTGAGTCGATCCTAGCCTTGTAAGATGATGAGTTGTTAGCTCAAAGGATGTTCAGCAAGGTGAAACTAGTCCCTTGTTGGGCAGTAGTAATTCTCTTTTAAACCAATCCATGATAGTCCTAAAGTCGAAGAGCCTAGACTGTGGACGTGGCTTGTTTCTCTTAAAACTCGACTAGCTCTAGTCTGTGAGGCCTGACCTCTTGAGAAATGAGCTACATGGGATACTAGGAGACACCCACCTCCTTAATGGTAGGATTGGTCGTGTCACCAATAGTTCTCCCTAGAAGGAGATCCCTTCTACTCTTCTCAGGTATAGGAGCTACCATGATAGTGTCGCTCGCTATATATATTTGTAGAGGACCACAGTTATCAAGGGTTGAAGCCTCCCTTCTATCACTATGAGGATATGGCCTTAAAATGTAAGGGGAATTTGAGTGTACCCTAGGGCTGTTGGGTTTACATTTTACGATGAGTGCATGACTCTTGGAGGTCTCTGTGTGCATGTATGTGATTAGGTCAGTGGACCTAGTAAGTATATACCCAACATTCTATTGGCTGGATCCTAGCATATTGTGAACGTCATTTCTAAGGACCCCTTCCATAGTATTCTAGGCGGTTGCAAGTTGTAGACATCCTTGTATGGTAAAGGAAGTGCTCGTGGTTCCCTAGTTGTTAGAGCTTGGTTGTTTGTCGTTGTTCTAATTCCAAAACCTCCAACTTCCTTAGGATTGCAAGCCTTGTCCCAATTGACTAGTGCCCTTGTGTGGTTACCCTGCACTCCAGACCAAAGAAAGCATCTCATCATCTTGTCTAAATATTTTAGGATGCTCTTTGGGGCAGCCAAAATGGAGAATTTATACATTGGAATTGCTTGTAAAACTGATTTAAGCAATGTTACTCTTCCTCCAAAACTTAACCACTTGTAGGTCCAATGCAAAAGTTTCAAGTGGATTCTATCTCTTGTTGATTTCCATTATTTATTTTTGAGTTTATTATCTATTAAGGGGATACCCAAAATGGTAGTGATGCCTCTAAGAATATGAGGATGTGTGTTATCTGTTCTCTTAATTTTTTTCACATTAAAAAAAACACTTTCGATTTTTCTTCATTTAGTAGTTGTCCAGTAGTCATTATGTAGCACTCTAGTGTTTTTCTGATATTGGTTGCTTCTCTTATTGTTGCTTCCCCCCACATTCCTATGTCATCCATAAATTGGAGGTGAGTAATATTTATGCTCCTGCTTATCCTTACCCCTGAAATGGTATTCTCTGCTTTTCTCTTCTGTATGATTCTTCCCAAGCCCTCCGTAAAAATGATGAAAAAAAATTGTGAAAGTGGATCCCCTTGCCAAATTCCTCTGGAAGCTTTGAATAGTTGGGATGGATTACCATTGATGAATACTGAGAAAGAAACTATAGAGATGCATTCCATGATCCATTTTATTCATTCTTCACTAAAACTAATTTTTTGCAGTATTTGGGCTAAAAAATCCCAACCTATTTTATCATATGTCTTGGATAAATCTAGCTTAAGGAACATACCTTTGTTTCCCTTTTGGAAAATCTCATAAATAGTTTCTTGTGCTATCACAGATCCATCCAAAATTTGTCTACCCTGCACAAATCCCCCTTGTTTTGGATATATTAACCCTAGTAAGATTTGTTTCAACATATTTACCATCAATTTGCTTATGATCTTATAAACCACATTGCATAGATCAATTGATATATAGTTAGTGATATTTTCCATATCTCCACCTTTCGGGATGAGAGCGAAAAAGGTGTGATTCAAGGATTTAAGGATTCTTCCACTAGTCCTGACTTCTTCTACTACTTGGGTTACATCCTTTGTAATTATATCCCAATATGCTCTATAGAACTCTATTGGAAATCCATCTAGACCTGGGGCCTTCCCTGTCTGCATATCAAAAATTATTTCTTTAACTTCTTCTTCTTTAATATCTCTTAAGAGCTCCTCATTTTCTTTCTATGAAATTAAAATTGGTATGCTTTCTAAAATTTCCTCTTGGTGCTGAGTGGAAAGGTGTGGATTTACTGTAAATAAAGTTGAAAAGTATTTATTTGCAATTTCTTGCATACCTAGGGTAGTAGTTTCCTTGTTTCCATCCCCTATGGATAAGGTATCAATATAATTATAGTGATTACATGTGGTTGAGTGATGGAAAAACTTTGTATTCTTGTCTCCTTCTTGCAACCATATTATTCTTGCTCGTTGTCTCCAGTAGGATTCCTCTTTCTTGTATAACTCTTCTTCCTCTTGCATAAAAATGATTTATTTATGGAGAATCTCTTCAAAGAGTATCTGAGTGGATCATTTTTTCTATTTATTGCACTCAAACTAAAATATTTGCTCTTTGTTGCTAGAAATTTATCCAATGAGACTTACTCCATTTTTAATTTACCTTTGATAAACTTTAATCTGGAGTGAATCTAAAATTATGTTGTCCCATGTTCTGCTTTTCCTTGTTCCCACCACTGTTTCATTAGCTATGGTAAGTCATTATTTTGGAGCCAAAAAGTCTTAAATCTAAAAGGAGTCACCTAGGGTGTCTCACTTAACTAGGGTGATGTGGCTAATGGGTGAGTGCAAGTGGAGTGAGTCACCTAGGGTATCTCACTTAACTAAGGTGGTGTGGCTAATGGGTGAGTGCAAGTGGAGTGGGGTGTGAGGGATGTCCCATGTGAAGGGACAAGTCTGACATGAGTGTGTGAGATGTGGAAATGGGAGGGGTAGTGGTGGCTAGGACACATGTCTAGTGATTAGGTAGGGTATCCTAAGCAAATTTTCTAGATTTATTAAAATCTGAAAAATAGGATAATGTGCAGGATTTATACACCTAAGTTTAGACTTAGGTATATAATTTTATTATGCATTTGTGTGGTGGGATGAAAATGAGGTTTTACAAGTGCCTAGGTTTTGGTGTCTACACATAGGTTTCATACCTAACAAAAATCAACCTTTGTCATTGGATGATGATGATCATGTTATGACTTATGCTGAATATTTGGATCATCAAAAGTCGTAAATGGGTGATGAGGATGATGGTCTCCTTGTTCTTCTAAGATCTTTTTTTTGTAATAAGATTGGTTCTATGTGTTTGAAAAATGATATTTATGCTTCTAGAAAATACCTTGCTTTGCTATCCTATAGGGATCTTGCAAAGTTAGGGATTGCTCCTTCTTATGTTAAGAATGGTGATTTTGTTTGAAAATGCATTGATTATTGTGCTATGGTTCTCAAAGCAAAAGCTGTGAAGGATCCCCTCCGTGATTCTAATCATCTCGATGGCTTACATTCTAAATATTTCTTTGATAAATCAACTCATGGTACACCTATTCTCTTTTTCAATATAAGAGGCACATTCAGAATGTATGTTGATTATGTGGACACCAAAACCTAGCCACTTGTCATCCATCCTAGTTTTCCTACCATTTCCACCTATTATATGTGTGAAGACAAAGCACGACACCAAACAAATGCTAAATAAATAGAATTCAAATAACCATATATTGCACAACAAATGAGATTTATATTAAACAGAGGGGAGCCTAAAAACTTTGTTGTTACAATAGTGGATGTAAGAATCCCTTTTGATACAATTATTACAAATATTTCTAGGGTTCTCTAAAACCCTAGCTACAACAAATGGTGGTGTCTTTAGTTGTGTTCTACTCCCAATAGGGGTGAGTGGGCTTCTGCATATCCGATGTCGGGCCACTCCAGCTTGATCAACTATCCAATGCTTGTGTAGCACCTTCAGATCTACACATAATGACACAAAAAATAAGTTAGTAATACCTATGAGGGCTCCATAGTGTGAGGCCCTCTATAAGCAATAATAAACCCTAACTAATCTGCTGCTAATGAAGTGAACAAAAATGAAAATGCATGAAATGAAATGATAACAAATAATGATTTACCTTGCTCCTTGTTGGTTGTCTTGGATTGGTTGTAGGTCGATGGTGAAGGTGTGCCCTAGCGACACTCGAAGATCTTGCTTGTCATTAGAATAGGACTCTAAAATGTGGTAGGGCTCTCAAGAAGAGCGGTAAGGCACTCAAAGAAAGTGGTAGGGAATCCAGGGCTATGGAGGAGAATGAAAAGGTGCTCAGGGCTATGGCAGAGAGTAGTAGAGTGCTCACAGAGAGCAGTAGGGCACTCGAGAGGTCAGATCAGATCTGTAGAAGTAGATCTGATGATGGTGAAGGATGCGACGATGGTGGCAATGAGCGAGTGGATGGGGAATATGATGGATGGAGTGGGGCTAAGGTACAAATGTTGGATTGGAACTCTAAGGCACTTCGAAAGCTCGAGGAAACCTTAAGGAACTCAGGATATTCAAAAACTCAGGAAATCAGAATTCAGGAAAAAATCTTAGGGGTTGAGCCATCAAAATGACTCTTATTTATAATCCAACCTAGGGCATGCTAGGGTTTCAACGACACTAATCGTGTGGCTGAGATTAAAGCATATCTAAGGGTGGATATTAAATTTAGGGTGTGGCATGGATTGATGTGGATGGACGGATGAGATTAAATGAAATCGGATGGTTGGGATTAATTTATTTATATAAATATATATTTATTAAATATATATATAATATTATTATTTAAATATATATAAATATTGGGTGGAAATTACGGGAAAGCTAGGATGGAGGACAAGTGGCTATGTTTTGGTGGTGGAGATGGTGGGAAAGCATGGATGGAGGACAAGTGGCTAGATTTTGGTGTCTATAGATGCCCCTTTTTGTACCATGTTGCGTGAAACACAATATGGTGCAAAAATACGAGACACCTGATCGAGCTAGGCACAAAAGCAACTTCTCTCTCTTGTTGGAATGTGGAACAAAATTGAAGGTAAAAGAATAAATAATTCCAGAGTTATTGCGTAGCTTACCCCCTCAATTGGTGAATGAGTTGTGGATGAATCTCACGAGCCAATTGAAAAAGAATGAAATGTTGTGCAAAGAAGGAAATGGGAATGATGGAATGTGCGACCATTTTTTATCCCAATGGTTGAAGGATAATTTGTGGAATGGGAAATATGAATGCATCTATTTTTACCCAACAGATGAAGGGTTTTGGGAGAAATGATGATGATGATTGCATCTATTTTTGCCCCAATAGATGAAGGGTTTTGGGAGAAATGATGATGATGATTGTGTCTATTTTTGCCCCAACAGATGAAGGGTTTTGTGCCAGATGTAGATGTCATGATCATGTAAGATGTATCCCATTGTGGGAAAATCATAATCAAATTTAGTTGCCCCAAATTTGGGGTGATTCCATGATGTTGAATAAATTTTGTCGTATGGCCTCATTGATATGCAATATGAAGATGCAAAAAGAAAATAAAGAAGTCAACTTTGGAGGGCCTGCTAGTGACTATAGAATAATTCCTCTCAATGGAACCAATCACCCTAGCTAGAGCCAGTCACTATGATGACTGTCAAGGAAATTGGGAATGATGTGATTTGATGTTGTCCATGTTTTAAGCCCCATGAACTAGGCCATCAATGATAGATTTTTAGCAAGATTAATCTTGTCAAAGGTTCACTTGAAATGTGAGGAAGCAAATTTGATTGTGCTTTTGAACTAGGAGATATAGAAGGATGATGATGACCAAGTGTTCTTATGGTGATTCATTCATCTTACCGAATTGCATGGATGCAAATCGTTGCAATCGCCAAGTATATAGAACAAACCACTATATACAAGATTCACTCAAAATGTGGCACATGTGGAAAGAAATGGATGATGAGGTATGATGTTGGTGAAATTTGAAATTTTGAGGAAGAAATGTGATGATTTGTGAAAAATAGAACTGATTGGCGAACATTGGATAGCATGTTGGTCAATTTTGCGTCTTTGGACACAAAATTTGATTTATTGAGCCAAATCAACTCATATTTTCACAAAAATTGGTGGGATGATGAGGATTATGATGTATATGATGAAGATGGTCATTTTGTGAAAATTTGGACCAGTTTGATATGTTTTGTAATTGGAATTGTGCTTTTTATGACTTTTGGTCGCAAACAAAAATTATGCATCCAAACTGATTTTTGTTTTCACAAAACCTGATGTTATGATGGAATTTATGTGTGGGTTAAATTTGGTGAAATTTGGAGTAGGTAAGCTACCAATTTGATCGATTTTACCTTTTGTGAATTTATGCGTCAAACGCACGCATTCATTTTTGAGATGTAGGAAAAGTTCAGCTATGCTTTAGGGTGCCTGGAGATGCCCTTGCATGCTTTAGCATTCTGGCAAGTTCCCATGCACACTTAGGCTTGACTGAAACATCCTAAGGCACCTCAATGCACCTGCATTTGCTATAAATAGCCTATAGGTTGGAAAATGTAACTCATTTGTGCGTTTGCAAGTTTGAGAAGTTGCGTTCTGAGGAGTGAAGTGGAGTGAGGAGTGAAGTGAGGTAGGTGAAATTTGGCATGGAAGCTATGGCGGTAGAGGGAACAAGTGTTGTAGTTGGAGTGGAGGCAAGGTTTGCCAAGGTAATGCATTTGAAGACTTTTTGTGTTGTGCAAAATTTTGTTGTTTTATTTTTTTTTTAACTAATGAAATGTGTTGCTTGCTTGCAGTTGCGAATTTTGGAGCCCCGACATCGATTTTCTCCTCTTGTTCCTGGGATGAGGAAATTATTGTCGAAGGTGGATTGGGATGTACTGAGGTCGGTGGGGATAGAGGGTGTGACCTCTACTTGATGTGGTGAGGGCGGATGAGGGGTATCTTTCAGCTTTGGCTGAAATATGGGATGCGGATAGGGGGACCTTCCAGCTGCCGACCGAGGAGGTGACCATTACCCTTGAGGATGTGTATCACATTCTCAAGGTGCCAGTGGAGGGGGTGAAGGTGGAGGTGGGCTATGATAAGAAGGCCCAGATGAGCAGGATGTTTGGGGACATATGGGAGGAGGTGAAGGTGGAGAGTGGAGGGATTCCCTACTTGACCATGTATGTGGACAAGGAGTTGGATCCCCTCCTAGCCTTGGTGATGTTCATGTTGGTGAACATAGTTATTCCCAACAACACTGGTTGTAGGTTCCCATGGAACCTATTGGGATTGGTGAGTGATTTTCTCACCATGCCATAGCCATATGCATGGGTGCCTGCTTTGTTGGTGTAGGTGTACCGAGAGTTGTATGAGGTGACACGGTGGAAGAGGAAGGGCTTGGGGTGCAACTTTCTTCTTCAGTGCTGGGGATGGGAGCACTTTAGTGTGGCATGACCGGAGGGTCTACCCTGTAGTGAGTGGGATGGTGTGCAACCCTATGCTAGGAGATGGGTGGTAGTGAAGGAGGTACAACCGAGTCATCTAGTGTGCTCGAGCCAGTGGTACCGGGATATGTGGGTGGGACTAACATCCACCCAAGTGATGTGGAGGCCTTGGTGGGGGACCAGGTGGACTGGAGATAGGGAGCAGTTGTGATAGGTCAGGCATTAGAGGTGGATAGTTGGGAGGCGGTAGGGCGAGGTGGAGTACTTCCAATTCTTGTAGGTGTTGCGGTAGTTTGGCTTGCCATAGGGAGTACCGGAGGAGCCGGTGCTTTATAGGAGGTACCGAGAGGAGGTGGGGCTTCCATGTGCAGAGCCATGGAGGGTGGTGATCAAGGAGGATGAGGAGCTAGAGGTCCCTAATGTGGATGATGCGGGGATGACCCTAGAGTATGTGGCGTGGTTTGGTGCCCAACCAGTATGGGTACCTAAGGTGGTGGCCGATGGTGAGGATGATGTTGAGGAGTCTGATGGGACTCCAAAGCGACCGAGACCCCTCCGAGCTAGTAATTCAAAGAAGGAAGTTAAGAGGTGTGAGGCAGTAGACTCCTATGGTTGGTGGAGGGGAGGATGAGGAGGAGGATGATATGGGGGAGATATCCAAGGTGGCAAGGTAGAAGATGCGAGTAGAGTAGGAGGCTTTGGTATAGTCTCATGATGAGACTATAGCATAGCTACAGGTAGAGCTTAGTGCATGGGATGTGACTATAGCTCAGATGTAGGTAGAGTGGGTGACTAGAGGAGCTGGTGGGGATGATTGAGAGATGATCGTGAGGCTCCAGGTAGAGCTTCTAGGCAAGGAATATTGGCATGGGTTGGACTTGCGGTGACTTTGGGTGAGCGAGGCATATGTGCACTCCTTGGAGGATTTATGTATGGCTAATCATATCATGTTGCCAGATCCTCCATATTTCTCGATGATGCAGTCGACTAGGCCAACTGAGTCTAGGTAGAGTTCTAGGTCTAGGGCTCCTAGTAGGTCCCAAGGGTCCACTCATGGGCATTAGCTAGTGCTTAGATGCACTTTTTGTATATGAGCCTTGGTGCTCTATTGTATGTAGCCTTTTGGGCACTCATTGTACATTTGATATTTATACATATATATATATACATGGATTTTACCTTTTGTGTTATATGTGTTTGTGAATGCTTTTGTGTTATGCATGTTTTCTATTTATGATGAATGCATATGATATGTTATGGATGATTAATGCAAGACATAATATATGGATGATTAATGTAATATGGCATGTATGGATGATAATGCAAGATGGCATGTATGGATGATTAATGCAAGATGGCATGTGCTAATGCTCATTTATAGTTTAGATCTTTGCTTGACCCTTTTCTAGCATTGTTGTTTAATCAGGGGCACCAAACTTGGTGGCATATGGGATGAATGGATTTTTACGTGACATGGATGGTGACACGGAAGAAGATATGGATGTTGATATGGAAGAAGATATGGATGTTGATATGGAAGATTACCTATTTTGTAGAGACTCAAACATCCTAGTGGCATCAAACAAACTCACTAAAACTACCTAATCCTTCTAGGACCAAATGTGTGTGTAGTGAATTCATTTACCAAATCAAGAGCATGGTAATGACCCGAGGCAATCAAGAACCAATGTGTGTGCAAGTGAGTTCATTAACTCATCTTGAGTAAATTGGGTAAACCTGTTATGGTTGAAACCAAGAGGCTAGCTTGTCCGTATGAGCGGTCAGAGGTCTCTTTTAAAAGAGACATGTCACCACGCATGAGCATACTCCACTACCAATCAAGAGTCTATAGCTCCAATGGAGGCTAACTCCATAGTCCATGACTTTTGTTTTTGATCTCTTAAGTTTTGGGGATGACTACCTAACCATCTGACTAGAAATATAGTATGATCCTTACAACCCAATTGATCAGTGGTGTGTGATGTAAAATATTTAGAGTTTTTGTTAGGGATTTTTCCCTACTCTTTCTTTTATTTTTGGAATTGTGATAGTGGTGAGAACCACTATTTTTATGGACTATGTTGCATTATGGGACTAGCAAGGATGACCCTTTTCACTTCAAGGTTCATACCAAGTATGGTGTTATCCCTCTTTGACACAAGATGTTTTTAAGATGTGAAATTGTGTTTGGTTCAAGAATGTTTTGGAGTCAATTCCCAAAACTCAAGATTTTCTTAGTGTATATGTGCAATGGTCCTAAAAGAACTTGACATGTATTTTGGAGGTTGCTTAAAACACTAGGAGTGGTTGAGTGATCAAAAACACCTAGGAGTTGTGAATGTGGCTTGTGCTAATGGCAATTTGACTTTGTGGAATTGTGTGGATGACATTGTGAAGGTGCCCCTGATTAAGGCAACATGAATTTTGTTGGACCAATTAAGACCTTGAACTTAATAAATGATCCCTATATGAAATGTGAAATGTGGATGTGAATGTAATGTATGACATGCAATTTTGTGAAATATGAAATGCAATATGCAATGTGGGTGAATGCATTGTTTTTGGAATGTGAATGCAAGTGAAATGCAATGTTATGAATGAAGTGTATGCAAATGTTTTTTGTGTATTAGCCATGTATATATACATATATAGTAATCAAATCATGCATAGAATGCTTTCAAGTGTATAACATTAAGTGGTTCGGATTCTTCCTCTCCCTCTAGACTGGCAAGCCTATAAGTACCATTACCCACTCTTTGTGTGACAATGTATGGACCTAACCAATTAGCCATGAATTTATCATGAAGATGTAGTAATGCATTGGTGTTTTTTTGGTTCTCTTTAAGGATAAGATCTCCTACTTGGAATTCACGTAGATGGAATTTGGTGTTGTAAGAACATTTGAGGTGGTCTTGATAAACTCGTAAATGCTCTAAAGCATTGACTCGCCTCTCATCAAGAAGTGTGAGTTGGTCAAGACATGCTTGTCTAGTTGTGTCATCATCTATGAATTCCTGCAAAGAAATTCATAGAGAAGGGATCTCGAGCTCAAGAGGCATGATTGCTTCGACCCCATAGACCAATGAAAATGGTGTTACCTCTATAGGTGTGCGGATGCTTGTTCGATAAGCCCATAATACCAAGGGAATTTTTGTATGCCAATATATGTGATTTTCTTTGACAAGTTTCTTGAGAATAGCAACTAAGATCTTGTTGGAAGCTTTAGCTTGTCCGTTTTCTTGTGGGTAATAAGGAGTCGAGAAACTATGTTGGATGTTGTATTTCTCACAAAGTGATTGAACATCCTTGTTTTTAAAAGACTTGCCATTATATGAAATGATCTTTGAGGGAATACCAAAAAAAAAATGATGTGATGAAGTATGAACTCCATAATTCTTGGTCTTGTTGTACTGGTTAGAGGAATTGCCTCAATTCACTTTTTAAAGTATTTAGTGGCTGTGATGATGAATGTATGTTGTCTCGAAGAAGGAGGTGAAATTTTGGCAATTATATCTAGGTCCCATTGTGAAAAGGTCCAAAGGCTTTGAATAGGTTGTAAGGCTTGTGATGGTACATGAGTTAAATTAGCATGTTCTTGACACTTTTTGTAATGCTTAATATATGTGCAACAATCACGTTCCATTGTGACCCAATAATAATCCATGCATAAAATATGCTTTGCAATGGCCATTCCACTAAATGACCACCACAAGTACCATCATGGGATTTAGCTATGGCTCTTTGAGCCTCATTATTCCTCGAGACAATGAAGGAGGACTCCATCATAACCATGTTTGTACAACACATCCCCCAAAACAATGAAACGGGCTATCTTTTGCTTGAATGTGTGTTTGGAAGTTCAAGACATATCAGATGGGAGTGTTCTCCTAAATTGAGATTAAGCCTTTGGAAGGCTTGTTCAAAAGAAGAGGTGGTGGAAAGTGGGTGGTAACCTAGACCTGAATGGTCGTGCACCTCTTGATATGGAACATCGATAGGTTGATGCACTCCTTGTTCATGCAATCCTAGGCCATGGCCTTGCCAATTGATAATGTGGAAATATCGAGATGGAAATCTCGACATGTTTGGAATGTTGGCACGAACCGGCTCTTTGGGCTCTTCTATGGGATCTGGACTTGATGAAGATTCAATCCCCCCATATACAAAATTTATGCTATTTGGAGCTGAACCCATATTATAGACTACTCCTATTGCTAAAGGTGGATCACATGGGTGACCAAAATCCTTAGCACTAGGGATGGTGAGGGGCATGATGGTGATGTCTTGGACCACGTATTCACCAATACCAGGATTAGTGAGGTGGACCTTGACTTGGGATGACATGGAAGGATTATGGTCAGGTGATGGCTCGAGGAATGGTGAATATGGAGGTATCTCACAATTTGTCAATTTGACTTGTGAAACATTAGGTGAAGGAGATGGATTGGATTGGGAAGATTATGAAATGGATGATGATGGTGAAGTGGATGGCAATGATGTCAATGATGTGGACTGACTATGACCACATGTGCATGTAGTCAATGATGTCAATTATGTGGACTGACTATGACCACATGTGCATGTAGTCAATGATGACAATGATGGGGGTGTGGAAGTTTGATGAGGGTTGGTGATGGGGAGATCTTCAGGAATGGGATCCTTTTATGAAGAGACTAGGTGAAGTGGTGGATGGATTGGATGATGGCGATAGGAAAAGGTGAGTGGAAGGAAGCATGGCCTCATAAGGATTTGAGATGAAATTGTAATACTTAAATGGCTCAATGTCCATAGGTATGCAATGTACTTGTCCCTCATGAACATATTTCAAACATTGATGTAGTATTGAAGGGATACATCTCATTTCCCTCATCCAAGGTCTTCCAAGGAGTACATTGTATGCCATGGATCCTTCCAAGATGTGGAATATTGTGTGCAACATTTTAGCCCCTACTTCGATGGGCAAAACAACAGGAACACAAAGCATCATTGAATGCTTTGAGGATGAAGGATGACTTGGTGATGTGAGATGGAGGAAGGTTTAAATTATGGAGAGCGAATGTGGTAATGATGTTGATAGAGGAACCGATATCAATTAGGACTCTTTTAAAATACTTCTTTTCAATTAGAGCCATGATATGCAATGGAGGGTCTACTAATTCCGATGAGATTGGATTAATCTCAAAGTCATAGAATGTTATGGAAGGCTCCATGCATGTTTGGATGCTCCCCATAAAGTTGTTGAAGGCATTAGGATCTTGTGATTGCAATTCGATGGATTTAAAAATATCCATTAATGCTTCATGATGTGGAGGATATTTTTGGATTAGCTCATAGATCGACAATTTGGAGGAAGCCATTTTTAGACTTGTAGTTAACCGGCTACTCAATGAGATGACTGGTTGAGGTGGATGATTGATGGGTGGATTTGGAAAGTTCGATTGACTAGGGATATGAATGGGTGATGAAGGATTGGGGGAAACTTGGATGGGTGGTAATGTAGAAGGTTGTGACACACTTTCTTGAGGTGGTTTCCTTTTTTGGTTATTCCTTTGACCTCTAGTGACCACATGAATGGCCCCTACAAACCCTTGGTATTGTTGAATGTGATTGACTTGATTAGGAGGAGTTTTGGTGTTAGTTCCCCCTACATTTGGTTGCACCTCCTCATGATGAGGAAGTGGTGTTTGAAATATACCAAGGTTTTGGTTTTGTTGATCTAGGGGATTATCAAGCTTGATTGCCCCCAAGTAAATAAGGTCTTGGAATATGTCTTTAAACACATGGTAGTTGTTAATGTCATGCTCATTTTGCCTATGATAAGGACAAAATAGATGTTCCCAATATTTTTTTCCATTTTTGGTGGGATCATCCAGTCTAATGTCAAACAAATCAAGTTTATTTGTCTCATACAATATTTTAAAAAGGGAAGCATATGACTAGACTTATGGGGTGTATTAGCGAGTTTGTCGAACATACTATCATCAAGGATGGTTTTCCACAACTGGCACTATGTTTTGCATTGTTGGAGCTTGTGTTGTCGAGGGGACCACATGATATGAAATTTGTTGCGATGTTTGTTGCATAGTTGTTGTTGTTGAGCCATTATCGACTGGCTCATGACCACTTGATTGACTTGATTGGATTGGGTGGCTGGGGTAGCCTGTGTTGATTTTTGTTGGCCAAAATAGTTACTTTTGTATTGGCCCTTATTTTACCATTATTTCTTTTTAGGCTTTAATATGCCTTCTTGGATTTTAATATCCTCAATGACACTAGCTTGAGCTAAATCTTCTTCAAATGATTGATAAGTTCGTATTTGGAGCATCCAAGAGATAGGTTTTAAGCAACTCTTGGTGAATAGCTTAATTAGCTCATCCATTGGTAGGGTGAATGGCAATTTAGTGATGATAATCCTCCAACAATTTTTGAAATCATAGATAGATTCATCATCTTGTTGTCTTAAAGCATAGACATCGAATAATGAGATCTTCTTTTTAACATTTAGGATGAAATGATCAAATAATTGATCAATAAATTGCTCAAAAGTATAGATACTATGGCTTGGAAATTGATTGTACCATTCTATGGCATCCCCTCCTAATGTTTGAGGAAAATTTTGAAGCATGAGAGTATTATCATCTTGAATTCTAAAGCATGCATGAACAAAGGTGCTCACATGTTCTTTGGGATCCTCAGTTCCATTAAATTTTTCAAACTTGGGTATCGTAAAGTCTACCGGATATGGTGATGATGGTACCAAAGGATGAATTGGTTGATTGATCAATTGGTGTAAGGTTGGTTTTTGGTTTGAAAAACTAGGAGTAAATTGCATCAATTGATCTATTTATTTTTGCATGGCCTTAATTCAAGGGTCTTCCTCAAGAATGTGGAAGCCCTAAATTACCTGATGATTTTGTGGTAGCATGGAGAAATGTTATGGAGTGACTAGGTGATGAGGAGATTGGTACTGATGGCTTGGTGAATTAGATGGAATATGATGAATGGGGGATTGTTGATGAAAATATGAGGAATTATGGAATGATGTTGATGGATGAAGATTATGGCTAGGTTGGCCAATGGGAATAGGATGGGTGATGGTATGGCTTGATGGGGGAATAGGGATAGAAACCATAGAATATTGTGGTGCCCATGATGGACCCTGGTTGACAAGGACAGTCTGAGTAGAGTTATGTAAGGGCTTAGGGTTTGCATGTACTTGTTATTGAGCATTTTGATATTGTCTAAGCAATTTGTTCAGGTGTTCCCATGCCTCACTAATCTCTCTATCAGAGGCTAAGGGTATGGAGGTAGATGGTATGGAAGATGTGGCTTGGGTACAAGTTACACTAGGTATGGCAACTTATGATGTTGGAACTTGTGAAGCAACATTGAGATGTGCTTCATACAAGGGGTTGGTGTAGGTGGAGGTATATGAGGTGCTAGGAGCACATGAAGGTTGGGGAATGGACATATGGGAAGAAGGTGCAACTGATGCCTCAAAAAGAGGGTTAGTATACACCTGGGTAAAGGTGGATGGGGGTTGGGAATAAAAATGCTCTTGCTGTAAAGTAGACTCTTGTCTAGGTGAATTGGGAATAGACTCTAAGACATAATTAGAAGACTTCATGAAAGCTTCTACTCTTTCCATGTCTATATGGGTAATGTGGTTATCAATGGTAGGGGAGGTTGACTCCTCTTGGTACATGGTCATATGATAGGTTATGGATGGTAAGGAATGTGAGGGACCTACAGATAAATCTGCCTGTGTCACATTCAGGGAATCTACCATAGAAGTGGTGGGGAAGGTGGATGAAGGTTCCATTAAGTTATCTTGACTTATAGCTTTCTTTTGGTTTCTAGTTAATACCATAAGAAAATAAATCAAGATACAAATTAAACTATCAAATGTAACACAAAACTAAAATCTTTAAGGAGCAAAAAGGAAATAAATAACCAATGCTAAGTTTCAACCAATGTGGCTTACCTTGTTCATTGATTATCTCCTTTTTAATGTGTATTCATTTTAGGTGTTAGTCTTGTGTGTTTTGATGTTCTAATCTTGCTTAATGAAACAAAGGTAAAAAACTATGGCGAAGATAGGGCAACGAGATTCTTGCTGGTGATGAAATCCAACAAGTTTGCTTGGGGGTATCCTATGGTTTCTATGGGCAGAGATTGGTGGATGGAGATGAATGCCACCGTCACCAAATCTCAAGCAATGGTTGGTGATGAAATCCAACCACTATTGTTTTGAGTGAAACATGCTATGTGTGAATTCCTTTTAAAAAATTTGTTTATTAATGTGTACAAACAATGTTAGAAACAACTAATTTCATAGATCTAAGTTAGAAGCCAACAAGAGAATTCCAATTTCTCCAAAGAGTGTGAAGTACATCGCTTAAGACCCCCTATCTAAATAACAATTAGAGGGTTCGTCCATCCTTCTGCCTAGAATCACCCAACTTGTAGGAATACTCTTGGCACCCTAATGATATTCCTACTTAGATAAACAAAAGAAGGTGCTTCTAACCCTAAAATGCAAAACTATGTTATGCAGTTTCTCAATTCAGATGCAAACAAAATGCAGCATTTTATATTTGTGAATACATTAAAAACAAAAACCCTAATTGGAATGTGTGAATGGATGCAAACCTAAAATGCAAACTAGAATGAATTATTTTCCATATTACTTAATGATTGTTAATTTTATGCTTAGAATCTGAAAAATACAACAAAGAACCCAAAATACGTAAAAATAGAAACTTGGATTTTAGATAGCAGACTTACTAGATAGCCTATGTATTTGCTCCAAATTATTGTAAAATATAGTTGGGCACTTTTGGAATGCACCAGGGTATTTCTGGAATACCTCCAAGCATTTTTGGATGATCCTAGAGTGTCACAAAACGTTCATGCACTTCCTACAACTCTTCAGAAACCCTAACAAATGCAAAATGCTTAATTTTTGCTCATGAAAATCTACAAAATAAGACAACAAATAGCAAGTTAGAATTCAATATAAATCAAAAAATGAAACCCTTAGGGGATCCCACCGTGATCGCTATTTTTGAAGACAAAAAATGACACCAAACAAATGCTAAATAAACAAAATTCAAATAACCATATATTGCACAACAAATGAGATTTATATTAAATAGGGGGAGCCTAAAAACTTTGTTGTTACAATAGTGGATGTAGGAATCCCTTTTGATACAATTATTACAAAGATTGCTAGGGTTCTCCAAAACCCTAGCTACAACAAATGGTGGTATCTTCAGTTGTGTTTTGCTCCCAACAGGTGTGAGTGGGCTTTTGTGTATCCAATGTTGGGCCACTCCAGCTTGATCAGCTATCCAATCTTGCACACAACAACACAACAAATAAGTTAGTAATACCTATGAGGGCTTCACAGTGTGAGTCTCTCTTTAAGCAATAATAAACCCTAATTGATCTACTACTAATGAAGTGGATATAAAATGAAAATGCATGAAATAAAATGATAACAAATAATGATTTACCTTGTTCCTTGTTGGTTGTCTTGGATCGGTTGCAAGTCGATGGTGAAGGTGTGCCCTAGTGACACCCGAAGATCTTGCTTATCGTCAGAATAGGACTCTAAAATGCGGTAGGGCTCTTAGGAAGAACGGTAGGTCACTCATGGAGAGCAGGAGGGCACTCAGGGCTATGGCATAGAGTGGTAGGGCACTCACAGAGAGTGGTAGAGTGCTCGAGATTATGGTGGAGAGTAGCAGAGTGCTCACAAAGAGTAGCAGGGCACTCGAGAGGTCAAATCAGATCTATAAAAGAAGATATGATGATGGTAAAATATGTGACAATGATGACAAGCGAGGGGATGGGGAATATAATGGGTGGAGTGGGACAAAGGTACAAATGTTGGATTCAAACTTTGAGGCACTTCAAAAGCTCAGGAAAACCTTAGGGAACTCAAGGTATTCAAAAACTCAGAAAATCAAAACTCAAGGAAAAATCTTGAGGTTGAGCCATCATAATGGCTCTTATTTATAATCCAACCTAGGGTATGCTAGGGTTTCAACGATACTAATCATGTGGCTGAGATTAAAACATATCTAAGGGTGGATATTAAATTTAGGGTGTGGCATGGATTGATGTGGATGGACGAATGATATTAAATGAAATCGGATGGCTGGGATTTATTTATTTATATAAATATATATTTATTAAATATATATAAAATATAATATATAAAATATTATTATTTAAATATATATAATAAATATATATAAATATTGGATGAAAATGGTGGGAAATCTATGATGGAGGACAAGTGGCTATGTTTTGGTGGTGGATATGGCGAGAAAGCATGGGTGGAGGACAAGTGGCTAGATTTTGGTGTCTACAATATGTATTTAAATATTAATACTATATATTTATTTAATAAAAATATATTTATATAAGTGAATAAATCCCAGCCATCCGATTTCACTTAATTCTATCCATCCACTTCCATCAATTCTTGCCACACCCTATATTTAATATCCACCCTTCGATATTCTTTTATATTAGCCACATAATTAGTGTTGTTGAAACCCTAAGTATGCCCTGGGTTGGATTATTAATAGGAACCATTTTGATGGCTCAACCCCTAAGAAATCCCTAAATTTTTCCTAATTCATTCATCCCAAAGTTACCTTGAGAATCCAAGCATCCTCACCTTCCATCCTCGTCTGCCACAGCCCTTGCATCCATTGCCGCCTCCTTCGCTTAGCTAGATCTACTTTTTTAGACTTCCCCCTTAGCCTTCGAATGCCTTTGGGTGCTTCCTACCATTCCCAAGTACCTTTGGGTGCTTCTCCCTCTACTGCAAAGCACCTCTGTGCACCCTTCGCAATTATCGAGTGCCCACGGGCGTTTCCTACAACCATCGAGCACCTACGGATGTTTTACGTTAGATTTTTGAAGCCCCCTAACCTCCAAGAGATGCTAGGGAATCACTGTACCAGCCCACTATAACAGATATCATGAGAATAAAGAACAACAAATAAGTAAGGTAAATATTTTATTTGTTATTTCATTTTATGCACTTTTAGGTTTTGTTCATTTATTTACATTGCATAGATAGGGTTTTTATCTACTTTCTAAGGGCCTCACACTATGGAGCCCTCATAGTTGCTACTAACCTACTTGATATTGTCTTGTGTGTATATCTGGAAGTGTTATATCGGTATTGGATAGTTGCTTAAGCTGGAGTGGCCCGACATCGGATAACTAGAAGCCCACTTACTTCTGTTGGGAGCATATATGCATTATAAGAAGGGCAAGAAAAATATATTTGTTGATATACTATCCTACCAATATGAGGATCAAGGTATGCTATGTGTCATCTCTACTCGACTTCCTCAATGTACCTACCGAATTCAAGGGGAAGTAACCCAAGATTCCACCTTGTAAGTATTAATTCAATAACTTCAAACTAATATTGACTCTCTCCCAAGTTATGCATGGGATGGACAACATTTGTGATACTGATGTTGTCTTGTTATCCTTGGAAAATCACCACTCCATAATTCTATACTATAGGAAATGCATGCTTCTTTTACTATAGGACATTTAGGCTTCTTAAAGACATGAACGAGTTAAATGCATATTTTATAGGTAGGGATGAAAAAGAATATCAAAATTTGTGTTGTAGAATGTGACACTCATCGGTATGTTAAGGGTGAAACTATTCATATACCAGACACACTCCAACCTCTTATTATTTTAAAGACCATTTGAATGAATATTTCTATGGATTTTATTGAACAACTCTCAAATTTTAGAGGTAAAATAATCATTCTCATGATGGTGGATCATCTCTCTAAGTATACTCATTTTTCCCTCTAGAGCACCCTTATGAGGCCTCAATTGTTACCCAAATATTCCTTGATTCTATTTTTCACCTTCATGGCATGCTCTAGTCCATCATATCCAATCATGACACCACATTCACTTGTGATTTCTAGTAGGAACTATTCAAGTTGTATGGTATACAACTCAAAATGAGCTTGGCATACCATCCCCTGACCATTGGGTAAACTGAAACTATTAACAAATGCTTCAAAACTTATCTCAATTGCTTTGCATTTGAGTAATTGACTCATTGGTTCAAATGGATTTATTTGGCTAAGGGGTGGTATAGTACTTCTTATTACTCCACCAATATGACACCATACAAAGCAGTTTATGGACACCCTCCACTATTACTTCTAATGCACATTTAAGGTAGTTCCAAGGTTCAAGCAGTGGATTTCACTCTCATGGAGCATGTACAACTACTCCAACATCTCAAATATAATTTTTCCATGGCACAAATATGCATGCAACAATTATAATATCAACATCATTCTAAGTATAGTTTTAACATTGAGAACATGATTTTTCTATGCTTACATCTATATAAGCAATCATCATTGAAACTTTGTGGTAGTCAAAATTTAAAACCAAAATTTTATAGACCGCATAAGGTGCTCTAGCATATTGGCCCCATGAACTATAAGCTAGAATTGTCACCTTCTTCCATGATACATCTAGTTTTCCATGTCTCATATTTAAATAAGGTCCTTGGAAATTATATATAAGTCTATTCCACACTACCCTAGTTGGATGAGGAAGGTTGAGTCATATTAGGACCTACAAGTATTCTAGACCAGCGTACACCCACACTTCACAACCTCATTATCACTAATCTTCTAATAGAGTGGCATAGACTATAGACAAAATATATCACCTAACATCCACTCCATCAACTACAACAATAGTTTCTCATCTCAAGCTTTAATGAAAAACTTCTTGAAATGTAAGGGCACGTTAGGATCCTATCCTAACACAACCATTGTTATGATGTTGGTGTATGTTTGCATCTTGGGCGCCTAGTGTGTATGGGCCCATTACAATGTAACATTTAATTTTATTATAAATAATATTTAGTAGCTCAGGTCCCTTCTTCATGTGGTCCGACCCTTGACCATTAGGGTTAGGGTAAATAATAGTCTATATAAGGACATGGGTTTATAGGAGAATGTATATCATATTTTTCTTGAATTATATTAGAACTCTAATTCCAAGGAGGTTGCTCCCTCAAAGAGGCCTATGATATTTATTCTACTTGATCAATATAACTTTTTTGTATTTTTAATTAGTTAGTTTCTTAAGCACTTATGCTATCTCATTATCATGGTCATTTGTTTTATAAGCATTTACATTAATTCTTACATTGTTATTGTAGTTATTCTTATTTTTATCTAAAGGTTCCTAACACTGTCTCTATTACAATATGCTTCCCACTAATTTTGAATAGGTAACAAAGCTTTCAAAAGTGTAAAAGTGATTTTATTACTTTCAATTAATTTATTTATAGAGAAGCATGAAGATAACTAATCCAACCAATTTTCTAATGCATTAGCATTAATTTTTCTTTCAAAAGTAGGAATATTGAAACACACCTATACCTTAAAATGTATGAGAGCACTAAATGGTACCATGTTCAGAGTATATGTAGAGGAGGTTGCAAAATTTACAATAGGAAGTCATTGAAGAATCAAAGCAAATTTGATCCATCACCTCATTCCTCTATTTTATGAGGGGATTTGTTCAACATCTCCTTGAAAGGATTGATTGTCTTAGTGTTGTCTATTTTATTTCCTACATGATATTGTTTAGAATGACAAGAGAGGTAATTAGAGAGATATCATGTTTGATACCCAAACTTTCTATACCCTAATCTCATGTTTATGGACACACATTCAAAATATAGACTACTATGATACCACTAATCCAAAAATTAGAATTTTGACCAATCCAAAACTTAAAATTTCAAGTTTAGGAAGATTATGAAAGAGTGTAATTTAAAAATAACAAACTAGAATACAAAAGTACCTACGCAAAATAACATAACAATTTTATTGCATTAAAAACATAGTATAATTCAAGCAATCTTTGAGAAGATATGTGAGGCTAGATCATTGAATTCATTACTCATGTATTTATAATTAGAGGTGCAAATATCTTTATACAATACTTTTGATGTGTTGGATTTCCATTGTATTGAATATGTAAGGTCACCCACATAGAATATGGTGGTTCACCTTCCATGAGTTAGAAGGTCACCCATATGAAAATGTGGTGATTCACCTTCCATGAGTTACAAAGTGTGTCTAATTAAAATTCACATACATATAACTTGTTTTTTGTTCTTTATTTTCTTCTAATGTGTCAACATGGCAAGAGATGCATTTTGGCTATAAAAATCTAAAAATAGAAAACACTATTTTTTTATTGGTAAAATGGGTTTTGAAAGTGTCATGTAACCTTTTACAATAAGAAAAAAATAAAATAAACAACCTCTTAAAAATAGGGAGATGATCCTCAAAGAAGACACCCAGAGACGATCTCCTTAGAACCATCTCTGTACAAGAACAAAAATAAAAAGTAGGTTTCCTAACACACCAGGAAACACCCCCACACAAATTGAAATAGGTATTCCCATTGAAGGAAAACCTCACAACCATGGAGATAGGCTTCCCCGTACTCTAAAATTTGAAAAAGGTTTTCCCACCCAGGAGAAAACCAAACAGTCATGTACATTAAAATTTGAAAAAGGTTTTCCCACCCAAGAGAAAACCTAACAGTATCACGCACTAAATTTTGAAAAAAAATTTACCACCCAAGAGAAAACCAAATAGACCAGAGCAAAAGAGCAAACACTTCACAGGTCTACCCGCTACAACACAGAAAGATCAACATTGACCAGATCAAAGTAAGCTAAACATAGGATCTAAAATATAACCCACACCAATTATTTGGAGGTCTAGAAATGAAACAACCCAAGAAAGGATCCACAGGTCGTAAGGTCATCCTACACATAAAATGATGCACAACTAGATCCAAAAAACCCTGGCCAAGAAACGATGCCCTTGAACCGTGAAATAGATCATACATGATGTTAGATTTTAGGAAGCCCTCCACTGCAACAAATAATCAACACATGATCTCCCCCAAGATCAAAAAAATTATAGGTGTGTCCATCAAAATAAACACCAGTAGATCTACAAGAACCCCAACCATAGGCCTCAAGGTCATCTTGCAGAGAAAGTGGTGCACAGCCATATCCAGAAACCCCTGGCCAATATTTTGTTTAGTAAATATTTTATTTGCATTTTTTAGGGCCTTTGGAGTGTTTTTTTCCACAAAATTATTGGCAACTTTTCAATGACAAAGTTATCTACTAAAATTATTATTATCCCTCTAATATTTCAAGTGCTTCTTAAATGGATGAAACTAGACTCCTGTTGAGCAGTACTTTTACCCTGTTGCAAAACCACACTCATAGTCAGGATTTCATTAGCAAAACCCTCTCTTGCAAAGAAATAGAAATTTTCCCAAGGTTCCTTTTAATTTATGCCAAAAATAAACGCTTAGAACACCTTAGTGATTTGCAAATGACTGTTAACAAGGGGCCTATGGTTAAAATGATTTGTCATGCATTATATAAATGAAAGGGTTTGAGTTCCCTTATGTGCAAAAATAAATGAATGAATAAGTGCTTGAAATAGATCCTAATTCATTTTATTTATGATTTATCAATGTGATTTACCCATAAATCCCTATTAGTAGATTCCTTTTATTTCCAATTATAATGTGGTAACAGGTGTTGTGGAAAACCAATTCGTTTTATCTTTGATTTAAAGTGAAGTTAGAGTTAGTACTTGTTGTTAGCATATTCATTATATTTCAATTTAAAATATTTTTTTACCAAGTGTTGTGGAAGATCCACTTCATTTTATCTTTGTCTTAATGTGAAATAGGAGTTAGTAAATATCTTCTTGAGTGTAGATTTATTTTATCATGACCTTAGTTGATAAAAGCAATGCTAAAAAAATCATGGAATGCTAATTCCTTTTATCAATTTGAGTTAATATTCTGCATGAAAATGAAAATCCCTGTGGAGTGTGGAGAATAAATGCTTTGAACTCTAAGAATAAAAACTTTAATATCATAAAAGTATCCAAATAACTTAATATATTAACATTAAAACCTAAAATTATTTGGATATCTCATAACTTTAAAAATTCTAACTTTAACACAACAAATATAGATCTGTTAAGATTTCAAGTGTTTAATTAAATAGAAAAATAAATCACAGATAAAAAAAAAACAAAACAACCAGGGTAATAAAACTTAAAATCTGGAAAATGGACAAGATTGTGAAAAACAACCAAAGAAACAACTACTGCAAAATACTCTAACTTAAACTAAAAAATATATATATCTTGAACAAGAAACACAACCAGGTTAGACCTGCATCGACACAATCTAAAAACTGGTTATGGCCAGAGTCTGAGGATTAGAAATATGCATTGAAATTGTATTCATAAAGCAACAAAATTCATGCATAAAACATCATAAAAATAAGCTCAATACATGTGAAGACAAACAAATATGAGATAAAAAATAGTCTTCTATGACATCCAAAATCTTTGTTTTTTGCATAAAAAATAACAACCAAAACCTTGACAATAGTTGGATGACCTTCCAATATTCTTCCACCACCTCTCTTCCAAATTTTTCAACCCCTCATCTCTATTTTTGAATTATATTTACAGACTTGAGCAACAACTCTTTGTCTCCTATTTTTGCCCATCAAGACCCTTCACTTACCCTTCTTTATTTTTATCTCACAACTTCCGTAATCCCTTTCAACAATGCACCTGCTTTATTTCAAAATATTTTTTCCTTTTTTGCCTTTAATTTGTAACCTAAATGTCCTTCACGGTTTTAAGAGATTTCGATAAACGTCCTTTTATTTAAAATAAACCTTGGTGTACATAACATATGCACTACAACTAGTGAGATTTCCTCCTCTAGAATGATTATAGTTGTTACTCTAAATTGCTCATCATACTATTTGAACATATGGTCTCCCTATCCAACACATCCATATTGCATAATTATTTTATTATGCCCTCCATTACTGTCTATGAACGACACCATAACGTTGTCGTGCAAACACCTTTCTATAAATGAATTGGTAATCGTTGACTATCCTTTTGTTCACAACATTGACTTCATGCTAAGTCATGCACACCCTTTTGACAAATATTCTAAATGTCTGAGTGTTGCAGTGGCCTCAAAAATGGCCCATATACTCTCTGATACTATTGTAGTAAAGTTGCAAAGCTTCCCTATCGTCTGATGGTCATTAATGTTACTTTACTATTCGACCTACCTTCACCCTTGAAATCTTCCATCATCATGGTGTACTCCCATGTATTCTTACTACAAATGATCATCTCTAGCACATCAATCACCTCACATTGAACATAGACTTGCATGCCTTCATTCGCATGCACAAATTCCCCACTAGATAGGAGTATCTTTTTAAATTCTAGCAAGGATGATGACATTGATTCTAACCTTCCCACCAAAATCCTATCATGAGTCCTACGTTTTGATAATTGCCACTATGTATCTTCTCCAAACAGACATAATGAGAAATCTAGAATTCTATATCATATGCTCGTCGTGTGGTTTTTCCAATATGGACATTCTCTGGCTTCTACATGATAGAAACATGACTGTACGTCATCTTATTAGATTCTAAATATAGAGCACTCTTAACTAAATTTAAGTTATATCCCATCGTTTTAGCAATCGTGATATTGCCCACTAAAGTTGTTGCTATGGGATATGTTTTGATTTATCCGTCTTCACTATAATGAATATTATTTGGGTATTTTTAATGCTAACAATTAGCATGTTTAAAAACTAGAATAAATAATCCAAATCTACTAGTTTTCGAACTCTCCATAATAGTTTTTTAGTCGGGGAATTCTTTATCATTGTCTATCCCTAAATGAATTCTCTGGTGAGGTCCGATGATGGCTACGTGTGACAAGTCCGATGATGATCGTGCATGATGATTTTGGAGATGATCCTTTCCTATCTATTTACAGCATTAACCCTGGAATCACCCATCCACGTTGTCCTTTGGATCACCCCATAGACCATGTTCACCATGTAAAATGCCTTCAATGTCATCCAGTATACTATCCTATGCATATTAATCCTATTTTGGTTGACATTTGATTCGCTCTCATAATGCTAATTTGAGTCCTCCTTGCTAGTCGATGTGTTCCATGTCCAGGCCACATTAGCACATCCGAATTGTTGTTCATGTCCTTGTTGGAGCTCTCCATGTTTGACATTGTATCTGCGTTATCATTGTCAGGATCGTGAATCTTCTACAATATTCGATGTCATCAAACCTACTTTGATGTTAGGTCTACATCTTGTTCCATGTCAACCACTCACATAGTAGTTTATTTCAATCCACCTTCTTCCATGGGCTTTTGCATGTCTCGTTCGTAGCAAATCCACTGCATCCAACGTCTATAGATCCTCATCACCTGTACAGGTAATTCCCTATTGCCACCACCTCTAATGTCCATCGTGTCTATGCTACGCATGACCACACAAGCTATCACTCTATAACATGCCAACATAACGAATTATCACAATTAAATCCCTAAGAACAAAGCTTAAATTTAAATACTCCAAACCTTTCATAATAAAACCAATTAACTTACTCCTACAAACATAAATAAATTTATGGATTTTTAATTTGTATATATATAACAATTGATATACATTTTATCATATATATATATATATATATATATATATATATATATATATATATATATATATATATATATATATTATTTCCAAAGTTTGCATGGATTTACTTAAAAACATTAAGATTAATCAAAACAATAAAATACGACAAAACAACAAAATCTAACCCAAGACACCCAACATTGTAAAATAAATGAAATAGGACACTAACAAAAATGAACATATTCAAAACTATCACCCAAAATTTCAAAAATCAAGGTGGGTCCCCAAATTTGAGGCATGTTGTGCAATGGCCACAGCAACTCCCAAGAACAAAATTATGCCCCCTACAGTGTGATTAAGATTAAAATATATATTTTTAAGCATTTTTTGGCATAAAGCCATGCCCCAAAAATATCATATGCTTGGATCATAAACCTCACCGTTCTAGTTTGATTCTTCATACAACATTCCCTATGAATTAATCTACATATATAATGTTCAATTATAGATCAAGATCTCCTAGTTCAATTCACTAAGATATGACATGTCCTAAGGTAGAAATTATCTTTGATATAACAAATATGGTCTTATTCAAAAATAAATGGCAATATGATAAAAAAATCTAACTCATGGCAACAAAGACAATCCTTTGCAAAAATGACATATACCTTCTATTTTCATTAAGGCTCAAGGATTAAATGGTTACATTGCATATCTCATAGATGGCACTACTTGGGAGGATCATCCTCCTAAGCATGTTATTTTTCCATTCTATACATAAGTCTCCTTGAGGACATCTTTATAGCCTCTCATACCAAAGAGTGATGGTCTTTATATTAATGCATTCTATATACACTATATTCGTCATCATATTATAATTTAATTTAAACCAGGTGTATGGATTTGAGTATGAACGATCATGAAGTGTCATTTGTTCATCATTATACCATCTATATATTCCCTTACATACCTAGGTTTCTTATAAAATTCATCCACTTTATATCCCTATCAGTGAATGTTTGTAATATGTAAGATGAACTTGTTAAGTCTTTCCTTGCTCACAAAATACATGAACTCAAAAGTGCATCAAAGAATATTTCAAAATGTAATATCGTGGATCTCTATAAGAAGTGCCCTAACATGAATGGTTGAACTTAACAAGTGGGAGGGGCCATGGTGACAACTAAATATCCATCTACAATTTTTCTGTGCATGTGAACAATAGTTTATAGAAGTTTGTTTGACTAGAATCATGGAGAACACACAATAAAGCTAGAGTTTGCAAAGTGAAGCATAGATAAAATAAAAAAAACACAAGTGATAGTAATTTATTTTTCTAGAAAAAACTTTTATTTGCTAGAGTGATCAATCAATTTTTATAGGAGAGATCACAAGTATCAGTTCAGGTATGGTACTTCTTTGGCTTTAGCTTTGAAAATATCTCATTGGCTAAGGCTTTAAAAATAGGGACCTCTTCTTTGGGAAGTGATTGATGGTGGTTTTACCACCTGCTCACTCTAACAATGGTACCTATGTGTCCAAGTTAGATGAGTCTCTTTTGATTGAGGTGCCTCCAACCCTTATCCAGTAGTCTTTGCTCACGCTTTCCACACAAGCCCTTGCATGCAAATTTGTAGGAATATGGCCTAGTCCAATCATAATCTAGAAATGGATTAACACATAATGAGGGGGTAAAGTCTCCTCTTATGAATTCATTATGATAGGTAGGGGATACTTTATCATTACATTTACCTCTACGAAGGATAAGAGCACTATCTTTCATGGAGGTCCCTAGTTTTGGGGATCCATTCCACTCTACATGACCTCATGGAGCACAAAATTTGATCCTCAATAGGAGGATCCTAAAGAAGTTATTGTTTGTATGAGGTTGCAATTTCTACAACTGCACCTATGGAACAAACCTTTGATGGAATTAATAGGTAATTCTATTGGAACTTTCATTTACTGGGCTCCTCCAAAGGTCAATAACGTTATATGTGCATGCATCTATGTGCAAGTTAATCTAAAAAATGTTTTGCTTGAGCATATTGGAATAAAGGTGCTTGATTGGATACATGACCAACCCCTGGACTTTGAGAATATACCATTCAAGTATATAATCAGCCATTATCATTGGTATTTCTCTCAAAACTACTCAATTAAACAAGAACAGGAAACAAAAGAGAACTAGGACTCCAAGAAATCAAAAGGAGACTGTGCAGATCAAGAAGCAAGAATCAACAACCTCAACCACAAGATCAAAAAATATTCTACCACAAAATTAAATTTGCAAGTCTTAATAAATGAGAAAAGGAAATCACCTCTCTAGATGTGATGTCTCCTAAATATAAAGAGAAGATACCTACAATTGAATTTGACAACTCATTAGAGATCTTAGAAGATACACCAGAGAACACAACATCTAGAGAAGAAACTGATGGAAACTTAGATGAAGAGATAGAAGAAACACAAGTGGAGGAAATAGTTATTCTTGAGGGCTTTTCAACCACACGATTTATAGCTAAGGGAAGAAAATAGAACCAACAACATAGAAATGGGCAAGCGGGAAAATACTTATAATCCAAAACATAGGTCAAAATAGAGGAGAGCTTCTTAAAAAATAGGAAGCAATCCACAAAATGAATATTATATCATAAACTATAGGAGAGTGGGAAGTCCTCTAAAAAAAACTATCTCAAATTTCTAATACAGGAGAAAAAACCAACAATAGTTTGTATTCAAGAAAAAAATAGTAGAGGCAACACTGACTACATAATGGTAGAAGATATGGGCACAATCATAATTGATAACTATTGATTATTTGGGAGCTTCAAGGGGACTATCTTTGGCTTGGGATCCATAAAAATTAGCTTGTATCGTAAAACATAAGCACAATGACTAGATAGGTACAAATTTCATCTTACCAGATGGAACTAGTTAGTAGTAGTAAATTTTTATGGTCCAAATCATCCTATCCAGAAAAGAGAAGCATGGAAATATTTAGCACGATGGCTAGACAAAGAGAAGTTTGACAACATAATATTGGGAGGAGATCTCAACCCACTTGGAGAAGGTTGGGTGAAGTTTAGCAAGGGATCCAAATAGAGATTTTCTCAATCAAATTATGGTATATGAAAGCTTACAAGACATTTGATTGATCAAATGAAAGTATACTTGGAGCAATAGAAGAGTAGGAGTAAACTATATTATAGAAATATTGGATAGATTTTTTATTAGTGAAAATATCCTAACGCACTTTTCCCTCACTTCTAGTCACATCATTTAGAAATATATCTCATGTCATAAGCTAATTCTCTTGGATAGTGGACAAAGTTTACAACCCTAAAAATTTTCTTTTAAATACAACTCAATATGGGCGACATAAGAAATTTCGGTGAACTTGTGGAAAGCACTTGGAACTAATAGGTCCAATCCACCAACCCCAAGAAAAGTGGAAAATAAAAATTGAAAAATTAAAGCACATGATAAAAAATGGTTGGCAGAAAAAGCAAGCGTCAAAACAAACAAGAAGCAGCCGATGCAACAACTAGAACAGCTAGAAACAAAAATTGGGGATCATCCTCCTCAACCATGGCAAGAAGATGCAAGAAATGACCTGATTCATAAGCTCAATAAATTAAGCACTGAAGAAGAAACACGTTGGAGTCTTAGATCCCGAATAGTTTGGCTAAGTAAGGGGGATAGAAAAACCAAATATTTTCATATAAAAAGCATGCAATGCTGCCAAAGGAACACAATCAAGGATATAAAGCATGAAGGAACCACTTATACAAAGAGGGAGAAAATTAATAAACTTTCCACTCTCCAAATAAAATGGTAACCCACATTCCCAAAGAATACAACTGTAGTATATACCGACAGTATTAATTTTGGAAGACAAACAGGATCTCAGTCAGCCAATCACTATGGAGGAACGTAAGGAGATTATAACAACTCTACCAAAGGATAAAGCTCCCAGACCTGATGTATTCACAAACAAATTTTACCAACAATACTTACACATCATTGAAGAAGATTTTCTATGCATGATTGGGGATGTTAGGGTGAAATTTAATCTTATTGGAACCATTAAACCTTTCTAGCATTGATTCCTAAAGAAAAAATGACACTACTTTCTCTATATTTAGATTAATTTCTCTATGTAACCTTTCCTATAAAATTATTACCAAACTATTGCCCAAAATAATAAAGAATAAACTTGACAAACTAATATCAGGAGAGTAAGGGGGGTTCATGCTTGGAAAATAAATATATAATATATCATAACATTGCATGAATCCCTCCATAGTAGTAGAAAATCAAAAAAAGAAACAAATTGTTATAAAAATTGATATAGCAAACGCCTTTGATCGAGTTAATATACAATTTGTAAAATAGGCCCTACAAAAGTTTGGATTCCCACATCAGGTCATCAAGTGGATTGGAGCATGCATAAAAAAACCATGGACAACCCCCTTAATAAATGGAGAACCAACAAAAATTTTTTAGGCTACAAGTTTAATTAGACAAGGGTGTTCACTATCACCATACCTTTACATCATTTTAGCTAAGACTCTTGGAATATTAATTAACCATCTTTGAAGAGAGAAAAATAACAAGGATAGAGGCTGCAGGAGGATGCAAAGCTATAACACATGCCCAATTTGTAGATGATATCCTTCTTCTAGGCAAATCCACCAAGAAAAATGTTAGATATTTCAAGCAATGCCTAGATTAGTTCACACAAGCTAGCAAGGCTCATATAAACACTCAAAAGAGTTAGATTTATACACAAAATGTTGCAGAAATCAGATTCAAACTCTATTGCACTATCCTAGGATTTCGATTTGGCATAAAAAATGCTTATGATATCTAAGAGTACCCATGAGCTTCCACCTCAAATACTTAGACTATTGGACCCCAACATTGGACAAGATGGTTAGGAGAATACAAAATTACAATATTAGTTGGCTCAGTCTTGCAGGAAGAGTAGTATTGATCAAATCAGTGTTAGCTTATCTTCCAGTCTACCAACTATTAGTATATCATGCTTCCAAGTTTATTTTACAAAATTCATATGGAATCATATGCAAATTCCTATGGCAAGGAGGTAGACAATCAAAAATAAAAAAAGTTCCATTTGGTCAATTGGAATATGATCACCAAAAGTAAAATTCAAGGAGGACTATGAATCAAAAAAATAGAGATAGTTTCAAAAGCACTCGAAGAAAAACATCTCTAGAATATGCTTAAACACAATCAAGCATGATAACGCATACTATTCAACAAGTATGTAAATAATCAAATAGGTATTCAAATTCTCAAACACATAGACAAACTTCCCATAGCCTTGTTGATTTGGAAACATATAGTGGCTGCAAAGAGTATAATAGAGGATAGAATTTCTTAGCTATCGAGAGCTGGTAAGTCAATTAATATATGGGAGGACCCAATCCTAGGAAATCCACCATTAATAGAGAGAACTTCAATCGAATTATAGAATCACTTAGAAAGCCAAAGAATACTCAAATTAGGTGACTTGTTTTATTGGACCTGATAAACTTTGAACTAGATCTCCTCTCCTATTCCATCTCAGCTTCAAGGATATTGTAATTATATTAAGTCCCACATGGTGAGTAGTAGATATCTTCATCCCACGATACCAAACAAGCTTATTTGGGGTGAAATAAACAGTAATGGGGAATACTCAACACATCTAAGAGTCCAACATCAGCAGGTTGGGCCTACCAACAAAAAACTATCTATAGTGTGGAAAAATAGAGCACCGCATAAATTGCAAGTATTTAGTTGGCTAGTCTCTCAAAATAAAATATTAACGGGAGATAATCTACAAAATAGGAGTATAGCAGGGCCTCATATTTGTTACAGGTGCAAGCAGAATAGTGAAACAGTTTTCCATATTTTTGTGTGAATGCCTGAAGGCAATTTCAATTTGGTTGGGAATAACCAAAATTCTTTGTACTTCCTACTTTGGAAGGTTAACCATAGACACGTGTTTTACCAAGTGGAACAAAGAATATAAATTTAAACTAGTAGGTAAGCCCCTCCTGAAATATTTGTGGATCTCCATACCATATTTTGTTATCTAGCACATCTAGTTGGATAGAAACTAGAGGATTTTTTAAGGCAAAGATAATGACAACAAAACTATAATACGAAGGATAAAAGAAGAACTAGTCCTAAATATCAAATCTAGTTTCTATCAACAATAGTATGAAGAAGATTTGACACCCATAAATAGAAGAATGATCTACCAACTTAATCTCCAAGCTTTCTTGATACAGGGAGGTTGCAAAGCAAACAATTCTTTTCCTAACACATGTTTTCCAGTGCTCTTCTTTGATGGTGCCTCCAATTCCAACCCCGATCAAGCAACGATAGGGGGACTGATTCTTACAGGACCCCGTGAGATCCTTCTCAAATACATGATCAGCTTGGGACCAATATCTAATAATGTGTCAAAGGCTATTGGATATGAAATCAGATTAAAATTGGTGGCAAAGCAAGGAATCACTCAAGTCATAGTTTACGGGGATTCTAAACTAATAATAATAGCTCTTGCCAAAAATAAATATTTTAGATCTTTACAATTGAAGATTATTCAATACAGGATTAGACAACTAGGCAGGATAATTAGTAAAATATCCTATCAACACATAAGGTGGGGATTCAACAGAGGTTGACACAGTAGCGAATTAAGCAATAAATATAGCCCTTGGTTATTACTACCAAATCATCAAGAAGCAGAAGCGCAGGGGTGGTATGCAAGGATGATGAGAACTCCAATAATGAGGTCCTTTTTTGTCTTCATGTTATATTTTTTAGAATGCTCTGTTCACTTTGATCTCTTTGATTAGAGAGTTTTGTACCTTTTTGTTAAGTAAATAAATCTTTTCCTTTAAAAAAACAATATTTCAAAAATTTACAAATATTCTATATGCCATTTTACATGCCAAAGCTAAGTCTTCATCTAATTGTTTTTTATGGGTTCTCTCTTTCCTACAAAAATTATGATAAAAATTATCTAAATATTATAAGGTTAAGTTTTCCAAAGTGACAACATCGCCCTAATAACACCTACAAAAAAGTCCTGATATTTGGTAATGTAGCTTCATTGGGACCTTAGATCTTCACAAAAAAAAACTCCATTAAAAAAGCACAAAGAATGCACTAAAAAAATATTAAATAGGTGTGTCACATGTATGTGAAAACAAAGAGCACATGTCAAATAGATCAAAAGAATAATGGAAAAGGAAAGAGGGATAAAATCCATTCGTAAGACTATAGATGACTAGCTATTTACCATATTTGACACCTTGACAAGACATCGGTTAGCATCATCACATTCTTTAATTATGTATCATTTGGATATATTTGCATTATTATTTATCTCTTCTATGAAATGCCTTTCCTATGTGATATTTTCTCATGAAATTCATATCTATATGAGATCATACATTCATATACCTTAGCACCTACACAAGATCAAACATTCTTACACATGAGCATCCTTGAAGGATCATTGATATTTGAGCATTAATATTGAGTAGCCTTCATGGATCATTGATATTCATGCATTCATATAACATCCTTTATAAATTATCAATATTTGAACATTATACATTTTTTAACTTTCTTATCAAATTAACTCATAGGATAAACTCTCAAAAAGTTATTTCCATAATCTAAAAATAAATTAAATTAATGTTATTGAATAATGAAACTCAATACAACAATATCTCATAGAATGCAACTCAAATTATGCATAACATCACCAGATTACAAGTATAATGTAAACTAATTACAATGCATGGAGCTTTACCTCTAATATATCCTTTTTCATGACTTTTTAGTTCTCTAACTATTGCTCTCCTCTTTCATCTAGGAGATGCAACCTTTCATATTCCTCTAATAAAGACAAAGCTCTCAACTTGCCACATATCATGTGACTCTTCATACTCTCTTGAAACTTTGCACTCTTTCTTATAATGACACATACATTATATAAAATATGAATCATCTATCAAACTAATATTGCAAGGGGAACCAATTAATGTAATATCTTCAACACCCCCCCCTCCCCCGTATTACATTATTTGGTAGGAAGGATTTTTTCCTTTAATATTTGATTCTTCTTTCTCTTCAATCTTCAACTTTGACTTTGTCATGGTTGAATTTATATATCCTCTGGATTAATATTTTTTAGGTATCTCTAAGTCTTTGTCTCTAGATCACTGCCTGTAGGTCACTGCCACTGGTTCTACCTTTGGGTCACTACCTCTAGGTCTCTACCTCTGGGTCACTACCTCTAGGTCACTCTCACTAGATCACTACCTCTAGGTCACTACCTCTAGAACTCTGCCTCTAGGTTACCTCTAGATAATCATTGTCTCTAGGTCATCCATTATAAAATATGTAGGAACATTACTACATATTCTTTCTCTATAAACCATCTTCCAAGCTATGCTTGGGTCTTCTTTCTCTCTATCTGCTATGGGATCTCTTTCTATGGGTCTCCTTAATCTAATTTTCAATTTCTTATAGACTACCTTCTATTTTGAATATATTCTTGTAATAGGTAAACTCAATCTATCTTATACTTTTCTTTAATTTATTATTTTTCAAAAAAAATTGAAACTTATTCGTCACTGGTTGTTCAACCTAATGGTATTAATCCTTATCTTCACTAGTTTTCCTTCAATGTAGTGGTAATACTTATATTTTACAACTTTCAAGTTTTAAGCAAGAAAACTTTGATGGCAAACTCCAACATGCTTCTTCAAAAAAAAAATTGTCCCTCGGTTGGAGAACCTCCTATCGTCCCTTAGCGTGCTCTAGAATTGAGGACTATTCACTCCTTTGCGGCTAAGTGTTATTATCATTGTCGAACATGCAATACTTCCCAAATGAATGCATAGGGTTATCTTATCACTTGAGACGAGGTCTTAGATTTTAAATTATCAGCTGGAACAAAACCAAAAACATCTACAACATGTTTTGCTCATGAATTTTCTTCCAAACATTGACTTCATGAATACATCTTATCATGAGGAGCTTTATTGCATCACTAGGAAGTATATTGGTCCAATAAATGGTGATGTCGAGGCATGTTCTTCCTCAGTCACAAGTTGTGGATCCTCAACATTCATGTGTGGAGAACTTGGATGCCCTCATCGATGGTGAGACCTTCCAAGAAATGGTCCGAAGAATTATTCAAAACCCTTTTTTTTAATTAATAAAATGGTGCAAGTGACTAGATGATTTTTCATTCGATAAGTACTCTATTGTTAAGCATGTTTGAGTCAGAGTAGTATTGGGATGGGTGACCTCCTAGGAAGTCTCAGTGTTGTGCACCCCTCAAACTTGAAAGTTTTTTTTTTAATTCTCTTTCTCTGCTTTCAAATAGGCATGTTGTCGGATGGCGATAATTGTCCCAAATCATAGCTCTGATACCACTGTTAACTTTTTTATCAGATTATCTCTTTCTCTGCTTTCAAATGGGCATGGCATAGGATGGCGACAATTTTCTCAAATCGTAACTCTAATACCTTTGTTAACTTTTTTATTAGATTAACTCGCAGGATTAACTCTCATAAAGTTATTTCCAAAATCTAAAAACAATTCAAATAAATGCTATCGAATAATGAAACTCAATACAATAATATCTCACATAATGCAACTCAAAATATGCACAATATCATCATATTACAAGTATAATACAAACTGATTACAATGCATGAAGTTTTACCTCCAATATATCCTTTTTAATAACTTTTCAGTCCTCTAATTATTTCTCTTCTCTTTCATTTGGGAGATGCAACCTTTTATATTCTTTTAATAAAGGTAAAGCTCTCAACTTACCACATATATGTGACAACCTTTGTTCATACTCTCTCTTTCTTATAATACCACATACATTTTATAAAATATAAATCATCTATCAAACTAATATTTCAAGGGGGACAAAATAATGTAATATCTCCAACAATATTGAGCATCCTATATGGGTTAAATAAGCCTCTGTTCTCAAGTTCATCTAATACTTGGCATACATTATAACAAAGATACAAAGTTCTTGTCATGCTCAAAATAAGTACAAAGGTTTCCAAATATTTAACAAGGAGGACTAAACTTGTGTTTCCAAACCAAGTTCCATTATTTTTTAGGTGTCTTTTATTCATTCATATTGATTTAATTGTATCCCCTTGATGAGCATTGGACATGTATTTTGCTATTCTAAGTTCTTATAACTAGATTCTAATAAGTCCTCTCTTTCTATTTACATATATACATTAAAATATATGATTGTGATTCATTGCTTACATGATCCTTAGTTATTACATTCTTTCATGAAGGTTATGACTTTTATAGCTTACATTATCCCTAGCATTGTCATAAGATTGAAAAAAAAAACTACATGCTTAAAATAATAATGCACATAAGAAAAAAGAGATATCATGCATTCAAAAGAAGTAAGACACAAAATAAATACCAAGTAAGACACAAAAGTATATAGCACATGATCCAAAAGAAAAATATCAATACATAACTCAAAATGATACAATGTATACAATTGTCAATGGGCCATTGCCAAAGGTATATAGTCCATACATTAGTCTCAATATACATCCTATATATATGAGTCAAGCCTCTCTCTTTAGAGGTTGTTGCATAATTTGTTGTTATCCATTAATACATCATCCTCAATCTCTCTATATCTATCCTTTATTGATCCAATGAAATACTAAGTCTCAACACCTCTCCTCATGCATAGCCAAGGTCCTCTATCAATGTGGCTATCTATAAAAATTGATCAAATTATCCCTTTTATGAGCATCTCTCATCAGTGTTACCTATCTCACATAAATCTCCACTAGTTGAGCATTCTCCTTCATTCATACTACCTTTACGTCTAGCAAAGCTACACTTTTAGTCTTCATAGTGTCACTACTTGATGCTTTTAAGAGCTCCACTGCATGTAATGCTAGAGCAAAAACATCCACATGTCTACTCACCATTGAGGTAAAACTCTAAATATGACAAACTAACTATAATTAAATATGCAATCTAGGGAATCAGATAAAATAGAACCTAAGAAATCATCTCTCACCATCCATTATAAGTACCTATAATTATTATTTAGTTATTTTATTTATTTTATTTATTTTATTTATTTTATTTATTTTATTTCATTTCATACACATGCATGCTTACATGTGTCAAACCAAAATCCAATAGTGAAAATACTTAATAGGATTTCTTGCCATCTAATTTGACTCCATGGTTGTGTCTATTTATGTAATTGTGTCTACTATAGCCTCTATCTCCCCCTTGAGTACATCCTCATCACCCTCCTACACCTGACTATCTACAAATATTCCCTCCTTAATACCCCTATGATTGGGCCATCCTCCTCTATTCTAACATGTTAATAGAATGACTCTCTAACCTCCATCACTATTGTAGATAGGACATCCAGTTTTTTATTCCTCAAAGATGTTAGTGGTAGCATGTCCTCCTTAACCTCTCTCTCACCTCCAAAAAGGATCATGATTTGAGCTAGGGTCACATTCTATGCCTCCACAACCCTTACCTTGACCTATCTATCCATAGGCTTCTCTAGTCATTGTTGTCAACACAAGTATAACACAAGATGTACTCTATTTTTTACTCATAACATACAAACAAGAGCTCTATCAAGTATCTATCTTTATCTTGACCTACCATGATATTTGCATAAGGATGTCATATCACATCCCACTTTTATTCTATATTTGCCATCATAGGAATTCAAGTTGTTTGTATCTCGATATCATTTACATTCAACCTATAAATCATCAAGTAATCCACACCTCTCTCATGGGGTAATCCATCTAGCCATATATTGAGGAAGTCTCTTGTAGATGCACTCTATCAACAATGTCAACACTTCCATTTGTTTGTACCCTACATTCATATCCCAAAAATATCATGGAGGAGATTCAAAAGAATCATCTTCCCTTGGAAAAATTTCACACCCTACTTGATTACCATATATGTACACCTCTTAATGTATAATAGTTATTTGTTGGTATTTTTATTATAAAGGACACTATCCATTAGTGATCCAACTATTGCCTTTTAGATATCAAAATGTCTAGAAGATCCCATTACCTCCAAGATCACTAGTTGAGTCACATGCTCATTTGAGTTAGTCAAATATGTTGTATATTCACCATCACATCAACAATAGATATATATCTCATGTCCCCCATAATGGGTGCCCTAAGAAGGAACCACACATCCTTTAGTTTGTTGTTAATATGATGTAATACCTTATCAATCTAACACCTAAAGGTGTTTTACTTTGGTCTTCATACATGTAGGACCTTTGCAATCACCCCATTACAAGGCCTAGCATACAACCTCCATGTTATCTCCCAAGTCCATAATCCTCAAAAGCCTCCTAATTCTTATGTAACAATCAACTTGATACATACTCAAACCTTGAGGGGTCTCTCACCCACCATAAATGAGTATCCACCCTAATGGTCACTATGGGAGGTTGTCCACCTCCCACTACCATAATCAGTTGTACAATAACATTCAATAACAAAAAATAGCTTAATTAGTCTAATTCATCAAAATTCATGATAAATTGACAAAATTTTGAATTTGTGATGAGTGTCACTTTGAACAACAAGTGTGCCACTCTATTTCACCTATTTGGCATTTATGATAACAAGTGTATCTAACCTAATTATTGTGCCATTCGATTACGTAGGTAATTGACAACCAATTTCAAATTTAACAATCACATTAATTGTTAAGAAATGATGCAGTCATGTGACACAACATGAAAAACAAATATCAACCCAGATATAACTTTTTTTTGTTGGATAATAAGGGTTGTACTTGAGTCCCCCCACCATTGACAAATTGCAACTCTCTTATTTAGAGCTTGAGAGTTTACAAATAGATACACTTATCATCTCAAATGAGATGTTATAGCTAGAAACCTGCATCATTTTATATAAAATTTATGAATTCTTGATTTTCATTTTTTGGTCTTTTCAATTTTCTATATGAATACAAATATTCTAGAACTCAGCATCCTTCGTGACATTTTTCTATAGCAGCCTTCACAATACCAAAACTTCACCTCTATTATCTATGCATTACATCTAGTAGAATAATATTTCCAAAACATAGCACTATCATAGTCCTCTTTACCAAATCTGGATTGCTAGTTTCTTTTCTGAAACACAAGTGCAACCACAAAAATTATAATAAATAGTTTATATGAGAACACGTTGATGTTAAAAAATAAAGCCAATATTACCAATGAAAAATATTAAAGTAAATTTTAATCATTATTTGATTTAGGAAATCAACATTTTATTGTTAGCTTTAGCTAAACTTACAACTTCCTCTAACCATGGAAAGGATAATTTAACTTCATGATCCTCAATCAAAACCCCTCTATTGGCTAGCCTATCTACACATTTGTTTCCTTCCCTTAATGTATGTGTAAAACTAATTTCTTCAAACTCTTTAGCAAGATCTTGAATTTCCATAATTATCTCTTATATGTTCCATGGAGCCTTTGCTTTCCTTAGAATTGCATTTATTACTATGGGAGTATCACCTTCCATCCATACTTTGTTCCATTTCATTTGTTTGTATAGTTTTAACCCTTCAAAAGTCATCCAAGCTTCAACTTAATTATTGGTCTTAAATCCACTATTGAAAGCATAATGAGACTAAATCTCTCCTTTATAATTTCTAATTATTCCTTCTCCTCCTACTGTTCCTAGATTTCCTTTAGATGCTCCATAAAATTTCAATTTAATCAACTCCATATCTGGTGGTTTCCACTTTATATTTTGTGCCTTCTTTTTGCTTCTCTTGTACCCAACATCATAATTCCATTTAATGACTTGACTTCATCTATCAAGGTTCTTTACTTCCATATTAGGGACTAGGTGATTTTATAGGGTCGATTTAGACTCCTCTATGGCTTAACATAACTTCCTTTTCATAACCTGTAAATTGCTTTCCTTTCCTTTAAATATTCTTCTATTATTTTGTAGCCATACAATCCAAAGTATTTTATCTTTTGATATATCCCATATTGTCTATAAAGCCTCACTTTTATAAGTGCTCTACCATTATTTTAACCATTCTTCAATTTTGATATTCATCACCATGCATTTACCAAACATATTAAGAATCCATTGCCATAGTTTCCAAACTATTGAGCAATGTTCCAAGAGATGGTCTATACTCTCCTCCCCCTTTTTACAAATAATACATTGAGATGGGCCATGAAAACCCTTTTCATAAGGTTATCCAAAGATAAAATTCTTCTATGACCTACTAGCCAAACAAATATTGACTTTAGAAATGCTTAGGATATCCCAAATATCTCTCCATATTCTAGTGATATTACTATTTTGTTGGTGCTTTACATTATATCCACTTCTTATTGTGTATTCTCATGAGCTATTCAACTCCCAAATAAATTTATCCTTGGCTCCCCTTAGAATAATCACAATTTTATCTTTTTGCTCAATTGCCTCCTACCATCAATGTCTTGTACAAAACTCTTCTTTCAATTTGTATCTTCCTTCCTGATCCTTGTACAAAATGTTTGAAACCCTAACACCATATTTGTCTTGAAGCAATCTCATCCAAGGTTTCAAAATTGGATCTAAATTGAGTGGCTTTTTATAACACCAAGTATCCATCCAAATAGAATTTTTTTCTCCAGTTCCCGCCACCCATCTTAAACCTTTAATCATTAGATAAATATATTTTTTAAAACATTTTAAAGAGTAGAACCATTTGATAGAGAGAATGCAGTAAATATTAAACTTGGGTCGTTAGGCTCAACATACTTTTTTTTAAGCGAAAAACCCCTTGCAGGGCTTCCTTGGTCTGAGAGAGCACAACCAGGGGGTTCTACACCGTCAAAGTCATCGGGGAGTCGTGCCCGGACCTGTCCACACCAACATTATCAATTGTATGTTGGGTACCCAATTCAACTTTTTGGTAGGGTGGATATTTGAACCTAGGACCTCCCTTGGAGGATTGCCCTCTCCTCTCCAACTCAACTACAACACCTGGGTATTAGGCTCAACATACTTAGAAGAATTCTTTCCCATTGTCTTTAACTCTCCTTGTACAATATTCAAACTACTTTTCCCCTAAGAGGTAAGTTTTCATCTGTAAGAACTCTTAAACCAAGACCTCCCCTAGTTTTTCATCACATACCTTGCTCCATTTCACCAAAGGAAATTACCTTTTATCATGTAAACCTGACCATAAAAAATAATGTATAATACAGATAAAATATTTTTTAACTGATTTTTGCATAGTATACAATGACATAATATGTTAGAATGGCCTGTAAGATTGACTTAATTATCTGCACTCTTCCTACTAACAATAACCATTTACCTTTCCAAGCCAGTAGTTTATTTTGAACTTTATTAATAATTGGATTTCATAATTATATCCTCATTCTCCTCTCAAATAAAAGCATCCCTAGATACTGGCAAATTTTCCTCCTCCATTTAAAGTAACCTGCAAATTCTTGCTTTGATATTAGCAAGAGTGTTAAGAAAGTGGATTTTGGATTTTTTCCTTTTAACTTTTTGCTCTGATGCTCATTGTATTCCTTTAAAAGGTTATTCAAAGCTCTAGCCTCATTAATCCTTGCACTTCCAAAAAGGGTTGTATCATCTACAAATTGTTGGTGGATGGTGTTGTCAATGTTATTACTAACCTTAAGTCCACTTATAAGCCCATCCTTGTAAGCCTTCTTTAAAAACCTGCTCAAAACCTCTACCATAATAATGAACAAATAAGGAGATAGACTATTTCCTTGTCTAAGGCCTCTCTTGGCTTTAAAATATTGTGTAACTAACCCATTGACCAACACTAAATAAGAAACTTTAGAGACACAATATTTAATCCATCTAAGTCATTTCTTCCCAAATCCAAACTTTTCTAAAACTACAAAAAAAATCCCATTTAACCCTATCATAGGCTTTACTCATATCAAGTTTTAAGATCATTGCTTTCTATTTTATTGAATTTTTTGAATGTATAAATTAATGAGCTACTATGATCCCATCCAAAATTTATCTCCCTTTCATAAATTATGATTGCTCTTATAAAATAATTTTATCTAACAATGGCCTTAATAGATTCGCCATCACTTTGGAGATAATCGTATATGCCATATGATGAGCACCAGAAATGCTCATTTTATGTACACTTTTAAGGGGCATCATTATTGGTTTAATTAACATGTGAGATGTATTTTTATTCAACTTATGCATATAATTGATAGAAAATTTAGTATTATACTTTATCGGTGTTTTTAGTGGAAATTGTGTATAAATGCAGGTTTTGCTACTAATCTGGTGTTTTCCAGTCTACATCCCACTTGGACCTGCCATGCTTCTACTTCATTGAGTCTAAGGCATATTGGTAAGGCACCTTACTCTTCAAGTAGGTACCTTACTCTTCAAGCAGGTACCTTACTCTTCATGCAAGCACCTTACTCTTCAGGTAGGCACCTTTCTCAAGTAGACGCCTTACTCAAGGAGACACCTTACTCAAGAAGGTGCCTTACTCAAGTAGACACCTTACTCAAGCAGGCATCTTACTCTGACCCAATCAATAGGTAGGCACCGTGATGAGGAAGTAGGCACCTTAATGTCATACATTGGAGGTGCCTTACTGCCATACATTGGAGATGCTTCATATGACCAAGCCTGCTTTGACCGATTGACCAAGGGGCTATGGATATTGTTGCATGTGAAGAAAAAGGTGAAATATTTTAATCATGCATTATTATTAAAATATAATAAAACACTTATTGTTAACCGATTGGCCGGTTGACCATGTAAAGCTCTTAAGGCATTATTTTTAGGATGCATTAATTTAGGATTTGTTTTTTACGTACAAGGATTTTTATATTTATCCTTCTGGTGAACGGACATACTTTAAAATAGAAAAATAATACCTGTGTATGAACCAACTGTAACTAATCACATTATGTGATTAAAATAGATTGATTTGTTATTGTAATGAGATATGGTTGCACTTTATATAAAGACGTAGGCTAGACGAATGAATGGGGGGAATTAATTACACTAAACATTATTTCATTTTATTTTCCTGTATAATTTATTAAGAGTGCAATTCTTCTTATTTGCTTAAAGAAAGCTCTACGTAATTAGTCGGGTGGACTATATGCAAGAGCTTGGGCCCTCTCCCTATAGTAGTCCTCCCCTATTTTATTTTTGTATTTGTTTTTTGTAGATTAGATTTATTGCTTTATTTCTAAATTTATTTTAATTTAGTTGTGTGTGTATGTTTTTCTGCACATGTAATTTCTCGTACATTTACTTTTAGTACTTTTATTTCCAGCATTTTTATTTTTTGTACTTAGTTTATTTGGTTTGGCTGAAATCAAAATGCACAAACATCCCCCACAAAACTAAATAAGGTACAAAAGGATTCATTCCCCCACACTGTAGGCATATACTATGCATGACACTCATAAGTTTATGAACTTACCGGATTGATAATTTATGGTAAAAGAAATGAATGTTTTCTAAACATAATTTCTGCTCATCATTTTGGCATCATTGTCGAGGAGTGTCAAAACTGTAGTGTTATGATTTGCAGGTCAGATAAAAAGCCCATTTAAAATTTCCTATATATATTCTACTTGAGAAACGAGAGTCCACCAAGGGCATTTTTACAGGGCCAAATCAGTTGACGAAACAGTTAGAGCCAAATCCCATAGGCAACGGTTTAAATTTTCTAGCTTCTCAGGTAAACATGGGAATGAACCTGATGTACCATATTAAGTGTAGAAGTAAAATAAATTGTGTTGTTGAAAATTTAGAGAATTAGGCAATGAAGGATTTCCATCATATTCTAGATAGTTTTAAGAGATCATAGAAATAGCACAACCCAGGTCTGATATAGTTGAAAATATTTAGGGATGTATTTTTATACAAAAACCATTGCAAAATTATACCTCTAGAAGCTTAGTTTTAACGATTAAAAAAATTTACAAGCTTCACACTTTGCAACATATTGGTAAATTTTTAACAATGACATTAGTAGTAGGAAAATGATAGAGCAGAATTTAAAAAATAACATCTTGTTATGGAGTATGCTCTTCACTTGCACTTAATGCGACCTGGTGAATAAAAAACTAGCATGTATTTTTAAAATACTGCTACGCCATGTTTTCTTCAAGTTGTTAGCTCACATATAGTTATTTTCTAGCCTACACATTTTGCCATTATGTTTAAAGATTTTGGTTGTGAGGCCATGAAGGAAAATAATCTTCTCATGCTACAACATATCAAACTAGTTGGTAACAAAATAGATGATTTTCATAAGACTAGTTCAGATGTAGGCATGGGGGGTCCACCTTCATCATTGCCACCAACAACACAATGAACATTGTTTACAGTGTTCATGAAAAAAAAAAAAAAATATCTTCTGTTGAAAAGGCTCCAAGTTAAGAGCAAATAAAAAATAGAGTTTTATTTTACTACTTATTGGAAGAGAGTATCCTCTTTCCTGAGGACCAGCTTGGTCTAGAAGGGAAATGAGAAATCTTTAACGGGTAGCTAAATAAAGCAAGGGAGGAGCCTAGAAGTAATTGGATCTCAAATATCTACAAGAAGGCCACATGGTGCCTGAGCATGATAAATAATATGAATGGAGCTCATAGTGTCCATAAATAACAACACATAAATCTCAACAATGCATCTCATGAAAACGTCACACTTGAACACCCAACACATGTCGTAGATGATGGTGAATGGATTTATTTATCCTCACTCCAGGAAATAGAGGATCGTAGTGCTGCTCTAATTCTACCTGCAAAGAAAATAATTTAGAGTGGGAGATTATTTTGATTCAAATGCATGTGTTAGGACTGTATAAAGTCTACTCAATTAAAAAAAATGGCACGTTCAGGAGCACACGTTGAGTAAATAATGCACAAATATTAATCCCTACGATGCATTTGAAGAGTTTAATGCATTTGAGACATGTCAAAGCAGGACTAAAATATTTTTTACGTGTTATTGATGAGAGTTGGGTGTTTCAAAAGTTCGGAGTTGTTGGCTGTCATAAATCCTTTCATAGTGGTACATAGAATGTAATTTTTGCACACCAAGCTGTGTAGTTACTTGGCTCAATTATAGTTTTTAATACACAGTATCAATATTATAGTTTTTTATGGTAGCATTTCATTCTATTAAAATATGTGGGAAAAGAAAATACACAACCTCCACTTTTTAATGCACAGTGCCAATATTATAGTTTTTTATGGTAGCATTTCATTCTATTAAAATATGTGGGAAAAGAAAATACAGAGAAGAGACAGAGTCTCACTATGGTGGAAGAGAATGCCAACTTTGTAAAGAGATGGTGAGGATATGAAATCATGGAGAAATCTATTGTCATAGTGCATAGAGTTCATTATTTCTCACAAACAGTTTGGTACAGAAGACGTTCCAGTACACAGCACATTCAGCAAAATTCCCAAGATGGATCATTGACAATCCTCCAGTTTGGCCACCTAATTTCAAAATCACCAGCTCAAATTGTTGTAGTTGACTTTTTGTTCTCTGATGCAGATGATGAAAAAAAATGAGCCAAGATTTTTTCTGGTCATGGCATAACATATGAAAAAAAAAATAGTTAGAATTTTATTTTAATGCCTTTAGTTTAGGTTTTTATGTTTTGCAGAACAACATGAAGTGCGATATAGACAAATAAGGAGATGTCAGTGAAGATTTTGTGAAGTGAGATTTATACATGAAGTGACATCAACATGGGGGAGACCCCATATCATACCAACAGTTTTCAAGAAGATGCCTTAATCATAAGTAAGGCGCCTTACTCTTCAAGAAGGTGCCTTGGTCAAAGGTATCTTATTTTTCAATAAGGCGCCTTGTAAGAAGGTGCCTTACTCTTCAATAAGGCACCTTGGTCAAAGGTGCCTTACTCTTCAATAAGGCACCTTGGTCAAGGGCGCCTTACTCTTCAAGAAGGCACCTTGGTAGAAGGTGTCTTACTCTTCAGTATGGCACCTTAGTAGAAGGTGCCTTACTCTTCAGTATGGCACCTTGGTCAAGGGTGCCTTGTTGTCCATCAGTGGGGACGTTTGACTTTTGTTAAAAAAAAATTACAAGGCTCCTTGACGCCATACAGTAGAGGTGCCTTGATCATTAAAAAAAAATACCAAATGAAACATGTCTTGCTTAGCATAAATTTCTTTTTTGCTTTGCAAAAAATCGTGAACCGCATGCAAGTTGTAGGCATCTTGAGAGCCAGGGCCTAACAGGCACGGATGTCATGATTCCTATTTTTCTTGCTTTCATGTGTTGTAGGTAAATTTCCCACATACAAATTGTAGGTATCTTGAGAGCCAGGGCCTAAAAAACATGGATTGCACTTAACTGCACTTTAATTTTTCTCATTTTTTTTTGTAGGTGAAATAGTTTGATTTTATGAAAAATAAGCATCTTGGGAGACAATGCCTAAACCAGCTCAGCATCCATGAACCTGCACATTTTTTTAGAAGGTAGAAACTTGATTGTTTCCATCCGGAGGATATAGTCCCCATATGGGTATGGATGTGGGTGTTAATTTCCTACAAAAGGAATAGGTACCCACCTATGTATTTGGACAAAGTAGATGTTGATGCAGTACAAAAAAAAAAGAAAAAAAACTGGAGGGCCTGATCAACTATGCAACATTAGATGCACCAATAATAGATCACTTTTGAACACTAATAGGACGCCTTGATTTCATGCATTCTTGGGTGCCTTGATGTCCAAGAAGGCATGTGGATGTCGTGCATTCTTGATCTCATGTATTTTCTAGCGCACTGGTCCTATTGACTAAGGGGCACTTAATTTATGTTGAAAATTCAAAAAAAAATAGCCTTGTGGAGAATCTAACAGTTGGGAAGAAAAGATTACTAAAAAGAAGTTGCAGCCCTTCCCCAAGAAGAGAGTTACATATCCACTTTATACCCAGTAGTTCTCAGCTTATTCTCCCTAGATTGGGTGTGTCTATTGTTTAGTGTGGGACCTGATGTTTAGAGGGTTGCAAACCTGTTGCACAGAGGGACCTATTACTAGTGACAAGGGCATCACCAACTTAAGTGGGGGAGGATATGGGTGAACCTAAATCTCCTACAAATAAAAAAATCCCCTATTTTCTAAGATATTTTCAAAGTCGCATTGGTGGAAATTCAAAACTGCATCATTTTCCAGATTTTCACGCTCATGGAAAATAACATCTTCATTGATTGTTGAGGGTCATTGGTCTCACCAAATTTTACCAATGTGCAAAAATGGAAATGCGACCCTATGATAGCTACATAAAGGCTCGGATGGGCAATTGCATGGCAGCATTTATCAAAATTAGTATAATGTGCTTTCATTGGTGCCATAGTACGTAATGAAGAAAAATAGTGTAGTGGTAATTTGGTCTGAATAGTGTGGTCATGATTTACCCATTTGTCCGCAGTGATCAGTCATGATGTGTTTCTGACTTCCACTGGTACCATAGTGCTTCCACTGGTGTCGTAGTGCTTAATGAAGAAAAATAGAAATGCTGAAGACAGTTAAAAAAATATATTTTTGGGGCTTGTCACGAGGACGTGACAATATTTAGGTATGGGGGGATGATGAGCACCAAAAATGCTCATTTTATGTACACTTTTAAGGGGCATCATTATTGGTTTAATTAGCATGTGAGATGTATTTTTATTTAACTTATGCATATAATTGATAGAAAATCCAGTATTATGCTTGATCGGTGTTTTTAGTGGAAATTGTGTATAAATGCAGGTTTTGCTACTAATTTGGTGTTTTCCAGTCTACATCCCACTTGGACCTGGAATGCTTCAGCTTCAATGAGTCTAAGTCATATTGGGAAGGCACCTTACTCTTCATGTAGGCACCTTACTCTTAAGGCAGGTGCCTTACTCTTCAAGTAGGTGCCTTACTCAAGCAGACGCCTTACTCAAGAAGGCACCTTACTCTGACCCAGTCAATAGGAAGGTGCCTTACTCTGACCCAGTCAATAGGTAGGCATCGTGATGAGGAAGTAGGTGCCTTACTGCCATACATTGGAGGCACCTTACTGTTATACATTGAAGATGATTTATATGACCAAGTCCACTTTGACTGGTTGACCAATGGGCTAAGGAGATTGTTGCTTGTGAAGACAAAGGAGAAATATTTTAATCATGCATTATTATTAAAATAGAATAAAACACTTATTGTTAATCGATTGGTCGGTTGACTGTGTAAAGCTCTTAAGGCATTATTTTTAGGATGCATTAATTTAGGATTTATTTGTTACGTACACCTAAGGATTTTTATATTTATCCTTCTGGTGAACGAACATACTTTAAAATAGTAGAATAATACATGTGTATGAACCAACTGTAACTAATTACGTTATGTGATTAAAATAAATTGATTTGTTGTTGTAACGAGATCTGGATGCTCTTTATATAAATACATAGGCCAGATGAATGAAGGGGGAATTAATTACAAAGAACATTATTTTATTTTATTTTCCTGTATAATTTATTAAGAGTGCAATTCCTCTTAATTGCTTAAAGCAAGCTCTACGTAATTAGTTGAGCGGACTATCTACGGGAGCTTGGGCCCACTCCCCATAGTAGTCCTCCCCTATTTTATTTATGTATTTATTTTCTGTAGATTAGATTTATTGCTTTATTTCTCGCTTTATTTTAATTCAGTTGTGTGTGTTTTTTTCCTGCACACTTAATTTCCCGTACATTTACTTTCAGTACTTTTATTTCCAACATTTTAAATTTTTGCACTTAGTTTATTTAGTTTGGCTGAAATCAAAATGCATAAACATCCCCCACCAAACTAAATAAGGTTGTATCGCTCCAAATTTTTCGCATCCTTACCCTTAGGCTATAGGATCCGTGCCCAGAAGGAGGATGCGAGAAGGATGGGACAATACCTCGGACTGAGAGGCCCTTTGAAGGTCCTGCCTCTCGGGGGAGGGGTATAAGGGTGAATTTTCGACGGATGGTGGGTTCACCAGGAAACTTTTGAGTGGCAGTTTCCACGCCTAGGTTGATAGTGGGTTTGATGTGTTCATTTTTATACTCAATCATTCAACTCCTAGGTTTGGCCAAGATGAATCTAAACTATTCTATATACCAATGCTGATTTAAATGAATACAAAGAATAGAAATGAATGCTAAACATAGAAAATATGCTAGTTAGATCATAACATACCTGATTTTGGATGTTTGATGAAGATTCTAAGTCTTGTAGTAGTTCAGATCATCTCAAATCATATGTAATCGTCTGAAATTACATCGAATCATCTCAAATCACAGTCGGTCGTCTGAGATCAGACAGAATCATCTAAAATCTAACGAATTCGTCAGACAAATTTTTTAGAAACCTGCAATCACACAAATAGATACAAAATACCCAAGATGCAACTACAGAAGCGAAGGGAAATGACAGAAATAACTGTAAATTTATCTAAATGACAGATCCAAATAGTAATTAAAGAGGAAAAGCATCAACTTCACAATTTATTTTGATTTTATCATGCATTTATATTAGATGGGGTGAACTCCAAGATGCATAAACATAATAATTTAAGACAGTGCAGAAATACAATAGGAAAATGCAGAAAAGCTAAGGAAATGCAAACTCTAGACTCTGATTGCCCCCAATCTGGACTACAGTCGGGATCGCCTCCAATCGTACGAGATCATCTGCGCTCCTTGACAAGATCGTCCGAAATCGTTCGGGATCGCTTACGACGATCCGAGCTAGCTTCGACTGAAAAACAATAGAGTTCCTGCAAGAAAATGCAAAATACAGAATACAGACAGTAGTGCGAGGATGCTCTAGTGAATAAGGAACTAAATCTATAGGGAAATTCATCAGCTAAGGGGTTTAGGGGAGTCAGCGGGGATAAACTAGAAAAATCCTAGTTTATATAGGATTAGGGGGAGGCTAGGAGGTTGGGGATCATCCCAATATGGGAGATCTCCAACGGGGAAATCTCCAAATGCGCAGATGCACTTCTGCCCAAGTTGGAGAGGCTGTTGAAACAGAAGCTAATTATGAAAATTCGGTTTTGGGACGAAATCGTCTGGACGTTCTGTTCCAGACAAATTCGTCAGATCGGGGATGATTTCATCTGATCTACGACGATATCGTCCAATGGTCAAAACAAATCCTAAAAATGGCATGGAAAACGGGGAAAGCGGGTAACAAGCGGTTTGGGGCGGTTTTGGGGTTAAAATTTAAATTTTTATCTTTTATCTTTTACTAAGGTTTTAACCATGCCAATTTTAGGGTGCTACATTTTGCCCCCTCTTTAGCGAATTTTTCGAAGAAAATGCGTTAAAGATGAGTTTTTCCCGTTTTACGAGAAAGCAAAAATGTACTCAATTTTTTAGACGACGATTCTTGGTCGAATCGTACGAATGCTGACTATGGTGCCCCCTTCGTGTTTTTACCCAAATCGAACGTTTGAGGTAAAAACGTGGAAAAGAAAAAATTAAAATGTTGTTGGTTTTGAATAAAATTAAGAAAAATAGGGAAAACCCTAATTCATTTTTTTTACTATTCATTTTTATTGTTCCAGAGCTCTATAGAGAGAAAATGGTGGAGACAACGCACAGAGCGACAGAGGTCCGGCATGGGCTACGGGTAAGGATCTAATCCTAGTAGATTAGGTTTGAATTAACTTTGTGCAATTTTTGGATTTAAATTTTTATTGTTTGGGGCATCGCGGCCGTTTTTAGGCCATCGACGACATCGGGACGAAATCGTCCCTATTTCGTTGAAATCATCTCTAGATCGTCGATTTCGTCTGAGGGCGAAATCGACGAACTAGGGGCGATCTCGTCCAACAAGGGGCGATCCGCGAGTTGCAAAATCGAAGACGATTTCATCCTAACAAAGGACGATGCTGCCCAATTTGGGACGATATAATCCAATGGTGGACGATATCATCTTTAAACTTGATGTAAAATGTGTTTAATTTTATTGCAATGATTGATTTATTAATAAATTTTATTGTTTTATTGTTTGTTTTGCAGAAAGGATTACTAAAGAGCCGAGAATGGAAATACGATGAGCTGAGAGATGACTTAGCCGCTCTCGACCAGGCAGAGCATGACCAACTAGCACAAGTCTGGCTACGACATGTGGCAGAGATGCCACAAGTATCGACGGATATGGGGCTACTGACAGCCCTAGCGGAGAGGTGGTATCCGGGGTCGTCCTTCTTTCGGTTATCGACAGGGGAGATGGCTCCCACTCTAGAGGACGTATGGAGGATCATGAGGATCCCCATACAGGGACGGCTCATGATGCCTATGGCCAATCAGGGCCAGGCGATGATGAGACTGACCGAAGACCCGAGCTTTGCCCTGGAGAAGGGCGGAGTGAACATCGAGTCTCTACGGTAGATGCTTGGGGCATCTAGGATGACTCGGGTTTTGGCAAGGGTGGTAGGTGGTTTATTGTTATGCCACCAGAGTGGATGCAGGCTACCGTGGTTGCTCTCAGACATAGTTTACGACATGAGAGACCACAGGTACAGTTTTACATGGGGTCGTATACAAGGGAGGTTGATGTCTGGTCTTGACATCGCTCCTACAGATTTGGTGTTGGGAGCACATTGCGGTGCGGAGGCCGATAGGGCTCCCACTGATAGGGGTTTATCAGGAGAGACCCCAGGTTTTCTACTGGTGGCTATAGAGGAGGTCACAGTGACGGATAGATCTGCCGATGTCATGGAGGTTGCTAGACGACCTCATCCCAGACCAGATCACCTAGAGGCCATGGTGAGAGCACCCCGGATGGGAAGAGGATGGGTAGGAGCTGGCTCACATCATGCGAGTCTATTGGCTAAGGATGGAGTGGGGAGAGGTAGAGCTCCATCACTATGACCAGGTACTATGGTATTTCAGTCTACAATAGGGGATCCCTTCTCTCAGGGACTACGAGTACCCATAGGAGAGACGCCAACGGATGGGTCAGGCTCCACAGAGGTCGCAAGATACAGGACGGAGGGAGGAGAGACTCCCTTCACAACATGGGGAGAGACCACCATCGCCTGGTAAGGGCAAGGGTGTGGATGTAGGGGAGAGCAGCGAGACGGTGGCTCTCCGAGCTGAGGTTGCCCACCTCCGAGCTCAGGTGCAGTCACTATAGGACGAGGCTACTCAGCTCAGGGGTCAGGTACAGACACTGTAGGATGAGACTACACGGCTCAGGGCATGGAGTGGAGGGGTGAGCAGGGATGAGCTAGTGCGGTCTATGATGTAGACCACATTCTATCGATGAATATACTTTCAGCTGGCTCCAGAGGGTCAGAGGGTACCATTGCCAGCGAACATTACGGAACCAATCCGGATGGGATCGGCGAGGACATCCTCATGATCGACAATGAGGACCCGAGACACAACACAGACTGCTATGGGACCACCTCCTCCACGTCAGGGCGGGGGAGGAGATGAGGCTGAGAGCTCGAGGGCTTCTCGAGACTAGCTGGCTATAGACTGCACAGAGATTGTATAGATTTTTGAGAGGATTGAGTATGCCAGGGTATAGATTGTGGCATACCAATCCAGTTTTGATATGATGTATATAATTGTTGTGATATATATATATGGTCTTTTTGTGATATGACTTGTTCATATGTTTTTATGATGCTTCAATATTTGAATTGTTTGTTTATTTGATTGATGATTCATGTAATTATGTCGTTTGGAAATATTATAATTTTGATGTCATGCTGTAAAATTTAAATGAAATAATCTGATGTAAACAATTGGTTGTTTTGGTGTGATTTGATAAAAAATAAAAGAGACTTCTAACAATAATTTCAAAGGACATTGTCGCTATTATAGACCATTTCATGGAGTCGCCGCTCGCTCGGTCGTCAAGCTAATCCCAGTATAGAAATATTGTTAAAAAGTAAAAGAGTGCTTAAGAGACTGTCTTAAGACTTTGTGTTGTGATGATGGAAATGATGATGATGATGATTTGTTTTCAGATTTTCATAAAAATAGTATGCATGAGATACTAAAAGAAATATGATTTTGCTAGGCATAAATTCCTAAGTGTGATAAAATTTTGAATAATTCCTTAGAAATTATACCATGGTTGCAAAATTGAATGTTGACATAATGACATGAAATAGAATAAGTGTTCATTCGTTTTAAAGCATAATTGTGTAACATAATGATGTAAGTCATATGTTTTTATGAATTTGTTTTAAAATAAATGGAAAATAAAATTAGAACAATGGTTTGCGCTAGGCATAGAATTTATAGGTATAGACTTATACCATCATCGTGAAATCCAAAGAAGAAAATGGATATTTTAGTTTTATTGCAAGATTAATTTTTGACTGTTGATAAACAAAAAAATAATAATATGAACATGTTGTTTGAAATCATTTTGTGATTTTGTGAAACAAAGTATATAATTGCTTGAAAACAAAACAAAAATTCTGAAATAAGTGGATAAAACTATTCTGAAAAGAATTGCGGGAAATAGTTTAAATTATCGCAAAGACAAATGTAGATTTATTAAGGGATCCTCATGTGCAAATGTGAGTTCATTACCGATCTTGATTTATCATAATGATACAAAAATCTCTCAAATACAAATGTGTGTGCAATTGTATTGTTCATTCACCAATTTTGAGCAAGATAATTTGATACAAGTAATTTGCCTTAACCAAATGAGTGTTTATTGACCATGATTTATATGCATGTAACCGTACCAGACTACTATGTAAGTCGGGTTATCAAGAGCTAGCTAATCCATAAGCTGACATAGGTCTGTACAAAAGAAGGTCGCTAATGTGACAGACATATCACCACGCTAGGAGTTACCCAAGGCCAAGAGGGTTGGGCACAAACCACCTATTATGGGGCTTACCTCATAGTTTTCGAATAATTGAAAATTCCAGGGATTCAAGCTCATTCACCCTTCTTTTCTTTTCAAGGGGTAGGGAAAGGGATTTTATTGCATTTTGCTTTTGCTTTTCACTTTTTTTTTTTTTTTCTTTCTCTTTTTTTTTTTTTTTTTTTTGTATTTTTGCTTGGAATTGAGATAATGCTGAAATATTGCTGCGATGGTACAAAATAATATTTTTCTCTTTTTCTCATTTTCTTTGACTTTTCTTTTTCTTCCTATGCTAGGGATACTTGCTCGGATTGGATGTAGAGCAAGGGATTTTTATTCTGGGTAGGGGTGAGCTTGTCCTTTTGTCAATTCTCAAAGATTCTAGACCATGTGCATGATAGGATAGCAGGGGAAACTTTTCGCTCAGGAAACCATTTCTACTATGTAGCATCATATCGAATTTGCAATGAAATAATTTTAATGTGAAGAGATGTACTTGGTTTAAGTAAATAACAAGATCAATTCTCTATGCTCAAAACTTTATTTAATGCTAATGTGGACTTTGATATAAGAGAGATTAAATAATCATAGAAAATAAAATCAAGATATTTATTCATGTGAGTGTGAAAGTGCGGGATTCCAAAATAAATGCTAATTTATCCACAATAATTGAAAATATAACTGCAATACTTCAAGAATTGATAGGTATGAAATAAAAGATGTTTTTGAAGATTTTGACGATTTTGATGTTTTTGTATTTTGATTTTAAGTTATGAATTGAAAGAAATACAATGTGATTGTTTTTTAAACGTTTTATATAAGTGACTAAAAGGAAATAATATGCAAAACAAATATATACAATGATGAAATGACCAAATTTTATGCATAGTAGCATTTGAGATGCATAATGTTCATAGGTTCTTTAAGTTCTTTACCATCTAAGGTAGATAATTTGTATGCTCTCGATCCAAATTTAGCAGTGATGACATATGGTCCAAGCCAGTTGGGCTCAAATTTACCTTTAAGGTTTTTAGTTGCATTAGTATTTTTTTGATTTTCTTTTAAGACAAGGTCGCTGATCTCAAAGGATCGAGGGTGAACTTTCTTGAGATATGATCTCTTAAGCTTGTTTTGGTAGGCATGAAGATGCTCCAAAGCATTGATGCGCTTTTCATCAGGAGTTCTAGTTGACTAAACCTGCCAACATGATATTCATCTCCTACTTCAGTATCTTGAAGTAGTAGAGCTAAAGAAGGAACTTCTAATTCAAAGGGAAAAATGGCTTCAGCACCATAAACCAAGACAAAAGGTGAAGTTCCAATGGGGGTTCGAACACTAGTTCGATAGGCCCACAAAGCAGGATATAATTGGATGTGCCAATCTCGACCAGATTTATTGACCAATATTTTGAGAATTTTGATTAATGTTTTATTAGATGCTTCTGCTTGGCCATTACCCTGAGGATAATAGGGAGTGGACCAACGATGTTGAATTTTATATTTTTGACATCTTTATTTTTGAAACAAGTTCCATTATCTGAAATGAGATTGGCAGGAATTCCAAACCTACAAATAATTTGATTAAAAATAAATTTGGAAACTTGTGTTCCAGTGCAAGAAGCTAATGGCATAGCTTCAACCCACTTCATGAAATACTCGGTGGCGGTTATGATGAATTTGTGTCCATCGGATGACACAGGGTTGATTTTTCCAATGATGTCTAAGCCCCATTTTGAAAAGGGCCAAGGAGATGAAATAGCCTGTAGTTCTTGTGCAGGCGCATGGACAAGGTCAGCATGTTTCTGGCACTTGTCGCAATGTCGCACATAATTATGTGCATCATTCTCCATGGTAGGCCAAAAATATCCTATCCTAAGGAGTTTCTTAGCAATGGCGCTACCACTAAAATGTCCCCCACAAGATCCATTGTGGGCTTCATTCAAAGCTGATCTAGATTCTTCTAGATTCAAACATCTCAATAGGATGCCTTCAAAAGATCTCCTATACAAGGTATTTCCAATAATCATGAAGCGACTTGCTCGTCTACGTAATAACCTACGCTGGTTGCTAGTACAACCATCAGGGAAGGTCCCATTTTGGAGAAAATTAAAGATATCAATGTACCATGGTTTGGGAGTAGTTTCGTTGATTAGAAACACATCCAAAGGTTCTAAGCATGATTTATTTGAAGCGGGTTCCTGGAGTCGATGAATAATGATGGTAGCATATTCATCATCTAACTCCAAGGGCAGAAGAGATGTAGTTGCGGCCATAGCATCAGCCGCACGATTGCTAGTTCGAGGAATAGCTTCCAAGGTAACTTGATCAAATAAGGATAATAATTGCAAAACATATGCTTTATATGGGCGTAATTTATCATCTCTAGTCTGATAAACATCATTGATTTGATTTATGACAAGTTGAGAATCACCGAAAACCAGTATATTTTTAATTTTTAGGGCCAAGGCAGCTCATAAGCCAAGGATAAGAGCTTCATATTCAGCAATGTTATTGGTGCAAGCAAATTTTAATTTGAAGGACAGAGGTATAAGATGTTTTTGTGGAGATATTAAAATAATACCCACACCAGCCCCACTCATGCATCGGGCTCCATCAAAGTATAGGGACCATTGTTCAACATGGTCTGCCTCTAGTTTAAGGCATTCATCGGGAAACTCAATGATGAGGGGATGGGTAGACTCTAAGGGTGCAGCAGCTAATTGATCTGCTATGATTTGACCCTTAACAGACTTTTGTCCTATGAATGTGAGTTCAAACTCGCTTAGCATAAGAACCCACTTTGTTGTATGACCAGATAAGTACGATCGACTCATGAGATATCGCAAAGGGTCGAATTTGGCAATGACATACATTTTCTGATCGAGCATATAATGGCATAGTTTTTGTGTAGAAAACACAACTGCTAGACATAATTTCTCTAATATGGTTCATAGCTTATGAGGGTTTGGCTTGTTGTACTTAGTATGGCACTGAGATGGGGGTTGAATCAGTGTGGCATTCCAAAACATGAATTAACAGCTTTAAAAACCACAGCAATTAAAACTTATAAACAAATATAATAAGTATAGCAAGAGAACATCACACAACATAGATTTTTAACGAGGTTCACCAAAATGGCTACTCCTCAAAAAGAATGACTGCTTGTACTACCATCCAAATCCGACCTCTTGCAAAGCACCAACTTTACAATTTGTTTACCAGCACCAACTGGAAGGAGCACCAACCCCTTATTTATCTGCACCAATAGAAAGGAGCACCAACCCCTAATTTGCCGACACTAACTGGACTTCAATTTTGAATGAAAATGTTTGACAAATACCTTTGTTATTGCAAGACTCTAACTGATCTACTTCACCTTTGCAATCTCTGCACACTCTGCTCTTTCTTATGCAATCTCTTCACACAATCTACTGCATTGCTACAACCAAACTTTGCAATCAAATTTGCCCTTTGCACTCTTTGCACATTCTGCTTTCTCTGCTCACACGCTTCGCACACTCTATGTCATTCCACACTCTTCTCTCTATGCGCATTCACAATCACACTTCGAACAACTCGACACAACTAGCTCACATTATGCACTTTGCTATCATCTTGTCGATTCTACGCTATCTACGCTTTTACGGCCACATCTCGCACTTCAAAATTCACCCGATGGATGCCTAAATCTCCAAATAGCCTTGCTTATATACTTGAGATTTTGAGATGAAAACCCTAATAGTAGTTGGCTGATTATGCAAATGCAAACCCTAATCTTGGTTGACTGCAAACCCTAAACATGGTCGGCTACAAACCCTAAATGTGGTCAATTGCAAACCCTAAAATCTGTCAGCTCGCATTGAATGACTTATGAACCGCTCATCCACCGCATTATTAGATCTAACTGCCCTGAGTTGACAACAATGACAAAACTCTTGCAACACCTTGCTCAACAATCTCCCCCTTTGGAATTGTTGGCAACACCTGTGTACATTCCCGTAACTCTTCTCCCCTTTTGTCAATAATACCAAAGGGTCATTGCAGACTCCCCCGAGTCCATACACACCATTCTCGAACCACATTGAAATAGTTAGCAAAAATCATGGATATGATCAATAAGATGAACAAATGCACAAATGCCCCCCCCGAGAATTTGATCCCAATGGCTAGTCAAATTTTAGACTATTCTTGGGAATATGTGGCCACTTCAATTCATGTTGTCTTCTGAGCCTCAACCCTCTGTTGCTCTGCAATCTCAAACTTGTCCATTGATTTTAGTGAAAGCATACACTGATCATTTAACTATCCAACTTTTTGCTCTGTAATGCAAACAACATCTCGCATATACATCTTGAATATTCTCAACTGAATTGAACCTACTAACGAGTTGTTTGTCTTTCTCTGTAGTGAGAATCCATCAGACTACCTCAATTCTTTATAAAAGCACCTCAAACATTCATCACTAGGCTGGAAATCATCTGGCTGCACATTATAAACTTTTTCTTCAATCTTCCCATTCAACATGCTGATTTCACTTCTATCAACAGAATTGAAAAGTGACTCACATCTATACCAATTTTTGTCCAGCACTGCAATTTTATTGCCAACTCTTACTTTCAACTATGCATGTCGAAAGAAGACATTTTGTCAAACACTTTATGGCCAACCGTAGTGCACCTTACTCAGCCTCAAACTTCTTATCCTTGAATTGGCATTATATTAAAAGTTAAAACAAAACTGTCTGTGAATTAAATATATTCACTAAGGTGTAATGAAAGATCTGACAATCTTCACATCAAGCGTCAAACAAAAACACGTTGCTATTATCGAAACACAAATACGTAGTTGGGGCAAGCATTCTTTCAATAAACAAAAACAATCTGAACTGTTATAATCCATAGCTATAATCAGTGGCAGTAAGAACGATCAACAAAACAACAATGACATAAGCAATACTACCAATGGTGAAGATTCTCAAAGCAATACTACCAATGGTGAAGATTCTCAATGTAAACACTACCCTTCATGGCACTTCCACACACAACTAAATGAACAACCAACACACTTGACAATTATACCACAAAAGCCCAACTGCTGGTCTTTCATCCTCAGATACCTAGACAAATATACAGAAGCATTAAAATAAAACCTTTTTCAAAATGCTCCCCCTGAGGATGTGTTACCTGGAGTTGCTTAGTGCAGTAGAAGATCAGTCTCCTTTAGTTCAAGGAGACATGATTTCCTCTCTTCTTTCTTTCTCTAGACTTTCTTGACCTCGGGCTTGGATTTTTCACCTACGTCCCTATTTTGCATCATTGCATGAACTTGAATATCTCTCTGGTGTGGTTGTCTCTTATGCATCCATGATGAATGATTATTTTCCTTTCTTCTATGAACCTGATTTATTTCTTGTCTGTGTTGTGTTCTTTGCATCTTATGAAATCTATTGTTTTGCCTTAGATTTGATACATAAGCGCTTGGACAAAACCTTGCTATGTGCCCATGACCATTGCATTGAAAACATTGTACAAAGTGTTCACTCAGATATGCAGATGTATTTCGACCAAGCATAACTCTTTGATTTATTATTTAATCCACAATAAGTTGCCTTGTGACCATACTGGTTACATCTGAAACAATAGCCATTAAAAGTGTTAGTATGAAAAAAGTGAGAGTGGTAGAACCTCTTTTTTTGTGGTTGCTTTGCTGTAAATCTCCTTTGATATTTTCTTTCTTTTGAAGATACAACTTTAACCTTTTCTTGCTCGGACCCTTCAATAGTGAACTTCTTCTTCTCTGCAGAATTGGAAGATACGAGTTGTTCGACTTCATATCCAAGACCATGCTTAATCGTGGAGCTTCTCTGATGACTTATCATTTTATCTAGCAATTATGTGCTCTTCTCGAATTTAAGATTTGTATTGGCCTCTTCTAGTTGTTTCTTCAATGAAATAATCTCTTCTTCTTGTTTGCAGCAAATAATCTCTTTCTCATTGATCTACGACCTGAGAGTTTCCTCAATCCTTTTAGACTCTTCTACTTGTAGCTTTAGATTACTAACTACTTTGTTAGAATCCTCTTCATGTTTGTTACACACATTGACTTTATCATTCAATTGTGACTTCAAGTCTTCTTCTATTTTCTTGGCCTGTTGGAATTGTAAGAACATATTTTCAATCTCATCCCCATATTCTTCCAATTTCTTGGACAGTCTTTTGTTATTTTTCTTTTCTATACTCAACTCTTCAAGAGCAGAGATCAACTCACCTTCCCAATCTACTTTAGCATTGAGGTTTTTATTATCTGCTTCAATGTTCACCCCTTCTGCCTTTTCTGGTTCAATTTCCTCTACCATAGAAACTGAAACTGGCTGAGATGTCCTTTTGAAGGAGGTTCTATTCTTCTTACTTGGAGTTGTAATTTGATCTTCATTCCAATTTGCTTCGCATTCATTTCTTCTTTATTACATTCCTGTTCTGATTCTATTTTTCCTTCATCTTCACTGCTACTAAACCCATAACACTGACATTCATTATGCCGGAGTTGATCAAAACATTCTAAACCTTGAGAACCTGCATTATGATCGAGTTGACTCTTGGCCTTTTCTCCATTGTTTGATTCATCTCTTGAATCTACAGCAATAATGAATTTATCTTTATTTTCTTTTATGACCCTATGTGATCTTTTCTTCTTGTGTCTCATGGTTCCATTCTTGCCTTTCTTTTCCATTAGAGTATTAATCCAAGATCAACCCTAGCTGATTTAGCCTTTAAAGGGAACTTGGCTCTGATACCAATTTTTGTTCTTAGTATGGCACTGAGAGGGGGGGTGAATCAGTGTGGCATTCCAAAACATGAATTAACAGCTCTAAAAACAACAGTAATTAAAAATTATAAACAAATATAATAAGTATAGCAAGAGAACATCACACAACATAGATTTTTAACGAGGTTCACCAAAATGGCTACTCCTCAAAAAGAACGGTTGCTTGGACTACCATCCAAATCTAGCCTCTTGCAAAGCACCAACTTTACAATTTGTTTACCAGCACCAACTGGAAGGAGCACCAACCCCTTATTTATCTGCACCAATAGAAAGGAGCACCAACCCCTAATTTGCCAGCACCAACTGGACTTCAATTTTGAATGAAAATGTTTGACAAATACCTTTGTTATTGCAAGACTCTAACTGATCTACTTCACCTTTGCAATCTCTCGCACACTCTGCTCTTTCTTACACAATCTCTTCACACAATCTGCTTGCATCGCTACGACCAAACTTTGTAATCAACCTTGCCCTTTGCGCTCTCTACACATTTTTCTTTCTCTGCTCACACGCTTTGCACACTCTGTGTCATTCCACACTCTGCTCTCTGTGCGCATTCATAATCGCACTTCGAACAACTCGACACAACTAGCTCACATTATGCACTTCGCTATCATCTCGCCGATTCTATGCTATCTACACTTTTACGACCGCATCTCGCACTTCAACATTCACTCGATGGATGCCTAAATCTCCAAACAACCCCGCTTATATACTTGAGATTTTGAGATGAAAACCCTAATAGTAGTCGGTTGATTATGCAAATGCAAACCCTAATCTTGGTCTCAGTAAACCCTAAACATGGTCGATTGCAAACCCTAAATGTGGTCAATTGCAAACCCTAAAATCTGTCAGCTTGCATTGAATGACTTCTGAACTGCCTGTCCACTGCATTATTATATCTAACTGCCTTAGTTTACAGCAATGACAAAACTCTCGCAACACCTTGCTCAACACGAGTTTCATAGCTGATTAACGTCCTACTAATGTAATAATTAGCACGTTCTTTCTTCTCATCGTCAAGTTGGGCTAACATAGCTCCTAAGGTAGAATCGGAAGCAAAAATGTACAAGATAAATGGACGATCATATATAGGTGGAGAAAGCACCGATGGTTTAAGAAGATATTGCTTAAGGAGTTCAAATGCTTCCTGACATTCGTCGTCCCAATGAAAAGAGACGTCTTTCTTAAGAAGTTTAAGAAAGGGTCTGGTTCTGTCCGCCAACTTGTCGATAAAGCGATGAATAGCTTGAAGCTTACCTTGTAAACTTCGTAATTCGATATATTGGTAGGTGCGGGCATATCAGTGATAGCCACAATCTTGAGAGGGTCGATTTCGATACCACATAAAGAAACTAAAACCCCTAATAGTTTACCGGACTTGACTCCAAATATGCATTTAGCTAGATTCAATCGGATAAGATACTCCCTTAACCGATCGAATACTTTTCTCAAATCATCTAAATGATCATCTTCTTTAATGGAGCGAGCTATAATATCATCTATATAATCATGTAAGATATCATGCATCATATCGTGAAAGATATAAGTCATGGCTCGTTGATAGGTTGCACCTGCATTCTTTAAACCAAATGGCATCACTTTCCAACAAAAGGTTCCCCAAGGGGTAATAAAGTTTGTCTTAGCCTGATCTTCAGGAGCTATCCTGATCTGATTATAACCAAAAAATCCATCCATTAGGGACATCATTCCACTTCCGACAGTAAAATCAATGATTTGATCCATGTTGGGAAGAGGAAAATCATCTTTAGGGCATGCAACATTAATATCTCTAAAGTCTGTGCAAAACCTAACTTTGGTGGCTTCTTTCTTGGTGACTGGAACTACATTGGAGATCCATTCAGCATAATCAATAGCTTGTATAAAAATAACATTCAACAGTTTTTCTAATTCTCCTTTGACTAGTAAGGCCACTTTGGGATGCATTTTTCTAAGTTTTTGTTTAACAAGTTTAGCATCCGGATGGACTACTAGATGATGCATGACTACGAAAGGGTCCAAACCTGGCATATCTTCATATGTCCAAGCAAAGACATCTTCATATTCTTTAAGAAATGAAATGTATTCATCTTGTTTTTCTTGACTTAATTTTGATCCAATATTAATTATGTGAGGATTCTCTTTGGTTCCAATGTTAATTTTTATGACGTTTTCAACTTCCATATGTAAATCTCTCTCAAAATTAGGTGGGGCGGGTGAGACACCCAATTCTTGTAATTCTTCCAAGGTTAGCTTGGATAATTCATCTTGAGGAGTCGAGGCCTCAAGTTGGGCTATACTAGGTATAGAGCCATCAAAATAAAATTTGTTATGTAACAATTCATCAACGGAGACATCATGGAAGATATCCCCTTCCAACTCATCATCGGATTCGACAATCATCTTAGGGTAGGCTATGGATAGCATATTGTAGGTAAAGGGATTATTCTTTGGACATAAAGAATCTTGTTTATCTAGATAATCTTGGTAACATACGAGATGGTCATCCTCCTCAAAAGGGAAGGGTTGACCTTTACTAGGAAATAGGCCCACACCACATCGGGTAGGCCACGGTTCTACCTCAATAGGTTCTTTCATACCATTTTGGGAAGGTCCCAAACCTTTCCCTTTATATCCCAATTTAAGCATTATGGGTTTAGCTTTAATATACTCATTAGCAAAATAGCATCTAGCATATCCATCACAATGTGTCTTGATGTTTCTGGGTATTCTTCCCCAATCATATCCCTTATAAATAAAAGCACAACTCCCGACTTGGTAAGTACTTCCCATAGGTTGTGGGAGGCCCAAGGTACGAGGAGAGGGTGGGAAATTATTTAAAAGAAGGGAATCTTGCATAGAAGCATTTGTTTCTTTTGATATAAAAATTTTAGATAAATCGGGTAAGAGCTCATCGAGAAGAGCATAAGAGGTAGAAGGAACATTCCCTACATCTTCAGATGTGGAAAGGATGCCTATAGTGGATGTGGATGTTATGGGGATATCAATGGATGAGTCTATAGGTTTGGAAGTTATAGGGGTAGAACATGAAGGATTGGTTGTAGTTTTGGGATATTTTTGAGGTCCTAGTGTGGTTTTTTCGGAAGATGGTTGAGTTATATGTATGGGTGAAATTAGTGGAGGAGAATTAGATGATGTTATGGGTGTGTGTTTCACACGTTTAGGAGGATGATGAGAATTAGGATGTGTGGATGACAAGGCAGGGCAAAATTGAACTCCAACAGGTTCTACCAAAGCACACATATCAAAGGGTCTAGGGTCACCATGAATGGTAACCAACTGATTTTTAAATTCAAATTTAACACACTGATGTAAAGTGGATGGAACCGCTCGCATTGCGTTGATCCAAGGGGGACCCAAAAGTATATTGTATGATGCAGGGCAATGTACAATAAACACGGTCGTATCTAGGGTTCTAGGACCAACTTGCAAGGGTATAGTAATGACTCCACATGTTTCTTGTCTTTCATCATTGAAGGCTTTTATAATCATATCCGTTCTTTTCATTTTGTCACTTCTAAACCCAAATCTTTGGTAGAAGTCAAAAGTGCATATGTTTAAAGATGAACCATTATCAATCAAGACATGTTTAACTGCTACATCCCCAATTAGGGCAATAATATATAAGGGGTTATCCTTATGTAAACTATGTTGTGGTATATCTCTATTCCAAAATTCAATACAATCGACTTCTCAAGTTATGATAGTATTGGACATGACTTCAGATTGAATATTTTGAGGTACCATCATTTGGCTTAATGTGAGCATTAATTCATCCCTATGGGTAGGAGAAGATCTTAAAAGGTCCAAAAGGGAAATTCTTGTCGTAGTATTGGATAATTGTTCCTTAATATTATAAGGAGGCTTAGGTTGAACATTAGGCACATAATTCCCTTTATTGGGATTTTTCAAAACAAATGGAGTCGATCCATCATTCTGAGTTTGTTCCTGTTGATATTTTTGAGCCTGTTGTCGAGTAACGGCTTCGATGGTTCCTACAATATTATTTTGTGGGTGATGAATAGGTCTTGGTCTAGCGTTTATGGCTTGTTCATTAGAAAGTAACTGATGAGAAGATGGTCGAGTAGTAACTCTTCTAGGAAATGGTTCTTTCGAAACCATAGAACTTGTGATGGGTTGAATAGGATCTGATTCATCTTCAGAACTATTCGATTGATTTGAGGTGATTTCCATGTCACTTTCTATATCATATTCTACATCACTAACATCAGGTGTTCGAATATTATATAGAGGTCTAGCCGTGACCATGGATAAAGTTGTGTCAAAGACTTGTAGATCATGAACAGGTAATTGTCCAGTAATAGTTCCTACATATCGGATAGGAGGAGGAATATTATGATGTTCAATTTGATTAGCCACCTCTTTACCATGCTTTGGTAAAGGATGTTGAAATATATCCAATGATTGATTGGCATTCTGATTCTGATTTTGGGGGATGTTCTTTTGAGAATTATTAGGAGGATTTTGTTTAGGTTGAAAGGCTTGCACCTCCATCTCATTATTATCAATCAAGCCTTGTATTTTATGTTTTAATATTTTACAAGAGTTGGTAGCATGTCCAGGTCCTCTATGGAAATCACAATGTAAATCAGCTTTGTATCCGGGTATATTTGGATCAGGTTCCTGGATAGTTGGTAATTGGATCAATCCTCGTGCTAGTAATTGCAAGAGAATGGTTGATAAAGGTTGATTTAACCTAGGAAATTCTTGGGGTGGTTTATCAAGAGGTTTCAATATGAAATTATCTATTGTTTTCACAGTATTAACATTGGCAATGTTTCTGCTATCAATGACTCCATCACCCACAACTTGTTTATTTTTATATTGATTTCTGGATGTTTTCTAATCATCTTTCCTTTTGAGCTGACCTCTTCTAATGAGAGCGTCTTCCACTCTTCGAGCTAAGTCTATAGCTTGATCGAAGGTGGTCAAGGTAGAAGATTGATAATTCATAGGATAGTTGTTCTTGTAAATTATTGATAAAAACATCCAACATTTCTCAATAAGGTAACACAAAGTGTAATTTTTCTATCAACTGCCTTCATCGAGCTAAGAAGTCAGCAAAACACTCATCTTTGTCTTGTTTTAGGTTGTACAAATCTTTAATGGTTACATGCCTTTCGATATAGGCACTAAATTGACGCACAAAAGACTCAGCGGTCTCTCCAAAATTCCTCAAAGAATGAGTGGGCAATTGATAATACCACTCCAATGCCATCCCTCCTAAACTTTTCGGGAATATCTTTAGTAATAACAAGTCATCATGTGATATATCATGACATGCTATCCTAAACATAAGAAGATGCTCTATGGGATCTTCATTTCCTTTGTATATAGGTAGGACAGGCATAGGAAAGTGTTTGGGATATGGTTGTGCTACAACTATAGGATCTAGATGCTGACTACACATCTCTTGATAATTGTACGAGGGATGGTAGGGATCTATCTAGTCCATGCGAGAGACTAATTGTTTCACCATGGCTTCCATATTACCAGTTTGTCCACCATATTGGTTTGGTGGTACATGAACATGGGATTTGTGAGCATAGGAAGGCGGGACATAAGGATTAGATTCTATATTGCTATTATGCAAATGCTTGGTAGGAAGAGTATTATGAAGAATATTTGTTGTAGCATTATGTTGTATCCCAGATTGTTGGAAATTGGTATTTGGTTTTGTTTTAGGCTTTTGTTGATTTGAGGTATATTGATCAATAGCTTGGTGAAATAGAGTAGTGAATGAAGGTTTATTTTGTGTGGGAATAACCCTAGGCTTAGTAACGAGCACTCTAGGTGGTTGGGTAACCTATTGTTGTTGTGTGTTCCGGATCATAGCGGCCATATCTATATTGGATGGTCCAGCTTGATCACTTTCTTGATCAACGAAGGACAAAGGATTAGGTGCATGTGTGATATATGTCTTCTAGGGTTGCTTGAGTGTCACTAATTTGATCTTTATCCATATGAACTGCTCTATTAAGGGTGCCAATATTATTATGGAGGAACTTCCAGAAATGTTCCATGTTCTCAAAAGTAACAACTCCTTCTGGAGATATTTTAGGAGATGAGGATTCTTCCTCCCTAACAATTTCTCTTTGTTCATTTGCATCAACATACTCTTCTTCTTGTTGGTCTAGAGTTCCTTCTTCTTGAATTAGGTCTTCAGGAAGGACATCTGGGTTATTTTCTGGTTTTCTTAACCAATCTTCTTCTACTTCAATTTGTTTTCCATTCCTGAGTCTAGTCATTATGTATAAATCTTTGATTTTAGAAAATATATATTAATATATTTGCAACAAATTTGGGAGGTATATATTTTAATTATATACCTACTATAATGCTTAAAAGAAAATGTTTTAATTTTTTTGTTATAATTTTGTTTTGTTTTTTATATTTCTATTTTTTTTTTGTTTTATTCTTATAAAGACAATAAGCAGCACACTAAATACAAGAAATAACAATAAAAAAAAAATGGCTTGGTTTTCTATAAATAGTTTATGAATGTCATTGATAGGATCAAGTTCATCAGGAGTCGTAAAATGCTCCTCTTCAAATTGGAAATGGTTTTTCAAGAACTTGATAAAGTGTGCTATAGTGATATTATCTATTTCAGATTATGTCTTGTAAAAATAGATCTCATGGCAATACTCTCGATATAACATAGCTCTAGGAACTCTATTCCATCTCTGTCTATCCATAAGAACGACCTCTTGGTCCTCTATACGAGATAGAAATTTATGTACTACAATTGCATTATTGAGGTATTCCTTAAAGGTATACAATTCAAAAGACACAAGGGCTCTTTTATCTGTTAACCACCTATGGCAAGCTCTTTGAAGCTCATGATACACAGTCACTTGATCGGGATCCAGGATTCTATCTAGGACAAACCTCTTGATTTTCCTAAGTTCGGTTTCTCTAGATGAAATGAGATTCAATCTCCTATTAAGCTCGTCCCATAAAGGTGGGACTCTATATGTTGGAGCTACTCTAAGTAAAGAATTAATCTCTATAGCTGCTAATTGATTTTCAACATTAATGGTAATAGCTCGTCTTTTGTTATAATCTACCATCTAAATACAATATGCAATCTTTAGTTCTAAATGCATTTATTTTTTGTTTTTTGGATTGTTTTCAAAAGGTTTTTAGTTTTCATGTCGGGTTCACCAAAATGTATCGCTCCAAATTTTTTGCATCCTTACCCTCAGGCTATAGGATCTACGCCCGGAAGGAGGATGCGAGAAGGATGGGACAATACCTCAGACTGAGAGGCCCTTTGAAGGTCCCGCCTCTCGAGGGAGGGGTATAAGGGTGAAATTTCGATGGATGGTGGGTTCACCAGGAAATTTTTGAGTGGCAGTTTCCACACCTAGGTTGATAGTGGGTTTGATGTGTTCATTTTTATACTCGATCATTCAACTCCTAGGTTTTGCCAAGATGAATCTAAACTATTCTATATGCCAATGCTGATTTAAATGAATACAGAGAATAGGAATGAATGCTAAACATAGAAAATATGCTAGTTAGATCATAACATACCTGATTTCGGATGTTTGATGAAGATTCTGAGTCTTGTAGCAGTTCAGATCATCTCGACTCATATGTAATTGTTTGAAATTACATCGAATCATCTCAAATCATAGTCGATCATCTGAGATCAGATAGAATTGTCTAAAATTTGATGAATTCATCAGACAAATTCATCAGAAACCTGCAATCACACAAATAGATACAAAATACCCAAGATGCAACTATAGAAGCGAAGGGAAATGACAGAAATAACTATAAATTTGTCTAAATGATAGATCCAAATAGTAACTAAATAGGAAAAGCATCAACTTCACAATTTATTTTGATTTTATCATGCATTTATATTAGATGAGGTGAACTCCAAGATGCATAAACATAATAATTTAAGACAGTGCAGAAATACAATTAGGAAAATGCAGAAAAGCTAAGGAAATGCAAACTCTAGACTTTGATTGCCCCTAATCTAGACTACAGTCGAGATCGCCTCCAATCGTACGAGATTGTCTGCGCTCCTCGACAAGATCATTTGAAATCGTCCGGGATCGCTTGTAACGATCCGAGCTAGCTTCGACTGAAAAACAGTAGAGTTCCTGCAAGAAAATACAAAATACATAATACAGACAATAGTGCGAGGATGCTCTAGTGAATAAGGAACTAAATCTGCAGGGAAATTTGTCATCTAAGGGGTTCAGGGGAGTCAGGGGGGATAAACTAGAAAAATCCTAGTTTATATAGGATTAGGGGGAGGCTAGGAGGTTGGGGATCATCCCAATCTGGGAGATCTCCAACAAATCTCCAATTGCGTAGACGCGCTTATGCCCAAGTTGGAGAGGCTGTTGAAACAGAAGCTAATTATGAAAATTTAGTTTTGGGATAAAATCGTCTAGACGTTCTGTTCCAGACGAATTCGTCAGATCGGGGATGATTTCGTCTGATCTGCGATGATATCCTCCAACGATCAAAACAAATCCTAAAAATGGTGCGAAAAATGGGGAAAGCAGGTAACAGGCTTTTTTGGGGCGGTTTTGGGGTTAAAATTTTAATTTTTATCTTTTATCTTTTACTAAGGTTTTAACCGTGCCAATTTTAGGGTGCTACAAAGGTACAGAAGGATTCATTCCCCCACACTGCAAGCATATACTGTGCATGACACTTGTAAGTTTACGAACTTACAAGATTGATAATTTATGGTAAAATAAATGACTATTTTCTAAACATAATTTATGCTCACCACCATATTACATAGGCTTATGGGCCTAGAAGAATTAAACAATTCAACGTCATTGTTTTGGAATTAAGGTAAGATATGTTGCATTTATTTTATAAGGTATGTATTGTTTTACCCTAGATTGTTCCATTGCCACCAATAAAAAACTCTTAAATATATCCCAATAATTTGGTAAAGTTTTGTAGAGAGACCATCTAAACCTGGGGATTTATCTTTGTTAAAAGATAAAAGAGCTAATTGAACTTCTTCTAGAGAAATAGGCTCCATCAGTTTCCTATTGTCTTCATTCGTTATAACTAAAGGTACATCTTGAAGAAGTTTATCATTAAGAACTTCAGTCTCCTTTGATCCTATAATATTATTATAAAAAGACTTTACCTCTTTTCTAATTTCACTCTGATCTTCAATCCAAACCCCTTCTATTGATTTAATTCTACTAATTTTGGATGTTGATCTTTGTACTATAGCCATCCTATGAAAAAAAATTGTATTTTTATCTCCTTATTTTAACCAAGTATTTCTTGATTTTAATATCTAGAATTTCTCTTCCTTACTCAAAATATGATGATATTAACTAAGCAACTCCCTTTCCTTTGAGCTTCCTTTTCGAAATTTTGAAATTTTATATTTTAGTTCTTATTTCTTCTAAAAATATTTCCAAAAGTGTTCTTGTTCCATTATTTTAATCTAGATGTCATAGATTTAATTTATTTTGGAAGAGCATACAACCCACCATTTTTTGAATAATTCTATGTTTGTGCTATCATATCAAAAAATGAGGATGGTCTTCCCACATCTACTCATATTTAAAATATGATATCTTTTTTAATTTACTTACCATCATTTTAACTCTTATTGGCTAGTGATTTGAACCAATCCTTGTTAAGGTATTAATTTTAGCACAAGTTCCTTCATCTAGCCAATGATATGAGAGTATGCATTTGTCTAATTTTTATGCCATTAGGTTCTAGCCTCTCCTATTGTTGGTCCATGTACAATTACCTTCTTCAAACTCAACCTCCAATATATTACCATTTTGAATGAAGGCTAAGCAATCTCTCAGTTAATTTCCTAATTCCCCTAATTTTTCATCCAGCTTGGTTATGGCATTAAAATATCTTATGATCGTAAATGGTCTTTACTTCTCATAAAGGCTTCAATTCTACTCCAAACTTCTAATCTACCTGATTGAGTTGTAGGTCCATAGACATTGATAAGGATGAAATGAATATCTACGAAGTAGCAAGTGACTAAAGATGCCTTTTGATGCCTAGTTTTATGAATGGTTACACATGAGGTTATAGAAGGATTCCAACAAGTAAAATTCCCTCTACCACTCCTTTAGAATCTATAGCATCCCATTCACATCTTGCCCAGACAACTTTCATAGTTTTTGAAATTTATTTTATCATTTTAGTTTCCTGGATAAAAAGAATATCAGACTTATTATTTAAATAGAGGTACATGATACACCTCTACTTTGACGGGGCATTAACATCTCATTAGGATCTACTGGCCCTGCCTGCGTATTACCAATATCATTTTTTTGTTTGGTGAAAATAAGTTGTGTTCCTTTCTCTATGTTTGCTTCCTTAGATCTTGCTTGATAATTTGAGGGTTTTCCTCTTCTTTCCTTGTCTATATCAAGAGTAGGTACTATTGTTGGAATTCTTAATATTCTTTCAAAATTTTGTTTTTCATAATATTTATCCTCTCCTGGCTCTGCTATAGAAGCTTTTGACTTGTCTTGCTCATTTTTTGGTATTTCTTTATTAATGGTAAAGTTATTAACTTCTAAAATTGTATTTTCTTTACCAATTTTTTTCTCTTAAATGGTGCATGGTACTTTAAGAGAGTCTTCAAAATATGATGAGATGCATTCCTTAGGCTCATCGAGAATTTTCTTCCTAAATTAGGATCATACTGAATATATGGTTCCTTGTTAATATGTTGAACCTATTGTATTGTGTCCTCTAAGTTTTGATCTACTTTTTCTTCATAGGCTAAAGCCTCAAAAGAGTTGGTATTTCTTCCAATATCCTTCCTTATTGGTATCCATTATTTATTTTCTTTCATTTTTTTAGATCTATTTTTTGGAAGTTTAAAACCATCTTCATCCATATCCATTTGTAAGTTTCTCTTGCGGTTTTCTACATATGATTCTATTGGGATCTTCTTAGAGCATGATCTCTCAATATACCCCACCTCATGACATATTCTACATCTAAAATATATATTTTCATAATATATGGTTTGGGTCCACATCTTATCCCCATACTTAATAATGATTGATTCTAGTAAAGCTTTACTTATATCAATCATGACCAAAATTCAAGCATAAATAGCCAATAATCCATTCTTCATAGTATCTAAAATCTCAAGGAATTCTCCTAGAGTGTTGCCTATTTCCTTGAAGGTATCTATTTTTCAAAATTCAATAGGTAACCCAAACAACCTAATTCAAACTAGTACTAGGAATAAATTTACATTTTTAGGTGAAAAGCCTTCATACCAACGGGTAAGGAAGAGTCTTGCTCTTCCCATAAACCAAAGACCCCCTTTTAGGATTTTTCTCTTTCTTCTCTAGAACAAAATATGGCTAGAAAGAAAAATTTGGGAATAAAGTGAAGTAGGGGAAAAACGGTGCACCTAATTATGAAGAACAATATGCATCTATCTCTAATGGCTTATAAGCGTCAAAATGGAAGCATGCAAGTAAACGTGGAAATATGACCAAAATGCAAGAAATGAAATGAATGGAGATTATTTCTTATTAATTTGATGGATCAAATCCATGGTTACATAGATGTCCCCTTGAGGGCTCTATATTGATACAATTGTTACAAATTGGTGCCCAAGGATTGAATCCTCAAAGTAACTCATGTGCACTTCCAATGTTCTTCCTCATACCCACAATCAAAGTGGGTGGGCCTACAATGCCGCCACTTTATTCTATGATCTTGTAATCCTTCCTTGTACATTGTATGACCTGCACCTGGACACAAGAACCGTAATAATTAAATAGCAAGTGCGTATATTGAAAATATGCAAACCCCATAGGCACTAAAAGACTAGAAAACATGAATATGCAATACGCCTATCTAAAACAACTCCAAATGACTTAAAATTATAGAGGTATGTAAAATAGATGGTTTTGGGAATATTTCACCAAAAACAGAATAGAAATTGCATTCGATGATGTGGTGTTTCCGTAGTACACTTCTCAAACCTGAAAAACCCAAGTAATTTTTGGGCCTAAACATATCCAAATCAAATGAAACTTGAACAGTATGCATAAAAAATTATTTTAAGAGAAACCATATGGTCAGGTTTGCAAAATCAGTAACAATTTCATGTGCATCTTCAGATGGTCCCCGAAAACCTACAAAATACTAAAAATACAATATCTCGTTCAATATGACTCCAAAATGCATGAAATTTGGAGAGGAGACTCATATGTTACCCTATAATATGATAAAAAAATAATAGTAAATAAATAATGCATATATCTACTATCATCCCTTGCAAGCATGGTGGTGACTGTCATAAAATGGGGACCATCCTAGGGTGGGACGGCCACCAATTTTGTCCTTATTTTGCCACCAATTCCTCTATGAATTGGTTAGGAACCTCCTCAATAGTGTTGTCATTAAATTTTGTGGTGCAATTCACTCATATGATATGATTTTGTAAATAAATTACGCCTCCTAGATCACTCAAAAACCTCCTTCGCTATGTAGATATTTCGAGGGCAAAGGCACAAAAAGGTGAGGAAAATCTTGGCAACACTTCGTCACTATGTCTCAAAACTCCTCTCTATGACTTGTATGGAAAATAGATCCACTATATAGCCAAAGGAGAACTTTTGGCAAATGCGCATGCGAGGGCATGCATGATAGGAGGTGCCACTTGTCTAAAATTGAACGTGCATTGGAGGGGGAAGAGAATCTCCCATTTTGACCTTCATTCTACAGCATGTCATAAGGATTCTGCACCCTCTGACCTTGCATGCTCAAATAGGTAGGATAATGGTAGTTTTTGGGTGCCATTTATCCCAATTTGACTTTTTGGGAGTCAAACCTTGTGGTCATCCCACCCAGGGACGATCGCTTTGCCACCATCCTTGGGTGGGATGGCCACAAACTATGACCATCCCAAGGTAATACGGTCATGCCTATGTGGCCCAAAAGATCCTAAAAGTTGGGTAGAGCCTTCCTAGAGTGGTTAGGACCACTGTAAAACCTTTGAGGGTTGCCCAAGGGGGCCATATGGTGTCACTTAGACCTTGTCTTGGTCACCTAATCGGATTGACCAGATTTTAGTGTCTATAGATGCCCCTTTTTGAGATGTGTTGTGTGCAGCACAATGCTGAGAAAAAATAGATGACTAAAAACATTGAATGATTAGGGTTATTCAATAACCTAACCAACTTTAGATTGCCTAATCATGGAAAGAGCATGCATTCTTGAATCCTTGCTTCTAATGAGCTAAGGAAATTGCTTCAAGTACAACCTTTCGGGTAAGGTTGGCTTGACCTTGGACATTATTCATTTCATAAGGAGGCAAGGCCTATTATCCTTCATGCTTCATAATTCCAAGCATTTTTTTTATTTAAATTTGTGCTTGTTTGTTGCCCCAAGCAGGGCGTGATTGTCTTTGTCAATGATTCGTTGAACGAACGCAATTTGCATGATTGAGTGTGTGATTGTTGATTTTGATTATGAAATAATTAAGTATGACTACCCCTAAAGTGACAACTCAATGAGGGAATTACTAGGGATCAAAGAGACAATTCACTTGACACATATGACTTGGATAGGGTTTCCTTCAATTTTACTCATTGAAACATGGAGCAATTTGAGAGGATTTTGGTAATTTTGTTGATGTTGTATGGAAGAAAGGAGCTGAAAACTTCATTCCCGTGGGGTGGTTCAGCCACAATGGCATTATTTAGGGATGGAAGTAAAGACTTTTCCATTTGTCCATGATCAAGTTAGGTGCATCTAGATGCCTGTTGAAATTTTTACCAAATTTGAGCTATTTTTGGTGGGTTTTGGACACGTTTTGGTGCATTTTAAACTATTTTTGTGCATTTTTTTTGTGGTCATCCTAGGGTGGGATGGTGGCATGTTTTATGGTTGTCCCAAGGTGGTAAGTTCAACCAAATGTGCACTCGTACTACCCTAGTATGGTCATGGCCCTGAGAGGGTTATTTAAGCCAAAAATGGGTCATTTGGGCTCATTCTTGCATTTGGAACTTTGCAGCTTGAGAGGTGAGGAGGAGAAGAAAGATTCTAAGTAGTAGAGCACTACCAAAATCATCCTACAATCACCATGATCCAGCATGCATAATCATACAACGGTGGAGTCGGTGCGATATGAGTAAGAAAATAATTTCTTATTGCACTATGCTTAAGATTAAATGTGGAATTATTGCTTGTTTTTACTTTTCGATAGAGCACACTAAATTCTTAGTAATTGAACCTAATTAGGGATGCCCTGTAATTTTTTATGCTTATTTTTGTGTTTTTATGCAATTGTCTTGTTTTATTTTGCTTTATTTTACCATTTTTTGACTATTTTTGGTGGTCTAGAAGGCCCAATTTGGGGGTCATCCCTAGGTGGGACGGCCAGCCCAGGCTATTTAGGGGTCATTCCTAGGTGGGACGATCATAGGTTTGGGGGTCATCCTTGGGTGGGACGGCCACAAACTAGCCTAAAAAGGGGCCCTTTTTTATCTTTTTTTTAGTGTTTTTGAGTTATTTTGACACCTATTTGGAGCTTGTTGTTGATCGACTTGTCTCTGCTAGGTGGTGAAGAGTCAGTGTCAAGTTTTGAACCTCTTTGATACCATGAGAGACTTATTGATTGATTTTTACTAGGAGTGGCTTGATACCATTGGCTTAAAATAGGTGACACGATTAGAACCTGTGGTGGGTGATTGTGCTTACTTGATGGCTCTTATTGATCTATGGGACCCACGTACCAACACCTTCCACCTATCAACAGGGGATATGACAATGATGTTGGAGGACATCTACCAAATATTACGTATTCCAATAGAGGTATGGTCGATTGTGTCTACTCACTATGATTAGAGAGAGGCAGTCATGGAGAGATACTTTGGCAGGGCTACGGAGGAGGCGATAGGGGACTCTGCCAGCGGAGGCATACTAGTGGCATATTGGTATGAGGCTAGGTACTCAGTGTGAGGCATGTTCTACTAATTACACTGATCTCCAATATGCTACTACTAGACTCATCGAGTGCTAGGTTTCCCTAGAACCTTCTAGAGCTAGTGTTTACTCTATTAGGATGCCCTATGGAGCAGCCATTAGTGATGGCGTGGGGGATGACACTCCTGGCACAACTGTATGACGAGTTGTACAATATCCACTCTCATGAGGTAAAGGGATTAGGATGCAACTTTTTACTTCATGTTTTGGGATGGCAGCGTATAGCGATGGATAGGCCACAAGGATTACCATGGACGATGCAGGCATAACTAGCAAATTGAGAGATTGTCTACAGGATCCTATGGTAGTAGGTCTAGGAGGTAGGACAGAGTCGATGTTGTGTAGGCAATGTGGGTCACTATGCTTAGTATTTTTTAGGATTTAGAGTAGTACATGTACTCTAGAGACCCTACAGGGATTTCCTAGCATGGGCTGAGGTTGAGGGACAACATCGCCAGGTGAGGCAAGGAAGATGGTTGGTGGCCAACACGGGATAGAGCGGGAGTTCTTTTTGTATGCTCGGGTTATGCGATAGTTTGGACTATGGAAGGGGTTGCCCAGTGAGCCAATGGCTTACTGACATTGTGGGGATGAGAGGACACTAAGGTGGTCGATGGTGGAGGTAGTTGGAAGGGATGTAGATCCTGTAGTAGATATTATGGATTTGGATGATGTCAGGACTATAGAGGAGTATGACTCCTAGTGGGTGATACACCAGTAGTGAGGAGAGGGGTCATTGGGGGTGGTGTAGTAGGGGCGAAAGAGGAGGCTCATTAAGATAATCATAATGAGGACCAATCCAAGGTAGGTGAATGGCATGGGCTTTGTCACATGGTAGATGAGAAATTAGACCTCCTAAACTTGGGAGATCAAGGTGACCTTGGGGATGATGACATTGGATATCAAGAGGTGCAAGCACAGTAGATGGTATAGAATGACATAAAGGTTGAGCTATGGGATGAGCTAGTTAGGATTAGGCAGGAGAGAGATCTCCTTCGAACATAGGTATAGGATGCTTATATAGAGATAGTAGCTCTACAAGTATAGTTGTGATCTTGAAGCCCTAGGCGAGAGAGACCTAGTAGTGTGGAGACAGCTAGGTTGTAGGAGTAGGTGGTATAGCTCTAGGTATTAGTGGAGATATACCAGATGATATTTCAACATGATCGAGCTTTTACTGATGAGTTTGAGGATGAGATAGTGCACCTTAGGAGGTGCATACCAGCCCACCCATCTACTAGTGGATCACACCATAGTCGATGGAGTGGTACCAAACAATATTTGATGAGGATGGAGGAACCTAGATCTGCATAGAGGATGGACAGGTTAGGGGGTAGCAGGTCTGAGAGTTGTAGTATTGGTCCTACGTGACCATGGTTATTGAGACTCTGATGGCTCTTTTTGGTATTTTGGATTTTTGGTAGTGTGAAGTCTAAGAACTCACTTTATTGTAGCCTATAGGCAATTCGAGGACTATGATGTGTCTTTGTACCCCATACATATACAGATATGTATGAGCTTTTCTATGTTTGTCATAATGTATTCCCTTATTACTTTATGAGATGTATGCAATGTATGTATTTGCTTTATGAGATGATGATGGATGTCTATCATGTATGCATATGTTGTAATGTGATGATTTTTTGTACATGCATGGATGTATGATGATATGGATGATGTATTGATCTAGATGATGAAATGTATACTATAGGACATACTATGTTAGCACCATAGATTGTATAGAATTCATCAATTCATGTGTAATTTTGTCATGAGACTATGTAATGTATTTATGAATAATGTCATGAAATAAAATGTGGTAATAATGGAATGAATGAAATGAATGCTATAGAATGTCTTTGAGGTTTTCATGAGACTCGAACACTTTAGTCAACTGATCAAAAGTTGTATACTAACCATGCAAGACTTTTTGACAAGGTATGAATTAGCTATGATGACCCAGATACTCAATATCCCTGTGTGTACAAGTGAGTTGACCATAGATCACCTAGGAGCATTTTGGGTTGACCAAGTAGTATGTAGATACCCTTGAAGCATTTTGGGATGACCTATATGGTCATAGACTGCCTAGGAGCATTTTGGATTGACCAAGCGGGTTGTAGATACCCTTGGAGCATTTTGGGGTGACCTAGATGATCATAGATCACCTAGGAGCATTTTGGGTTGACCAAGTGGGTTGCAAACACCCTTGGATCATTTTGGGATGACCTAGACAGTCATAGATCACCTAGGAGCATTTTGGGTTAACCAAGTGGGTTCTAGATACCCTTGGAGAATTTTGAGGTGACCTAGATGATCATAGACCACCTAGGAGCATTTTGGGGTGACCAAATGGGTTGTAGACACCCTTGGAGCATTTTGGGATGACCTAGATGGTCATAGATAACCTAGGAGTGTTTTGGGTTGACCAAGCAAGTTGTAAACACCCTTAGAGCATTTTTGGGTGACCTAGATGGTTGTATACCATCTAGGAGTGTTTTCGGTTGACCAAGCAGGTTGTAGACACCCTTGGAGCATTTTGGGGTGACCTAAATGATCATAGACTATCTAGGAGCATTTTGGGTTGACCAAGCGGGTTGTAGACATACTTGGAGCATTTACCTAGACAGTCATAGACCGCCTAGGAGAATTTTGGGTTGACCAAGCAGGTTGTAGACACCCTTGGAGCATTTTGGGGTGTACTAGATGATCATAGACCACCTAGGAGCATTTTGTGTTGACCAAGTAGGTTGTAGACACCCTTGGAACATTTTGGGGTGACCTAGATGGTCATAGACCGCCTAGGAGCATTTTAGGTTGACCAAGTGAGTTGTAGCCACCTTTGGAGCAATTTGGATGGGCAATAACACTCTAGGCATGGAAAGGCTGCAAATGAGGGATTTTCAAGGGTTCAAGATCCTTGATTCCTCCAAGGGAGGCTAGGCGATAAGTTTTGGGTTTGATATAACTAGTGATGACAAAAGGACCTAGCTAGTTTGTCATAAACTTGTCCCACAGATGGGGCGACAAATTAGAATTTTGTTGGTTCTCTTTCAAAACAAGGTCACCAACTTGAAAGTCTCTAGGATGGACTTTCATATTATAAGCTCTTTTGAGTCACTCTTGATAAATGCATAGGTGCTCAAGAGCATTGACTCATTGTTCATCAAGCAATGTAAGTTGGTCTAAGTGAGCCTATCGAGCAGTATCATCATCGATGAACTCTTGCATGGATATGCGCATCGATGGGATTTCTAGCTCTAGATGCATGACTGCTTCAGTACCAAACACTAGCAAAATTTGGGTTTCTCTGGTGGACATTTGAATGCTAGTGTGGTAGGTCCATAGAGCAAGGGGCATTTTTGTATCCCAATCGATGTGAATTTCTTTAATTATTTTCTTCAAAATGGCAATCATTGTTTTGTTTGATGCCTTTGCTTGCCCATTTACTTGCAGGTAATAGGGCATCAAAAAGTTATGTTGAATATTATACTTTGTTATCAAAGCATGCACATATTTATTCTTGAATGATATCCCACTATCAGAAATGATTTTGGATGGAATACCAAAATGATAAATGATATTGTGCAATATGAACTCCGCTATGTGGGGTCTTGTCATAGTGGTAAGGGGAATTGCTTCCACCCATTTTGTGAAATAATCGATAGTCGTAATGATGAATGTGTGACATCCCAAGAAGGCAGGTGAGATTTTCCTAATTAAATCAAACCCTCATTGCAAAAATGACCAAGCTAATTGAATTTATTGCAAGGCCTGAGAAGGTACATGTGTCAAATTAGCATGGTGTTGACACTTCACACACTTATTAACATAAGCACAACAATATCGCTCTAACGTTGGACAATAATAGCCCATGCAAAGAATGCGCTTAGCGATGGCTATGCCGCTAAAATGAGCACCACACGTACCATCGTGTGCTTGGGCCATTGCCCAAACAAACTCGATGCTCTAAGCAGTGAAGGAGGATACCTTCATAGCCCCAATGATACAAAATGTCTTTGAGCAAGATATATTTTGTCGTATTTCATTTAAATGTCCTTTTAGCATATGTGATAACCAAGGAGGGAGGTTACCAAGCTTTAGGTACTCCCTGATTTGCGTGGACCAATCCTATTGTGAGGAATCCTCGATTGCATGAATTTTCTATCTCTCTTAAAGTTCATCCCTAGCAAAGGTTGATTGGAAAAGAACTTGTAAGAATAGTGTTGTACTACTATCAAAAAGGGTTTGAAGGAACAAAGTCCTCCAATATGTATGATTCAAGTGCTCATGAATTTGTGAGAATCTCTCTTGATGAGGTTCAATCTAAATCAAGTGGACTGCTGGTGTGGACTAGGTGTTCTCACGCTCAACCACAGATTGTGATAGTATTTTGACTTGAATTATTGTCATCTTATCAGTAGGGTTCTACAGGATCAAGGACTCGAGGGGAGCCATGGTATCCGTAAAATGATTAGATGATTGAGGGAGTGCCTCAATGTCATACCATTAGAAATTTGCTAGGAGTTTGTCCACAAGGGATTTATAGGTTTGCAGAACTAGACACTTGCACTGGAAATTCCCTTTGACCTAGTTTTGAAGAACATGTGCTTATACTGAGAGGGGGGTGAACAGTATAACATAAAACATTTTCCCAAATAGTACCATCAACATTAATGAAACAATAAACATCACACAAAACATCACACACATGAGAGACATCATTTTAACGTGGTTCACCCAATGTGGGCTACCTCCATAGAGAAAATATTTCTTCTAAATATTTCTCAAATAATCTCTTGGGACTCCTTCCCAAATTACAATGTTTATGGATCTCTATCCAAAGGAGATGTTGATCCCCTAATCTCAAGTTCGTGGATCTCTTCCACAAGAGAACTCTTTCCCCTTCTACTCTGGCTAGTGATCTTCTAGAAGACTTTGTCTCTATGCTGCACTAACTGGTGGATCTCTTTCCACTTGAAGACTCCTCACTCAGATCTGTCTTCAATTGTCCTAGCTGTTGGATCTCTATCCACTGAGACTCTATCCTCTATACTCTATCACCTCCAAAGCTCTGTCTCAATACTGTACCAAACACAGTTCAGTCGGTCTAGCACAGTTCTACTCAATCTCTTGTACTAAACACAGTACAATCGGTCTAGTACAATTTTGCTCAATAGGTTCACACAGAACCTACTCAAATACTTAATATATCCACACAAACCTCTCAAATCTGCTCAATAGGTCCAGTCCACATGAACCTGCTCAAATATGCTCAACAGGTCCACACAGAACCTGCTCAAATTTTCTCAATAGGTCCACACAGAACCTGTCCAAATCTACTCAATAGGTCCACAAAGAACCTATCCAAATCTGCTCAATAGGTCCACACAGAACCTGCTCAAATATGCTCAACAGGTCCACACAGAACTTGCACAAATCTGCTCAACAGGTCCACACAGAACCTGTCCAAATATGCTCAACAAGCTCACACATAACTTGTCCAAATCCTCCCTCACTAACTTGGCCAAATCAGCTCAATAAGTCCTCTCTAGGACTTGCTCAAATCTGCATAGCAAGCTTTCACAAAAGCTTACTCAAATCAGTCCACAAGCCTTCTCAAAGACTTGTCTCAAATCACATAGAATCATAAAGAGAATTGTTAGAGACTCAATATGTTCTAAGCTCAATGTTCAATCAATATCTCAATTCAATCTCATAGAAGCATAAAGAGAATTGTTAGAGACTCAATATGTTCTATACTCAAATCCCAATCTCAACTCAAATCAATCTCATAGAAGCATAAAGAGAATTGTTAGAGACTCTATATGTTCTATACTCAAATCCCAATCTCAACTCAATAGAAGCATAAAGAGAATTGTTAGAGACTCAATATGTTCTATTCTCAAATCTCAATCTCAACTCAAATCAGAATATGAAATAGTTTGTTTCTAGGAACTTGAACAACCACATGCATCCACTTGACTAGGCTTAAATCAACTCAACTCAACCAATCACCTCAAGGAACAATCCTTTCTCACAAACCCTAGTCCAAGCATGTATTTAACCAACTCAAAATGTTTCCAACAATGCTCAATCACAAATCTCACATAACAATTATACTCATGTTCTTTTCTAACTCAAGTTCAAGTTCATTTCACAATCAATGGGCTTCAACAACAATGCTTCTAAAACAAGGTTTAATTACAACTCACAAACCAAAAAACCTTGAAGCATTAAACCAACAACTCTCAAAAATGGAAACCACAATCAATCCTTTTCTCTCCAAAGATATTTCAGAAATCAACCACCATAAACAATCAATAGGAGAATGTGCCCATACCTTTTTGATGCCAAGGAGTTGTCCACAAAATCTGCCACACTTAAACACAACTTTCCTTTCCAATCTCAATAAGGGTTAGTGGACTTCAAATAATCACAATATAAAGCATAACTCAATTTACACCCTTTTTACTCCAACTAAATAAACACATCCACCAAAGTCCCTTTTTAATAAAACCCTTATCAAAATAACAATCAATAAGCCTTTCAAAAATACTTTAAAACAACTCCTTATTTCTCCTAAATTCAATTCTTAATAACCATCAAATAAATCATTAAACCCCTCAAGTTTTGCAATAATCAACATAGCCCAAATAAACAAAGTTTAATTAAAACTTTAATTTCCACTAACCACCTTATAACTCCAACTTAGGGCTAAATAAAATTAAATTAATGCAAAACGTAATTACCTCCTCAAGGGGATTCGAACCCCCGACTTGCACACACCGCGAGTGTCTTAGCCGCGGCTAAGATTCCAACCGAGCTAGCCGCTCGTTGGAAAGGGAAAGGCACAACGTGCCTAATCCCCTTCTCCACCTTTCACAAAATCAAAAGCGTTGAAGCGCCTTTCTCACGCCTTCCAAAACGTCATCAAGGGGATTCGATCCTTGGTGTTTTTTTTCCTGCGCCTTAGCCAAAATCGATTGCCAATGCGCCACGCTGCCCACGATGTTTGTTTCTCCGAACGCTGCCTATCTTATTCGCTACTTCACTTCTCAAGAAATTCGCACGAGCTCATAAATGATTCGATAGCCAACGATTTTATTGCACGAGCAAGGATAAAATAATAATCAATTGAAGGCCCCTTTATATAGTCCTTTAATCATATCGAAGACGTCGACGGAAATATGACTTTTTATTTGCTTGATGACGTCGGTGGAAATCTTGCATATTTAGTTTTAAATTTGAATTCAAATTTTAAATAATTAAAATTTAAACCAAATATTAAAACTTAAATATCTCCATCATCGGGCACCTTTTTCGATGAAACGAAAGCCCAACTTGGGTTTTAAGAAAAACCCAGATCAAATCTGCTATCCATGGTTTTAAATAAAACCTTTTATTTTTCCTATCTTGGTTTTCACAAAAACCCTTCATTGATCCTTTTGACATTAAATGATCTTTTGACATCAATGACAACATATTAGCTTAGGGACTCAAAATGTCCAACAATCTCCCCCTTTGTCATTGATGGCAACCCAAATCCTTTTACTAAAATTTGACCTTATTTTCTGCTCCCCCTGGGACTTTTCTCCCCCTAGCTCAATGCTCTCTCAGATATCAAAACTCTCCTCATATCAAAAACTCTCCCCAAAATACACAAATCTCTCCCCCTTTGACATCAATGGCAAAGGGTCACCTTTGGGGCTCGGGGCTAAGAATTAAGCCTCTTAGCTTAGCCCCTCCCCCACCTCCACATGAGGTGGTTAATTCTGGGGTGGGAGTATTTCTACTCCTCGAAAGCACTGTTCTCTACCTTTGTCTTTTCCTCTTTCTTTTTTTTGAATCCTCTCACTGTTTCTTTCCAAGTCATCATCCCTGTTCCTGTTCCTGTTCTTGTTCTCATCCATGTTCCTGTTCTTGTTTTTATCCATGTTCCTATTCTTGTACCTGCTCTTGTCCTCATTATTTTTTGAGTCTCTTTTCTTTTTTGAGTCTGTGTTCCTATTCATCTTCTTGTTTCTGTTCATGTTCTTGTTCCTGCCCATGTTCCTGTTCCTGTTCATATTTTTGTTCCTGTTCACATTCTTGTTCCTGTTCATGCTTGATTCTGGAATATTTTCTCTACACCATCTTGCTATGTGACCATCATTATTGCACTTATAACACTTAATGTTATTATTCCTTGGATGTGCAACTATCTTAGGATTTCTCCTAGTGAAGCCATATCCTCTTCTGTCATGAATCCTGCAATTCATTGCCTTGTGACCAAACTCATTACACGAATAGCAATATCCTTGGAAAAGTTGTTCTCTTCCATATACCTATCTTTCATGTGACCTACACTGTGAAGCCATGTGCCCAAACCTGTGACATGAGAAGCATCTCCCATTGAAGCTTCCTTGTCTAGACCTCATTGGTCTCATGTTCTGATTGTTGTTCCATCTGAATCTTCTTTTCCCATTGTCCCTGTTGGACTCACTGCAATCTGACTCATCCTTAGAAGTTTCACTTTCACTTCTACTTTCATCTGAGAATCCCTCTTCTGAAGTGTCTTCTTTTGAAGTTCCTTCTTCTTCAAGACTTGAAGTAGACTTTTCTTTTTCCTGTTTCTTTCCAAAGCCAAGACCTGTTGAACATGATGTTCTTTGTTGTCCACAAATGAACTTATCCAAGTTCTTAGAGCTATTTGTGAAACTCTTCATCTTGATCTTGGAGTCCTTTAAATATTCCTTTAGAGTAGCCACTTCTTGTGCTAACTTCTCACATTCCAAAATATTTGCTTCTAACTTTTCTTTGAACTTACTTGCCTTAGCCTTGGACTTCTCTAAGTCCTCTATGAGCAATAATCTTTCTTCATCACATTCTTGAAACTGACTTTCAAGCTTAGAGTGTTGCTTTCTTACCTTCTTTACTATGTCAAGAGCATAGATGAGTTCTCCCTTGAGATCATAACCATTCTCTATTGAATAGTCCTCTATTTGTTTGCCTTTGTCCATGTCATTTCTTTCTTTTGACTTGTCTTCTATAGGAGCACTCAATTATTTATCTTCCAAAGCCATTAGAAGATTCTCATTTGGTCCCAATATTATATGTTGAGACCGGATCTCATTTTCTTTGGATAAGAGACATTTTTCCTTTTTGATCTCATTGAGTACATAAAGATTTCTTTCTCTTATAGCACTAGCTACTAGTTTCCCAAATTCATATTTTCTTACTTCACATCTATCTTGATGAAAAGTTACCATATGGCCTTGATCACAAAGTTGACTAATGCTCAAAAGATTATGTTTTAGACCTTCCACATATAGAACATTTTCAGCTTTTGCTTTTCCATTGCCTATACTTAGAGTTCCTTTTCCACAAATCTTTGTTGAGCCATTGTCCCCAAAATTTACTGACCCTCTATTTCCTTCTTTCAAAACTATAAACTTGTCCTTTTCTCCTGTCATGTGTCTAGAGCATCCGCTATCCAGAAACCATTTTTCTTCTTTATCCTGAGCATGCAAAGCTATTTGAACTAGCAAGGATTTTAATTTTCCTTTCCCTTTTTCTTCTTTTCTAGTAGTTTGAGTTGTGGACTTTCTACTAGACTTAGAGATTTCTAGTTTGCACCTTCTAGCTGTATGCCCAAAATTATTGCATTTGTAACACTTAACATCATCATCCACATGTGGGGCAAGAGAATCTATACTACTACTATCATTGTCTCTGCTAGTACATTGCATAGCTCTATGACCATATTTATTGCAAGAAAAACAATGTCCATGGAAGGAATTTTGTAACCTTTTTTGTTGAGGACTCGATCTGGTATTCTTCCTTTTGTGGTCTTCTTTCCTTGAGATATGGTGAGATACCTCATTTTTGCTTGATGTTCCTACCTCTTGTTGTAATCTCTTGTTTATTTCAGTTCTGCATCTTAGCATAACAATTTTTGCTGCCACTTTCTCAAGTCCTACTTCTTTGGCTTCCAACATATCTCTCAACTGATGTTCAATCTCTCTTCTTTCTTTCACTTCTATTTCAAGTTCTATTAGCCTTTGTAGAAGCTCAAATCTTGTTGATTCATAGTTTCAAATTTTTCCTTTAGTTGTGCATTCTCTTATTGAATCCTTTCAAGATCTTGGAGACAGTTGAAGAGTGCTTCTTCAAAGTCTATACTTTCTTCACCTCCTGAGCACATGTGCTTATACTGAGAGGGGGGTGAACAATATAACATAAAAATTTTTCCCAAATAGTACCATCAACATTAATGAAACAATAAACATCACACAAAACATCACACACATGAGAGACATCATTTTAACGTGGTTCACCCAATGTGGGCTACCTCCATAGAAAAATATTTCTTCTAAATATTTCTCAAATAATCTCTTGGGACTCCTTCCCAAATTACAATGTTTATGGATCTCTATCCAAAGGAGATGTTGATCCCCTAATCTCAAGTTCATGGATCTCTTCCATAGGAGAACTCTTTCCCCTTCTACTCTGGCTAGTGATCTTCTAGAAGACTCTATCTCTATGTTGCACTGATTGGTGGATCTCTTTCCACTTGAAGACTCCTCACTCAGATCTATCTTCAATTGTCCTGGTTGTTGGATCTCTATCCACTGAGACTCTATCCTCTATACTCTATCACCTCCAAATCTCTATCTCAATACTGTACCAAACATAGTTTAGTCGGTCTAGCATAGTTCTGCTCAATCTCTTGTACTAAACATAGTACAGTTGGTCTAGTACAATTTTGCTCAATAGGTTCACACAGAACCTGCTCAAATATGCTCAATAGGTCCACATAAACCTGCTCAAATCTACTCAACAGGTCCACACAAAACCTGCTCAAATATGCTCAACAGGTCCACATAGAACCTGCTCAAATCTACTCAATAGGTCCACACAAAACCTAAACACAACTCAAGTCCAACCCAATCTCAAAGTCCAACCTCAACAACAAAACAAAAACTATCCAAATCTACTCAACAAGCTCACATAGAACTTGTCCAAATCTTCTCAATAAGTCCTCTCTAGGACTTGCTCAAATCTGCATAGCAAGCTTTCACAAAAGCTTAACTCAAATCAGTCCACAAGCCTTCTCAAAGACTTGTCTCAAATCACATAGAATCATAAAGAGAATTGTTAGAGACTCAATATGTTCTAAGCTCAATGTTCAATCAATATCTCAATTCAATATCATAGAAGCATAAAGAGAATTGTTAGAGACTCAATATGTTCTATACTCAAATCCCAATCTCAACTCAAATCAATCTCATAGAAGCATAAAGAGAATTGTTAGAGACTCTATATGTTCTATACTCAAATCCCAATCTCAACTCAATAGAAGCATAAAGAGAATTGTTAGAGACTCAATATGTTCTATTCTTAAATCTCAATCTCAACTCAAATCAGAATATGAAATAGTTTGTTTCTAGGAACTTGAACAACCACATGCATCCACTTGACTAGGCTTAAATCAACTCAACTCAACCAATCACCTCAAGGAACAATCCTTTCTCACAAACCCTAGTCCAAGCATGTATTTAACCAACTCAAAATGTTTCCAACAATGCTCAATCACAAATCTCACATAACAATTATACTCATGTTCTTTTCTAACTCAAGTTCAAGTTCATTTCACAATCAATGGGCTTCAACAACAATGCTTCTAAAACAAGGTTTAATTACAACTCACAAACCAGAAAACCTTGAAGCATTAAACCAACAACTCTCAAAAATGGAAACCACAATCAATCCTTTTCTCTCCAAAGATATTTCAGAAATCAACCACCATAAACAATCAATAGGAGAATGTGCCCATACCTTTTTGATGCCAAGGAGTTGTCCACAAAATCTGCCACACTTAAACACAACTTTCCTTTCCAATCTCAATAAGGGTTAGTGGACTTCAAATAATCACAATATAAAGCATAACTCAATTTACACCCTTTTTACTCCAACTAAATAAACACATCCACCAAAGTCCCTTTTTAATAAAACCCTTATCAAAATAACAATCAATAAGCCTTTCAAAAATACTTTAAAACAACTCCTTATTTCTCCTAAATTCAATTCTTAATAACCATCAAATAAATCATTAAACCCCTCAAGTTTTGCAATAATCAATACAACCCAAATAACAAAGCTTAATTAAAACTTTAATTTCCACTAACCACCTTATAACTCCAACCTTAGGGCTAAATAAAATTAAATTAATGCAAAATGTAATTACCTCCTCAAGGGGATTCGAACCCCCGACTTGCACACACCGCGAGCGTCTTAGCCATGGCTAAGATTCCACACGAGCTAGCCACTCATTGGAAAGGGAAAGGCACAATGTGCCTAATCCCCTTCTCCACCTTCCGCAAAATCAAAAGCGCTGAAGCGCCTTTCTCATGCCTTCCAAAACATGCAGTCAAGGGGATTCGATCCTTGGATTTTTTGTCTACCCCACACCTTAGCCAAGGCCCAATTGCCAATGCGCCACGCTGCCCACGATGTTTGTTTCTCCAAACGCTGCTTGTCTTATTCACTGCTTCACTTCTCAAGAAATTTGCACGAGCTCATAAACGATTCGATAGCCAACGATTTGATTGCACGAGCAAGGATGAAATAATAATCAATTGAAGCCCCCTTTATATAGTCCTTTAATCATATCGAAGACGTCGATAGAAATATGACTTTTTATTTGCTTGATGACGTCGACGGAAATCTTGCGTATTTAGTTTTAAATTTGAATTCAAATTTTAAATAATTAAAATTTAAACCAAATATTAAAACTTAAATATCTCCATCACCGGGGCACCTTTTTCGATGAAACGAAAGCCCAACTTGGGTTTTAAGAAAAACCCAGATCAAATCTGCTATCCATGGTTTTAAATAAAACCTTTTATTTTTCCTATCTTGGTTTTCACAAAAACCCTTCATTGATCCTTTTGACATTAAATGATCTTTTGACATCAATGACAACATATTAGCTTAGGGACTCAAAATGTCCAACAATCTCCCCCTTTGTCATTGATGGCAACCCAAATCCTTTTACTAAAATCTGACCTTCTTTTCTGCTCCCCCTAGGACTTTGCTCCCCCTGGCTCAATGCTCTCTCAGATATCAAAACTCTCCTCATATCAAAAACTCTCCCCAAAATACACAAATCTCTCCCCCTTTGACATCAATGGCAAAGGGTCACCTTTGGGGCTCGGGGCTAAGAATTAAGCCTCTTAGCTTAGCCCCTCCCCCACCTCCACATGAGGTGGTTAATTTTGGGGTGGGAGTATTTCTACTCCCGAAAGCATTGTTCTCTGCCTTTGTCTTTTCCTCTTTCTTTTTGTTGAATCCTCTCACTGTTTCTTTCCAAGTCATCATCCCTATTCCTGTTCCTATTCTTGTTCTCATCCATGTTCCTGTTCTTGTTTTTATCCATGTTCCTATTCTTGTACCTGCTCTTGTCCTCATTATTTTTTGAGTCTCTTTTCTTTTCTGAGTCTGTGTTCCTGTTCATCTTCTTGTTTCTGTTCATGTTCTTGTTCCTGCCCATGTTCCTGTTCCTGTTCATATTTCTGTTCCTGTTCACATTCTTGTTCTTGTTCATGCTTGATTCTGGAATATTTTCTCTACACCATCTTGCTATGTGACCATCATTATTGCACTTATAACACTTAATGTTATTATTCCTTGGATGTGCAACTATCTTAGGATTTCTCCTAGTGAAGCCATATCCTCTTCTGTCATGAATCCTGCAATTCATTGCCTTGTGACCAAACTCATTACACGAATAGCAATATCCTTGGAAAAGTTGTTCTCTTCCATATACCTATCTTTCATGTGACCTGCACTGTGAAGCCATGTGCCCAAACCTGTGACATGAGAAGCATCTCCCATTGAAGCTTCCTTGTCTAGACCTCATTGGTCTCCTATTCTGATTGTTGTTCCATCTGAATCTTCTTTGCCCATTGTCCCTGTTGGACTCACTGCAATCTGACTCATCCTTAGAAGTTTCACTTTCACTTCCACTTTCATCTAAGAATCCCTCTTCTGAAGTGTCTTCTTCTGAAGTTCCTTCTTCTTCAAGACTTGAAGTAGACTTTTCTTTTTCCTATTTCTTTCCAAAGCCAAGACCTGTTGAACATGATGTTCTTTGTTGTCCATAAATGAACTTATCCAAGTTCTTAGAGCTATTTGTGAAACTCTTCATCTTGATCTTGGAGTCCTTTAAATCTTCCTTTAGAGTAGCCACTTCTTGTGCTAACTTCTCACATTCCAAAATCTTTGCTTCTAACTTTTCTTTGAACTTACTTGCCTTAGCCTTGGACTTCTCTAAGTCCTCTATGAGCAATAATATTTCTTCATCACATTCTTGAAACTGACTTTCAAGCTTAGAGTGTTGCTTTCTTACCTTCTTTATTGTGTCAAGAGCATAGATGAGTTCTCCCTTGAGATCATAACCATTCTCTATTGAATAGTCCTCTATTTGTTTGCCTTTGTCCATGTCATTTCTTTCTTTTGACTTGTCTTCTATAGGAGCACTCAATTCTTTATCTTCCAAAGCCATTAGAAGATTCTCATTTGGTCCCAATCTTATATGTTGAGACCGGATCTCATTTTCTTTGGATAAGAGACATTTTTCCTTTTTGATCTCATTGAGTACATAAAGATTTCTTTCTCTTATAGCACTAGCTACTAGTTTCCCAGATTCATATTTTCTTACTTCACATCTATCTTGATGAAAAGTTACCATATGGCCTTGATCACAAAGTTGACTAATGCTCAAAATATTATGTTTTAGACCTTCCACATATAGAACATTTTCAGCTTTTGCTTTTCCATTGCCTATACTTAGAGTTCCTTTTCCACAAATCTTTGTTGAGCCATTGTCCCCAAAATTTATTGACCCTCTATTTCCTTCTTTCAAAACTATAAACTTGTCCTTTTCTCCTGTCATGTGTCTAGAGCATCCGCTATCCAGAAACCATTTTTCTTCTTTATCCTGAGCATGCAAAGCTATTTGAACTAGCAAGGATTTTAATTTTCCTTTCCCTTTTTCTTCTTTTCTAGTAGTTTGAGTTGTGGACTTTCTACTAGACTTAGAGATTTCTAGTTTGCACCTTCTAGCTGTATGCCCAAAATTATTGCATTTGTAACACTTAACATCATCATCCACATGTGGGGCAAGAGAATCTATACTACTACTATCATTGTCTCTGCTAGTACATTGCATAGCTCTATGACCATATTTATTGCAAGAAAAACAATGTCCATGGAAGGAATTTTGTAACCTATTTTGTTGAGGACTCGATCTGGTATTCTTCCTTTTGTGGTCTTCTTTCCTTGAGATATGGTAAGATACCTCCTTTTTGCTTGATGTTCCTACCTCTTGTTGTAATCTCTTGTTTATTTTAGTTCTGCATCTTAGCATAACAATTTCTACTGCCACTTTCTCAAGTCCTGCTTCTTTGGCTTCCAACATATCTCTCAACTGATGTTCAATCTCTCTTCTTTCTTTCACTTCTATTTCGAGTTCTATTAGCCTTTGTAGAAGCTCAAATCTTGTTGATTCATAGTTTCGAATTTGTTCCTTTAGTTGTGCATTCTCTTCTTGAATCCTTTCAAGATCTTGGAGATAGTTGAAGAGTGCTTCTTCAAAGTCTATACTTTCTTCACCTCCTGAGCACATGTGTGTTACTGATGGATCCTTCTCCAAGTTGTTAAACTCTTCGTGGAGAGACCTGCTCTGATACCAATTGAAGAACATGTGCTTATACTGAGAGGGGGGTGAACAGTATAACATAAAACTTTTTCCCAAATAGTACCATCAGCATTAATGAAACAATAAACATCACACAAAACATCACACACATGAGAGACATCATTTTAACGTGGTTCACCCAATGTGGGCTACCTCCACAGAAAAATATTTCTTCTAAATATTTCTCAAATAATCTCTTGGGACTCCTTCCCAAATTACAATGTTTATGGATCTCTATCCAAAGGAGATGTTGATCCCCTAATCTCAAGTTCATGGATCTCTTCCACAGGAGAACTCTTTCCCCTTCTGCTCTGGCTAGTGATCTTCTAGAAGACTCTATCTCTATGTTGCACTGACTGGTGGATCTCTTTCCACTTGAAGACTCCTCACTCAGATCTGTCTTCAATTGTCCTGGCTGTTGGATCTCTATCCACTGAGACTCTATCCTCTATACTCTGTCACCTCCAAAGCTCTATCTCAATACTGTACCAAACATAGTTTAGTTGGTCTAGCATAGTTCTGCTCAATCTCTTGTACTAAACACAATACAGTCGGTCTAGTACAATTCTGCTCAATAGGTTCACTCAGAACCTGCTCAAATATTCTCAATAGGTCCACATAAAACCTGCTCAAATATGCTCAATAGGTCCACACAACCTACTCAAATATGCTCAATAGGTCCACACAGAACTTGCTCAAATATGCTCAATAGGTCCACACAAACCTGCTCAAATCTTCTCAACAGGTCCACACAAAACCTCTCAAATATTCTCAACATCCAAAAAGAACATACACAAAACCTCAAAAACCATCCACAAACTATCCAAATATCCTCAACAAGCTCACATAGAACTTGTCCAAATCTGCTCAACAAGCTCTCACAAAACTTGTCCAAATATGCTCAATAAGTCCTCTCTAGGACTTGCTCAAATCTGCATAGCAAGCTTTCACAAAAGCTTAACTCAAATCAGTCCACAAGCCTTCTCAAAGACTTGTCTCAAATCACATAGAATCATAAAGAGAATTGTTAGAGACTCAATATGTTCTAAGCTCAATGTTCAATCAATATCTCAATTCAATCTCATAGAAGCATAAAGAGAATTGTTAGAGACTCAATATGTTCTATACTCAAATCCCAATCTCAACTCAAATCAATCTCATAGAAGCATAAAGAGAATTGTTAGAGACTCTATATGTTCTATACTCAAATCCCAATCTCAACTCAATAGAAGCATAAAGAGAATTGTTAGAGACTCAATATGTTCTATTCTTAAATCTCAATCTCAACTCAAATCAGAATATGAAATAGTTTGTTTCTAGGAACTTGAACAACCACATGCATCCACTTGACTAGGCTTAAATCAACTCAACTCAACCAATCACCTCAAGGAACAATCCTTTCTCACAAACCCTAGTCCAAGCATGTATTTAACCAACTCAAAATGTTTCCAACAATGCTCAATCACAAATCTCACATAACAATTATACTCATGTTCTTTTCTAACTCAAGTTCAAGTTCATTTCACAATCAATGGGCTTCAACAACAATGCTTCTAAAACAAGGTTTAATTACAACTCACAAACCAGAAAACCTTGAAGCATTAAACCAACAACTCTCAAAAATGGAAACCACAATCAATCCTTTTCTCTCCAAAGATATTTCAGAAATCAACCACCATAAACAATCAATAGGAGAATGTGCCCATACCTTTTTGATGCCAAGGAGTTGTCCACAAAATCTGCCACACTTAAACACAACTTTCCTTTCCAATCTCAATAAGGGTTAGTGGACTTCAAATAATCACAATATAAAGCATAACTCAATTTACACCCTTTTTACTCCAACTAAATAAACACATCCACCAAAGTCCCTTTTTAATAAAACCCTTATCAAAATAACAATCAATAAGCCTTTCAAAAATACTTTAAAACAACTCCTTATTTCTCCTAAATTCAATTCTTAATAACCATCAAATAAATCATTAAACCCCTCAAGTTTTGCAATAATCAATACAACCCAAATAACAAAGCTTAATTAAAACTTTAATTTCCACTAACCACCTTATAACTCCAACCTTAGGGCTAAATAAAATTAAATTAATGCAAAACGTAATTACCTCCTCAAGGGGATTCGAACCCCCGACTTGCACATGCCGCGAGTGTCTTAGCCGTGGCTAAGATTCCAACTGAGCTAGCCACTCGTTGGAAAGGGAAAGGCACAACGTGCCTAATCCCCTTCTCCACCTTCCGCAAAACCAAAGGCACCGAAGCGCTTCTCTCACGCTTTCCAAAACATCGTCAAGGGGATTCGATCCTTGGCATTTTCATCTATCCCGCACCTTAGCCAAGGCCCAATTGCCAATGCGCCATGCTGCCCATGATGTTTGTTTCTCCGAATGCTGCCTATCTTATTCGTTGCTTCACTTCTCAAGAAATTTGCATGAGCTCATAAACGATTCGATAGCCAACAATTTTATTACACGAGCAAGGATAAAATAATAATCAATTGAAGCCCCCTTTATATAGTCCTTTAATCATATCGAAGACGTCGATAGAAATATGACTTTTTATTTGCTTGATGACGTCGGTGGAAATCTTGCGTATTTAGTTTTAAATTTGAATTCAAATTTTAAATAATTAAAATTTAAACCAAATATTAAAACTTAAATATCTCCATCATCGGGGCACCTTTTTCGATGAAACGAAAGCCCAACTTGGGTTTTAAGAAAAACCCAGATCAAATATGCTGTCCATGGTTTTAAATAAAACCTTTTATTTTTCCTATCTTGGTTTTCACAAAAACCCTTCATTGATCCTTTTGACATTAAATGATCTTTTGACATCAATGACAACATATTAGCTTAGGGACTCAAAATGTCCAACAAGTTTATGATGAGCAAGGAGTCGCCAAAAATGTTAAGCTTGGTTATTTTCATGGCGACAGTCATTTGAAGACCTATGAGCAAGGCTTCATACTTGGCATTGTTGTTAGTGCACGGGAAATCGGGTTTGAGCGACATGGGTATGGGATCCGCTTGAGGTGTGAAAAATATGATCCTTGCTCCACCCCCTTGCTCGCACTTTGCACCATCAAAGAATAGAGTCATATCGGCCTATGAATTAGTCTCGTCAGAATCAGGTGATTCTGATATTTAGAAGACTCCATCGTCGGGAAGCTTCATGCTAAGAGGTTGATCATCCTGGAGGGGAGCCTCTACGATTTGATCGATGATGACCTGAACCTTAATTGATTTTTTTCCAATAAACTCTAGATCAAACTATATCAACAACATGATCCATTTTATCGTGCGACTATTATGATAAGTACAACCCATCATGTATTGTAATGGATTCTCTTTTGATACAACATACGTGGTATGACTAAGCATGTAATGGCATAGCTTCTTGGTGGTGAAAACCATCGCTAGGTATAACTTCTCAACGTATGCATACTTGATTTCATAGTTGACCAAGGTGCAGCTAAGATAGTAAGTAGCATGTTCCTTATGCAATTCATTGTTCTGGGATAACATGGCACCCAATGCAATCTCGATGGCTGAGATGTATAAGCGAAATGAAACTCCTAGTCTAGGTGGAGCCAATACTTGTGGCAAAGCCAAATATTGCTTGATTGCATTAAAGGTAGCTTGGCACTCATCATCCCAATGGAATGCGACCCCCTTTTACGATAACTTGTTCATGGGTCGACATTTGTATGACAATTGCGCTAGGAAGCATTTGATGGACACGACCTTACCCTACAAACTTTGGAGCTACTTTATGGTAGTTGGAGGAGGCATCTCGAGGATTACCTTGACCTTTTTGGGGTCCACTTAATTACCTTGTTTAGAGACTATAATCCCAAGAGCTTTCCAAATGTGACATCGAAGATCACTTCTTGTGGTTCAGTCTCACATTATGCTCAATAAGGCGATCGAGGACTTTGCGCAAGACATCGAGATGCTCATGGTGTAATAAGGATTTGGCCAGTAAGTCATCCATGTAATATTCCAAAATTTTATGCATGTAATCATGGAAGATGTATGTCATGGTGCACTGGTAGGTAGCAACGGTATTTTTAAGGCCAAAAGGCATGACCTTATAGCAAAATGTTCCCCAAGGCATTGTAAATGTCGTTTTGAGCTGGTCTTTTGGATTGATATGAATCTGATTGTACCTAGAGAAACCATCCATGAGGGATAACATTTCCTAGCCTGTTGTGGCATCTACCAGGGAATCAATGCTTGGCAAAGGAAAATCATCCTTAGGACTCGCTTTGTTCAAGTTTTGAAAGTCGATGTAAATGCAAATCCTTTCGTCAGGCTTCTTGACAAGAACCATGTTGGACAACCATGGTGGATAGTCTATAGAAATGACAAACCTAGCATCCAACAAATTTTGTAGCTCATATTTTACCATTAGGGCTACCATCGAATGCATCTTTCTCAGCTTTTGCTTAATTGACTTGGCCTTGGGGTCAAGCGTCAGATTGTGCATGACTAGATTTGGATCCAATCTCGGCATATCTTTGTAGGACCATGCAAAAGCCTCCTTCTTCTCTATTAGAAGTACTATGTAATCGGCTTGCTCTTCGGGGGATAGACTTTCCCCTAACTTGATACATTGAGAATTCTTGGGATCTGAGCTAATATCTTTGTCAATCGTTTGCTCAATTGACATATGCAATCCTTCCTCCAACTGCTAGGGAGTAGGGATCAGGTGAATGTCATCAACTGGATTTAGGTCATCAATTGGAACGTTAGGTTCCTCCTTAGCATGAAAGACATCATGAGTAGGCCTTGGAGAGAAATGAAATGGTTGTAACATCTCATCGCAAGACCAATACTCATAGGGCGATGGGGGAGAATTTCCCTGATCGAAGTCAATGGCCCCCAAGTCAAGGTGCAGTGGCTTCGATAGGTTATCTGGATCACGTATGGGCTTGAAAAGGTCTATGGAAATCATGTTTATGGATGGATGATTTCCCCTAGATGGTTGATGGTGTCTATCGACATCGAGATGTTGTAAGACCTAAGGAGGTGGTTGTAACAAAGGTTGAACGATCAAAGGCGATCGATGCGGTTGCGGGTGAGCTTGCTCCTCTAAAGGTAGAAGTTGTCACTAGATGGGATCATGTAATGGGAACATGCACAAATAAAACTCATATTCATCATCCACATGGATGATTCACACGTATTCTCCATCAGAGCTAGCAGATTCAATTGGCATGACTCCATAGTTTGACTCATCATCGGATGTCCACTCATAAGGGGACCTTGGATCTTATTCCTCACTATCATGGGGAAGGGTGTGTGAACCTTCACCTCTCTCATAAGATTGGATGACATCTTGAGGTGGGTCGTCATCTCCTAAGGGTGTAGGTAAGTAGTCCCCCAATGAGTAGATGTGATTGGGGTTGGCATAAGGATCTCGTGCAAGCTCATTTCTATAGTTTAGAGTCATGCGCTCTAAGATATCTATGAGGACATCAAGGGGCACATGCTTGTTGTATCCCAAACCAGACTTGTCATAAGGCATTTGATACTACGGTTGGTAAGGGACGTGGGTGCCTTTCTCATACAAGCCCAACCCATAACCATGCCAATTATAGAGATGAAGATACTTCATGGCAAAGTCAAGGTTGGACATGTAGTTGATGCCCTCAAAAAAGGGTTCTTCGTCCTCTTCCTACTGTTGATAAGGCTCAATGCCATAGTTGAGAACCCCATAGAATTTGTCTGATTAGGGGGGAAGGACAAGAGGTATGATAGTGCCTATGGGAAGATGAGGTCAACCCATATATTGCACCGAATCAATGGCAGGAGAGGTTGTGAAATTCCTAACCATGTACTCTCCTAAACCAGTAGAAGCTAGATGCACAGTGACCTGTGGCTACGGAAAAGGAGACAGAAGCGAGGCTTGAATTGATTCAATGTTCACCTCATAAGGTAGCTCCTCATCCACTGGGCTAGGAGTCTCGCTTGTGGAGATGGTGGATATGGTCGAAGGGCTCTTATCAACAGGCCTCTTCCCTATGTCTCTTAGAGGAGGATTTATTGATGATGAAGGCATGTATAGGGATGTTGAAGATGAGGATGGTATGGCATAAGATGATGATGGATTGAATGAAGGTGATGGTGATGGAGTCAAACCTTGGATGGATTTATTCAGTTGAAAATCTAGGTGGGTGGATAGTAAGGTAGACTCAGGGATCTGCTACACCATGTTGTAGTACTTGAAGGGTTCTAAGTCTATGGGGATGACATAAACTTGCCCTTCATAAGTGTATTTTAGGCACTTGTGAGCAATGGAAGGGACACACTTCATGTCTCTGATCCAAGGTCTGCCCATCAAGATATTGTATGCCATCTCACCCTCTAAGATGTGGCACAGTTTCGGTATGGTATTTTACCCTACCTAAATGGGTAGGATGATTGTGTCAACTATTAAGCATATGACATTATTAAATGCTTGGTGTAGGTAGATGCGACAATATAGGATGTTGGAAGCTTCAGATGCTTGAGAGCTATTGTAGTAATTATGTTGTTGGAAGAGTCGGTGTCTATCAATACTCTCTTGTAAGGTGTTATGTTTACACATTCAACGATGTGCAAGGGGGGTCTACCATATCATTTGGAACCAGTTTAAGATCATCTTCTTGGAAGGTAATCACCAATTATATGCATTGTCGCACATGCCCCATGAAATTATTGAAGGAGTTAGAATCCTGGGGTTGAAGCTCTATCACCTTAAGGATATCCATTAAATATTCTCTATGAGGTGGCGATTTCTAAATGAGCTCATAGATGGAGAGTCGGGAAGATATCGTTCTCAGGCTCCAAGAGAGCTTACTCTTAATTATGACCATAGGCCTAGGTGGGAGGCTCAGTACTGGAGGCGGTAGGGGTTGTGATGTCAAAGGAACATTACTTTGAGCCATAGGTGGTGCGATTGGACTTGGGTACCGCTTATTCCTCATTATAATATTGATCATGTCGACATACCCTCGCTTAGGGGTGGCATGATGAACCTTATTTACCTGGGGCATTGGATTGGCCTGCTCTGCATGGGTAGGCAAGGGGTCTTTAAATACCTCCATCTCTTGGTTGTTTGGAGTGATAGGGTTTTCTACCTAAAGGGTGTTCCTATCGATCATGTCTTGCACCAAATACTTGAACTTATAGAACATCTGCATGTCATTCCCATTTTGCCTATGAAACTTACAATATAGGTCTTATCGGTGCCCTTTGGGCTTCGATGCATTTGGGTCGACAGGTCGACTCTAAGGCATATTGATCGAATTAGCCATTAAGAGGTGCTCAAACAAAGAGTCCATAGACTCTGTAATGGGTGTGAACTATCACTTGGGGTGATGTTGTTTATTTTGCCCTTGACTATTATGGTTGTCCTTGTTATAGTTTCTAGGTGTGGCCTGATAATTGGGATTTTGAGGTAGCATGGGTTACGCTGGCCCTGGGATGCTAATGGCAACCTGATTGACTTCTACTAGCTTAGGCTACATTGGGGTATTCTTAGTATTCTTGTTCCAAACCTTGCAAGGCTTCACAATATCTCCCTCTTGAATCTCTGTCTTCAATCATTCTAGCCTAAACTAGGGCATCTTTAAGAGTCGGATATTATTGCAGCTACAAAAAAAAGGAGATCAACTTTAGGTAGCTCTTAGAAAACATCTAAGTCAACTCTAACATGGGGAGTAGATAAGGTATCTTGGCAAGCAATGCTCACCACCTGTTACCATAATTTGCTATTGACTCATCATCATATTGTTTCAACCCAGCGAGATCAGCCAGCGTTGCCTTTATCTTAGTATTGAAGGCAAAGTGTTCTAGGAACGCATCTACAAGTTGATCCAAATTATGGATGTTATGCCTTAGGAGTTGGGTAAACCACTCCATTGCTGGGCCAGAGAGGGTAGTCAAAAATTTCCACAAAATTAAAGCATCGTTGTCCTAGATGCCAAAGCATTGACACAGGTATTTGGTAACATGCTCCTATGCATCTTCCTCTCCCTTAAAGATAGCCAACTAAGGAATTTTGAATTGCTCTAGATAGGGAGGGGCAGGCACCAAAGGATGAAGGTGCTAACTGCGTAGCTGGTGCAGAGTGGGCTTTTGAGATCCATACCCAAAGGTCTTATTCTATATTGACTCTAGGTACTCTAGCATTACCTTATATGCATCAGAGGATTTGATCTCCTCTTCTTTGATCTTATCCTGCGATGGAGGGCGAGGTTCCTCAGGCCTATTTTAGGATGGTGGCATGTCACCCCCCGACTTGGTAAGGCGTTTCCACATATTCTAATTTTAACTCATGCTCAGTGTAATCCTCGTAGGAGGTCTCTCGAGCCAGCCTATAAAGAGGGGTAGTTGCATGTTGTGGGTGCCCTATGTTTGTCCTAGGAGGCAAGTCCCGATCTGGCCTGGGAGGTCGCGGAGGTAACATTGGATAAGGCATAGGAGACCTATCTCGAATGAATGTGGGTTGCCTCGAGTGGACTTATAGTCTATAGGTTCTAGGGGTAGGGACCCTCTCATTTAAGGTATTCTAAAATAGATTTTTGGTCTGTCGTTCGATTCTTTCTTTATCAATTTGATGCAAGCAGTCTAGTTGCTAAAAAGAGACCTACAAAATGCAAACCCTAAATGATGGCCTACCCATTAGGTAGCCTACATGCAAGCAAACCATACAAGGGTATCATTACTTCTTTTTTTATTTTTCTTATTTTATTTCTATTTTTACATTTTTAAGAAAAGGAAACTATCTTTCTACCTTTCTATCAAACAAAGCATGCGAGAAAGATCAAATTTCAGCAAATTATGACTGTATAACATAAAACTAAAAGTTCAGGCACCTACCTTATCACCCAGGGAACCTGCTATTTCTAGCATTTGAGCAAAAAATGCTCTATTTTGTGGCCATCCTAGGGTGGGATGACTGCAAATTTGATGGCCATCCTAAGGTGGGATGATTGTGTTGTTGTCCCAGGGTGGCACAAGGAGCAGTCCAGAGACCGTTTCAGGCCAAAACGATCAATACCTGCAATAGAAACCAAGCAAAAAGTGAGGTTAAACCTTTATAAAATCAATAGGGATAGGGTCCCACCATGATCACCACTAAATTATGGGAAAAATGGTGCACCTAATGATGAATAACAATATGCATCTATCTCTAATGGCTTATAAGCATCAAAATGGAAGCATGCAAGTAAACATGGAAATATGACCAAAATGCAAGAAATGAAATGAATGGAGCTTCTTTCTTATTAATTTGATGGATAAAAGCCATGGTTACATATATTTCCCCTTGAGGGATCTAGATTGATACAATTGTTACAAATTAGTGCCCAAGGATCGAATCCTCAAAGTAACTCGTGTGCACTTCCAATGTTCTTCCTCGTACCCACAATCAAAGTGTGAAGACCTATGATTCTGCCACTTTGTTCTATGATCTTGTGATCCTTACTTGTATGTTGTATGACCTGCACCTACACACAAGGAAACCAGAATCATTAAATAGCAAGTGTGTATATTGAAAATATGCAAACCCCATAGGCACTAAAAGACTAGAAAACATGAATATGCAATATGCCTATCTAAAACAACTCCAAATGACTCAAAATTATATAGTTATGAAAAATAGATGGTTTTTGAAATATTTCATCAAAAATAGAATAGAAATTGCATCCGATGATGTGGCATTTCTACAATGCGCTTCTCAAACATACAAAACGCAAAACAAGCAATTTCTAGGCCTAAACATATCCAAATAAAATGAAACTTGGATAGTATGCATAAAAAATGATTTTAAGAGAACCCATATGGTCAGATTTGCAAAATAAGTAACAGTTTCATGTGCATCTTCAGATGGTCCCCGAAAGCCTACAAAACACTAAAAATGCAATATCTCGCTCATTATGACTCCAAAATGCATGAAATTTAGACAGGAGACTCATATTTTACCCTAGAATATGCCTAAAAATAATAGTAAATAAATCATGCACAGATATATCATTTTCCCTTGTAGGGACAGTGGTGACTGTCACAGAATGGGGACCATCCTGGGGTGGGACAGCCACCAATTCTACCCTTATTATACCACAAATTCCTCTTTGAATTGGTTAGGAACCTCCTCAATAGTGTTGTCATAAAATTTTGTGGTGAAATTAACTCAGATGAAATGGTTTTGTAAACAAATTGTGCTTCCTAGATCACTCGCAAACCTCCTTCGCTAGGTAGAGATTTCGAGGGAAAAGGGCACAAAAAGGTGAGGGGAAATCTTGGCAGCACTCTGTTGCTATGTCTCAAAACTCCTCTCTATGATTTATATGGAAAATGGATCCACTTTATAGCCAAAGGGAGCCTTTGGGTAAATGGGTATGCAAGGGCATGCATGGCAAGAGGTGCCACTTGTCTAAAATCGAGCATGCATTGGAGGGGGAAGAGAATCTCCCATTTTGGCCTCCATTCTGCAACATGTCATAAGGATTCTACACCCTCTAACCTTGCATGCTCAAACAAGTAGGATAATGGTAGTTTAAGGGTGTTATTTGTCCCAATTTGACTTTTTGGGAGTCAAACCTTGTGGTCATCCCACCCAGGGGCGACTGCTTTGCCACCATCCCTGGGTGGGACAGCCACAAACTATGACTGTCCTAGGGTGGGACGGTCATGCCTATGTGGCCTAAAAGCTCCCAAAAGTGGGGTAGAGCCTTCTTAGAGTGGTTAGGACCACTGTAAAACCTCTTAGGGTTACCCAAGGGGTCATATGGTGTCACTTAGACCCTGTCTTGATCGTCTAATCGGATTGACCAGATTTTAGTGTCTACAGATGCCCCTTTTTGAAATACTATGTATGCAGCACAACGTTGAGCAAAAATAGATGACTAAAATACTGAATTATTTGGGTTTTTCAATAACCTAACCAGATTTTGACACCCCAATCATGGAAAGAGCATGCATTCTTGAATCCTTTCTTCTGACGAGCTAAGGAACTTGCTTCAAGTGCAACCTTGTATTTCAGATTGGCTTGATCTTGGACATTATTCATTGCATAAGGAGGTGGGGCCTATTATCCTTCATGATTCCTAATGCCAAGCATTTTTTATTTAAATTTGTGCTTGTTTGCTACCCCAAGCAGGGGCATAATTGTTTTTGTCAATGATTCATTGAACGAATGCAATTTGCATGATTGAGTGTGTGATTGTTGATTTTGATTATGAAATCATTAAGTATGACTACCCCCTCAAGCAATGAGTCGATGAGGGAATGACCAGGGATCAAAGTGATGATTCGCTTGACACATATGACTTGGATAGGGTTTCCTTCAATTTTACCCATTGAAACATGGAGCAATTTGAGAGGATTTTGGTAATTTTGTTGATGTTGTATGGAAGAAAGGAGCTAAAAACTTCATTCTCGTGGGGTGGTATTGCTACAATGGCCTTCTTGGGGATGTAAGTAAAGATTTTTCCATTTCTCCATGATCAATTACGTGCATCTGGATGCCTGTTGAAATTTTGACCAAATTTGAGTTGTTTTTGGTGGGTTTTGGACCCTTTTTGGTGCATTTTAAGTTGTTTTTGTGAATTTTTTTTGTGGTCATCCTAGGGTGGGATGGTGGCATGTTTTATGGCCATCACGAGGTGGGATGATTGGCCAAATGTGTGCTCGTCCCACCCTAGGATGGTCATTATAGAACCAAAAAGTTAGGAGCTCAAAATATAATCTCTGATATTCATTCGCCTTGAAAGGTTCGAAAATACATTGCTTAAATACATAAACTAATAACCAATACTTAGAAAGCTTAGGAGAAATATTAGGGAGGAAGGAAAATAGGGAGGAAAGGAAAAAAGGAATTTGGAGTCAAACTCTTCCTGCCGTCCATGTCGTCCAATCCTGCTGACTCGGTTGCCGTCCAAGGAGGTAAAAGGGTAAGGTCCAAAGCTTACAGTTGTAAAACAAATTTTTACCATTTTACCATTTTAACTTCCAACATTCTCCCCCTTAAAGTTGAGAGGACTGACTATACAGTCTCTCAGCTTTATATATTGAGCTTTAGCCATGCCTTTGGTGAAGATATCTGCAATGTTATCCAAAGTGCTGCAATATTTAAGCTCAACTATCTCGCTGCTCCACCATGTCTCGAATGAAGTGATACTTCATATCGAAATGCTTTGATCTCCTATGGTGGATTGGATTGTATGCCAACTGAATGGCACTTATGTTATCACAATACAGTCGAGTTGGACCACTTTGACTTTCTCCAATCTCTTCAAGGACTTTTCTCAACCATAGGGCTTGAGTACTAGCATGTGTGATGGCTATATACTCAGCCTCAGTAGATGACAATGCTACAACAGTTTGTTTCTTGGAACTCCAAGTGATTAGTCCTGACCCTAGACTAAAATAGTTCCCTGATGTAGATTTCCTATCATCTATATTGCTGCCCCAATCACTGTCACTGAAGCCAACTAATTTCATAGAATTACATTTGTGGTAATGGATTCCAAAATCCAATGTACCTTTTACATATCTTAAGATTCTTTTAGTTGCTTGTAGATGCAGCTCAGATGGACTTGCCATAAACCTTGAAACTAGAGAAACAACATATTGAATATCGGGCCTTGTGTTGGTGAGAAACATCAGACTCCCAACCATGCTCCTGTAAGTGGTCATGTCAACCTTTGGTGCTCCGTCATCCTTGCTCAATTGGATTCCATGTCCAGTTGGAGTTGCAACTGATTTGCACTGCTCCATGGCAAATTTCTTGATCATGTCTCGAGCATACTTGTGTTGACATATGAAGATCCCCTTATTTGATTGATGCACTTCCATGCCTAGGAAGTATCACATTAAACCGAGATCTTTCATCTCAAACTGCTTCATCATGGAGTTTTTGAACTCCATATTCATTTTAGTGTTACTACCCATAAATATTAGATCATCCACATACAAACAAACTATGAGAATGTCTACACCATGCTTTAGGTAGTACAGAGTTGGTTCACTTTTGCTTCTAGTGAATCCATACTCATTGAAATAGTCATCAATGCATGAGTACCAAGCTCTTGGTGCTTGCTTGAGGCCATAAAGTGCCTTTTTCAATTTATAAACAAGGTTCTCCTTTCCTTGTTCTTGAAAGCCTTGAGGTTGTTGAACATAAACCTCCTCTGTCAAGTATCCATTCAGAAAAGCACTTTTCACATCCATGTGTTGAATGTTCCATCCTTTGTGGGCAGCTAAGGAAAGAACTGATCTGATTGTCTCTTGTCGTGCAACAGGAGCAAAAGTTTCCTCATAGTCAATGCCAAATTTTTGAGTAAAACCTTTTGCTACTAATCTCGCCTTGTGCCTCTCAATGCTTCCATCAACATTGTATTTGGTCTTGTAGACCCATTTACATCCAACACACTTTTTTCCTTTGGGTAGCTTTACTAGCTCCCATGTATCATTATTTTTTATAGAGGTTATTTCCTCTTCCATGGCTTCTTGCCATACATTTTGAGTACAAGCCTTCTCATAGCTAGATGGTTCTAGCTGTGCACTAGCCAATAAAGCATAATTGACTACATCTCCCTTAGGATCATGGGAGTCATCATCCCCATACAATTGCAAATTTTCAAGTTGCTGCAAAACTGTATTCATTTCACTAGCTTGGCTTCTAGTGAATCTTCTCTAGAAATTTTGATCCAACATTTGAAAGGATGGATGATGTTGTAAAGTTCTTTTGCCTCTTGATGGAGAGTCACTATCAATGTCCATCGATGAAGAACTTACTGATCTCTGTGGAGAAGGACTTGGAGTGGCGGTTGAAGTACTTGATGTAGTACTCCTGCTTGGGCTTGGAGGGGGTGGTGTGCCTTTGCTTTTCTTGGGAGACACCTATTGTACCTATTGTACCTATGAAGAATTTACATCTTGGGACTCATCATCAACAAAAATTCTTTGATGACCCCATTCTCCCCCTTCATCAAAAATTACATCCCTGGAAAGTACAATTTTATGAGTCTTGGGATTGTAGAGTCTATATGCTTTGGTAGACTCACAATACCCTACAAATATACAAGCTTGAATTTTGGGATCAAGCTTCTTCCTTTTCTCATCAGGAATGTGTGCATATGCTAAAGAACCAAAAACTTTGAAGTGCTTTACATTTGGTTTCTTTCCATACCACCCCTCATAAGGAGTGATGCCATCTAAACTAGAAGTTGGACTTCTATTTAGAATGTATACACTGGTTCTTACAACATCAGCCCAGTACATATTAGTTAGATGCTTAGTCTGAAGCATCGTTCTCACCATCTCAACTATGGTGCGGTTCTTTCTCTCTGCCACACCATTATGTTGTGGGGTATAGGCAATGGTGAATTGCCTTTTGATCCCACTTGCTTTACAATATTTCAAGAATTCTTTTGAGGAGTACTCACCTCCTCGATCTGTCCTAAGACATTTTACAAAATACTCACTTTGTTTCTCTACATTGTTTCTGAAATCTATGAAGCAATCAAAAGCTTCATCTTTATGTTTCAAGAAATAAATCCAGCACATTCTAGAGAAATCATCTATGAAAGTGAGAAAATAGGAATTGTTTCTGATACTCTTTGTCTGCATTGGACCACAGATGTCCGAATGCACTAACTGAAGTGGATAGCTGGCTCTCCACGCTTGTCCTTTTGGAAACTTAGACCTTGAGTGCTTTCCCAAAGCACATCCTTCACAAACCTCCTTATGTTCATTGATTTTGGGAAGTCCTGTCACCATAGCTTGAGAAGTTAACAGTTTCAAGCTAGCGGAATTAAGGTGACCATATCGCAAGTGCCAAAGTACACTTGGATTAGTTATAGCTACATTTGCAAGTTGAGCTCCCCCTGGCTCACCAAATTTGAGAGGGAATAACCGATTCTTGGTCATTGGGACCTGTGTGATGACACGATTACAATTGTTTTTATCAAGAATGATACATTTTCCTTCATCAAAAACAAGTTTGTAATTATTCTCCATCATTTGCCCAATGCTTAGCAGATTGTGTTGGAGCTTTGGAGTGTAGTAGATGTCATTCACTTTCTTTAGGCCTTCTTTTGTTGGAACCTCCATGGCTCCAATGCCTTCGACTTGCAAAGCTTTATCATCCCCTAACTTGATGTGGGATTTATAAGTGGAATCTAGAGTAGCAAATAGATTTTCTTTGCCACTCATATGGTTTGAGCAACCAGTATCCAAAATCCATGTGTCATTTAGATTTTGTTTTGATTGTCCATATGAAAGAAAAATATTAGAGGTATCATCTTCTTCACCATAATTTCCATATTGACTATTGTTGCCTTGAGAAGATTTTGACCAGCAATCACGAGCAAAGTGACCTGGCTTGCCACAGTTAAAACAAGTTGTTTTGGACTTGTCACTTCCTCGTCCTTGATTTCCACTTCATCCTGGATTTCCTCCTCGATTTTGGTTTCCACCTCTATTCTGATTGCCTCCTCTATTGGAGTTGCCTCCTCTATTATGATTGCCTCCTCTGTAGTTGCCTCTGCCTCTACCTCTTCATTGGCCTCTGCCTTGACCTCTTCCACGTCCTCTTCTAGTATTTTCATTGGATGTGAAGGCTTTATCATCGCCTCCATAGCTGGTTGAAGGAGATTCCTATAATCTCTCTTCATGAGACATTAACGACCCAATTAATGCATCAAATGTTAAAGTGGAAAGATCTTTTGACTCTTCTATGATTATGGCTATGTGATTCCATATTTGAAGAAGTGTTCGTAACACTTTCTTTACAATTGTTTCAGGCTTAATTTCTTCGCCAAGAGTAACCATTTTATCAACTACTGCTTTCACTCTGACACAATAATCACCTACTTTTTCATCTTCTTTCATTTTGAGATTTTCAAAATCTCATTTTAGTGTTTGAAGCCTCACTTGCTTCACTTGATCACTTCCCTGGAATCCGTCTTTCAAAGCTTTCCATGCATCTTGTGCAGTTATACAAGCGGCTATTCTAGGGAATATACTCTTCTCCAATGCTGCTTGGAGATGATAAAGAGCAGAGGAGTTGCTCTTTTGCGCTTCTTTCTTTGTTTTCTTATCTGTGACACTTAATGTTGTCCAGTCTATGGGTTCGGTGTAACCCTCTTCCACTATGTCCCACAAACCTTTCCCTATGAGTAAGGTCTTCATTTTGATAGACCAATACTCGTAGTCATACCCGTTGAACTCTGGAATTGGTAGATTGTTATGTGAGGCCATAGTTACTAAAACACTCTTTTTATTTCTCGGTTACAATAAAGCACTCTGCTTTTTCAAAGAAGGAAGAAGGAAGAAGGAAGAAAGAAGAAGAAAGAAGAGATTACAAATTTAAGTCAAATCTGACTTGATTCACTCTTTCACTGATTGCTTGTTCCTCTTGTTGTGGCGCTGCTATTTCTTGATTCACGAAATTGTCTGCTACTTGTTCTTCATCATCACTGATCAATATTATCTCAGGTGATTCTGGTTCTAGAATTTCTACTGAATTACTATAATGAGTATATTCAGATTCTTGTGGTGCAACTTCTATGGATTCGGATTGCTCAAATTGACTCCCAAAGGAGTTATCTTCAGAGTCTGCCTCGTACCCTGAGTCTGGATGCCTCTGGTGTGCTATTACTGCATTCTACAACTGACTAAACATAGTATGAAGCCCATAAGCTCATACTTTTTCATCAAAGCTTTCAGCATTCTCTCTTACCAAAAGTGCACAAAGTGCATGATAACATCCTGTGGAGCGAATCATGAATTTTGCCCTTCAATTTGCCTCTTTTTACAAATTCCTAGTCTTCAATGTTTTGCCTCTCTCAGACTTTTACAAAGAAATTGTCACAATTTTCCACCTTTGAGTCCTCTTACATAAATTGCCTCTTAGGCAATGTTCTTTTTCTCCTTTTATTGTACTAAAAAGATATCTATATTTCTATTTAATAAAAAAAATAATTGCTTTATAAAATTTTTTTAAAAACAATTATTATTTTAATTTATTAAATATAATATAAATTATTCTTTTTAATATATAAAAAAAACTTTAGAAAGAAAAAAAAAATTTTTTTTAAATTTTTCAAGCCTGCAGGAGTCGAACCCGTGACTCCTCTCACTAAACAAAGCCTTCTTACCAACTCGGCTTCCACCGTCGATGGGACTCAAGCACCATACACCTATATTTCTAAGCTTTTGGGGCAAGTGTACCAAAAAAATTAAAACCTTCATCGTTGTCGGGTTTCGAACCCGCGACCTACTGGGGCGAGCGCCTTAAGGCTGGCTCCTCGAGCCAGTCGAGCTGCGTGGCCCGACGAGGATGCAAGGGAGGCTTGCCTCCTTTGTTTCATCGTGGCCTATGCAAAACAACAAAAAAAACTTGTGCTTTTATCCCACATTCGTTGTGCGAAGGGGAAATAGCACTATATAATCAAAAAGATGCACAAAGCTTATCGATTGCCTTTGGGTAATCGGTGACCACCCTTTTGTCGACTTCCTTAGCCAATCTCCTCGTGCCACATCACCCTAGTTGCTCCTTTGTCTGCCACATCACCTACCACGTCGCCTTACATCCAGTCAGCTCTCCTCTGGTCCACGTGTCCACGTGTCTGCCTCGTTGTCTGCTCACCATGTGTCCGCCTCTAGTTTACGTTCCGCCAAGTCACCTATCAGTCACCTAGGGAATCATGCCTAGTGTTCTCTAGTCAGCTGGTCAACCTCAAACCACATGCTCTCTATGGGCCTCCTCTCGACCTCACCTCGGTTTGCACTCTATGGGCCCTCTCGACCTCCTCGAGATCTATGCCTCACCTATGGGCCTCCTCGGGCCTCCTCGGGATCCGTGCCTAGCTTGCCTTGAAGCCCTAGACACCCTCCGCTCTGATACCAGATATAGAACCAAAAATTTAGGAGCTCAAAATATAATCTCTGATATTCATTAGCCTTGAAAGGTTCGAAAATACATTGCTTAAATACATAAACTAATAACCAATACTTAGAAAGCTTAGGAGAAATATTAGGGAGGAAGGAAAATAGGGAGGAAAGGAAAAAAGGAATTTGGAGTCAAACTCTTCCTGTCGTCCATGTCGTCCAATCCTGCTGACTCGGTTGTCGTCCAAGGAGGTAAAAGGGTAAGGTCCAAAGCTTACAGTTGTAAAACAAATTTTTACCATTTTAACTTCCAACGATCATGGCCCTAAGAGGGTTATTTAAGCCAAAAATGGGTCATTTGGGGTCATTCTTGCATTTGGAATTTTATAGCTTGAGAGGTGAGGAGGAGAAGAAGGATTCTAAGCAGCAGAGTGCTACTAAAATTGTCCTACAGTCACCATGAGCTAGCATGTAGACTCGTCCAGCGGTGGAGCCTATGCGAGACAGGTAAGAATTGAATTTCTTACTACACTATGCTTAAGATTAAATGTGGAATTATTGTTTATTTTTATTTTTCGATAGAGCACACTAAATTATTGGTAATTGAACCTAATTAGGGATGCCCTATAATATTTTATGCTTATTTTTGTGTTTTTGTGCAATTGTCTTGCTTTATTTTGCTTTATTTTGCCATTTTTTGACTATTTTTGGTGGTCTGGAAGGCCCAATTTGGGGGTCATCCCTAGGTGTGACGGCCAACCCAGGCTATTTAGGGGTCATCCCTGGGTGGGACAATCATAGGTTGGGGTCTGTCCCTGGGTGGGACGACCACAAACTAGCCTGAAAAGGGGCCCTTTTGTCTTTATTTAAGTGTTTTTGAGGTATTTTGAAGTCTATTTGGAGCTTGTTATTGATCGACTTGTCTCTACCAAGTGGTGAAGAGTCAGTGTCGAATTCTGACCCTCTTTGATACCATGAGATACTTATTGATTGATGTCAACTGGGAGTGTCTTCATGTCATTGGCCTCAAGCAGGTGATGTGGTTAGAGCCTGTGGTGGGCGATCGCGCTTACTTGATGACTCTTATTGATCTATGGGACCCACGCACCAACACCTTCTATATTTCAACAGGGGATATGATGGTGATGTTAGAGGATGTCTATCTAATATTACATATTTTGATAGAGGGACAGTCAATTGTGTCTACTCACTGTGATCAGAGAGAGGTAGTCATGGAGAGATACTTTGGTAGGGTCATGAAAGAGGCGATAGGGGACTCTGCCAGCAGAGGCATACTGGTGGTGTATTGGTATAAGTCCAGGTTACTGGGTGTGAGGAATGTTCTGTTGATGATATTGATCGCTAATATGCTACTACCAGACTCATCGAATGCTAGGCTTCCCTAGAACCTTCTTGAGATAGTGTTTACTCTGGTAGGGTGCACTGTGGAGCAGCCACTAGTGATGGTTTGGGGGACAACACTCCTGACACAGCTATATGATAAGCTGTACGATATCCGCTCCTATGGGCAAAATGGCTTGGGGTGCAACTTTTTACTACAGGTTTGGGGATGGCAACATATAGCGGTGGATAGGCCACAAGTACTACCATGGACGGTGCAGGCACAGTTGGTGGACCAAGAGATTGGCTATGGGATCCTATGGCAGCAGGCCCAAGAGGTAGGACAGATTCAATACTGGACAGGCGACGTGGGTCATTATACCTTTTCTTTTGTAGGACTTAGAGCAGTGGATGTATGTTGGAGACCCTACAAGGATTGCCCAGCATGGGATGAGGCTAAGGCATAGCTCCGTCGGGTGAGGTGAGGGAGATGGCTAGTTGGTCGACATAGGACGAAGCGGGAGTTCTTTTTGTATGCTTGGGTTATGTGATAATTCATGCTACAACAGGGGTTTCCCAGTGAGTGAGTGGCTTACCAGTACCACAGGGATGAGAGGATGTTGAGGTGGCCCGTGGTGGAGGTGGTTGGAAGGGATGCAGAACTTGTAGTAGATATTTCAAATTTGGATGATGTCGAGACTACAGAGTATGACTCTTGGTGGGTGATGCACCAATGGCAAGGAGAGGGGCCACTAGGGGTAGTGCAGTAGGGGTGGTAGATGAGGCTCATCATGAGGCTCCTGATGAGGACTAGGTTGAGGTAGGTGAGTGGCATGGGCTTCATCACATGGTAGATGAGCAGGTAGACCTCCTAGACTTGGGAGATTTGGGTGACCTTTGGGATGATGACACTGGGGACCAGGGGGTGAAGGCACAGTAGGTGGCACAAGATGACATAGAGGTTGAGTTGCGGGATGAGATGGTCAGGGTCAAGTAGGAGAGAGATATCCTTCAAACATAGGTATAGGATGCTTACATAGAGATAACAGCTCTGTAAGCATAGTTGTAATCTCGAAGTCCTAGGTGAGAGGGACATAGCAGTGTGGAGATGGCTAGGCTATGGGAGGAGGTGGTACAGCTCTAAGCCTTAGTGGATACATACCAAGTGAGATTTTGATAGGATCAAAATTTTACTAATGAGTTGGAGGATGAGATAGTGCACCTTAGGAGGTGCATACCAGCCCGTCCACCTACTACTGGATCACACCAGAGTCGGTGGAGTGGTATCGAATAGTCTTCGACTAGGATGAGGACACTTGGCTATGCATAGAGGATGGACAGGTCAGGGGGTAGTAAATCTAGGAGTTCTTTGCGAGCTCGACCTAATGGCAAGAGTGAGAGTCATAGTACCGGTCCTGCATGACCATGGTCATTGAGACTCATGATGGCTCTTTTTGTATTTTTGGCTTTTCAACAATGTGAAGTCTGAGGACTCACTTTATTGTAGCCTACGGGAAGTATGTATCTTTTTACCCCATACATATACACATATATATATATGAGCTTTTATGTGTTATCATCTTTTGTTTATTTCTTTATGAGATGTATGCAATGTATTTATTTCCTTTTTTATATGATGATGGATGTCTATCATGTATGCATATATTGTAATGTGATGATTATTTGTACATGCATGGATGTATGATGAAATGGATGATGTATTGATCTAGATGATGAAATGTATAGTATAGGACATACTATGTTAGCACCATAGACTATATAGAATTCATCAATTCATGTGTAATGTTGTCATGAGACTATGTAATGTATTTGTGAATAATGTTATGAAATAGAATGTGGTAATAATGGAATGAATGAAATGAATGTTATAGAATGTCTATGAGGTTTTCATGAGACTCAAACACTCTAGTCAACTGATCAAAAATTGTATACTAACCATGCAAGACTTTTTGATAAGGTATGAATCAGCTAGGATGACCCAGATACTCAATAACCCTGTGTGCAAGTGAGTTCATTTTGTGATAAGCATAAGGTTACCCTAGTGCCAAATAGGATTGACTCAGCCCATTTGTATTGAAGATCACCCTATGAGTAGCATGATCCTAGGTTTTGTACTTAGTTGGATTAGACTACTAGGTAGTATAGGTTACCAAAAGCTAGCACATCCACATGCAAACATTGGTATGCACAAATGCAAAAAGCTCATGTGACAGATATATCGTCATGCGTAAGGATACCGCCATTGTCAAGCAGGCTTGATGACACCTAACCCGTAATGAGGGTCACCTAATGGTTTGTCAAATGCTAATAATTCTAGGGATTCAAGTTCAATACTCCCTTCTTTTCTTTTATTTGATTTCAAGGATATTTGATCATGCTTAGTGGTGAAAACCACTGTTTATTTTGTATCTTGTTTTCTTTGAGCAAGGGATTTGAGGAGTGGTGATAACCACTATTTATTTTGCTTTTGATTTTTCTTTTTGGAATTTTTCTTATTGATAGTGGTGAAACCCACTATTTATTTTGGGGAATTGTGTAAGGAGGAGCTTGTCCTTTTGTCAATTCTCAATATTCTTGAACCATTCGCACAGGGGTATGAGCAGAATAAACTTTTCACTTAAGGTAACCTAGACCACTTCCTAGGTTTCATCTTTCATTGTGCAAAACTTGGATTTATTAGTGTGAAAATATGTTGGGATTTTGATGTATACAAGGTATAATCTAAGAAAGACTCTACCTCCTAAAAATCAGGCTAGTTTTCTACAAGATTTGAAAATAAAACTAGAGATGGCTGAGTGACCGAAAACCCTAACAACATTCTAGAAAAAATGGCTAGGTGAAGGGAATGGACACAAATATGGAAAGTGGGAAATGTAGGTGGAAATGATAAGTGAAATATGAAATGGTTTGAATGATGACTTTAACAACATTGATTTTGAATGATAACTAGTTTACAGTCTTAGTGCTAGACACATATGAGCAACTCTAAAATGCAAAGTGCAATGACAAGCATGCCTAATGCAAGTGATGATATAATGCAACGGTATGCAACTTGATGAAACACAATATTTTTGTATTTTTTATGTTTTGATGATGTTTTTAAATTTTGATATATATATATATATATATATGTGTGTGTGTGTGTGTGTGTATGTATATACAGGTTGACCAATGGGCTTACTAGATGCCATTAGGTATTTTTGGGTGACCAAAGAGCTTATGCATACCTTTGGGGCATTTTGGGCTGACAAAATGGTACGTAGATACCCTTAGAGCATTTTGGGGTGACCTAGACGATCACAGACCGCCTAAGAGTGTTTTGGGTTGACCAAGTGGTACGTAGATATCCTTGGAGTATTTTGGGGTGACCTAGACGATCATAGACCACCTAGGAGTATTTTGGGTTGACCAAGCAGTACGTAGATACCCTTGGAGCATTTTGGGGTGACCTAGATGGTCATAGACCACCTAGGAGTGTTTTGGGTTGACCAAGCGGTACGTAGATACCCTTGGAGTGTTTTGGGGTGACCTAGACTGTCATAAACTATCTAGGAGTGTTTTGGGTTGACCAAGTGGTATGTAGGTACTCTTGGAGCATTTTGGAGTGACTTAGATGATCATATACCACCTAGGAGCATTTTGGGTTGACCAAGTGGTACGTAGATATCCTTGGAGCATTTTAGGGTGACCTAGACAGTAATAGAATGCCTAGGAGCATTTTGGGTTGACCAAGTGGTATGTAGGTACCCTTGGAGCATTTTGGGGTGACCTAGACGGTCATAGACCACCTAGGAACATTTTGGGTTGACCAAGCGGTACTTAGATACCCTTGGAGCATTTTGCAGTGACCTAAACGGTTGTAGACCGCCTAGGAGAGTTTTGGATTGACCAAGCGGTACGTATATACCCTTGGAGCATTTTAGGGTGGGCCACAACACTCTAGGTATGGAAAGGCAATAGATAAAGGATTTTCAAGGGTTCAATATCCTTGATTCCTTCAAGGGAAGCTAGGCGGTAAGTTTCGGGTCCGATCTGACTAGTGATGACAAAAGGACCTAACGAGTTTACCGTAAACTTGTCCCATAGATGAGGCGACAAATTAGAATTTTTTTTGTTCTTTTTCAGAATGAGGTCACCAAATTGAAAGTCTCTAGTATGGACTTTCATATTATAAGCTCTTTTGAGTTGCTCTTGATAAACATGCAGGTGCTCAAGATCATTGAATCATAGTTCATCAAGCAATGTAAGTTGGTCTAGGTGAGTTTGTCGTGTAGTATTATCATCAATGAACTCTTACATGGATATGCACAATGATGGTATTTCCAGCTCTAGAGGCATGACTGCCTTGGTACCACACATTAGAGAAAATGGGGTTGCCCCAGTGGGCATCTGAATGCTAGTGCGATAGGCCCATAGAGCAAGGGGTATTTATGTGTGCCAATCGGTGTGATTTTCTTTAACTATTTTCTTCAGAATGGTAATCAATGTTTTATTCGATGCCTCTGCTTGCCCATTTGCTTACGGATAATATGGCATCAAAAAGTTGTTTTGGATATTATACTTTGCTGTCAAAGCATGCACATCTTTGTTCTTGAATGATGTCCCATTATCGGAGATGATCTTGGATGGAATACCAAAATGACAAATGATATTGTACAATATGAACTCCACTATGTGGGGTCCTATCATAGTGGTAAGGGGAATTGTTTTCATCCACTTTGTAAAGTACTCAGTAGTCGTAATGATAAATGTGTGAGGACCTAAGGAGGCAAGTGATATTTTCTCGATTAAATCCAACCCCCATTGCGAGAACGACCAAGCTGATTGAATCTATTATAAGGCCTGAGAAGGTACGTGTGTCAAGTTAGCATGGTGTTGACACTTTATACACTTCTTAACATAGGCGCAAAAATATTGCTCCAAGGTTGGCCAATAATAGCCCATGCGAAGAATGCGCTTAGCGATAGCCATACTGTTGAAATGGCCACCACATGTACCATTGTGTGCTTGGGCAATTGCCTAAACTAACTCTTGATGCTCTAAGTAATAAATAAGGATCCTTTCGTAGCTCTGATGATACAAAATATCTCCTAGCAAGACATATTTTGCTAGTTTTTGTTTAAATGTCCTTTTGGTGGCATGCGACAACCTAGAAGGGAGATTACCAATATTGAGGTACTCTTTGATGTGGGTAGACCAGTCCTATTGTGAGGAAGCCTCAATTCCATGAATTGCCTATCCCTCTTGAAGTTCATCCTAAGTGAATTTTGAGTGGGGTAGAAGTTGTAAGAATAGCATTGTACTTCTATCAAAAGAAGTTTGAGGGAATAGAGTCCCCCAAGCGGCATGATTCAGGTGCTTGTGAATTTGTGAGAACCTATCTTGATGAGGTTCAATATAAATCAAGTGGACGTCTGGCATGGACTGAGTGCTCTCACGATCAACCACAGATTATGATAGTATTTTGACATGAATGATTTTCATCTCATCAGCAGGGTTCTGTGGGATCAAGGACCCTAGGGAGGCCATTGTATCCGTAAAACAATTATATGATCGAGAGAGTGCCTCGATATCACACCATTCAAACTTTGCCAGGAGTTTCTCCATAAGGGCTTTATAGGCTTGCAGAACTGGATACTTGTATTGGAAAATTCCTTTGACCTGGTTTATGATGAGCAAGGAGTCGCCAAAAATATTGAGCTTGGTTATTTTCATGGTGACAATCGTTTGAAGACCTATGAGAAAGGCTTTGTACTCGGTATTGTTGTTGGTGCACAAGAAATTGAGTTTGAATGATAGGGGTATAGGATCCCCTTGAGGTATGAAAAACACAATCTATATGACACCCCCTTGCTCGCACTTAGAGCCATCAAAGAATAGAGTCATATTGGCCTATAACTCAGGCTCGTCAGAATCAGGTGATTTTTATATTTGGAAGACTCCATCATCGGGGATCTCCATGCTAAGAGGCTGCTCATCCTGGAGGGGACCCTCTGCGAGTTGATCGGTGATGACCTGACCCTTAATTGATTTTTGTTCAATAAATTCTAGGTCAAACTCCATCAACAACATGATCCATTTCATCGTGTTACTGTTGTGATAAGTACGACTCATCATGTATCGCAATGGATTCTCTTTTGATACAACATATGTGGTATGACTAAGAATGTAATGGTGTAGCTTCTTAATGGTGAAAACCACCGCTATGATAATAAATAATGGAGCAAACATTAAGAAATATTATTGAATAGGTACGTATATATAACATTAGGAAAAATAATATCTCCTCCTAATATGCTAACAAAACGCGTAAAGGTTGCCCCCCGTGAAGGTAGCTAACCACTAACCTAGTTACGTAGTCAAAATGACTACAATGACTAACTAACCCTAGGTAACTAGTAAAAGGTAAATACTAGTGGTAAAAAGTAACAATCTATTTTTTGTCATGTGGTAAATTAGATCTACCTAGGTGAATCTTACAAATTACCAAATGAGGTAATAATCATAGTTACTAACACAGTAACTCTAACATCCCCCCTTATTACATTATTTAGATAATGTATATAAATGTCATAATTCAGTGAAAACAATATTGATCTGCTGGCTCTTGCTCTAGCTTGGGCTCTGTCACAGTGCTTTGGCTGTTCTAAGAAAAAGTGGGTCATTCCTCACTTTTTCTTCACATCAACGAATGTCCTTATTGTAATATTATCATCTAACCGGATTGCATGGGTAACCAACCACTGCAACCACTAGGTGTACTAGAATAGATCACTACATACGAGGTTCATTCAATTACAATATGATTTTGCAAAAGTTTTGATAAGGTAGCTAAGGTGTCGGTCGTTGTCGAAAATGCACCCTTATAAGTTTCCCCCTTGTTGCAAAACATGTTGTAATGAAATTTCTGAAAGAAGTGTGACTAAGGTGTCGATCATTGCCAAAAATGCATCCTTATAAGTCTTCTTCCCTTTTTACAAAAAATTATGTGAAGTAGGAAAAAAAAATGTATCCCCCCTTAATTGCAAAAGATGTGCAACTCATGAAGCATGTTGAAGGCTTTTACAAAGATTGCCTGCTAGGCAAATTTTACATCAAAAAATCCCCCTTTTGTTACAAGTACTTCAAACAAAGAGAGTTTGATATTTATGAAGCTTAAAAGAGGTACAATCACCCCTTTATTGCAAGCTTCAAACAAAAACTTATGCTATTTATGAAGCCTTAAAAGAGAGTGTAAATAGTGCTTGCCTAAGGTGACAAATTTGTTTTCCTTTACAATGATGTGTTAGCCATGAGCACTTTGTGTGCTCTTTCTAAACTAGAATCAGAATCAAAATCATACACTTCACTAGCAACATGGCCTCTGTGATGTGCCTTTGTCATTTTAGTTTTGCTTGTTTTGAAACCAACATCAATTGGTGTCATGGTTGTCCTTTTTACAATTTGTGCAAAACTTTGCCTCCTAGGCAATTTTATCAAAAAATTTCACCAAATAATCCTTTCTTATTGCAAGTACTTCAAGCATGTTTGCTATTATGAAGCCTAAAATAAAAGGTATAATTTTGATGACTTGTGCTTTTCTTATTGCCTTTACAAGTTTTATCTCCCTCTTGTCAAAATCTGTGTTTGAAGAAAGGAATTATCCCCCCTTAGTGCAAAAGATTGCTACTTTCAAGGTTCCTTATTTTACAAAAACTTGTTCTTTCTTTTGATATACCCTAAAAAAGTACCAAAACATAATTCACTCAAAAAGATATATAATGGCACCCGCCTAAGTATCCTCTTGAAGAGGGATAATCAGTTTGAGGAAATTGAGCCAAACAAATAAGAGTGAATTAAGGATTTTGATTTAGGAGAGAATATCAAGAAAAAATGGCTTTATACCTGTGCAATGAATTACACAAGTGAGTGTGAAATTTGGGGTTTTTGAGTGCTCTTGATTTTGTGACTTATAATTGCATAAAACATGAAAGTAAATGCAATAATCAATAAAAGAGTGCCCACAAATTATTATCACTTAGGTGTCGGTTACTACCGAAAATGCACCTAATTTTCCAATTTGAATTAAAGTGTCGAGTAATATCAAAAATGTACCTTTATCACCAACTTTTGCAACAAAATTTGGAATTGTGTTTGTGCAAAAAAAATGATATATTATGTCTCCTCTTGTTTTTCAATTTTGCAAAGAATGTGGCATAAAACAATTGCCTTTCCTTTTGATTTTGCAAAATAAACAAGGTTTGATTTTTAAGTGCTCCTCACTTTGTGTTACAATTTTGCAAAGAAATACAATTTCTTGTCTTCCCCCCTTTGATTTGCAAAATGAACAAAGTAGCACTCCTTTCAAGTCAAGTCAACACACGACCCGCATTTGAAAGGCTTCAATAACCAGTAAAAACACGTAAAGGTTGCCCCCCCGTGAAGGTAGCTAACCACTAACCTAGTTACATAGTAAAAATGACTACAATGACTAACTAACCCTAGGTAACTAGTAAAAGGTAAATACTAGTGGTAAAAAGTAACAAGCTACTTTTTACCATGTGGTAAATTATATCTACCTAGGTGAATCTTACAAATTACCAAATGAGGTAATAATCATAGTTACTAACATAGTAACTCTAATGCACTAGGCATAACTTCTCAACGTATTCGTACTTGATTTCATAGCTGACCAAGGTGCGGCTAAGATCATAAGTAGCATGTTCCTTATGCAATTCATTGTTCTAGGTGACGCCCAATGCAATGTCAATGGCTAATATGTATAAGCAGAATGACACTCCTAGTCTAGGTGGAGCCAATACTGGTGGCAAAGCCAGATATTGCGTGATTGCATCAAAGGTAGCCTAACACTCGTCATCCCAATGGAATGCGACCCCCTTATGCAGTAGCTTGTTCATGGGTCGATATTTATCCAACAATTGCGCTATTAATTGTTTGATGGATGCGACCTTACCTTGTAGACTTCGGAGCTGCTTTATGGTAGTTGGGGGAGGCATCTCGAGGATTACCTTGACCTTGTTGGGATCCACTTCAATGCCTCATTTAGAGACTATAAATCCTAAGAGCTTTCCAGATGTGACGTTGAAGACACACTTCTTGGGATTAAATCTCACGTTATGCTCAATAAGGCGATCGAGGACTTTGTGTAAGATATCGAGATGCTCATGGCATAATAAAGATTTGGCCACTAAGTCATCCATGTAATCTTCCAAAATCTTATGCATGTAATTATGGAAGATGTATGTCATGGTGCGCTGGTAGGTAGCGTCAATTTTTTTAAGGCCAAAATACATGACTTTATAGCAAAATGTTCCCCAAGGCGTTGTAAATGTCATTTTGAGTTGGTCTTCTGGATTGATACGAATCTGATTGTACCTAGAGAAACCATTCATGAGGGATAACATTTCATGGCCCGCTTTAGCGTCTACCAGGGCATCGATGCTCGACAAAGAAAAATCATCCTTAGGACTTGCTTTGGCAAGAACCATGTTGGACAACCATGGTGGATAGTCTATAGAAATGACAAACCTGGCATCCAACAACTTTTGAAGCTCATATTTGACCATTAGGGCTATTTTCGGATGCATCTTTCTCAACTTTTGCTTAATTGGCTTGGCCTTGGGGTCAAGCGTCAGATTGTGCATGACTAGATTTGGATCCAGTCCCGACATGTCTCTGTAAGACCATGCAAAAGCCTCCTTCTCTATGATAAGGGCTATGTAATCGGCTTGCTCTTTGAGGGATAGGCTTTCTCCTAACTTGATACATTGAGGATTCTTGAGATCTGAGTCGATATCTTTGTCAATCATTGGCTTAATTGACATATGCAACCCCTCCTCCAACTGGTGGGGAGTAGGGATTAGGAGAATTTCATTAGTTGGATTTAGATCAGCAATTGAAACCTTAGGTTCCTCCTCAGCACAAAAGACATCATGAGTAGGCCTTGGAGAGAAATGAAATGGCTACAACATCTCATTGCAATTCCAGTACTCATAAGGCGGTGGGGGAGAATCTCCTTGATCAAATTTAATTACCCCCAAGTCAAGGTGCAATGGCTTCAATGGGTTATTCGGATCTCGTAGGGGCTCGAACAAGTATATGGAAATCATGTTTATGGATGGATAATTTCCCTTAGATGGCTGATGGTGTCTATCGACATCGGGATGTCGTAAGACCTGAGGAGATGGTTATGGCAGAGGTTGAATGATCTAAGGTAGTCAGTGCGGATGTGAGTGAGCTTGCTCCTCTAAAGGTAGAAGTTATCACCAGAAGGGATCATGTAATGGGAACATGCGCAAATAGAACTCATCTTCGTCATCCAGAGGGATGATCTGCACGTATTCTCCATCAGAGCTAGCAGAGTCAATTGGTGTGACTCCATAGTCTAACTCATCATCGGATGTCCACTCATAAGGGGACCCTGGATCTTCTTCCTCACTATCATGGGGAAGGGTGTGCAAACCTTCACCTCTCTCATAAGATTGGATGACATTGTGAGGTGGATCATCATCTCCTAAGGGTGCAGGGAAGTATTCCCCCAATGAGTAGATGTGATTGGGGTTGGCATAAGAATCTCACGCAAGCTGATACCTAAATTTTAGAGTCATGTGCTCTAAGCTATCTATGAGGACATCAAGGGGCACAGGCTTGATGTGTCCCAAACTAGACTTATCATAAGGCATTTGATACTATGACTGGCAAGGGACTCGGGTGCCTTACTCATACAAGCCCAACCCATAACCGTGGCAATTACAGAGATGAAGATACTTCATGGCAAATTTAGGGTTGGACATATAGTTGATATCCTCGAAAAAGGGCTCTTTTTCCTCTTCCTGCTATTAATAAGGCTCAATGCCATAGTTGAGACCCCCATAGATGAAATTCGTTTGATTATGGGGGAAGGCCAAAAGGCACGATAGTGCCTATGGGAAGACGAGGTTGACCCATATCTTGCACCAATTTGATGGTAGGAGTGGGTGTGACATTCCTAACCATGTACTCTCCTAAACCAGTAGAAGCTAGATGCACGGTGACATGTGGCTACGGAGAAGGAGACAGGAGCGAGGCTTGAATTGATTCAATATTCACCTCATGAGGTAGCTCCTCATCCACTAGGATAGGAGTCTCGCTTGTGGATATGGTGGATATGGTCGGAGGGCTCTTATCAACATGCCTCTTCCCCATGTCTCTCGATGGAGGATTTATCAATGATGAAGGCACATCTGGGGGTGCTAAATATGAGGATGGTATGGCATGAGATGATGATGGATTGAATGAAGGTGATGGTGATGGAGTCGGACCTTGGCTAGATTCATTCGATTGAAAATCTAGGTGGGTGGATGACAAGGTAGACTTAGGGATCTATTGTACCATGTTGCAATACTTGAAGGGTTCTAAGTCTATGGGAACGACATGAACTTGCCCTTCATAAGTGTATTTCAGGCACTTTTGAGCAATAGAAGGGACACACTTCATGTCTTTGATCCAAGGTTTGGCCAGCAAGATATTGTATGCCATCTCACTCTCCAAGATGTGGCATAGTGTCGGTATGGTCTTTTACCCTACCTGAATGGGTAGGATGATTGTATCGACTATTAAGAATATGACATCATTAAATGCTCGAAGGGTGTAGGTAGACGCGACAATATGGGATGTTGGGAGCTTCAGATGCTTGAGAGCTATTGTAGTAATTATGTTGTTGGAAGATCTGGTGTCTATCAACACTCTCTTATAAGGTGTTATGTTTACACATATGAATAAGTGCAAGGGAGGATCTACCATATCATTTGGAATCGATTTTAAGCTCATCTTCTCAAAAGGTAATCATTGGTTCTGTGCATTGCTGCACATGCCCCACGAAATTATTGAAGGAGTTAGACTCCTAGGGTTTGAAGCTCTATCTCCTTAAGGATTTCCATTAAAGAATCTCTATGAGGTGGTGATTGTTGAATGAGCTCATAGATGGAGAGTCGAGAAGGTGTTGTTCTCAGGCTCTGAGCGAGCTTGCTCTTAATGGTGACCATAGGCCTAGGTGGGAGGCTCGACACTGGAGGCGATAGGGGCTACGATGTTGAAGGAACATTGCTTTGAGCCGTAGGTGGTGCAACTGGACTTGGGTATCGCATATTCCTCATTACAATGTTGATCATGCTGACATACCGTTGCTTAGGGGGGCATGATGAACCTCATTTACCTGGGGCATTGGCTTGGCTTGCTCTGCATGGGCAAGCAAGGGGTCTTTAAACACCTCCATCTGTTGGTTGTTTGGCACGATATGGTTGTCTACCTGAAGGGCATTCCTATCGATCATGTCTTGCCCCAAATTCTTGAACTCATAACACATCTACACATCATACCCATTTTGTCTATGAAACTTACAATATAGGTCTTCTTGGTACCCTTTGGGCTTCGATGCATTTGGGTCGATATGTTGACTCTTAAGCAAATTGATCGAGTTAGTCGCTAAGAGGCACTCAAACAATGAGTCCATAGACTCTGCAATGGGCGTGAATTTTCGCTTGGGGTGACGTTGTTGATTTTCCCTTGACTATTTTGGTTGTCCTTGTTATAGTCCCTAGGTGTGGCTTGATAATTAGGCTTTTGAGGTGGCATAGGTTGCACTGGCCCTAGGACGCTAATGGTAACCTAATTAACCATTGTTGACTTAGGCTACACTGAGGTATTCTTAGCATTCTTGTTCCACTCCTTATTGTGAGGCTTCACAATCTCTCCCTCTTGAATCTTGATGTCTCTAATCATTCTAGCCTACACTAGAGCATCTTCAAGAGTCGGATATTGTTGTAGCTACAACAACAAGGAGATCGACTTTAGGCAACTCTTAGCAAACATCTGAGTCAACTATGATATGGGGAGTAGATAAGGTAGCTTGGCGAGTAATGCTCACCACCTTTTGCCATAATTTTCTATTGACTCATCATCATATTGTTTCAACCTAGTGAGATCATCCAGCGTCGCCTTCCTCTTGGTGTTGAAGGCGAAGTGTTCTAGGAACACGTCTACAAGTTGATCCAAATTGTGGATGCTATGCTTCGGGAGTTGGGTAAACCACTTCATGGCTAGGCCAGAGAGGGTAATCACAAATGTTTGCAAAAGCAAAGCATAATTGTCCTGGATGCCAAAGCATTGACTCAAGAATTTGGTAACATGCTCCTGTGCATCTTCCTCTCCCTTAAAGATAACCAACTGGAGCATTTTGAACTGCTCTGGATAGGGAGGGGTAGGAACCGAAGGATGAAGGAGTTGACTGCGTAGTTAGCATAGAGTGGAATTTTGAGATCCAGGCCCATAGGTCTTGTTCTCTACTAACTCTAGGCGCTCTAGCATTACCTTATATGCATTAGAGGATTTAATCTCCTCTTCTTTGCTCTTATCCTGCGGTGGAGGGCAAGGGTCCTTAGGCCTATTTAGGGGTGGTGGCATGTCACCCCCCGCTTTGGTAAGGCATTTCCACATATTCTACTTCTGGCTCATGCTTAGTGTAAGCCCCATAGGGTGTCTCTCGAGTTGGCCTATAAAGAGGGATAACTACTTGTTGTGGGAACCTGTTGTGGCTGCTCCACAACGTACCCCAAAATTGGGGACCCACCTTTTTATTTTTGGTATTTGGGTGTTTGCGTGTTGGTTTCGAGTGTCTAATGATCGGTTTGTTTTGAATTTGCTTTTGTCATCAGTTTTTGTCAGAAATATTTTGTTGTCGACAATATTTTATTGTCGATGACTTTTTCTTGTCGACAACTTTTTTATTTTTGTTGACAATTTTTATCTTCATTGTTGTTGCTGATTTTTATGGTTAATTATGTGTTAGCTTTTATGTGAAAGTTTAAAATGAAAAGTAAAAAAAATAATAAAAATAAAGGTAAAATTTTATATATATAAAGCCTTTGCTTTTGGTTTTAATGAAAGTATAGAAAAGGATTTTGCTTTGTTTTTAATAAAGGTGATGCACGTCTTAGGCAAAGACATGTTATAAAGAAGTTTATTTTTAAAAAGTATTTTTTCTTAACTTCGTTGTTTGTCTAAAGTGCAGGTCTCGCAGTGAAAGGAAGGAACCACGGAGCCGATATACCATCTCGGCAACCTTGCGAATGGGCTCTCGAAAGCTCATTACAGTGGACACAGGACGATGGTATGGATCGGACAACACCGACGTAGGGAGCAGAGAAGAATGGATAATATGTGCACGTTTACCACGACAACAATCGATGAGGGACCAGTGTGGGGCCAAAGCGGTGCAACATGGCGAAGTGGAGATAGTGGCCATTACTGAAAGCCATGCAACAGTTGCATTGTTCGATGTGGTGACAATACACATCGTCAATGACACAATCTGAACAACGATCGATAGATGCATGATGTCAAATCAAGGGCGAGGCATATAGGGCTTTACCTGATGCGGCATCATCGAAGACGCCAGTGTGGAGACCATTAGTCGGACGGGATGATTACGATTCTAATAGAAGAAAACCACGGGTGTTTGTCTAAGCCATTGGAAGCGGCTGGTGGTTTTATTATAAAACAAGATATCCACGATGATAAAATGGGGTAAAGTTTTTCGTTTCAGTCAGAATATAGCAGAAAATAATGAAAGTTGCATGGTAATGACGTTATGAACATTCTAAGGCTTCAATGGCCACTTGGCAATATTAAGGAAGGAGTTTCACTTAATTCCAAGGGGGTTACAAATGCCCGAAATATGCACTCAATAATGACCATAAGGAGGTTACAAACAGACATAAAGAAGTCGAAGGGAAAGCAAGGGAAATCCAAACAGCCAGAAACTTAGGGAAAACAAAACAGAGAAAATCCAAAGGGCAGAAAAGAGGAAGCGAAGAGGCGGTGGAAAATTAAGAGACGTTTTCAAAACTTTAAAACCTGGAAAAGACGCATGCACAAGAGGGCTGGAACTTTTGGCATGGCCAAATGGTGGCAGATTTTGATATGTAAACTTGGAATATAATTTGAATGCTAAAGCTTCTCTTCAGAAATTTCAGGCCTTGTTAGCAAGAAAGGATGAGAAATTTTCTGCATGCTCCATTTTAATTGTTCTATGTTTCTCCTTCCAAATTTCAGATTTGTATGTGAAATTTATGCCATTGTTTTGGGTTATTTCATGTGAATGTCTGCAATCTGGAAATTATTTTAAACCCTAGGAGCCAGCACCTAGTTTACTTTGATTGTGTTTGTTTTGCAAGTCAAATAGGCTAGGTTGCATGTACGAAACTCTCACATATTCGGTTTTGCGGGATGGGGTGCTATCAAACTGAAGGAGCTTTTGCATTGTCTGCATTTTCAGCAATTATTTTGATGCAAATTTTTAATTTTCTGTTTTCAAAAATTTTAATTTCAGAACTTTTTCTTATTTTCAGGCATTAAAATAAACATTAAAAAAATTTCAAAATCTAAAAATAATTTCACCATTGCGTAGGTTATAGTTCAGACTTCCAATACGCACTTTGAAATTTCATTTTCGGAGTTGTTTAGTATTTTTAAAAATTCATCGAAGTTGCTGTTTTGTTACAGATTTTAAAAATCCGAAAATAGAAAATTTCCATTTTAAGGTCAAATTTCATTTTTCCAGTTTTGTTTTGCACTCATGAGCCTATGATGACATTCCCTTCATGGAAATTCCAATTTCATTGAAGGAGTTATGTTTTATGGCATTTTCACAAATTTCCATTTTGGGCCTAAAATTACCCTTTCTTCATAAAAATTCTAATTTTACGAAAGAGGGGTAATTTGAGTATTACATTGAAGGTCTTTTCCTCAAAGCACTTAATTGTTCATCTTGATGAAAATTTGATTTCATTTAAGAGGGATAAGTTAAAGTGACATTTTGAAGCTACATTTGAAGACCCTATTCATCATTGAGGATTTAATGCAAGATAAAATCTATTTTAAAACCATCAAGATAAAAGGAATTAAAGCACTACATCGTGGTCATATGAGGGCCAACTCACATTTGATTTATTTTGGTTCAATGAACAATCACTAAAGTTTCATGGTAAAATAAACCAACATTGCCCCCTTGTTTACAGTTACTTGCAATCACTAAGGTGTTCCAAGCATTTAAAATGAATATCTTTATTTGAGATTACTAATGCACATATGCAAATGCTAATACAGCGGAGACCTTGGAGAAGTTGGTTGTTTAACTTCTTTGCAAGAGGGGATTTGGAGCCCAAATCCTAAGGGAGAGTGTACTTTCACAATTGGGTGAAAATACCACTCAACATTTTGGCGCTAGAAGGAGGGCATGAAATTGAACCGGTTTATTTCAGATTGATTTAAATGCTATAGGGATTTAAATTTTGAATATTTCATGCCCTATTGGTTATTATCTTTAGCCCTCTTTTAACAATACAACTTTGTCTCGTTAAAAGGAGGACATGAATTGCTATGCATTGTTCTAACGCTTTGATTGTTCATACAGGAATAATGTGATTTAATTTAATTTAAAAAATAAATAAAAAATAATAATAATAATTTTGATATTAAAGTTATATTCTTTAAGATTCACTAATGGCTATGTTTTCACCGTGGATGACAGGTAGCCCATTGAACATACCAGGAGTTCAACATTATTTGCCCGTTGGTTTTGAGAGATGTCTTCCTCGATTTTTGTCTAACGGGACAAATATTGCAGGAGAACACATTCAAGCATTCAAATTTGTTGTGAATCACTTAACAATTTGGCATGATGATGTTGTTTGTAAAATGTTCCCTTACACCTTGGACAAAGTGGCATTTGATTGGTTTACAAGTCTGCCCTTAGGGTCTATCACTTCTTGGGCTCAACTAGAGGCAACATTTCTTAATCAATTCAACAAAAAGCAAGTTGACCCAATCCGCATGTATGAGCAGTTTTTCACTATTAAAAAAGGACCAAGTGAAAATGTGAAGTCATTTTCTGAAAGGTTCTTTGGATTATATGCTCAATTAGTGACATTTTATGCTCTTCAAGAAGAAATGGCTCTCCAAATATATGTAAATGCTCTTGACCCACTCATTTCCACATATTTGCGAGGGATGCCTCTAATCACATCTTTGTCACAAGCCTATACTCAAGCAATGGCAATTGAGCAACAATTGAGTTGTCAAAATTATGGTGTGGGTTTTGGATCGTGTAATCTTCAATCATTTAATACCTCCTTTACCCACCCAATGATTTATCCACCTCAACCAAATTCAAGTGTGAATCAATTTCAGAATCAACAATCATTCCCAAGCTTCAATCAATTTCAAAATCCTCAACCTACTATGCAAGATCAACCATCTTTCTTAAGTATGAATCAACTTCAAAATACTCATCTTGATTCAAAGGATATTTCTAAAATCAATTTTAATGATTTTCATAAGAATATGATTTTAGGCAAGGGAGGAGTACTAGATCCAACTAGTATTGAAACATGTGACAAATTGGAAACCCTTGACTCACCAAAAGATGAATTCTATGAGGATGAATCTGTTTCGGATGACATTGTTGAAAGTAATGGCCAAGAGGATCCACACCTTCCAAATTGTGATAAAATTGAATCATGGGTTACACATGTGGATTATGATAGCCTTATCAATTTGAATACAAGCAATAACCCAATTTTGGAAGTAATTGAACCATCTAAGGAAGGTGAAGATAAATTTGATGAGAAACATGTTGATGAATTAAAATATGAAGAAGAAATAGTTGAGCATCACAATTTGATTTTGAAAGATGATCATTATGATTCTTGGGAAGAGTATGCTCACTCCAAAACTGCTAATGAAATTTGTGTGCCTATTGATATGCAGGATGATACAATTGCCCTTTCACATGAGGATATTACAAGTCCTGTGCAATCTGAGAATGTTTTGGAAGAAGGGTTGGAATCTCATCAAAGGTTGGAGAAGGATAATGATTTTACTACCATGGATGAAGAAGGAGAATCAATTGTTTTTGTTCCCCTTGAGGGGCAAGAAATCGAAAATCTTGATCCACCTATTGTTTCTACAATGTCTATGCCATCTCAAAATGATGAAATTACAAAACCTAAGTGGTGTGGGTTTGATACTATTGATGATCCTAATGAAAATATGGATTTTGAGGCAACTCAAGCCATTGATCATGGAAAGGTGTCACGTGACACATATCTTGAAAAATTAGGCTCTTGTTTTGAAAAATATGGATGCATGTTTGATTGGGTGCCTAACTTTGGTGTTTTTGAACAGGTGTTGGATGATGAAGAAGACAATGAAGAAAAAGAAAAAGCTACTAACACTCATCAAGTTGTGATAAATTCTAATCATGATGGGTTGAGTATGGGTGACAAGGTGAAATCTTTACCTTTGGTAGTAGCCACAAAAATTTTAAGTGATGGGTTACATGATGTCCCTTTGGATGCTAATGTCATTAATGATGAAATGTCAAATCTTGGTGATGTTTGTCAAGTTTTGATTGATTTTGATTGCTTTAAAATCTTGAAAAATAATTTGAATTCAAGACTTTTAGAAATAGGCTCTTGTTTGCAATATCTCACATTTGAAAAGGAAAGCCTACTTCTAAATCATGAATGGAATGATGAAACTTGCACTTTAAAGAATAGACATGATAAAATTGAATATCAACCATTGTCTAATCAATTTGATTTGAATCTCACCTATGATGTTGCTAATAGAACTAAATCAAATTGGTATGGTGAGCATGGCAAGTTGAAATTTGTTGCATTGCTTGGTTTGATCTTATTGTTGTTGGATTCCTACAACATTTGGCATGTGTATTGTGACATATGTCTTTTGAAATGTTCTAATCATGTTTGGGATCCAGGAAAGTAATAGTCCAAGCTTGGCATCATCTTGTACTATATTGTATATAAATTTTGGTTTTGGTTTGGGTTTGTGTTTTCAAGTTTCATTTTGGGATTGCTATTTGGATTAGGATTTAAGTTGTGTGGTTGATTTCATTTGACATGTTTAGTTTGTTTTGATAAAAAAAAAAAGAAGAAGAAAATTTGAGATGTCAACTTATGCCTAAAATCAGGAGAATATGAAACATTGGAATTGTGTTGTAGAAAGCTCCACAAGTAACACAAACATTTAAATAATATCGTTTGAATCTTGTGATGCATGAAGTTGTCAGTTTTGCACATTATGGTAAAGTAGATGATATATTCCAAAAGAAGCAGTGCATTCATATCTCATGTCATATTCCACATTGCATATACATGTCATCTCAGTTACATTTTCATTCCATGGGCAATTATTGAGAAGGTGTTGAATCCTCTTAGGATTATTACATAACATATATTAAAAGGATCCTAAGGTTGGGAACTATTGCCCAAGCTATCTTGAACCAAGCACATTCCATGCACATTAAAAAGAGTCTTGAGCAAAATGGTCAAAACCATACTTGGATGAAAAGGTGAGGTGAAAAGAATATTTCATGTCTGTCCTATCATGCAACATAATCCTTAAAACAGTGGTTTTTACCACTTCCATCAAGCTTAAAGCCTAAAACCAGAGTAGTAAGGATAGGGTTAAATCCTCATCGAACTTAGGTTGAGGATCCAACTCCCCAAAGCTCTGATTTGACCTACATGGAGTAGTAAGGATAGGACTTAATTCTCATCTCGCTTAGGTTGAGAATCCGATTCCCCAAAGCTTCCATTTTTCCCATTTCATCATAAAGCTTGGATTGGAAGGATCGTACTACATGTCCTCTGCAAAGGATGGGTAGTCATCCCAAAGGTCCAAGCAATAAAAGTAAAACTAATTTTTTCCATTTCATCTCAATCTTGGATTGGAAGGATTGTACTACGTGTCCTCTACAAAGGATGGGTAGTCATCCCAAAGGTCCAAGTAATAAAAAATTAATATTTCCCATTTCATAAATCTTGGATTGGAAGGATCGTACTACATGTCCCTAGCAAGGATGGGTAGTCATCCCAAAGGTCCAAGAAATAAAGAGAGAAAAGAATGAATGAAAGCCAAGTCATGGATTATGGGGTTAAGTATGCTCATGCGTGGCAACATGTCTTGCCTAAAAACAAGACAACTGATTGCTCATATGGATAGACTAGCCTCGACCATTTCATCCATAACGAGGTTAAATTATTTTGTTCAAGATGAGGTAATGAACTCCAAATCAGAATAGTAAGGATAGGGTTAAATTCCCATCTCGCTTAGGTTGGGAATCCTATTCCCCAAAGTTCCGATTTCACTTACACTTGCACATGGGTTCAAGATGGTAGTGACACATAACCAACTTTGGGATCTAATAAATTAATTTAATAGACATATATTTGGTCCTAAGAGGGTTTGACATCTTTAATATGTTTGTCCATGATATTAGAAGGTTTGAGCATTTATAAAGCAGGTTGTTACATCTCTAGCATCTTCATCATGCATCAAATCCTGCACAAATCATTCATAGCCTTGCATACAAATCATAAGTAAAACTGGCAATGGAATGTTGATCGAGTTTCAAACGATAGGGAATGAAGCACACTGCACACATCGAGCTGATGCTTAACAATTCTGATGCTTCATGTATTTTTGATCTTTTTGCATTCGTTGGATATTTGTTGATGCTTGTATTTGAGTTTGTGTGTTTTCAGGTTGGGTTCTCACCAAAATGCTCAAGAGCATTTCCCAATAGAGTCGCCATTTGTTGTGGCTGATCCACAACGTACCCCAAAATTGGGGACCCACCTTTTTAGTTTTGGTATTTGGGTGTTTGCGTGTTGGTTTCGAGTGTCTAATGATCGGTTTGTTTTGAATTTGCTTTTGTCATCAGTTTTTGTCAGAAATATTTTGTTGTCGACAATATTTTATTGTCGATGACTTTTTCTTGTCGATGATATTTTATTGTCGACAACTTTTATTTATTTATTTTTGTTGACAATTTTTATCGTCATTGTTGTTGCTGATTTTTATGGTTAATTATGTGTTAGCTTTTATGTGAAAGTTTAAAATGAAAAGTAAAAAAAATAATAAAAAGAAAGGTAAAATTTTATATATATAAAGCCTTTGCTTTTGGTTTTAATGAAAGTATAGAAAAGGATTTTGCTTTGTTTTTAATAAAGGTGATGCACGTTTTAGGCAAAGACATGTTATAAGGAAGTTTATTTTTAAAAAGTAATTTTTCTTAACTTCGTTGTTTGTCTAAAGTGCAGGTCTCGCAGTGAAAGGAAGGAACCACGGAGCCGATATACCATCTCGGCAACCTTGCGAATGGGCTCTCGAAAGCTCATTACAGTGGACACAGGACGATGGTATGGATCGGACAACACCGACATAGGGAGTGAGGAGGAAGTAATGATGAGACCAGTGTGGGGCCAAAGCGGTGCAACGTGGCGAAGTGGAGATAGTGGCCATTACTGAAAGCCACGCAATAGTTGCATTGTTTGATGTAGTGACAATACACATAGTCGATGACACAATCCAGACAACGATCGATGGATGCATGATGTCGAATCAAGGGCGAGGCATATAGGGCTTTACCCGATGCGGCATCATCGAAGACGCCTATGTGGAGACCATTAGTCGGACGGGATGATTACGATTCTAATAGAAGAAAACCATGGGTGTTTGTCTAAGCCATTGGAAGCGGCTGGTGGTTTTATTATAAAACAAGATATCCACGATGATAAAATGGGGTAAAGTTTTTCGTTTCAGTCAGAATATAGCAGAAAATAATGAAAGTTGCATGGTAATGACGTTATGAACATTCTAAGGCTTCAATGGCCACTTGGCAATATTAAGGAAGGAGTTTCACTTAATTCCAAGGGGGTTACAAATGCTCGAAATATGCACTCAATAATGACCATAAGGAGGTTACAAACAGACATAAAGAAGTCGAAGGGAAAGCAAGGGAAATCCAAACAGCCAGAAACTTAGGGAAAACAAAACAGAGAAAATCCAAAGGGCAGAAAAGAAGCGAAGAGGCGGTGGAAAATTAAGAGACGTTTTCAAAACTTTAAAACCTGGAAAAGACGCATGCACAAAGGAGGACTGGAACTTTTGGCATGGCCAAATGGCGGCAGATTTTGATATGTAAACTTGGAATATAATTTGAATGCTAAGCTTCTCTTCAGAAATTTCAGGCCTTGTTAGCAAGAAAGAATGAGAAATTTTCTGCATGCTCCATTTTAATTGTTCTATGTTTCTCCTTTCAAATTTCAGATTTGTATGTGAAATTTATGCCATTGTTTTGGGTCATTTCATGTGAATGTCTGCAATCTGGAAATTATTTTAAACCCTAGGAGCCAGCACCTAGTTTACTTTGATTGTGTTTGTTTTGCAGGTCAAATAGGCTAGGTTGCATGTACGAAACTCTCACATATTCGGTTTTGCAGGATGGGGTGCTATCAAACTGAAGGAGCTTTTGCATTGCTGCATTTTCAGCAATTATTTTGATGCAAATTTTTAATTTTCTGTTTTCAAAAATTTTAATTTCAGAATTTTTTCTTATTTTCAGGCATTAAAATAAACATTAAAAAAATTTCAAAATCTAAAAATAATTTCACCATTGCGTAGGTTATAGTTCAGACTTCCAATACGCACTTTGAAATTTCATTTTCGGAGTTGTTTAGTATTTTTAAAAATTCATCGAAGTTGCTGTTTTGTTACAGATTTTAAAAATCCGAAAATAGAAAATTTCCATTTTAAGGTCAAATTTCATTTTTCCAGTTTTGTTTTGCACTCATGAGCCTATGATGACATTCCCTTCATGGAAATTCCAATTTCATTGAAGGAGTTATGTTTTATGGCATTTTCACAAATTTCCATTTTGGGCCTAAAATTACCCTTTCTTCATAAAAATTCTAATTTTACGAAAGAGGGGTAATTTGAGTATTACATTGAAGGTCTTTTCCTCAAAGCACTTAATTGTTCATCTTGATGAAAATTTGATTTCATTTAAGAGGGATAAGTTAAAGTGACATTTTGAAGCTACATTTGAAGACCCTATTCATCATTGAGGATTTAATGCAAGATAAAATCTATTTTAAAACCATCAAGATAAAAGGAATTAAAGCACTACATCGTGGTCATATGAGGGCCAACTCACATTTGATTTATTTTGGTTCAATGAACAATCACTAAAGTTTCATGGTAAAATAAACCAACATTGCCCCCTTGTTTACAGTTACTTGCAATCACTAAGGTGTTCCAAGCATTTAAATTGAATATCTTTATTTGAGATTACTAATACACATATGCAAATGCTAATATAGCGGAGACCTTGGAGAAGTTGGTTGTTTAACTTCTTTGCAAGAGGGGATTTGGAGCCCAAATCCTAAGGGAGAGTGTACTTTCACAATTGGGTGAAAATACCACTCAACAGAACCCTATTTTTGGCCTGGGAGGTAAGTCCCGATCTAGCCTAAGAGGTCATGGAGGCAACATTGGATAAGGCCTAGGAGACCTATCTTAAATGATTGTGGGTTACCTTGGGTGGACTTCCTATCTATAGATTCTAGGGGTAGGGACCCTCTCACGTAAGGTTTTCTGGAACAGCTCGTTGGTCTGTCGTTCAATCCTTTCTTTCTCAAGTTGATGCAAGCGATCTAGTTGCTCTTTGTCTCATCGAAGTTGCTTGAAATGTGCTTGGTGTTTTGTGTATCTTGCAACCACTTGATTGATATGTTTCATTGTATAGGGACTAGGAGCCCTAGGAGTCTCGCCCTGAGGCCAACCTCATTCAATATAATATACCATACTCATCATGTGCTTCCCTTGATCAAGGGTAGTCACATTTACTTTAGGTTTTGGCCTAGGCATATGCTCATTATACTCAGCAGACGTAGAGGCACATCGTGTGTGCGTGGTATACTACTCTTAAGGATAATCACGAATTTCCTCATGCCTTCCTTCTTGAATGAGGAAGGGAAGGGCGGAGTTTTCTTGCCCTAAATGATGAGTATCATACTCATCCGGTTGCCTAAGCTGCTGGATCCTATCAAGGTGATGTAGAGGCAAGGTATGATCAACCTGCTCTACCCAATGTGTAAATTCATGTTTTGTCCCATGAACAAGCGTGTCAGACCTATCAGGCACACGAATGCATGGCACCACTCTGTCTACTTGCACCTTAGTGCGTTGTTGCCTTTCATCAAAGAAGGCATGCGATGTGTCTATATATCGGGAACTCTCTCCCATGTAAGGTCCATCACCCATAGGGGTGTCCCGCATAGGGCTCCCTTGTAGGTGTGGTTCATGCCCCATTATTTTGGGACTTGGGTGAGTAGAGGCTTGCCAGGGAGGTATGACCAAATCCTTGGGGCTAAAGCGGAGACGACTCATGTCTCCTAGTCCACTCTTCGTAGCTTCCACCCATGATTGGGCTTGGTTTCGGGTGCATACCATTATTACTCTCTGCTAAACCCTACATGATTATCTACTTTAAAAAAAATTAAATGAAACAACACACAAGAAAAGGAAACGCTCAATAAGACAAGTGATTATCTCTTTTAAGTTTTAAATGTGAATCCCTAAACTATTTTGTGTGTTTTAGATGTGTTGTTTGTAAATATGACCTTGTGTCACGTGTTTGAATTTTTTTGGATGATAATCTTATGTTTAATTGGATTTCACCTGTATACTCATATCTCGACAATCGACAATGAAAGTCATGATCACGTAATCAAACCTATAATGTGTGGTGATGAAGTCCACACATGGTCAGGGAGTACAAGTTCTATCAGTTCCTCGCCCAGTTCACCTGCGACCTATGATATACCTCTCCAAAGAGAGATATGTGCTATAACCCATGGGTTATGATAGATCTTAGAATCGGCCTTGGCAAATAATAGGGTACATGGGATTTGAGCCAACGGGTGGAGATGAAAGCCACCTCGTTGAACTCTACTAGTGGATGGTGATGAAATCCACCTCACTAGCGTTTAAGTGAATCATGGTGTGTGAGGTTCTTTTTAAGCCAAAAGAAAGTAAACAATGAAGCATTCGATGATATTTCACTAAATGCAAGTAGAAAGGTACATTTTACTTTCCAAAAGGTACGTTTTACTTTCAGAAAGCTAGATAAAAATAGACCTACAAGATGTAAACCCTAAATGATGGCCTACCCATTAGGTAGCCTACATGCAAGCAAACCATACAAGGGCATCATTACTTAACTTATTTTTTATTTTTCTTCTTTTTCTTTGCTATTTTTGCATTTATAAGAAAATGAAACTATCTTTCTACCTTTCTATCAAACAAAGCATGCGAGAAAAATCAAATTTCAGCAATTTATGACTGTGTAATAGAAAACCAAAAGTTCAGGTGCCTACCTTATCACCCGGGGAACCTACTATTTCTGGAATCTGAGTAGAAAAGGCTTTGTTTTGTGGCCATCCTAGGGTGGGATGGCTTCCATTTTGATGGCCGTTCTAGGGTGGGACGGTTGTGTGGCCATCCTAGGGTGGCACAAGGAGAAGTCCAGAGGCCATTTCAGGCCAGAACGACCAGTACCTACAATAGAAACCAAGCAAAAACTAAGGTTAAACCTTCAATTAAGCAATAGGGATAGGGTCCCACCATGATTTCCATTGAATTAGGGGAAAAATATTGCACCTAATGATGAAGAACAATATGCATATATCTTTAATGGCTTATAAGCATCAAAATGGAAGCATGCAAGTAAATGTGGAAATATGACCAAAATGCAAGAAATGAAATGAATGGAGCTTCTTTCTTATTAATTTGATGGATCAAATCCATGGTTACATAGATGTACCATTGAGGGCTCTAGATTGATACAATTGTTACAAATTGGTGCCCAAGGATCGAATCCTCAAAGTAACTCGCGTGCACTTCCAATGTTCTTCCTCATACCCACAATCGAAGTGGGCGGGCCTATGATACCACCGCTTTGTTCTATGATCTTGTGCTCCTTCCTTGTATGTTGTATGACCTGCACCTGCACACAAGAAAATCAGAATCGTTAAATAGAAAGTGCGTATATTGAGAATATGCAAACCCCATAGGCACTAAAAGACGAGAAAACATGAATATGCAATATGCCTATCTAAAACAACTTCAAATGGCTCTAAATTTCATAGGTATGTAAAATAGATGGTTTTGGGAAGATTACACAAAAAACAAAATAAAAATTGCATCCGATGACATGGTGTTTCCGTAGTGCGCTTCTCAAACCTACAAAACCCAAAACAAGTAATTTCTAGGCCTAAACATATCCAAATCAAATAAAAATTGGAAAGTATGCATAAAACATGATTTTAAGAGAACCGATATGGTCATATTTGCAAAATCAGTAATAGTTTCATGTGCATCTTCAGATGGTCCCCAAAAGCCTACAAAACACTAAAAATGCAATATCTCGCTCAATATGACTCCAAAATGCATGAAATTTGGACAGGAGACTCATATGATACTCTATAATATGACTAAAAAATAATAGTAAATAAATCATGCATATATTTGCCACCATACCTTGCAGGGACGGTGGTGACTGTCATAGAATGGGGACCATCCTAGGGTGGGACGACCACCAATTCTACCCTTATTTTACCACCAATTCCTCTATGAATTGGTTAGGAATCTCTTAAATAGTGTTATCATCAAATTTTATGGTGAAATTCACTTAGATGATATGGTTTTGTAAAGAAATTGTGCTTCCTATATCACTCACAAACCTCCTTCATTAGGTAGAGATTTCGAGAGAAAAAGGCACAAAAAGGTGAGGGAAAATCTTGGTAGCACTCCGTCGCTATATCTGAAAACTCCTCTCTATGATTTATGTGGAAAATGGATCCACTTTATCCTCACAATAATAAAAAACCCTTTATTCAAATACACCCACAAAGTCTTAACTTTCCAATATTCCACAATAGCAAAATTTAAGACTTGAAATTAAAAATAGAATTCTCCTTATACCTCCTAAAAATATTTCTCAACTACCAACCTTTATCACAATGCAAAGACTTTAATCACCAAATACCTTATACCTCCAACTTAGGCATTAATAAAATAAAATACAAAATGGACCTTTGCCTTTGGAGAGTTTTGAACTCTCAATGCAGCCCACAAATGTCTTTTCCCATGATGCAAACCACCACACGAGCTACATGCTCGTTGGAAACAAAGAAGCACCACGTGCTTCAATACCCTTGTCCTTTCTTGCCTTGCAAAATAGATGCGCCTAAAGTTTTGGCACCTTCAACACGTCCACGAAATGCTTCCATCGAAGTTCAAAAACCAACCACCATGCACACCAAAAATGTAAGCCCTCTTACCACTAGGCCAAAGCACCTTGGTGGCTTCCAACTAATCACTTTAATGCCTTTTGTTTGTTTCCCTTTCACCATAAAATCAAACATGATTTCCGCAACTTTATCTCACGAGATCTACATTAATTCGTATATCAACATTTTTCAAAATGAGCAAGGATAATTTTGAAAACAACTTTGGCAAGGTATTAATATGCATTGCAATTAAATCAAACGACGTCAGCGCTTCCCTTTGGCTTATGACATCGGCGCTTCCCCTTTGGATTTTATGACGTCGATGCTTCCCTTTGGAAATAAAATTTACCTTGTTTAAAACTCTAAATCCAACCTTTGGATTTATTAAATTAATCTTTGGTCTTAAACCTTTAAGCCCAACCTTTGGGTTTAGATATTTTCAAACTTTATAAACCCACTTTGGCAATATAAAATATTGTAATAAAAATTACAATTATTTTATTTGTGTTTTCACTATGGCACTTCTAACCATTATAATATTTATTTATAAAATTTAAATTCATCCTGAATTTAAATAATTTATAAAATAAATATTACCACTCCTTTCTAACTTCTATCTTTTGCACTGTTTCACTTGAACTTCTGCCTTCTTGTTGAATATCAAATGACCGTCTTTGTTGCCTTTATTTTCTACTGAAATCTTGGTATTAATGATGACTCCATCTGGTGGCATCAATGGTGACATCAATGACAACTTTGACTTAGGGACTCAAAATTTCCAACAATCTCCCCCTTTGTCATTGATGGCAACCCATATCCTTTTAATTAAACCTGACCTTTCTTTTTCTTCTACTCCCCTTGGGACATTGCTCCCCCTGGCTCAATGCTCTCTCAAATATCAAATCTCTCCCTAATACACAAATCTCTCCCCCTTTGACATTAATGGCAAAGGGTCACCTTTGGGGCTCGGGGCTAAGAATGAGCCTCTTAGCTTATCCCCTCCCCCACCTCCACATGAGGTGGTTAATTATGGGGTGGGAGTATTTCTACTCCTTGAAAGCTTTGTTCTTTACCTTTATCTTTCTCTCTTCTTTTATGAGTTTTCTGAATCCTCTTTCCCAAGTCATCAGCCCTGTTCCTGTTCTTGTTCTCATCCATATTCTTATTCCTATTCCTGTTCCTGTTCTCATCCATGTTCCTATTCCTATTCATGCCCATGTTCCTATTCCTGTTCATATTTTTGTTCCTATTCATATTCATGTTCATGTTCATGCCTGATTCTGGAATATTTGATCTACACCATCTTGTTGTGTGACCATCATTATTGCACTTATAACACTTAATGTTATTATTCCTTGGAGTTGTAACTGTCTTAGCACTTCTCCTAGTGAAGCCATATCCTCTTCTATCATGAATTTTGCAATTCATTGCATTGTGGCCAAACTCATTACATGAGTAGCAATACCCTTGGAAAATTTATCCTTTTCTATATTCATGTCTTTCATGTGTCTTGCATTGTGAAGCCATGTGCCCAAACCTGTGACATGAAAAACATCTTCCATTGAAGCTTCCTTGTTTTGACCTCATTGGTCTCTTGTTCTGATTGTTGTTACATATGTATCTTCTCTATGCATTGTTCTTATCTTTGTTGAACTCTTTGTTGTCCAACTCATCCTCTAATAACTTACTCCCGCTTACACTATCTTCTTATGATGTATCTTCTTCTGAAGTTTTTTCTTCTTCAAGACTTGAAGTAAACTCTTCTTCCTTTTTTCTTTTGAACCTGTTTTGGACCAAGACTTGTCTTGTTTGTTGCTCCTCTTTCTTGATTATTTTATCCACACTCTTTGCACTGTTTACATACTTGTATAACTTTTTATTGGAATCTTCTAAGTCTTCCTTTAGTAGTGCCACTTCTTGTGCTAACTTCTCACATTCCAGAATATTTGCTTTCAACTTATCTTTGAACTTGCTTGCCTTAGCCTTTTATTTTTCTAAATCCTCTATGAGCAATAATCTTTCTTCATCACATTCTTGAAACTGACTTTCAAGCTTAGAGTGTTGCTTTCTTACCTTCTTTACTGTGTTAAGGGCATAGATAAGTTCTTCCTTGAGATCATAACCCTTCTCTACTGAATAATCCTCTATTTTTTTGCCTTTGTCCTCATCATTACTTTCGTTTGACTCTTCTTCTTTTTTGATGTTTGAGCTTGACTCTCCTTTTTCTGCTTCCTGTTTCCCTTGTTCTTTAGAACTAAGTCTTGTTATGGTGACTGATGACCTTTGTGCATTGATAATCCTATCCAAAGTCTTTGGAGTCTCCTTAAACTTGTGCAACTTGTCCTTAGAGATTTTTACTTCCATCCTTAGTGAAACTATCTCATGCTCTAATATTTCACACTCTAGATCTTTTGTCTTTAATTTTTTGACCATACCATTTTCAATTTTCTTTGTTTCTTCAACCTTGATTTTGAAGTTGGTGAGTTCTTGTAGAAACCTTGCTTTTGCTTTCTCATCTTCTTGAGCTTGAACCCTTAATCCCGAGTTATCCATTTTTAATTCTTCAAGAGTAATCATAAGCCTTTCACATTCTATCTCTTTTACCTTTGACCGTTCAACTATACCTTTTTCAACTCTTCTTGCCTTTTCAACCTTATCTCTCAAGTTAGAGATATCATATAGAAGCTTTGTCTTACATTTTTCATCTTCTTGTATTTGAGTCTTCAATTCTAAATTCTCTCTTTTCAATTCAATGAGTTCCTTAAGAGTGGCTTTCCCTTTTTCTTTTTCTGAAGCATCTTCTTTTTCTTCTATTACTGAAAGTAGAGTTTCTTCTTCATACTTGTTTTGATTGTCCCTGTTATCCTTTCTTGATTCAATATCTAGAATTTATTTTCGAGAGTAATATCTTCATCTTCACTGCTACTAAACCCATTACAATATCTTGCATCATGGCCAAGTTGTCCAAAAACAAAACATTCTTGTGGACAATAAGCTGCATGGTGACCTGTGTTCCCACATCTGGTACAAACCTTTATCAGTTTGGATATTTCTCCATTACTTGATTCATCTCTTGAATCTATTTCCATTTGTCCTACCAACACAACAATATTAAACTCGTCTTTCTTTTCTTTCATGACCATAGGTGTTCTTTTCTTCTTGTATCTTATGCTTCTACTCTTGCCTTTCTTTGCCATTTGTGTTCTTGTAGGATCTTCCTTCGAGATGTTAAACTTCCTCTGAAGGAACCAGATCTGATACCAATTAAGGAACACAAACTTATACTGAGAGGGGAGGTGAACAGTATAAAACCACTTTTTACTTTTCTTTCCCAAATAGTATTAATCAATATAATCAATTGCAATATCAATAGCAATAACCAAAGCAATGCACAAATCATCACACACAATAGAGACACAAATTTAATGTGGTTCACCCAATGTGGGTTACCTCCACAAAGAAAATATTTCTTCTAAATATTTCTCAAATAATATTTTGGGAATCCTTCCCAATTATAATGTTTATGGACCTCTGTCCAAAGGAGATGTTGATCCCCTAAATCTGATTTGTGGATCTCTATCCATAGGAGAACTCCTTCTCCTATGCTCTAGCTGGTGATCCTCTAGAAGACTGCCTCTACTGCACTGACTGTGGATCTCTCTCCACTTTAAGACTCTTGTTCTCACTCAGAAGACCTGTCCTCAATGTCCTAGTTGATGGATATCTATCCATTGCAGACTCTGCCCTCTCTACTCTGTCACATCCAAATATCTTCTCAAAACTACTCAACAGGTCCACTCAAAACCTGTTCTAATCTGCTCAACAGGTCCATATAGAACCTATCCAAATTTGCTTAGGTCCACTCAGAACCTGCTCAAATATGCTCAACAAGTCCACTCAGAACCTGCTTAAATATGCTCAACAAGCTCACTCAAAACTTGTCCAAATCTGCTCAACAAGCTCACTTAGAACTTGTCCAAATCTGCTCAACAAGCTCACTCAGAACTTGTCCAAATCTGCTCAACAAGCTCACTTAGAACTTGTCCAAATCTGCTCAACAAGCTCACTTAGAACTTGTCCAAATCTGCTCAATAAGTCCTCTCTAGGACTTGCTCAAATCTACATTGCAAGCTTCCACAAAAGCTCACACAAAATCAATCCACAAGCCTTCTCAAAGACTTGTCTCAAATCAGCTTAACAAGTCCACACAAAACTTGTCCAATCTCATAGAATCATAAAGAGAATTGTTAGAGACTCAATTATGTTCTATTCTCAAAGCTCAATATCAACTCAAATCAATCTCATAGAAGCATAAAGAGAATTGTTAGAGACTCAATATGTTCTATTCTCAAAGCTCAATCTCAACTCAAATCAATATCATAGAAGCATAAAGAGAATTGTTAGATACTCAATATGTTCTATTCTCAAAGCTCAATCTCAACTCAAGTCAGAATATAGAATAGTTTTTTTCATGGAACTTGAAAAACCACTTCATGCATCCACTTGAATAGGCTTAATCAACTCTACTCAACCAATCACCTCAAGGAATAACCCTTTCTCACAAACCCTATTCCAAGCATGTATCAACCAACTCAAAATGTTTTCAACAATGCTCAACAACAAATCTCACATAACAATGATACTCATGTTCTTTTCTAACTCAAGTTCAATTTCTTTGCATCACCAATTGGATTCAACAACAATGCTAATAAGACAAGGTTTTAATCACAACTCTCAATTCAAAAAACCTTGAAGCATAAACTCAAAGTACTTCACTCAACCAATGGTCTAAACAACAATGCTTATCAAACAAGGTTTAATCACAACTCACAATCTAGAAAAACTTGAAGCATTAACTCAACCACTTTCGAAAAGGAAACCCTAATCAAATCCTTTTCACTCCAAACTTAATTTTCAATCAAACCAACCATCTAACTCAACAAAGAAGAATTTTTCCCATACCTTTTCTTGAAGAGTAGTTATCCTTACAAATCTACCACACACAATTACTTCTTTGACAAACTCAATAAGGGTTAGAGGATAATTTTTATATCACAAAAATAATATCACAATTACACCTTATCACTCCAACTTAACAAAAAGCAATATCCTCACAATAATCAAAAATTCTTTATCTAAATACACCCACAAAGTCTTAACCTTCCAATATTCCACAATAGCAAAATTTAAGACTTGAAAATAAAAACAGAATTCTCCTTATACCTCCTAACAATATTTCTCAACTACCAACCTTTATCACAATGCAAATACTTTAATCACCAAATACCTTATACCTCCAACTTAGGCATTAATAAAATAAAACACAAAATGTACCTTTGCCTTTGGAGAGTTTTGAACTCTCAATGCAGCCCACACAAATGTCTTTGCCCATGATGCAAACCACCACACGAGCTACATGCTCGTTGGAAACAAAGAAGCACCACGTGCTTCAACACCCTTGTCCTTTCTTGCCTTGCAAAACGGATGCGCCTAAAGTTTTGGCACCTTCAACACATCCACAAAACGCTTCCATCGAAATTTGAAAACCAACCACCATGCACACCAAAAACGTAAGCCCTCTTTCCACTACGCCAAAGCACCTTGGTGGCTTCCAACTAATCACTTTAATACCTTTTGTTTGTTTCCCTTTCATCGTCAAATCAAACATAATTTTTGCAACTTTATCTCACGAGCTCTGCATTAATTCATATATTAGCATTTTTCAAAATGAGCAAGGATAATTTCGAAAATAACTTTGGCAAGGTATTAATATGCATTTCAATTAAATCAAACGATGTTGGAGCTTCCCTTTGGCTTATGACGTCGATGCTTCCCCTTTGGCTTTTATGACATCGACGCTTCCCTTTGGAAATAAACTTTGCCTTGTTTAAAACTCTAAATCCAACCTTTGGATTTATTAAATTAATATTTGGTCTTAAACCTTTAAACCCAACCTTTGGGTTTAGATATTTTCAGACTTTATAAACCCACTTTGGCAATATAAAATATTGTAATAAAAATTACAATTATTTTATTTGGGTTTTCACTATGGCACTTCTAACCATTATAATATTTATTTATAAAATTTAAATTCATCCTGAATTTAAATAATTTATAAAATAAATATTACCACTCCTTTCTAACTTCTGTCTTTTGCACTGTTTCACTTGAAATTCTGCCTTCTTGTTGAATATCAAATGACCATCTTTGTTGCCTTTATCTCTGCTAAAATCTTGGTATTAATGATGAGTCCATCTGGTGGCATCAATAGTGACATCAATGACAACTTTGACTTAGGGACTCAAAATTTCCAACAGGACAATATGCATAAAACATGATTTTAAGAGAATCCATATGATCAGGTTTGCAAAATCAGTAATAGTTTCATGTGCATCTTCAGATGGTCCCCAAAAACCTGTAAAATACTAAAAATGCAATATATCGCTCAATATGACTCCAAAATGCATGAAATTTGGACAAGAGACTCATATGCTACCCTAGAATATGCCTAGAAAATTACAGTAAAGAAATCATGCACATATTTGCTGCCATCCCTTGTAGGGACGGTGGTGACTATCATAGAATGGGGATCGTCATAGGATGGGATGGCCACCAATTTTACCCTTATTTTGCCACCAATTCCTTTGTGAATTGGTTAGGAACCTCCTCAATAGTGTTTTCATCAAATTTAATGGTGAAATTCACTCAGATGATACAGTTTTGTAAACAAATTGCGCTTCCTAGATCACTCACAAACCTTCTTCGCTAGATAGAGATTCTAAGGGAAAAAGGCATAAAAATGTGATAGGAAATCTTGGCAACACTCCGTCACTATATCTCAAAACTCTTCTCTCTGATTTGTGTGGAAAATGGATCCACTTTATAGCCAAAGGAGGTCTTTGGGAAAATGGGCATGCGAGGGCATGCATGGTAGGAGGTGCCACTTGTCTAAAACTGAACATGCACTAGAGGGGGAAGAGAATATCCCATTTTGGCCTTTATTTTGTAGCATGTCATAAGGATTCTGTGCTCTCTAACCTCGCATGCTCAAATAGATAGGATAATACCAATTTTTGGGTGCCATTTGTCCCAATTTGACTTTTTGGGAGTCAAACCTTGTGGTCGTCCCACCCAGGGACGACCGCTTTGCCACCATCCCTAGGTGGGACGACCACAAACTGTGACCATCCCAAGGTGGTACGGTCATGCCTATGTGGCTAAAAATCTCCCAACAGTGTGGTACAGCCTTCCTAGAGTGGTTAGGACCATTGTAAAACCTCTTAGGGTTGCCCAAGGGGGCCATATGGTGTCACTTAGACCTTGTCTTGGTCACCTAATTGGATTGACTAGATTTTAGTGTCTACAGAAAGGATATAATCACTCCTAGAGACTTCTAACTCCTATTAATCCATTTTCTCAAGGTTGAAGCCCCTAGCCAATACCCATGAAATTTACCAAAAATCGCCTTGTCTTGGAGCAACTAGAATCTCTCTAAGGTGCACTCCCTAACCTCTACCACTAGAAATTATTCTAAGATTTAACTATAAATCAGTCCATGGAAAGGAAACTATAACTCATAATCTATTGAAATTTATAAGAATATCCTATAACAAATATAATATTTGATAAAAAAATTATAATAAATTTAGTGCAAAATTTCTATGATAAAGAATGGAAAAATGACTTAGGTAAAAATTTATGTCTAGATAGAATGTCTTGCCTCACTAAAGTCCTAGTGCTTCATTGCTCTTCCCATGATCCCAAACCCTAGCTAATAAATATTTGTAATTTCATTTTTTGCGACTTGAAAAATCATTACTGCATTTGTTCTAGATGGTTAACTTCACAGGGTTGTATCTCCCTCAATATTTCTCGGACTCCTTCATATGACCACTCATTTTAAATCTATTCAAATTTTGCACAAGTTGGTCCAAGAATCAACTAAATTGGATAACCCTTTGTGAAGATATGGTTCCTAAAAGATGAGATGTTTAAAAAAATACCCTAATCCTTCATGAAGTGACTAACAATGCCATTTAGACTAGATATAACATGAAATACATTAAAAAAACTAAATTTTGATCCTATAGAATATATGCTCACATTCAAGCACTTTTTGAATACTTTTAGCAAATTCATATCAATTTGAGATAATTCAAATATTTTCCTAGGAGCATCATTATTCTTGACCAATTCAACATCTACTCCTAAATCTAACTCCATAGGAAGTTTCTAATTAACCTACAAAATATTCTTGTATAATCATAATATTAAAATAAGATCTAAATTTCTACCTCAAATCAACATATCCCACTTTACTAGTAGGGGTAAACAAGGCAATCCACGTGTTCTTTGGATCCTATATCCACATCAATAGGTTCCTCGTGCAACATCAAATTGCTTAGTATAGTGAAATACATCTTAGGTGACAACTTATATTTCTCTCCTTTTAGTTTGATTTTCCAAATAAGGGCCCCTATTCCCCTCTTATATATCATTGCCTCTAAATACCTTTATTTTGATTTGCCTAACCACTTGTAGTTAGAAGTAATATTTTTCATGATTCCTACCCCCCAGTTCACCTTGATTTTTTAGTTGGTTTGGATTTTGAGCTAACCCATGGTAGTAAAACAACCCCCATATTATTACTCAATCATGTGCTATTATTTCTATTTTTATAGGCTTTTATATATTCTTTTCTAAGGCACTCAGTTTTATCTTCACTTGGTGGCAAAATAGGCTTCTTGTTGAGAAAATATGTAGAATAGGAAAAGTAATAAATCAAAATTTGAATGCAAAGATACATATGTTCCAACTTGTTCTTGGTTTATGGATACATGTGTAAGAGGATGTAGGCCTTAAGGTTTATTCTTTCCTTTTAATGTAGACAACTATGTTTGGGGTCATCATTAGCCCATTCAACATACCTTAGGTCCATTCTAGAGTGTCTATAATAGGTTAAATTTCATTCAAAACCACACAGTTTTATTTTTTCATAATAATGTTGATTATCACCTAGCCAATGAATATACCATCAATCATACCACTATATCGTGTTGGACTTTTAAAAGTTGACAAAGTGAAAAAAAAATATGCCTTTCATTGAAATGACTTCACAAGAAGCTTTTATATACCTGTTGATATTGATTTAACCTTCAATTAGTCCAATTAAATCCTAGTCAATAACTACACCTATTGTCAATTGATGTATTTGTGGAATGTGTCCAAATTAGTGAATTTTATTAAACACTAAGTCAAATTTATCATTCCAATAATAATTCAAAGTGGTTCTCTTTAAAGCAACAAACCAGTTCAAATTGGATGATATAAAAAGAAGACACTTGATCTTCTTCTTCGTCTAACTCTTCATATAGCACAATGTGCTAGAATATCCCTCCACGTTCTCCTCCATCCATCCAAGGAAGATCTTGGCCTCCATATGCATCACGCATAAGAGGATAATGATCTTCTTCTTGCCTATATTAGCTTTTCTTCTACAAAGAGTCCTTGCTTCAAGGCCAATGTTGGGTTCCCCATCAACCAAAAAGGCTAGAAAAGTAAGGATGGACATCAAGGATACCTAAGTTCTTAAGACATCAAGCATAAAAGGATATTAAGGCATCCAAGGGCAACCATATTCATTAAACAACATTCACCTAAGAGGTTCTCTCTCTCTCTCTCACACGCACATACACATTACTTACATTACTCATTGCATTTGGTCAATTACTTGGTTTTTAATTGCTTTTTCACTAGCTAATTTATGTTTTTGTCTTACCTATACCTTCATCATACTTGTCTTCATACCTAGATCATCCTCTTAGGAATAACTATATACTAGAACTTGACCTAACCTTCCCACTTTTACATTCATCTTTGTACTTTTCCTTGTTTTTGACAAGTGTTAGTATCACCCTTGTCTATAAGGTATAATATCCTCCTAGACTTATCTATGTTTAGACAAAATTTAACTCATTCATTTTATGTGTTTTTTGGTCAACATTCATGGTCATAATTATCATGCTTTTTGGCATTATCATAATATTATACAATTGTTGTCTTTATTTTAGGCACATAAGATGCTTTTCTTTTTTTTGTTACATTATGCATGGGTCATTTTAATTGCTAATAGATTATGTCTCAAGAAATTTTATCATTTCTAAAAGTAAATTGTCCACATTAGAACACATTATTTTAAGAATTTAGAGGATTGTTAATGACAATCTATTTACCATGCATGTTTTGAACTTTACATGTGTGGTCCTTTCTTGAAGGAAGATAAAGCTTGAACCAAATCATGAAATTTCCTCTATTATTAATTTTAGATCTTCCTTTATGTGAATTTAGATGATTATCATCTTCTATGTAGTCTTACACATTTCTTTGGATTTCTTAAATAGTATGCTATTTATCTATAAATTAACTTTAGATGCATTGTTTTCATTCACAATCACCTGAAAAGATTTATTTTCAAAGTTATTTATATTAATATTAAATTTTATCTATGATTTGCATCTCTTGAAAAGCCTCAATTTTCTTTTTATGAAAAATTTCTTTGACAAAACCATGTTATCTTCTAGAGAAGAGATAAAACCTATAACATAAGGTCCATCATTTCGTTTGTTCAATGTCTTGGTTAAAGCTACGCACCTAAAAGCACATTAAATAGGCAAACATTTTAATTCAAGTCTTTAAAGTTGACATGCTACAAATTAATTTAATCATTGACATGACAATGATGTGATCTAGTATTTAGACTTAGCTAGACATTCTACTAAAAGGAAGTTAATGTTATAACTAGTGGTCACTCTTCATAAAGTGATGACATTGTTATACCAATCCATATCACATGCACTTGATCATGCTGACATTCCATGGTAAGATGTAAAAGTTGGGTTGTTGCAATCTACACATACATCTATATTCCAATCTCCCTATAAATCTTGTGCTAAAGATGCACTTGTTGACAACATGAAATGAAGAAGAAAACTATTACAAAAGATGGGTTTAAATTGTTACTTGAAGTTAGTTGTGCTTTTAGACCTAGTAGACTCGTGTCTTAGTTGGACATCGATGGTACTAGAAAAATCAATTGAAAAAACAACTATAACTAAGTATACTATGCAAATTTATGGCTACTATGTTTTATATGAAAATGGGTATTTTTGAAACCCAAAATTACTAAACTTAGTATTGATTTTGCTCAATAATTTTTTTGTGAGTATAGATATTTGTACATTCAATTTCATGACAATTTGAAAGTTTTATTTCTAGCATGTGGCATTGGCTTACAAGATACTTTTAGTCATCATGATTATTGTCTCATCATAAAGCTATTTTATGCTATCTCACACACCAAAATATACAAGGTAAGTTTAATAAACAATTCACATTTAAATCAAGAATATAGGGAAGTAGAAATTTTAAGATTAACACCTAATATAGATATCAAGGAATCGTAATACCATTTAGAATGCTTTGTTAAGCTTTAAGATTAGACATTGCATAGAAATGAGTAAAGTACACATAGTTTCCATTATATATAATGAGGAATTCTAATTCCATGTTTTTATATATTAATTAATTTAAAATTGGAAATCTTACAAAAATAATTAATTGTATACTATTTGTATACCAAGTTATTAATGATAACGAATATTTAGCTAATTTATTTAACGAGATTTGCATTTATACTATCTAATTACACCTTTCAAGCAAACCTTGGTACTCTTGGTAGCATTAATAAATTTCTTAACTCAACTATAGCACCCTAAAATTGGCACGGTTAAAACCTTAGTAAAAGATAAAAGATAAAAATTTAAATTTTAACCCCAAAACCGCTTGTTACCCGCTTTCCCCATTTTTCGTGCCATTTTTAGGATTTGTTTTGACCGTTGGACGATATCGTCGTAGATCAGACGAAATCGTCCCCGATCTGACGAATTCGTCTGGAACAGAACGTCCAGACGATTTCGTCCCAAAACCAAATTTTCATAATTAGCTTCTGTTTCAACAGCCTCTCCAACTTGGGCAGAAGCGCGTCTGTGCAGTTGGAGATTTCCCTGTTGGAGATCTCCCAGATTGGGATGATCCCCAACCTCCTAGCCTCCCCCTAATCCTATATAAACTAGGATTTTTCTAGTTTATCCCCCCTGACTCCCCTGAACCCCTTAGCTGATGGATTTCCCTACAGATTTAGTTCCTTATTCACTAGAGCATCCTCGCACTACTGTCTGCATTCTGTATTTTGCATTTTCTTGCAGGAACTCTACTATTTTTCAGTCGAAGCTAGCTCGGATCGTCGCAAGCGATCCCGGACGATTTCGGACGATCTTGTCGAGGAGCGCAGACGATCTCGTACGATTGGAGGCGATCCCGACTGTAGTCCAGATTGGGGGCAATCAGAGTCTAGAGTTTGCATTTCCTTAGCTTTTTTGCATTTTCCTATTGTATTTTTGCACTGTCTTAAATTATTATGTTTATGCATCTTGGAGTTCACCTCATCTAATATAAATGCATGATAAAATCAAAATAAATTGTGAAGTTGATGCTTTTCCTCTTTAATTACTATTTGGATCTATCATTTAGACAAATTTACAGTTATTTCTATCATTTCCCTTCGCTTCTGTAGTTGCATCTTGGGTATTTTGTATCTATTTGTGTGATTGCAGGTTTTTGATGAATTCATCAGATTTTAGATGATTCTATCTGATCTCAGATGATCGACTGTGATTTGAGATGATTCGATGTAATTTCAGATGATTACGTACGAGTCGAGATGATCTGAACTGCTACAAGACTCAGAATCTTCATCAGACATCCGAAATCAGGTATGATATGATCTAATTAGCATATTTTCTATGTTTAGCATTCATTCCTATTTTTTGTATTCATTTAAATCAGCATTGGCATATAGAATAGTTTAGATTCATCTTGGCCAAACCTAGGAGTTGAATGATCGAGTATAAAAATGAACACATCAAACCCATTATCAACCTAGGCGTGGAAACTGCCACTCAAAAGTTTCCTGGTGAACCCACCATCCATCAAAAATTCACCCTTATACCCCTCCCCGAGAGGCGGGACCTTCAAAGGGCCTCTCAGTTCGAGGTATTGTCCCATCCTTCTCGCATCCTCCTTCTGGGCACGGATCCTATAGCCTGAGGGTAAGGATGCAAAAAATTTGGAGCGATACATTTTGGTGAACCCGACGTGAAAACTAAAAACCTTTTGAAAACAATCCAAAAAAAAACAAAAAATAAATGCATTTAGAACTAAAGATTGCATATTGTATTTAGATGGTAGATTATAACAAAAGACGAGTTGTCACCATTAATGTTGAAAATCAATTAGCAGCTATAGAGATTAATTCTTTACTTAGAGTAGCTCCAACATATAGAGTCCCACCTTTATGGGATGAGCTTAATAGGAGATTGAATCTCATTTCATCTAGAGCAACCGAACTTAGGCAAATCAAGAGGTTTGTCCTAGATAGAATCCTGGATCCCGATCAAGTGACTTTGTATCATGAGCTTCAGAGAGCTTGCCATAGGTGGTTAGCAGATAAAAGAGCCCTTGTGTCTTCTGAGTTGTATACCTTTGAGGAATACCTCGATAATGCAAGCTGTAGTACATAAATTTTTGTCTCGTATAGAGGACCAAGAGGTCGTTCTTACGGATAGACAAATATGGAATAGAGTTCCCAGAGCTGTGTTATATCGAGAGTATTGCCATGAGATTTATTTTTACAAGACAGAATCTGAAACAGATAATATTACTATAGCACACTTTATCAAGTTCCTGAAAAACCATTTCCAATTTGAAGAGGAGCATTTTATGACTCCTGATGAACTTGATCCTATCAATGACATTCATAAACTATTTATAGAAAACTAAGCTATTCTTTTATTATTGTTATTTCTTGTATTTAGTGTGTTGTTTGTTGTCTTTATAAGCATAAAATAAAAATAAACAAAAACAAAAAAAACAAAATCATAACAAAAAATCAAAACATTTTATTTTTAAGCATTATAGTAGGTATATAATTAAAATATATACCTCCCAAATCTATTGCAAATATATTAATATATATTTGCTAAAATCTAAGATTTAGACATAATGACTAGACTCAGGAATGGAAAACAAATTGAAGTAGAAGAAGATTGGTTAAGAAAAACAGAGAATAACCTAGATGTCCTTCCTGAAGACCCAATTCAGGAAGAAGGAACTCTAGACCAACAAGAAGAAGAGTATGTTGATGCAAATGAACAAAGAGAAATTGTTAGAGAGGAAGAATCCTCATCTCCTAAAATATCTCCAGAAGGAGCTGTTACTTTTGAGAACATGGAACATTTCTGGAAGTTCCTCCATAATAATATGGGCACCCTTAATAGAGCAATCCATATGGACAAAGATCAAATTAGTGACACTCAAGCAACCCTAGAAGACATATATCACACACGCACTAATCCTTTGTCCTTCGTTGATCAAGAAAGTGATCAAGCTGGACCATCCAATTTGGATATGGCTACTATGATACAAAACATGCAACAACAACAGGTTACCCAACCACCTAGAGTGCCTGTTACTAAGCCTAGGGTTATTCCCACACAAAAGAAACCTTCATTCACTGCTCTATTTCGCCAAGCTATTGATCAATATACCTCAAATCAACAAAAGCCTAAAACAAAACCAAATATTAATTTCCAACAATCTGGGATACAACATAATGCTACAACAAATCTTCTTCATAATACTCTTCCTACCAACCATTTGCATAACAACAATATAGCATCTAATCCTTATGTCCCGCCTTCCTACGCTCACAAATCCCATACTCATGTACCACCAAACCAATATGGTGGACAAACTGGTAATCTGGAAGCCATGGTGAAATAGTTAGTCTCTCGTATGGACCAAATAGATCCCTACCGTCCCTCGTACAATTATCGAGAGATGTGTAGTCAACCTCTAGATCCTATAGTTGTAGCACAACCATATCCTAAACACTTTCCCATGCCTGTCCTACCTATATACAAAGGAACCGAAGATCCCATAGAGCATCTTCATATGTTTAGGATAGCATGTCATGATATATCACATGATGACTTGTTATTACTAAAAATGTTCCCAAAAAGTTTAGGGGGGATGGCATTGGAGTGGTATTATCAATTGCCCACTCATTCTTTGAGAAATTTCGAAGAGACCGCTGAGTCTTTTGTGCATCAATTTAGTGCCTATATCGAAAGGCATGTAACCATTAAAGATTTGTACAACCTAAAACAAGACAAAGATGAGTGTTTTGCTGACTTCTTAGCTCGATGGAGGCAGTTGATAGGAAAATTACACTTTGTGTTACCTTATCGAGAAATGTTGGATATTTTTATCAATAATTTACAAGAACAACTATCCTATGAATTATCAATCGCTACCTTGACCACCTTCGATCAAGCTATAGACTTAGCCCGAAGAGTGGAAGATGCTCTCATTAGAAGAGGTCAGCTCAAAAAGAAAGATGATGAGAAAACATCCAGAAATCAATATAAAAATAAACAAGTTGTGGGTGATGGAGTCACTGATAGCATAAACATTGCCAATGTTAATACTGCAAAAACAACAGAGAAGTTCATATTGAAACCTCCTGATAAACCACCCCGAGAATTTACTAGGTTAAATCAACCTTTATCAACCATTCTCCCGCAATTACTAGCACGAGGATTGATCCAATTACCAACTATCCGAGAACCTGATCCAACTATACCCGGATACAGAGCTGATTTACATTGTGATTTCCATAGAGGACCTGGACATGCTACCAACTCTTGTAAATGGTTAAAACATAAAATACAAGATTTAATTGATAACAATGAGATGGAGGTGCAAGCCTTTCAACCTAAACAAAATCCTCCTAATAATGCTCAAAAGAACATCCCTCAAAGTCAGAATCGAATGCCAATCAATCATTGGACATATTTCAACATCCTTTACCAAAGCATGGTAAAGAGGTGGCTAATCAAATTGAACATCATAATGTTCCCCCTCCTACCCGATATGTAGGAGCCATTAGTGGGCATTTACCTATTCATGACTTAGAAATATTTGATACAACTTTATCCATGGTTACGTATGGACCTCTATATAATATTCGAACACCTGACCTTAGTGATGTAGAATATGATACTGAAAGTGACATGGAAATCACCTCAAATCAATCGAATAGTTCTGAAGATGAATCAGATCCTATTCAACCCATCACAAATTCTATGGTTCCGGAAGAACCATTTCCTAGAAGAGTTACTACTCGACCATCTTCTCATCAGTTACTTTCTAATGAACAAGCCATAAATGCTAGACCAAGACCTATTCATCACCCGCAAAATAATATTGTAGGAACCATCGGAGCCGTTACTCGACAACAGGCTCAAAACTCTCAACAGAATCAAACTCAGAACGATGGATCAGCTCCATTTGTTTTGAAAATTCCTAATAAAGGGAATTATGTGCCTAATGTTCAACCTAAGCCTCCTTATAATATTAATGAACAATTATCCAATACTACAGCTAGAATTTCCCTTTTGGACCTTTTAAGATCTTCTCCTACCCATAGGGATGAATTAATGCTCACATTAAGCCAAATGATGGTACCACAAAATATTCAACCTGAAGCCATGACCAATACTATCATAACTCGAGAAGTCGATTGTATTGACTTTCGGGATAGAGATATACCACAACATAGTTTACATAAGGATAACCCCTTATATATTACTGCCCTAATTGGGGATGTAGCAGTTAAACGGGTCTTGATTGACAATGGTTCATCTTTAAACATATGCACTTTTGACTTCTACCAAATATTTGGGTTTAGAAGTGATGAAATGAAAAGAACGGATATGATTATAAAAGCCTTCAATGACGAAACACAAGAAACGTGTGGAGTCATTACTATACCCTTGCAAGTTGGTCCTAGAACCTTAGATACGACCGTGTTTATTGTACATTGCCCTGCATCATACAATATACTTTTGGGTCGCCCTTGGATCAACGCAATGCGAGCGGTTCCATCCACTTTACATCAGTGTGTTAAATTCGAATTTAAAAATCAGTTGGTTACCATTCATGGTGATCCTAGACCCTTTGATATGTGTGCTTTGGCAGAACCTGTTGGAGTTCAATTTTGCCCTGCCCTGTCATCCACACATCCTAATTCTCATCATCCGCCTAAACGTGTGAAACACACACCCATAACATCATCTACTCTTTCAACTACACCTATACATATAGCTCAACCATCTTCTGAACAAACCACAGTAGGACCTCGAAAAGATCCCAGAACTACAACCAATGCTTCTTGTTTTACCCCTATAACTTCCATACCGATAGACTCATCCATCGATATCCCTATAACATCCACATCCACTACAGGCATCCTTTCCACATCAGAAGATCTAGGAAATGTTCCTTCTACCTCTTATGCTCTTACTGATGAACTCTTACCCGATTTATCTAAAATTCTTATATCAGAAGAAACCAACACTGCCATGCAAGCTTCCCTTATTTTAAATAAACTCCCACCCTCTCCTCGTACCTTGGGCCTCCCACAGCCTATGGGAAGTATTTACCAAGTCGGGAGTTGTGCTTTTATTTATAAGGGATATGATTGGGGAAGAATACCCAGAAACATCAAGACACATTGTGATGGATATGCTAGATGCTATTTTGCTAATGAGTATATTAAAGCTAAACCCATAATGCTTAAATTGGGATATAAAGGGAAAGGTTTGGGACCTTCCCAAAATGGTATGAAAGAACCTATTGAGGTAGAACCGTGGCCTGCCCGATGTGGTGTGGGCCTATTTCCTAGTAAAGGTCAACCCTTCCCATTTGAGGAGGATGACCATCTTACATGTTACCAAGATTATCTGGATAAACAAGATTCTTTGCATTCAAAGAATAATCCCTTTACCTGTAATATGCTATCTCTCGCCTACCCTGAGATGATTGCCGAATCCGACGATGAGTTGGAAGGGGATATCTTCCATGATGTCTCCGTTGATGACTTGTTACATAACGAATTTTATTTTGATGGCTCTATACCTAGTATAGCCCAGCTTGAGGCCTCGACTCCTCAAGACGAATTATCCAAGCTAACCTTGGAAGAATTACAAGAATTGGGTGTTTCACCCGCCCCACCTAATTTTGAGAGAGATTTACATATGGAAGTTGAAAACGTTATAAAAATTAACATTGGAACCGAACATAACCCTCACATAATCAATATTGGATCAGAATTAAGTCAAGAAAAACAAGATAAATACATTTCATTTCTTAAAGACTATGAAGATGTCTTTGCTTGGACATATGAAGACATGCCAGGTTTGGACCCTTCTGTAGTTATGCATCATCTAGTAGTCCATCCAGATGCTAAACCTGTTAAACAGAAACTTAGAAAAATGCATCCTAAAGTGGCCTTACTAGTCAAAGGAGAACTAGAAAAACTGTTGAAGGTCATTTTTATACAAGCCATTGATTATGTTGAATGGATCTCAAATGTAGTTCCAAGTAACTAAGAAAGAAGCCACTAAAGTTAGGGTTTGTACAGACTTTAGAGATATTAATGTTGCCTGCCCTAAAGATGATTTTCCTCTTCCTAACATGGATCAAATCATTGATTTTACTGCTGGAAGTGGAATGATATCCCTAATGGATGGATTTTTTGGTTATAATCAGATCAGGATAGCTCCTGAAGATCAGGCTAAAACAACCTTTATTACCCCTTGGGGAACCTTTTGTTGGAAAGTGATGCCATTTGGTTTAAAGAATGCAGGTGCAACCTATCAACGAGCCATGACTTATATCTTTCACGATATGATGCATGATATTCTACATGATTATGTAGATGATATTATAGCTCGTTCCATCAAAGAAGATGATCATTTAAATGACTTGAGAAAAGTATTTGATCGGTTAAGGGAATATCTTATCCGACTAAATCCAGCCAAATGCATATTCGGAGTCAAGTCCGATAAATTATTAGGGGTTATAGTTTCTTTACGTGGCATTGAAATTGACCCTCTCAAGATCACGGCTATCACAGATATGCCCGCACCCACCAATATATCAGAATTACGAAGTTTACAAGGTAAGCTTCAAGCTATTCGCCGCTTCATCGACAAGTTGGCGGACAAAACCGGACCCTTTCTTAAACTTCTTAAGAAAGACGTCTCTTTTCATTGGGACGACGAATGTCAGGAAGCATTTGAACTCCTTAAGCAATATCTTCTTAAACCACCGATGCTTTCCCCACCTAGATCTGATCGTCCATTTATCTTGTACATTTTTGCTTTCGATTCTGCCTTAGGAGCTATGTTAGCTCAGCTTGACGATGAGAAGAAAGAACGTGCTAATTATTACATTAGCAGGACCTTAATCAGCTATGAAACTCGCTATACCATATTAGAGAAATTATGTCTAGCAGTTGTATTTTCTACACAGAAACTACGACATTATATGCTCAATCAAAAAATGTATGTTATTGCCAAATTCGACCCTTTGCGATATCTCATGAGTCGACCGTACTTATCTAGTCGTACAACAAAGTGGGTTCTTGCGCTAAGCGAGTTTGAACTCACATTTATAGGACAAAAGTCTGTTAAGGGTCAAATCATAGCAGATCAATTAGCTGTTGCACCCTTAGAGTCTACCCATCCCCTCATCATTGAGTTTCCTGATGAATGCCTTAAACTAGAGGCAGACCATCCCGAGCAATGGTCCCTATACTTTGACGGAGCCCGATGCATGAGTGGGGCTGGTGCGGGTATTATTTTAATATCTCCGCAAAAACATCTTATACCTCTGTCCTTCAAATTAACATTTGCTTGCACCAATAACACTGCTGAATATGAAGCTCTTATCCTTGGCTTACGAGCTGCTTTGGCCCTAAAAATTAAAAATTTATTGGTTTTCGATGACTCTCAACTTGTCATAAATCAAATCAATGATGTTTATCAGACCAGAGATGATAAATTACGCCCATACAAAGCATATGTTTTGCAATTATTATCCTTATTTGATCAAGTTACCTTGGAAGCTATTCCTCGAACTAGCAATCGTGCGGCTGATGCTATGGCTGCAGCCGCATCTCTTTTGCCCTTGGAGTTAGATGACGAATATGCTACCATCATTATTCATCGACTCCAGGAACCCGCTTCAAACAAATCATGCCTAGAACCTTTGGATGTGTTTCTAATCAACGAAACTACTCCCGAACCATGGTACACTGATATCTTTAATTTTCTCCAAAATGGGACCTTCCCTGATGGTTGTACTAGCAACCAACGCAGGTTATTACGTAGACGAGCAAGTCGCTTCATGATTATTGGAAATACCTTGTATAGGAGATCTTTTGAAGGCATCCTATTGAGATGTTTGAATCTAGAAGAATCTAGATCAGCTTTGAATGAAGCCCACAATGGATCTTGTGGGGGACATTTTAGTGGTAGCGCCATTGCTAAGAAACTCCTTAGGATAGGATATTTTTGGCCTACCATGGAGAATGATGCACATAATTATGTGCGACATTGTGACAAGTGCCAGAAACACGCTGACCTTGTCCATGCGCCTGCACAAGAACTGCAGGCTATTTCATCTCCTTGGCCCTTTTCAAAATGGGGCTTAGACATCATTGGAAAAATCAACCCTGTGTCATCCGATGGACACAAATTCATCATAACCGCCATCGAGTATTTCACGAAGTGGGTTGAAGCTATGCCATTAGCTTCTTGCACTCGGAACACAAGTTTCCAAATTTATTTTTAATCAAATTATTTGTAGGTTTGGAATTCCTGCCAATCTCATTTCAGATAATGGAACTTGTTTCAAAAATAAAGATGTCAAAAAATTATGTCAAAAATATAAAATTCAACATCGTTGGTCCACTCCCTATTATCCTCAGGGTAATGGCCAAGCAGAAGCATCTAATAAAACATTAATCAAAATTCTCAAAAGACTGGTCAATAAATCTGGTCGAGATTGGCACATCCAATTATATCCTACTTTGTGGGCCTATCGAACTAGTGTTCGAACCCCCACTGGAACTTCACCTTTTGTCTTGGTTTATGGTGTTGAAGCCATTTTTCCCTTTGAATTAGAAGTTCCTTCTTTAGCTCTACTACTTCAAGATACTGAAGTAGGAGATGAATATCGTGCTGGCAGGTTTAGTCAGCTAGAACTTCTGGATGAAAAGTGCATCAATGCTTTGGAGCATCTTCGTGCCTACCAAAACAAGCTTAAGAGAGCATATCTCAAGAAAGTTCATCCTCGATCCTTTGAGATCGGCGACCTTGTCTTAAAAGAAAATCAAAAAAATACTAATGCAACTAAAAACCTTAAAGGTAAATTTGAGCCCAACTGGCTTGGACCATATGTCATCACTGCTAAATTTGGATCGGGAGCATACAAATTATCTACCTTAGATGGTAAAGAACTTAAAGAACCTATGAACATTATGCATCTCAAACGCTACTATGCATAAAATTTGGTCATTTCATCATTGTATATATTTGTTTTGCATATTATTTCCCTTTTAGTCACTTATATAAAACGTTTCAAAAACAATCACATTGTATTTCTTTCAATTCATAACTTAAAATCAAAATACAAAAACATCAAAATCGTCAAAATCTTCAAAAACATCTTTTATTTCATACCTGTCAATTCTTGAAGTATTACAGTTATATTTTCAATTATTGTGGATAAATTAGCATTTATTTTGGAATCCCGCACTTTCACACTCACATGAATAAATATCTTGATTTTATTTTCTATGATTATTTATCTCTCTTATATCAAAGTCCACATTAGCATTAAATAAAGTTTTGAGCATAGAGAATTGATCTTGTTATTTACTTAAACCAAGTACATCTCTTCACATTAAAATGATTTCATTGCAAATTCGATATGATGCTACATAGTAGAAATGGTTTCCTGAGCGAAAAGTTTCCCCTGCTATCCTATCATGCACATGGTCTAGAATCTTTGAGAATTGACAAAAGGACAAGCTCACCCCTACCCAGAATAAAAATCCCTTGCTCTACAGACCAATCCGAGCAAGTATCCCTAGCATAGGAAGAAAAAGAAAAGTCAAAGAAAATGAGAAAAAGAAAAATATTATTTTGTACCATCGCAGCAATATTTCAGCATTATCTCAATTCCAAGCAAAAATACAAAAAAAAAAGAAAAAAACAAAAGTGAAAAGCAAAAGCAAAATGCAATAAAATCCCTTTCCCTACCCCTTGAAAAGAAAAGAAGGGTGAATGAGCTTGAATCCCTGGAATTTTCAATTATTCAAAAACTGTGAGGTAAGCCCCATAACAGGTGGTTTGTGCCCAACCCGCTTGGCCTTGGGTAATTCCTAGCGTGGTGATATGTCTGTCACATTAGCGACCTTCTTTTGTACAGACCTATGTCAACTTATGGATTAGCTAGCTCTTGATAACCCGACTTACATAGTAGTCTGGTACGGTTACATGCATATAAATCATGGTCAACGAACACTCATTTGGTTAAGGCAAATTACTTGTATCAAATTATCTTGCTCAAAATTGGTGAATGAACAATACAATCGCACACACATTTGTATTTGAGAGATTTTGTATCATTATGATAAATCAAGATCGGTAATGAACTCACATTTGCACATGAGGATCCCTTAATAAATCTACATTTGTCTTTGCGATAATTTAAACTATTTCTGTAATTCTTTTCGGAATAGTTTTATCCGCTTATTTCAGAATTTTTGTTTTGTTTTCAAGCAATTATATACTTTGTTTCACAAAATCACAAAATGATTTCAAACAACATGTTCATATTATTATTTTTCTGTTTATCAACAGTCAAAAATTAATCTTGCAATAAAACTAAAATATCCATTTTTCTTCTTTGGATTTCGTGATGATGGTATAAGTCTATACCTATAAATTCTATGCCTAGCGCAAACCATTGTTCTAATTTTATTTTCCATTTATTTTAAAACAAATTCATAAAAACATATGACTTGCATCATTATGTTACACAATTATGCTTTAAAATGAACAAACACTTATTCTATTTCATTTCATTATGTCAACATTCAATTTTGCAAACCATGGTATAATTTCTAAGGAATTGTTCAAAATTTTATCACACTTAGGAATTTATGCCTAGCAAAATCATATTTCTTTTAGTATCTCATGCATACTATTTTTATGAAAATCTGAAAACAAATCATCACCATCATCATTTCCATCATCACAACACAAAGTCTTAAGACAGTCTCTTAAGCACTCTTTTACTTTTTTAACAATATTTCTATACTGGGATTAGCTTGACGACCGAGCGAGCGGCGACTCCATGAAATGGTCTATAACAATGACAATGTCCTTTGAAATTATTGTTAGAAGTCTCTTTTATTTTTTATCAAATCACACCAAAACAACCAATTGTTTACATCAGATTATTTCATTTAAATTTTACAGCATGACATCAAATTATAATATTTCCAAACGACATAATTACATGAATCATCAATCAAACAAACAAACAATTCAAATATTGAAGCATCATAAAAACATATGAACAAGTCATATCACAAAAATATCATATATATATATATATATATCACAAAAATTATATACATCATATCAAAACTGGATTGGTATGCCACAATCTATACCCTGGCATACTCAATCCTCTCAAAAATCTATACAATCTCTGTGCAGTCTATAGCCAGCTAGTCTCGAGAAGCCCTCGAGCTCTCAGCCTCATCTCCTCCCCGCCCTGACATGGAGGAGGTGGTCCCATAGCAGTCTGTGCTGTGTCTCGGGTCCTCACTGTCGATCGTGAGGATGTCCTCACCGATCCCATCCGGATTGGTTCCGCAATGTTCGCTGGCAACGGTACCCTCTGACCCTCTGGAGCCAGCTAAAAGTATACTCCCTGGTAGAATGTGGTCTGCATCATAGACCGCACTAGCTCATCCCTGCTCGCCCCTCCGCTCCATGCCCTGAGCCGTGTAGTCTCATCCTGTAGTGTCCGTACCTGACCCCTGAGCTGAGTAGCCTCGTCCTGTAGTGACTGCACCTGAGCTCGAAGGTGGGCAACCTCAGCCCGGAGAGCCATCGTCTCGTTGCTCTCCCCTACATCCACACCCTTGCCCTTACCAGGCGATGGTGGTCTCTCCCCCTGCTACGAAGGGAGTCTCTCCTCCCTCCGCCCTGTCTCCCATGGCCTCTGTGGAGCCTGACCCATCCGCTGGCGTCTCTCCTATGGGGACCATCGTTGCTCTCTCCCATCGTGACCCCGCGCTGCCTCAATCGTAGCCTACCATCGCCTCCCCATCTGGCGCACCACGACGTGCACTGGACCCTACGCCCTCATCATCCGAGGAGGGTGGATGCCTACGTACCAGGCATCATAGCCATCTGCAACCCTCACGTCGTCACCATCCACTGGCTGGATGGGGGCATCATCAACGTCCTGACTCCAGAACCGTTGCATGTCTGGAGCCCCGCTCAACGTAGTACTATCCCAAATAGTCCGAGAGTACTCGTAATCCCTGAGAGAAGGGATCCCCTACTGTAGACCGAACTACCATAGTACCCGATCATAGCGATGGAGCTCTACCTCTCCCCGCTCCATCCTCAGCCAGCAGACTCGCTTGATGCGAGCCAGCTCCTGCCCATCCTCTGCCCACCCGAGGTGCTCTCGCCATGGCCTCCAGGTGATCTGGTCTGGGATGAGGTCATCTAGCAACCTCCGTGACATCGACAGATCTATCCACCATTGTGACCCCCTCTATAGCCACCAATAGAAAACCTAGGGCCTCTCCCGGTCAACCCCTATCAGTGGGAGCCCTATCGGCCTTCGCACCGCAATGTGCTCCTAGCACCAAACCTGTAGCAATGATGTCAAGACCAGACATCGACCTCCCTTGTATACGACCCCATGCAGGATCCTATACAAGTGACAGAGTACAAAGCTGCCCCATGTAAACCTGTACCCGTGGTCTCTCATGTCGCAAACTATGTCTGAGAGCACCCACGGTAGCTTGCATCCACTTTGGTGGCACAACAGTAAACCACCTACCACTCCTACCAAAACTTGAGTCAGCCTAGATGCCCCAGGCATCTACCGTAGAGACTCGATGTTCACTCCGCCCTTCTCCAGGGTGAAGCTCGGGTCTCCAGTCAGTCTCATCATCGCCTGGCCCTGATTGGCCATAGGCATCATGAGCCATCCCTGTATGGGGATCCTCATGATCCTCCATACGTCCTCTAGAGTGGGAGCCATCTCCCCTATCGATAACCGAAAGTAGGATGACCCCGGATACCACCTCTCTGCTAGGGCTATCAGTAGCCCCATATCCGTCGATACTTGTGGCATCTCTGCCACATGTCGTAGCCCGACCTATGCTAGTTGGTCACGCTTTGCCTGGTCGAGAGCGGCTAAGTCATCTCTCAGCCCATCGTATTTCCATTCTTGGCTCTTTAGTAATCCTTTCTACAAAACAAACAATAAAACAACAAAATTTATTAATAAATCAATCATTGCAATTAAATTAAACACATTTTACATCAAGTTTAAAGATGATATCGTCCACCATTGGATGATATCATCCCAAATTGGGCAACATCGTCCTTTGTTAGGATGAAATCATCTCCTATTTTGCAACTCGTGGATCGCCCCTTGTTGGACGAGATCGCCCCTAGTTCATCGATTTCGCCCTCAGACGAAATCGATGATCTAGAGACGATTTCGATGAAATAGGGACGATTTCATCCCGACGTCGTCGACGGCCTAAAAACGGCCGCGATGCCCCAAACAATCAAAATTTAAATCCAAAAATTGCACAAAGTTAATTCAAACATAATCTACTAGGATTAGATCCTTACCCGTAGCCCGCATCGGACCTCTGTCGCTCCGTGCGATTGTCTCCACCATTTTTCTCTCTGCGTAGCTCTGGAACAAGTAAAAATGAATAGTAAAAAATGAATTAGGGTTTTCCCTATTTTTCTTAATTTTATTCAAAACCAACAACATTTTAATTTTTGCTTTTCCACGTTTTTACCTCAAACGTTCGATTTGGGTAAAAACACGGAGGGGGCACCATAGTCAACATTCGTACGATTCGACCAAGAATCGTCGTCTAAAAAATTGAGTACATTTTTGCTTTCTCGTAAAAATGGGAAAAACTCGTCTTTAACGCATTTTCTTCGAAAAATTCGCTAAAGAGGGGGCAAAATGTAGCACCCTAAAATTGGCACGGTTAAAACCTTAGTAAAAGATAAAAGATAAAAATTTAAATTTTAACCCCAAAACCGCCTGTTACCCGCTTTCCCCATTTTTCGTGCCATTTTTAGGATTTGTTTTGACCGTTGGACGATATCGTCGCAGATCAGACGAAATCATCCCCGATCTGACGAATTCGTCTGGAACAGAACGTCCAGACGATTTCGTCCCAAAACCAAATTTTCATAATTAGCTTCTGTTTCAATAACCTCTCCAACTTGGGCGGAAGCGCGTCACGCAGTTGGAGATTTCCCTGTTGGAGATCTCCCAGATTGGGATGATCCCCAACCTCCTAGCCTCCCCCTAATCCTATATAAACTAGGATTTTTCTAGTTTATCCCCCTGACTCCCCTGAACCCCTTAGCTGACGGATTTCCCTGTAGATTTAGTTCCTTATTCACTAGAGCATCCTCGCACTCATGTCTGCATTCTGTATTTTGCATTTTCTTGCAGGAACTCTACTATTTTTCAGTCGAAGCTAGCTCGGATCGTCGCAAGCGATCCCGGACGATTTCGGATGATCTTGTCGAGGAGCGCAGATGATCTCGTACGATTGGAGGCGATCCCGACTGTAGTCCAGATTGGGGGCAATCAGAGTCTAGAGTTTGCATTTCCTTAGCTTTTTTGCATTTTCCTATTGTATTTCTGCACTGTCTTAAATTATTATGTTTATGCATCTTGGAGTTCACCTCATCTAATATAAATGCATGATAAAATCAAAATAAATTGTGAAGTTGATGCTTTTCCTCTTTAATTACTATTTGGATCTATCATTTAGACAAATTTACAGTTATTTCTGTCATTTCCCTTCGCTTCTGTAGTTGCATCTTGGGTATTTTGTATCTATTTTTGTGATTGCAGGTTTTTGACGAATTCATCTGACGAATTCGTCAGATTTTAGATGATTCATGTCTGATCTCAGATGATCGACCGTGATTTGAGATGATTCGATGTAATTTCAGATGATTACGTACGAGTCGAGATGATCTGAACTGCTACAAGACTCAGAATCTTCATCAAACATCCGGAATCAGGTATGTTATGATCTAACTAGCATATTTTCTATGTTTAGCATTCATTCCTATTTTTTGTATTCATTTAAATCAGCATTGGCATATAGAATAGTTTAGATTCATCTTGGCCAAACCTAGGAGTTGAATGATCGAGTATAAAAATGAACACATCAAACCCACTATCAACCTAGGCGTGGAAACTGCCACTCAAAAGTTTCCTGGTGAACCCACCATCCATCAAAAATTCACCCTTATACCCCTCCCCCGAGAGGCGGGACCTTCAAAGGGCCTCTCAGTCCGAGGTATTGTCCCATCCTTCTCGCATCCTCCTTCTGGGCACGGATCCTATAGCCTGAGGGTAAGGATGCAAAAAATTTGGAGCGATACATCAACCCTTAATTACCTTTCCTAACACTAATATCAAGTTTGAGCAAAGAAGAGGTTATCCAACCCTTCAAAAATTATCCTATCACTTTGGTGTGTAGCATAGCTAGTCCTTTAAATACCACTCTTGTGTTTCACATAACTAATCCCTTAAATACCATTCTGATGTTCAATGTAATTAGTCCCTTCAATCAATAAAAATAAGTTTTATATTTGATTCTTGTTACCTTGAATCATTCTATCCTTATGCTTTTTATAAGTTGTAAACATAAAATTTTCCTTGTGTTAAGATAAAAATGGAATAGAGCATTCTAGCCTCTAGCTCAAATCTTTATAAAGTATGTGCAAGGAATCGAGATTGATGAAAAGCCTTCATGGGGTGCTCAAGGGATCAAAATAGGTAAAGCCTTCATAGTAACCTCCATTATAATGTAACTCTCATATTGCCACAATCCTAAAATTCTATAGGTCTAACTTGATATCAATTGCATATATATGCCCTATTCATGCCAAAAACATTTTCATATCCTTTTATGTATCATCCATTAAACAAAGACATATATGATTCAACTAGAGACCAACTCTCATGAACTCTTATGACTTATATGTGAAACAAATAAATGAAAGAGAAAAAAAAATGAAAGAAGAAAATATGCACTTTTATATATTAAAGGAAATAGTTAAAACAAAAAAAAATAGTTAAGATAAAAAAACATTTTCTTGTAAAGTGTAGCACATATAATAATATTTAAATTAATTATATCAATACTATAACAATAAAATCATTACATAAATTTCCATAAATTTTTTGAAAAAGAAAAAAAAATTATCATCAAAATTACTAATTAAAAAGAAAATTAAACCAAAAAAATTAAACAATATTTTAAAATAAACAGCAATAATTCTTTATAAAGTTTCAATCCCATATATAATTTCTAACTTTATAAATATAAAAAACTTTTTATTTTCTTATTAAGAATTTTTTCATTACATATAAAAAAACTTATGGTTCTATTTCTTGTTTAACTTTACAAAATTTTGTTATTTATTTTTTTTTTTTCTGATTTGGTTAATGTGAGAAAACCATATGGCCAACTCGGGCTAAGCAATCTCCTCCCTAAGCCGAAAGTTATGCTTATCAATAGGGAATTTAACACACAACCACCACACAACCACCACACATCCACCCCCTCGCACTTGCCCACGTCGCGGTTTAAACCTTGGACCTCCCAAAAAGAGCCAAAGCTCGAATAGTTGTTCTGTCCCTGAGACTAAATTTTGTAAATTTGTTCTTCGTGTGGCATCTTAATAATTAAGATTCTGAAAAAAGGTTCAAGATTCAAACCACGACGTGGACGAGTGTGTAGAAGGTGGGTGTGTGGTGTCTTTGTGTTAAATTCTTTATTGATAAGTATAGCTCTCGACTTTACGAGGAATCATTGTTAGAAGGAGACTGCTAAACCTTGTGTGCGGGCGGATCATAGAGGTATCTCACAATAACCAAATTAAAAAAAAAAATTTCACTTAAAGTGAACGAGCTTATAATAATTAAAAAAAAAAAATTCTGTTAATTTAATTTTTGGCTTTTTGATCCCCCGGATTTGGTCTTGAGTGGATTTTGCGATGGCCTAATTCTACGCTTGCAAAGCACGCCTACGACTCCCTTGTCCTATAAGGACAATAGACGGCAAAAATATCCGACGCCAATTCAAGAGGAAAATTCGGAAGTCAATTTCCCGTCATTTGGACGGGTAGATTGACGGAGAAAGTGGAAGCCAGACAACTCCAGTTTTCCATTGCCTTCACCGTCAACAACTACATTTTTAACTCCCTGTAAGTTGTAGGGAATCGAACAGCATGTAATGATATCAGTCGGGAGAATAAATCGGTAGATTTGCAGGCTTAGAATGCGCAATTGAAAGTGATTGCCAGGGTTAGTCTTCGGATCTGCTGGAGCTGTCGATGAACATCGGGATTTAAAGATGGGGATGCTGTTTTCTAGACTCTTCTCCTCGCTCTTTGGAGACAAGGAAGCTCGCATTCTTGTCCTCGGCCTCGACAATGCCGGGAAAACCACCATTCTCTGTATCCCCTGAAACTCATATATAAATTTTCCTAAGCTTTGTATTGTTTTCCAAGGGTTTAAATATTCGCTATTTTTCTTAATAACTTAAATAGATCCAAAAGTAGGAATTTTTTTTTCCCTTTTTATTTTTGGATTTACTACTTTAGATTGTAATGTTGAAGGCGGATCTTATTCGAGAAATTTAGTGTCGAGCTTTGCTGCGGAGATTTAGGTTGTCGTGAGTAATATTGAAGTCTATGTTAGTTCTAAGTGAATTGAATTTAAATGTGGACTTAATTTGTGCCAGATCGGTTGCAGATGGGAGAAGTTGTTTCTACTATTCCAAGTAAGCACCTTCGATTCTCAGTTAGGGTTCGCAATTTTATTTTATTTTTTCCTTTTTAATTCATTGCAGATCAGGCGTTAAGACAGTAGTTTTTTCCCCTTATTTTATGCAAAGTGTGGAAACCATGAGGAGTTGATGTAGTTTAGCGACAAGTTTTACTTTGAATTCTATATTGTCTGATGGGGCATTTTATGAATTAAAATTTGGTTATATGGGGTTGAAACAGGTTCTACCTAAATTAGGTCTTGGCAATTGCGCATATATCTGAACGCCTCTTTGAAAATCCATGTATATAACCATTTAAACTTCCGTCCTTTTGATTCTTCCAAGATTGGAACCATGGTTTACTATGTAAAAATCTTTGCTCCCTGTCACTTTTTCTAAACCTCATATTACATGGTCTATACTTTTAAGGAGGATCTACTGTTGTGACTGAACTGCAGATTGTGATCCTAAGATATGACTTTTGAGGTAAGTTACCACCTAGGGTGGAAGTATTTGCACTTACATTGATGAATTTACTAAATCTGGTATGTTAGTTACCAACAAACCAACCTTTAATGATGTCGTTGCTGTCGGCAATCTTTACCATATATGGATTACTGTCGACTTCAAATGTATAAAACTGCCAGTTTAGACTCTTAGAGATTCTTATGGTATCCAGCTTTGTTAATCCATGAGGTTTTCATCTTATAGAAAACACTAAGCTTGATATCATCCCAAGCTATTAGTTCTAGCATATAAACTAATTACCTCCTACTTCCAAACTGCGAGTGGCTGAAATTGCAGTAGATTGTGTAACCAAATAATATATATGAGGAAAGTGACAATGGTAATCTCAGTGATCCCAAACAAATTGCAATGCAAATCCTATCACCAAGTAGTTCTCCTCCTCTGCCAAGAGAGGCTGCTTAATGTAGCTATGGGTTCTCAGGCCTTGCAGTGCAGGGCCTGGCTGTTTTTTTTCCCTTTTCTATTGGTTATATGGGATTGAAATGGGCTCCATCTGTATTAGATTGTTTTCATATAGTGGTATTACAACAACTTGTCAATTATGCGTTTATCGCTTGGTGATATTTGAACCTGGGTCTCCTCCATGAAATTTGAGGAGTTTAACCGTTTGAGCTCATGCCATTTGATCAGGGCCTGGCTGTTTTACTTTTATGATTTTGTTTCATTTCAGTTTTAACTGTGTGATCATTTTGTTTTATTTCAAATATGTCTCGGTTCATTGGAGATGCACTACATAGTTTCTTCCATAGTTAAATTCGATCACGTACTTTTTTCAGTCCCATTTACTATTCTTGGTCACTAGCCAATGCTAATATTTAAATTAAGTTGGAAGCTAATTTTAATCTGACTCAGCCTAAAATAGATGTTTTAAAGAAATTTGAATTGAGCCAGACTGGTTGTGGAATCTGGATAGTGGTATTTAGCTTTGTTTAATGTGCAAGTGTCAATTAACTATAGTTGAATTTTTTAATGAGTTATATGAGATTGAAACGGCCCTGCCTGTATTACATTATGACCATGTTACTGTGGTGTTATAACAAACCACATAGTGGCATTACAATTGGTAATTATGCATATATTGCTTGGCAAGATTTGAACCTACATTTCCAATTTGGAGGCCCATCTTTTTAACTACTTAAACTCATGCCATTTATTAAGAAAACATACAAGGGTGGGTTAGACACTTTGTCTAAGCTGGTGATCAAAACGTTAAGGTTCACCCATGACATCAAACCTTGGTTTAGGATGTGAGACTGCTCACTCCCCACCAATTGCCTTAAACCCAAAAGCAAATTATAAGGTTTACCATGGGTTGCCACATTCAAACTTGTATTCAAGTTTGACAAAGATAAAATAAAAGAAGTTTACTACAAAAATTAAGGGCAATGAAATTCGCTGTTAAATTTGAAATGTAAATTTTGTAATGACTTAACTTCAAGAAATATAGTAATGGCAATAGCAATTCAATAATGTGCAATAAATAACATCCATTGATAACAATAAATTCAGATCCAATGTCAAAAAATCAAACATGCAAGTAATTAGATTCTAGATTCAAATCATTGCAAATCACTAGCCACTTAGAGAGGGCGAAGTCTCATATGCGCATCAAAGGCTACTAAGATTCGAATAATGAAGATGTTTGCAACTACAACATAACTCTTCCTATTTATAGACTAAATCAAGAGTAACCCTCACCCTAATGCTCAAGGGCCGACTACTTAAGCTAGGACCCGAGCCAATAAAAATAAAGATAGCCGACATGGCTACATTGGAGCCGTTACACGGCTCCCCCCCGAAAAGCTTTGTTTTCAAAGTTGGAAAAGACTAGAAAATGCTCGTAGGCATCCATGTAGCATCTTCTTTTGGAAGATCTTGCTACTTGATGAGGGACTCTTGAATTTGGCAAGACTACAAAAGATGAATTGTGGACTGCAACATTGCTTCTGGTTGGAGAGTGATTCGACCTTCTTCATTAAGTATTGGAAGCTCCATCTAGGATTGCACCTTTTGGCCAATAACCTGTTTGAGACAAGAAACATGAAAGACACAATGGATGTCGGAAGACGATGGAAGCTTCAATTGATATGCAACTTCACCAATGTGACATACCACCTTGTAGGGCCTGTGAAATCGATGAGCCAACTTTTGACTGGACTTAGTCTTTAACGACATTTGCTTATAGGGCTGCAGGCACAAAATGACCATATCCCTCATGACAAATTGTCGTTTAGAATAATGCAAATCCTGCTGCTACTTCATGCGGTTTTAGGCCCGGTTCAAATATCTTTAACAAGTTGAAGCATAAACCGTCGTTGCTGCAACAAATCGTCTACCCGGGCCACCTTGGAGGATCCTTGAACATAGTTTTCCATTGGTGGAGGTTTTTGACCATACAATGCCTCAAATGGGGACATCTTGAGGGAAGAAGGGTAAGAAGTATTGTACCACCATTCAACCAATGAGAGCCGATGAACCTAGTGATATTGCTTGTCTTGAGATAAACAACGAAGGTAAGTAATCAAATATTTATTTGTTAGAGTATATTACATTATTTAGGTACTTATCAATGTACCACCTTGGGTACATTATTAGATTAGGAGTTACTTGAGGAAGAAGTAATAAATGCATAAGTGTTAGAATGTGCAATGATGTAAAAGGACATGTGTCCTTAAGGTAGTTAGGAAGAGTAAGGGCCGAGTAACTTATCTTCTTATATATAGGGCTCATTATATTGAAGCATGTTTTCTCCATATCATGCATTAGTAGAGCTCCATATATTGTAGCAAGCTTCCATTTTCGTGAGATTACATTACTGGCTATTTTATGTGTATTTTTTGAAGTCTCTTATCATACTTTCATGCATATTAGTTAGCCATTATCATAGTTATATCATTGCATTCTTATTTCCTTACTTGTGGCTGCATTTCCTTTTAGTTTATAGCTTCAAAAGCTAACATGGTATCAAAGCACATGGTAGATCAATAGGAAATAAGGATAGCCACAAGGGAGGTGCAAAAATAGGGACTTCCCAGGAGGTCACCCATCCCAGAACTACTCCAGCTGAATATGCTTAACTATGGAGTTTTTTGATGGGTTGAAAATACTAAGTCATTAGGGAACTTTGAGTTTTTGATTGTGATTGAGAGAAGGGCTAAAAAAAAACAAAGGCCCTTCCCTTACATTGAGAAGGCCATTTTTTTGGCTTTTTGGGTTTTCTTTTTTTTCTTTTCAGGTTTCGGACCCCACGCTGGTTGTTTCTCCTAACAGTCTGCCTTTTCGCTCCCTCTTCTGCCTCTGTGCCCGACCGTTTTCTCTACCAGTCGCTCCAAAACCAGAATTTTCCGTCATTCCTTGAAACCCTGCCGCAAAAGAAATCAGAAAAATCAGGCCGTTTCCAGTGCCCCACTCGCCCTGTTCGATCCACAAAATTTGAGAAGCCCCTGCGCGCTGTCTAGCCAGCCACGTTCCTTGCTGTTTTCGGAGCCGAACCCTTCCGGCCGTGAAATTAGAAAAAAAGGTGCAGATCCCTGTTACGTCCCTTCCGATCGTGGTGTCGAACCCTCACATGCAGATCCCTGTCATGTTCCTTCCGTACGCAGATCTGAACCCTTCGCAAGAGACGAAATTGCAGACCACTACCTTCAGCTGTTGTCTGTTTTCGGAGTGATGTGTGCTGCGTCCATCATCCGCTTGTGAGACAACTTGCTACCCTCGATCGTTGCGCTTAGATTTGTTCCATCGGAGAGCTGGAATTTACATCTCGGGGGGGCCTGGTTCGCTCGTCCATTGTTACAATATTGGAGTCTGTCCGTAGCAGCAGTAACGAACCATTTCCCATCCATCCGTTACATTCAAGGAAGGGTTTCTTGCATGAATGTTACCAAAAGAGCAGCCGTTATCAAGAAAAGCGTTACACAACTCACTAAGGGTCCCACGTGGCTATTCAAGAGCACCGTTGACTCGAGTGATAGTTGCTAAAGGAAAATAAGGTTGCACGCTGAGCAAGTAAGAAATAAAATCCAAGGTAATTTTGTTATTTCTCTAAAGTGCAGGGAGTTATAAGAATCTTCATCTCTAAGGTCAATTAATTAATTAATAACAAGGAGATATAAGGAGCAAAACCCTTAGATATTTTTTTAATGATTTAGAGAAACAAGTAAGGAGCTTATATCTATTTCAAATTGCATTGGTGAAACTTAAATATTTGCAAATAATTACACTAGGAGATATAAGGGTTTTTACATTAGAAAATTGAAATATTAATTTGCAAATATTTTTAGTTTCTAAACATTAGGGAGACATAAGGAATTCAACATCAAATATTTTGTGAAAATTTTAGAAACTTGAAAATTATTATTCATCATCAAACTAGGGAGTCATAAGGTAGTCAACTTCAAAGGAAATGGCATATACAAGAATCTTCTTTTCCGAATCCCAATTATTAAAAGGACCTAATTTTACTCCATGGAAAAATAAAATGAGGTCAGTACTTATTGTTGAAAAACTTTGGGATGTAGTAAATGGAGAAAGAAAAATTCCAGTAGCAAAAACAGGAATTCAAAAATTCAAAAATGATGATGCTAAAGCCTTGATGTTAATTTTGTTTGCCATATCTAATGAAATTCAAGCACACATTAGTGAAGCAAAAACATCAAAAATAGCATGGGAAAAATTGTGTATGATATTTGAAGGAAAGAATAAGGCAACTCTTCTACATCTACAATCACAACTGCATACAATAAAATTTCATGATGGAGAAACCATAGAACAATTTCTTCGAAGGATATTAGAATTAAAATCAAAATTGCATACACTAGGGGAAAAGGTTGAAGATGAAGTTTTGGTTTCAGTTGTACTTAGAGCACTTCCTGAATCTTTCAAAATGTTGGTCACATCTCTTCAAGTATCAAATCAAAAGGTGTCATTTGAGGAATTAATAAATATTCTTCAACAATATGAACTTTAAAATCAATTGAGAAGTGAGTCATCCAATAAGGCTCATGCATTAGAATCTTGCACTTCATCACAAAAACAAAAACAAAAGAAGTATTGTTATATTTGTGAGAAAGAAGGTCATAATACAAAATCTTGTAAGTATAATGCATTGACAAGGAAAGGTCAAGACAAAGAATCTTCTAAAGGAAATCAAAGAGATCAGAATAATCAACTAGAGCATGATGCACAATCAGAATCTGTACACAAAAATCTTATACGTTTGTTAGCAAGTGATGAGAAATCCAATGAAGATTTAGAATCTATGACAACAAATGCAAAAGATATAGATCCTAGCTCAGATGATTTGAGTTCAGTTCGTGATTGGTTAGAAAAAGCTTATACTATTAGCATTGATGATGATAAAGATTCAAATGATGATAGGGATAGTGATGGTTAGAGTTGTATTGATATTGATAGATCTCAGTCTAATGATGCTTTTGGTCATTTTGAAAAACATACTAAAGGAATTGGTTCAAAATTGATGAAGAAAATGGGATATAAGGATACAGGTTTAGGAAAACATGAACAGGGAGTAAAAGAACCAATTGTACTAGCAATAAGACCAAAATATGAAGGTCTTGGATATATAGATCAAACTAGAACAAGGAACTAAGTTCGTGACAGGAAATAGAGCCATCAAATTAGTGACAGAGAGTGATAGAATTAGGTGCAGTAAAGAACATAATGATAAGAGGAATCTTGTAATAGAAAACAAATGTAGTCATTGTGGTAGACATGGACATACAGTAGAGAGATGTTGGAATCTTCATAGTTGTAAGACTTGTGGAGGACATAATCATTCTCAGAAAACTTGTCTATATAAAGAGAAGGAAAGTCAAAAATTGAAAATGGATTGTGGATGGATAAGTATAGATGAATGGAATAAGATGAAAAGAATGTTGTATGGTTTCTACAAAAGAAAACCAAGCATGATAAAGAATCAAAGTCCATTGAATGAAAATAATGATACTAATCTTATCATGAAGAAATATGAAATAAATGATCATGATCCAAGCACAACTTGGGAGGTAACCTACAATGAAAGCAGTGGAAGCATTTGTAGTGATGGTCCTACAAAGGCAGTAGCCTTATGAGTATTCTAGTGTATGACCCAAAGGTAGAGTTCCGGAGGCAGTGACCTAGAGGTAGAGTTCTAGAGGCAGTGACCTAGAGGCTAACCCAGAGGCAGTGACCTAGAGGCTGACCTAGAGGCAGTGACCCAGAGATCGAAACCCAAAGGCAACTTAGATACATTGATCTAGAGTCAGACACAAATTACTTATCCAACCATGACAAAGTCAGAGCTGAAGATTGAAGACTGAACCAGATCAAGATCCATATTGAAGACAAAAGTCTTCAATACCTAAATAATGTAATACGAGGGGGTGTTAGAGTATATTACATTATTTAGGTACAATACCTAAATAATGTAATACAGGGGGGTGTTAGAGTATATTACATTATTTAGGTACATATCAATGTACCACCTTAGGTACATTATTAGATTAGGAGTTACTTGGGGAAGAAGTAATAAATGCACAAGTGTTAGAATGTGCAATGATGTAAAAGGACATGTGTCCTTAAGGTAGTTAGGAAGAGTAAGGGCCAAGTAACTTATCTTCTTATATATAGGGCTCATTGTATTGAAGCATTTATTCTCCATATCATGCATTAGTAGATCTCCATATATTGTAGCAAGCTTCCATTTTTGTGAGATTACATTACTAGCTCTTTTATGCGTACTTTCAGAAGTCGCTTATCATACTTTAGTTAGCCATTATCATAGTTATATCATTGCATTCTTATTTCCTTACTTGTGGCTGCATTTCCTTTTAGTTTATAGCTTCAAAATCTAACATTACTTACAACCTCCATCTGGTCATCTGATTGAGGGTGATAAGAAGAGGACATATTCAACTTAGTACCACTAAGACGGAGCAATTCCTTCCAAAAAGTGTTGTTGAAGATAGGGTCATGATCACTGACAATGGACTTGAGCATACCATGCAATTTAAAACAGAATTGAGGAATACCTTGGTCACCTTGCTTGCTGAATAGGGATGCTACAATGCCCATAAATGAGTGTACTTGGAAAGGCGATCCACTCACCATTTTGCCCTTAAATTTGGGAAGGTTCTTAATGAAATCCATGAACATGTGCTCCCATTTGTGGTCGGGGATACACAAGGGTTGCAACAATCCAAGAGAGTTAACGATTTCCCCCTTTTTATGCTGATACACCTCTCATTCAGCCACAAAGGTCTTGACATTTGCTTTACCCAGATTCATGGCAAAGAGATTTCTTGACCAAGTATAATCCCCCATTTGGATGTTAACCTTAGCCGTTTGACCCTCACATTGAGCGTACCCCCATTTGCAATCAATACTTGAAATTTGTCGTGATTTGAAGAATTGATACACAAGCCCAAAGATTTTGCTATCTTACTATCAATAAAGTTATGTGTGCTACCTGAATCAATGATCCTTGCACCTTGATAGTATGGTGAGCTTGTAGCCCCATAAGGGTGTAATCAATCAACACGTTGAAGCATTGTTGTTTAAAGATCCTTGAACCTTGATAGTATGGTGAGCTTGTAGCCCCATAAGGGTGTAATCAATCACCACGTTGAAGCATTGTCGTTTGAAGATCCTTGCACCTTGATAGTATGGTGAGCTTGTAGCCCCATAAGGGTGTAATCAATCACCACGTTGAAGCATTGTCGTTTAAAGATCCTTGCACCTTGATAGTATGGTGAGCTTGTAGCCCCATAAGGGCGTAAGTAGAAAGCGCCATGGTATCATTCTCATGTTTAGCCTCTACTTCATTTGCTTGCTTTTGTTGCAATGAGTTTTTATCTTTTGATATTGTTGCCTTGTCACCTTCCACCTGAAAGTTATGACATTCTTCATAGGCTTGATCTCGGGGATGGTGAGAATGACATTTGAAATAGAAGAATCCTTGGGAGAACTTGTTATTACGGTTATTGAAGTAAGGACGTCAAGGGTTGAAGTCATGTCGATGTTAGGGATTGGGCTCTTGGAGCTTCTCTTTTGTCGCCAAAGCTATGCATTGAGCATCCTTGAGGGTATAGGGATTGAGCATGTCTATTTCCTGCCGAATTTTATCCTTAAGACCATGGCAAAAGGCTAAGGTCACCACTACTAGATCTAGTTGGTAGGTATAGGTGAGAAGACTTGTGAACTTTGCACAATACTCTTAAATTGTTCTTGTTTGCTTTGGCTACATCAGATAGACCACATACGATGTGGAGGATCCTTAGTAAAACCTTCGGAGGAATTGTGCTTTGAAATCAGGCCACAAAAGAGGGGACCCTAGTTGGCAAAGCTCCCATAACAACCATTGATGAGCATGGGTTCCCAACTTAGTAGCAACTAATGTGACACGACCTTCTTTAGGAACATGGTGTAGATGGATGATGCTAACCATCTTGGCCAGTCGCTCACATGGATTGGCACCCTCAAAGGTGGTGATGTTGATGCATAGGCAAGAACATCATGAGGCTAGTACAGGAAATTAGAAGCACCTCCTACAAAGCGATCTAGATTAGAAGCAAAGCTTGAGATGTAGCCACCCATACCTGGAAGAGTACGTTTGGTAGCATAGGGAGCCGAGTGATTGCCATAGGAAATTGGAGGACTATGATTGGATGGTGGTTGTTTGAAGAAAGCTTGTGTTCCTTGGATTTGGTGCCTTGTGCATTATTTGTTGGTGGTAGTGATTTAGTGAAATTCGTGGACAATGGGGATGCATAGTAGAGGACATTTTTAGGAAGCTTTGGATGTCAGCTATGGCATTCGCAATGGAATCAACCACCCTTTCTTGTTTCTCAAGATAGGTACGCATACTAGAATCAATAGTATTGGGAATAGTATTACCAATTGGAGGGGTAACAGGAGGAATGATAGGGGGAGTGTTATTGGGAGGAGGAGATGAAGGAGTGGTGTTGGGAGGAGGTGAAGCCAGGGCGTTTAAGGAAGAAAGAAGATTCCGGTCAAAACTAGTGATATTTGGAGGAGTGTTGTGATGCTTACTGGGATTTCTAGGTTGGCTCTTCGAAGCTCATACATACATCCTTTGAATGATCAATGCGCTATGATCGACCGTTGATTCTCAACCAATTAGTAGGAGCAACAGGTTTGTTCATACACTAGGGGCAATTGCAAAACCCAAAAGAATCCTTTGGAGCACCATTGAAAAGGTATTGGGAGAAATACTCATTACTTTGATTAGCTTGAAAGAGATGATTGCAAGGAGATAGGTCTCCTGCAGAAGGGTCCCGACACACTCGATTCTTGAAGAAGTGCTGCGGGAAATACCCCTTGTTTTGACTAGCTTGGAGAGATGATCACAATGGGATAGGTCTCCTTCAAGGATCTAGCCACACCCGATACTCTTTTTGTTTTAATAAGGTTCGGGAAAAGGAAGTAACAACAACGAACTCACAAGATTATAGAAGAAAAATATGTCGGAAGATGAGCCGGGGAAAAAAAATTGACGAAAAAAATAACCACGAAACAAGAAAAAAATGTTCGATAGATGTTTAGGAATGGTTTGCATGCCTTTCTGCTACAATTCGCACCACCACATGGGGACAAGATCGATGCTCTAATACAACTTGTAATGAAACAACTTCAAGAAATACAATAATGGTAGTAGCAATTCAATAATGCACAATAAACAACATCCATTGATAACAATAAATTGAGATCCAATGTTAGAAAATTAAATATACAAGTAATCAGATTCTAGATTCAAATCAATGCAAACCCTTAGCCACTTAGAGACGGTGAAGTCTCTTAGCCACTTGGAGAGGGCGAAGTCTCAAATGCGCAATAGAGGCGATTAAGATTCGAGTATGAAGATGATTCTGACTACAACATAACTCTTCCTATTTATAGACTAACTCAAGATTAATCCTAACCCTAAATGGTCAAGGGTTGACTATTTATCCTATTCTCATATGCGCAATAGATGCGACTAAGATTCGAATATGAAGATGATTCCAACTACAACATAACTCTTCTTATTTATAGATTAAATCAAGATTAATCCTAATACTAATACTTAAGGGTTGACTACTTAACCTAGGACCCAAGCTAATACAAATAAAGATAGTCAACGTGGCTACATTGGAGCTGTTACAACTTATAACATGTAATAGAAGTTAAATATTATAGAACACTTTATGACACCTTGGCTCCGCGTAAGTGATTCATTAGGGCTCGACATGGTTTATAAACACCCGAATTTAAAAGGTCGAACTAAATCAAATTTGGTGAACTTATTTAGTTGCCCAAAAAAATTGCTGATATTCAGACATTTTCTAATTTCTTTGGTGAATGCGGCAACATAGGGTTCACCCATGGGATTGGAAGCTTGGCTGTAGTTTGAAAATCCTTTCTCTCCATCTCCTGCCTTAAAGTCCATGGGCTTTACCATAGTTGAGAAAATTGGAATCAACACGAAATCAACAAATGATTGACTCGGAAAAAATCGAGAATCGGTAAAAAAAACCCGAAGAAAACGCAATATTTCATTGATTTTTTTTTTTTTTTCATGCATATCACAATGAATTAACATTATTAATGATGTAAGTCTGTAAGCTTAAACTACACATAAAAGTGACAAAACACATCTTAAATAAAGAAATTTTAATGCTTCCAAAATTTAAATATTCTTGTATTGCTTATAATATAAAAAAGGTGCAAATTACAAAATGTGTCATGAGTCATGACAAATACAATGTCTCAAGATCTTTGAATGCCTTTGCCCTTTGCCTTAATAAAAGTTCTAATCTCTCTTTGTTGTTGTGTCCATGCCTCTTTTTGTGCCTTGGTTGCTAACGTCGGTCACCACTTGTGTCGGGGGTCAAGAGGGTGGGAGCCCCCTTGCGGAGTCTAGGGGCATCGCCCTTCGCGCGTACCCTCTCGCGATACAGGGCGAGGTTGAGGGGCAGTGTCCCCTCAAGGTTTGGGGTAGTGCCTCGAAACATCAATGACAATACCATTAATCCCTTCACTATCTGAACTAAAATTTTCAATAAACAAGCATACAAGCATATCATTTGTGGTTTTAAATATTACTCCTATATACAAGCATATTGAGCAATAAGGTTGGATTGATAGTTCAACATCTTTTTATGGAGAATTTCATCAGTTAATAATGTATAGCATTGTTGTTGGTGGCTGTTGGTGGCTGCCAGATTCCTTCAAACTGCAATCCGCTCGCTCTTAGGATGCCCTAGCATGTTTGGGTCGGGGTGGTAGCAGGTAGGCAATGTCTTTTTCTTGTTTGGAAGAGCTCAGGTTGAAAAAAATGGAAAAAAATGAACTTTTCTCTTAAATCGGCCGCAACCTCTACTCGTGCGGCTGTGGCCGATTCTTCTCCGGTTTTTTGAAAAAAATGGTGGACTTGGCGATTCTTTGCCAATTTGACTCGGGAAGTCAAAAAATCACCACATAATTGCCATTTTGGCGATTCTTTGCTACTACGGGGTTAACTATAGTTGACTTTAATGTCTCACTTTTTTTAATATTGGGAATGCCCTTAGCCTTTAGGAGGTCGATTTTGCCCCTACTCTGGGCTTCTTAGCACATTGAGACTCATCGACTATAATGTTACAGAATACATATAATGGAATGCTTTGAAAATGAAGAATCTTGTATGATGAATGAATGAAAATATATGATGATCTAATTTTCTCATCAACTTATGCTGTGCATCATTTAGGCAGTTGAGATTTGCTCATTTTTGACTTAGGTTTAATGTCGGTATTGTTGCTTTCGAATGCAGAGCTCCCATCATTTAACAGTGTTCAGATTTTATTTGAATGTATTCACATTCAGCAAAAGATCTTGGTGGTTCTTGGAGAACAATGTGAATGCCTTTCTCATGAGTCATGACTGATATTCAATTTGAAAACGTTTGCTTTTGATTTATCTCTACCTAGACTGTATATTGTATGTTCACTGAGAGGGACCATAAGCATTGGGCATTGCACAGATTATGCCCATATAAGATATTATGGTGGATTGCTTTGAGTGTTCCATAACTGTAGCCTTGCCTTCGAGCTAATCAGCAAAGGTCAAGGGCTTGACATATACAGTGTACTAGTTTCACATTGTTATACTTGTTGGATCTTGCTTCTGTTTACTAGCTAAAAGATTATTCAATTTGCATTTATAATGTTGTTAAACTGCTTTCTGTCTTGTGGATGTGACAGCGTTTAGTCTCAATTGTTTAACCTAATTGTAATCTTACCTATTTTTCATCATCTTAGCTATTTTTCCCTGAAACTTTTGACAATCACCTTCTTTCATTGGATAGGGAATTCACTATCAAGCTTATATCATTGTCAGAAGCCATGGTAAATGACATCTAGGATTGCCACCCAGCCTTCTCTGGTGTTTGCTAACATTGGCTCATCTGCTTCAATACAGTGAGCGTGCTTGGTGGTTCTTGACCGCAGGTTATTATCATGACAGTTGCTTTGTCTTGCCACTAGACCATAACTGCCAATAAATTTAATCTCTATCATATGTTGCTCCGGCTATTCTTTTGACATCTCCAAATAGTTACAACTTGTTTGTTTCTAATTACTATGATTCTGACCATAACAAATGTTCTTTAGAAACATAAAGCAAACCCTATTAAGTGGGTTGTGACAAATTGAAATCATTAACCTGTGGGATTTAGTCAACTATGGTTGATTTTAATGGTTACAGAATACATTTCACAGATTGTTTTGAAAACTATGATCCATGGGGACTTGTCCTGGGATTTGGTGGCCATCTCAAAGACACGTCTCGTTGTCTCGAAAAGCCATCCTGCTGTCCTGAAACACATCCTGCTATCTCAAAAAGCCATCCAGCCATCTCTGTCCTGGAATTTCGTGGAACGTAGTTTTGAAATGAATGGAACTCAACAAAGATTTATTTTTATCATCAATTTATGCTGTGTGTCCTCAAGGAAGTTGAAACTCCCTAATTTTGGGTTGGTTTCATTGTTATTGGTGGTGCTATGGGGGTGTGGAACCTGAATCATGTTAACATTGTTGACATTTTGTCTCTGTGTGATGATCTAAACATGCATATTTAGCATGAGAGCAATTCGATTTTCAGGGATATATATATTTTTAATTGGTTATATGTGATTGAATCAGGCCCCACCTGTCTTACATCATAGCCACATAGTGGTATTACAACAGCTTGGCTATAATGCATGTATTGCTCGGCAAGATTCAAACCTGGGTCTCTTCCTTGAAAGTCGAGGAATTTAACAGGTCAAGCTAATGGCATATGATATAATTGGTTTTATGAGATTGAAACGACCCCAGCCATATTACATCATGACCACTTAGTGGTATTACAACAGCTTGGAATTTATGCATGTATCATGCTTTGGTAAGATTTGAACCTGGGTCTCCTCCTTGAAAGTTGAGAAATTTAACTGATTGAGCTCATGCCATTTGATATGGTTTTCAGGGATATTGTGCATACTTTTATTATGACTTATGGGCTATGTCAAAACCTTTGCTTTTGCTTTGTCTCTGCTTATGCTGTATACTCATGTTGAAAAGGCACCGTAAACATTCTGTTTCTGATATTGCACACATTGTGTTCTGTGTCCCAGAATTGCATGGTGCCATTATGCATTGCTTTTTTATTTTATGGATTCATAAACTTGTAGGATGTGGATTCTGTTTACCATCTAAAAGATTGTTCAATTTGCCTAATTAATATAATGACTGATACCTGTCTTATTGATGTTGCAGCAATTGGATTCAATGTTGAAACAGTTCAATACAACAACATCAAGTTTCAAGTGTGGGATCTAGGTGAGTACGGATCAGTTTTTTTTTTTGATACAATGAAAGGCTTCATATATGTTTAATATTAACTGTGGTCTGAATAACGTGCCCTAAATTGCATATAAAGCGTTACATCAAAGTACTTAGCCTGAGAGAACATTGATGCGTTCATTGTTTTCCTCAATTTTAGACTTTTCTGAACTTTTTCCTCTGTGCCATCTTCTTTGTGCTCATTTCTTTTATATTAAGTCATTATATTATCTTGTGTATGGTTCCCACCGCTGCGGGTGACGGTAACTAATGTCAATGGCATGTCTCAAATTGCATATAAAATGTTATAACAATGGGCCCTTGTCAAAGTAGTCAGCCAGAGACAATATTGATATGTTCATGTTTCCCCCTATTTGAGACTCTTCTAAACTGTTACTTACTGCCATTTTCTTTGTGCTGATTTTTTTATGTTAACTTATTATATATTCTTCTATACGGTCTCAACTGTTGCAGGTGATGGTTAGTTATTTCATTTTATGAAATACACCATATGGTTGTTTTGCCAGAAACTGGGAAATTTCAGAAACCTAACATAGAATTATATGAAATTGGGAAAAACTAATACATGTGTGTTGCCAAAAACAGAGAAACAGATATGGTTTCTGAAACATGTAAAAATTTCTGAAATGCCACTGAAAATCTCAGGAAATGGGAAAATGATATTCATGTGTGTCTGCACACACAACACACCATAATTGAAAATTCAAAAAAATTGTGTCTCAGAAAGGCCCTTTTAGGGGGATGGCTAGGAGGCATCACCAAATCCTTGTAAAAAGGGGACATCACATGTGCCATGAATTAAAATTCACAAATTAAAATATCAAATTAAAATATCTTAGTAATTGACATAGTTCAATAAAATTTAAATCAATGGCATGTTAACCATTCTAATATGAATAATACATAAGAACTAAATACTGAAGCGGAGAATTTATCAAATTCTACTGACACAGTTAGGCTCCTTTTCCTTCATTCTCCCACTTATGTTAGTTGTCATTTTAAATTGCCATGATTTATTGTGCTTCCCTCCATTGAGTCCATTTGTCATTACCATTATAGATGTTATAAGATTATGATTAGGTCCTTCACTATTGATTCTCTGCGTCGTTGACAGTTCTGGTAGCATTGTTTTTCTATTTGGCAATTACTAGCGTAGCGCTATGTGCATCCAAATTGTGAAGACATGACAGATTTATTTCTTTTTTTGAGTTTTATTGGTCTCCAAAAATGTCCCTGAATGTGCGAAAGAACAAAAGAGTTACAATTTTCAATCTACATGTTGCACAATTCTTCAATCTGCAAAACAATCATCACAGTAAACAAGTGGGATTCTTTTGGGGTTTAATTAGGTTTAGAGCAGCTGCTTTTTTAGGGTTTCTATATTTTGTTGGGCTGAAATGTACCTTGAGGGATGCTTGCATGTCTGCAAGGGAGGAGGATGCGCCAACTGTGTTCACCATCATTGTCCCCATTTGGATTTATCTTCAATGATGCCAAGGGTCAGGAACAAGTCCCCTTTGAACAATAAAAGGCCTAAAAACATCAAATTATTCATAGAAAACTAAAAGCAAATAGATGCAAATTGCAAAGCTATTTATATATAGAAGGCAACTTAAAAGCACTATCCAAAATTCTTTAGACAAAGCAATCAACTTACATGTATTAGGTCTAGCTTCCCAAGCCATATGACAAAGCTACTAGATATATGAAAGTTCAACATTATCAAATATCTCATTCCTAGTACTTTGTAGCCACTGATAAATACTCATTTTTATTCTGGGAGATGCAGTAAAGATTATAAAGAATGAGGACAAGGTCTTTAGCCTTCTTCAAACCCAACCTGCTATGATTAATTGCTAGAATAGAGAGATTAATACATGCAGAGATACATACATAAACACGCCCCTCACACGCCCTTTTTTGCATTGGAAAGACATGTGTTAGGGCTAAACAGGTGGAAAACACCAGGGGAATTTTTTCTTCCAACTTTTTGCTTTTGGAAATCCCCAAGAAAATTCTCCCAGGTGTTTGTCCAAATTTTGTACTTCAAATGTTTTTGCATGGGTGTAGTCATATTCTGTGAAATATGTATATAGTCTTGGTTGATGGACAGGAGGGTTAATTCTCACATATTTTGAACCGCACAACATGTGATTCTATGCATACATTTGTCTTAATTTCATGTCTGTACTGTTTTCATATTTTGTCTCTGCTTTTTGAAAAATCAAACAGAAGTCCATGTGCTCAGTATTGGGTTTTGAAGATTGCCAGAATGTTTTTAAATATTATTTTTTTTGTACAAAGGTAGGATTCCTTTAATACAAGGATTGAATTGCTCACACCCTTTGTAACAAGGGGAAACACAAGTAGGCAGTGAGGCTTGGTGCTGAGCTGTATTTTAAACTTTAGCTGTACCTTTATATGTCAGAAGCCATAGATTTTGAAGAGACATGAGTAAAACAAACAAATTTTGAAGAGAATAGTCTCATATTTGTGGTCTGTCTTGATATTTGCAAGTGTTGAAAAACCTATAGCTTAATACCTCAAATCCAAGGCAAACTCTAGCTCTGGTGATTTCATAGGTCTCTTAAAATCACAATTTTAATTTGTGGCCATTTTTATGGCGAAGCTACTCCCCAGAATTCCAAGGATAGATTTAAAACAAGAAATTGCAGTCTTCATGAGGATAGCATGCACTTTGGACACTTTGGATATTGAATATCAAATACTTTAGACTACTTGTAGTAGAGATCATAGTAGAGAAACTCAGACTCAGCAAAAACTCAGCAAGGCCAAATTGGGTCTTGACTCGGACTAGGCAAAAATAAAAATGGAAGAAAATGCAAATTTTCATTGAATTTTTTTTTATGCATGTCACAATTCATTAACATTATACAAATCCAAAATTAATACTGTAAGTGGTACAAGCTTAATCTATACATAAAAGTGACAAAACACACTTCAATTAGAGAAATTTTAATGCGTCCAAAATTCAAATATTCTTGTATTGTTCATAATATAAAAAGGTACAAATTACAAAATGTGTTATGACAATGCCTCAATAGGCCCACTATCTATGTCTTGCAATGCCTTTGCCCTTTGCCCTAGCAGAAGCTCGAGTCCTCTCTCTTTGTGCCTGTGCCCGTGCCTCTTCTTGTGCCTTTGCCGCTAACTCCTCTTCCATGCTTTCAAAATCATCCATGGAAAAGAGAGGTGCTGCTCCTCCTCCTTTGGCTCTGTGATCCATTTAGAAGAGAAGACGGATCAATTTTGTCTAAATCAATGACTTCGTAACTTGTAGTGTCTTCGGCAGTCCAGTCATTGCTCACAAGCATCCTCTTCAATGCCTCCCTTGCATCAAAGAGGCTTTGCAATGTAATGAAGTTTGTGACAAATCATGTAACTCTAGGCTGTACAAGCTCTCTCCCACTAGTTAATTGCCTTATTAGCTAGGGGACCCACGTATGGTTGTAGATAAATTTGGTAATACATTTGGCCTTCTATATAACTTTAGACACCCAAGGTAATTCCCCAATGTCTTTGAGAAGCAAATCGAGACAATGGGCTGCGCATGGTGTCCAGAAAATGGTGGGGAATCTCTCCTCCAAAATCCTACCAACTTCTATATAGCCTGCTGCATTGTCCGTGATAACTTGGACAGCATTCTCTTGCCTGACCTCCAACACAACCTCCTCCAACAACTATGCAAGCATTTCAGAACTCTTAACTTATGCTAATGCATTCACTGACTTGAGGAGTACAATTCCTCCTATAGAAGAAACCAAAAAATTAATCAATGTCTGACGCCTCCCATCGGTGCACCCATTGGACATGATTGTGCAACCCCTCTTCCTCCATACCCTACGCTGCTCTTCAACCAACACCTGAATATCCTCCATGGATTCATGAAGGAGAGGGTCCCTAAAATCATCATAAGTTGGCGGCTTAAATCTTGGGCCGCAAATTGTTAGGGCATCTACCATTCCCTGCCAATATGGATACCTCGCTGCATTGAAGGGAAAGTCGGAAAAATACAAAAAATTTGCACAAACCTTTCTCGAGGCCTTGTGCCTCTCCTTGTTCCACGTAGTCATACCCCCAAGCGTGGGTTGTGACCCTGGCGCGGAATGTTCCACAAAAAAAGACTCCTCTGTCCAACTCCTCCGGTGTGCAACTGATGGACTGGACCCACTCTGGCACTGCTGAAACCAAGTAAAGGTGCTGCTAGTACCCTCTGTACTAGGTCGAGAAGGGGGACTAGCCATGGCCTTGTTTGTTCTTCGTTTTAGTTATTTTCTTTCATTGTAGTTTGTCAGGAGGGCATTGCATTCCCTCTCAACCTCAGCAGGCACCTTTGAACATTGCTTGACATCATGGCATTTCCACCTTGCCAAATGGTATTTGAGGTGGTTTATGCCTCCATGAATTTTGTCCCCACAAAAATTACAGTACACCTTCCCTTTCTTTTCTCCCTCCTTTGCATATTTCCACGCTGCATCTCTTTTTCTTGTCATTTTATTTCAATGTGGCTGCACATGGAAACAATAAACAAGTAGTTAGAAACTTAAAAACAAGAAAAAAAAGCCCTAGGGTTTAGGCATTGACAGTTGAAACCGAGTTTTTTTTTACCTCAGATGTAATTGTTGGGCGGTTAGTATATTTAAAACTAAAAAAAGTTGGATTTAGAATGCAATTGAGTGTTGTTGGTCTGATCTCAAAAATGAGCGGACTTTGAAAAAAAAACTTTTTATGCCGTTTTCCCGTCCTGTATGCATGCATGGATGACTGGGGTTTTTTTGGGGACTTGAGTTTTTTAAATTCGTGAGTCCCAAAAACTTGGCAAGTAAAAAAAAACTCGTTGAGTCTATTCCAAGTGACTCGGAAAGGTCGACTTGGACTTGGACTCGGCAAGTTTTGGAGAGTTTTGAATTTTAATTATAGCTTGTTTGAGTTTTAAATCAACCTCGTGGGATTTGAGCATGATCAAGAGTGAACTCTAGATGAAAGCAAGCAAGGTATCATAGATTAACATAAGGTGGTGCTGATAGACATCATAGAGATATGGATGACACTAGGCTTGATTGCAAGAGAATGAACACCTAATTTCTTGGAATGGGTGTAAATTAGCAAAGTTGAAAAAATCGTGATTGACAATTTATCAGCAAGGCCAAGGAAAAATTGGATCAACAATTAATCGGAAAAAACTGTCGATATTTGTGATATTTTCATATTAGTTTTAAAAAATATTGTCAGAAAAATAGGCTACTTGGGAAAAAATCCAGAGGATGGAACAAATTGTGATAGACGTGATAATTTCAAAATTTTGAAGTTTTTTCAACACTACCAACTAGTTTCTTTATGCACCCCAAATCATGGAAGCATAAATCCCAAGGTAGTACAAGAAGGTAATCCATGGGCCAAAATTCAATACAGAAATCAACAATATGATACAAGATGAACCCTAAAGGGTCCCGGAACTTGGGTTTCAAAAGCCACATATTCTATCAAACCTATTACCATTAGGCTTCATAATTTTGTATTTTGGCATGTTTGACTTTAAGTGATGGTGCATTTGGCTTGAATTGTGGTTCTTTTGACTTCGTTTGTTACTTTATAGATCTTTTATATAGTTTGTCTCCATCTGCAGTTGTGGGTGTTCAAATAATGGCGGTCATTCATTCAAGAGATGGACCAGCAATGCAGATCCATTGATTCCATTCTGCACTTTATCGATGATAATTTAGTATTCAATGTAGTCTATTGATAAGATAGTTAAGAAAATTAAAGAACTGTTACAACATGACCTACTGCAAAATAGTCACTAGCTACATGATATTTTTGGAAATTTGGAATATTGTTACTAGCTCTCAGGGACTATTTAGGTTCTTTGGTTCTCGAACACTCACCTTAAGATATTCTGAAGCAGATACTCTTCAAATTCCAACCATTATGTAGTGTGATTGGTATTATAATGTCATATCTTTCCTTTGTTTCATTTTGTCTTTAGAACTGGATAAAAGTAAAGATTCCTTAAGCACCAAGCACTTCAATTAAACTGTTATTGCCAATAATGTTGACCCCAATATGGCTTTTTAAACCATCTGTGCAATTGCATTGTCTGCTTACTGGTGTTTCTGAGTACTTTGTATCTGAATTTTTTTTCAGATGTTTTTAAAGTGCAGATGTTCACTTGATTATGCTTATAATAATGGATTAATCTCTTCAATGCTTTCTAAGACAGGCTGTGTAAAACATCAAATAGTTCTTGCACATTAGATTTTGACTGCTTATATGTTAGATAAATTCTATTATTGGATCAACATAATTCCATATATATAAATGTTAAAGTTGGTTGGTGGATTATCTACTTCAATTCTGCAATTGAAACATGTTCAAATTGTTTGCTGTAGTTGTTAGGGATGAAGTAGACAAGATTGAAGATCATAAATATTGTTAGCTAGAATTTACTGTGATTCAAAATATACTTTCAACATTTATTTTGGTTTGGCGTACTTATGATCTCAATATGCTGTTACTTTTCTCAGACAAGATTAAGCATCATAGAATTTGAGTTATATTTTACTGTGATTCAAAACACACGTTCAACATCAATTTTGGTTTGGCATACTTCTAACTAAATACGCTGTTGCTGACGTAACTGTAATGCTTTAATGTAACAGGTGGGCAAACCAGTATAAGGTATCTCTCAGTTCAAGCATATTTCTTAATAAGTTCTATGTTATATCTGGTAACCTTATGTTTGAATCCATGGTTACTTTTTCTTTGAATATTTTATCTTTTTTCCATATAAATTTTGGTTTGATATAATGGTGATTGATGTTCATTATTTATTACATTATGATGATAAGACCTGCATGAGATGACATGTAGGAAATATCTTTGGATCTTCTTAGATCACTTACCAGATATTCTAAAATCATCGTTTCACTTTTTTTGCTTTTGAGTTCAGAAAAACTAACTGTTAAATTGCAACAGTATAGAAAAGGTTGGCCTTGTTGCCGATAGTCATATTTTTTGTAACTTACATGCGGAATAAATCAAGATGTCCAGATGAACTCCAGTGTTCCTTATGGCTAAACACCAGAAATGAAAGTGCAAGGATGTTGAGTGTTTAATTACATCTTAAGTCAAACTGACATGGAAAATACTTTGGATCATCTCCCAGTTGCTGCTCCATTTGCACTTTCTGGGGCCAGCTGTTTGTGGATGAATTGCACCTTCTTTTTGGACTGATTTGAATTTGCAAGTGGCTTAGCACTTTTTTTCTTTCCCAAGCTTTCTACCCTATCCTCCAATACTTATATCAATGACATAAATTCCTGGAGCTTTCACTGTAGCACGATGAAATTACTCTGCTTCCTCGGATTATTTATCCAGGCAGCAGCCCTCTTAACCTAGGCCATGCTTCTTAGGATATTATTGATCTGTGATTCCCATCAACCATGTCCATAATCACTCATGTAAAAGAAGTAACAGAGTATGTATAGTCTATAAAGAGAATGATGCAATGTTTATAAAGCCAAAAAAAAAACCACTGAAGAAGCAATAATATACTGCTGTACCAAATCACTGTCCATTACTAGCTCAAACTATCTAGTTTCCAAGCATTGAAAGCATATAGAATTGTTAATATCCCATAAAATGAAGAAAATGCAAGTAAAAGTACTTTAATGCTGAGAAGGGACACACGTACAACATCAAATAGCAGAGTGATATAACGTGGGAAAACCTTTCGGGAAGAAAACCCCCAAAAGAATCATTCAAGCTTCTTATTTCATGCAAAATAGAGAGATTACAAGAGTTGTCACCATCAACTAAGCCATCACAGACATCTACAGCCACCATGCCCTTGCTTGTAGCTTCACATATTCCCTCTCAGTGGTATCCTTGCTCTCTCAATGCTGGAATTGCCTTGCCCCTGTTCCTGGCTCTCCAGATTCCCATTCTTCTTCCTTGCCTTGGCCCAAATAAGCCTCATTTTGCCTCTTCCGAATCCAGTATTGCAACTGATGTTTATTGATAACTGAGGTTCTTCCAATTGGAAACCATGCATGGAGATGATGTGTTATGCCCCCCCTGCAAATATTCCTCTTGACATTTGCCCAAATCAGTTTTAGGCCACCTTGCACATGCTAAATGAGTAAAATCCCTGCCAGCTTTTAGGCTGGACTGTTTTTTGGCCTGTTGAAGGTCCAAACATACGAGTTCTGAGATGAAAATTGGTAAGGTATGTGTGCAATGATGTCAAGAACCTTTGGTAAAATTTTGGAGCTCTCAACAGCGAGAAAATAGGAAAGTAGAGAAGTCTGAGTTTTTCCATTTTGACTAACCAAACAGATGTATTTTGACATAAGGTTTATGTTACAGATTGACCATTGAGTCCTCTTTCATCTCCAAAAAGAATCACTCAATTTGGACTTGATTTGGTTTACTTATGCCAAAAATACTCCTCACTGGTTATGACTGTTATATCCTATATTTTTTGGCGTTACAGGATGGAATTTGAGTTCAAATAATTTCTGAGCATTCTTTCTGATGTCAGGAACCTCCATCTGAAGTTTCATTGCACTAAGGCTTCGTTTGAAGGAGTTACGGCCAAAATGCAACACTGCTCTATTTTGGATGCTTGTAGGGTCAACCTCACTTGACCATTCTTCCTTGATGTCAACTTTTCATGCTCCCAAGTGACCTGTTATAAATCCATATGGATCAATTGTCATACTTTGTTTTGGTCCTTTCATTGCAATCAAAATGATGCTGGCCTTGTTGACTTTGATGCAGACTTTAGCTTTGTATTCCATTGGCCCTATTCTCTTGGCTTGGTGTCGTTTTCTTTGGCAAGGGACCTTTTCATATGATTGTTTTGTATTATAGATTTTGTATTTTTTCCTCTGAAAGTACCATATCCTTGGTCTTCTTTGCTATCTGTTCTGAGTTCAAATTAACTTTAATGCCAATCACCCTAAGGTAGCCATCCATTTTATTAACTTGGTTGAATGCCTTGTCAATTAGTTTGGTGTAATCCTTGACAACTTATTCCTGTCTGAACTGTCCACAATAGAGGATTGTGGTGTTTCTTGACTCCTGCATTGCTCCACTCCACTACTTTGGCTTTGCACAACACCACCAGTGGCTGCCAATATGACTTGTATGTGTCTATCTCTGGACAGGCTGCTTCATCTTGGGTCTGTAAACTGACCAACAACTGATTGCGCTTTATGCATCCTGACCAAGCTATATCCACCATCACCTTGAGTTCTTTGTGAAGCTTATTAGCCGTATGCACCAGGACTCTCCCAATTGCAACTATACTATGAATTTTATCAAGGTCCATGGTGGTTTCTTTAAACTCCTCCCATTCGTCAGCCATTGGGATCTCCTTGTCTTTTCTGATTGCCTCTCTGATTTGCTTGGTTGGGTTAGGACCTTTCACCTTTTCTTCCAGCCATGTGTTTCAGACTCGGATGTTCCAACATCTTCTTTCCCCATCCTTGTAACTTTGCTTTTTCATATGCTTTCTCTGCTTCCAACTCTGCATTTCTGGTCATCAAATCCTGGATGTTGTCCTCCGGCAATTCATATGCCGATTTAAGAAGTCTGATGTTCCCCTGGATATCTAAAGTGGGTAAATTGCATGTGATGACATCGAAGCCTCCCTTGTCAACTTTTTTCTAGATGGCAAGTTGGGTTTCATGACAAGTTGCTTTACTATCAGATTTCTTTTGCCTCTGTTGTACACCATGTTAGATTTTACCCCTTTCTGCTTTGAGTTTGCTGATACATCATCAAACAAATTGGAAAGATGAATTTCCTTTCTGACTTTTTCCAGTCATTGGTGTTCCTTCAACATTTGTGTGAGAAAATACTTATGGTCGTTTTTGGGTTTGTTCTGCTAAGGCCATGGGCTTGTTGTGTCCGTCTCCCTCTATTGCCTTTATCCCTTTGCCATCTGCTGGTTGGGCAGTGTCATTAGGAGTTTCTTCATTATCTTCATTTTTATTTTATTTCCTTTTCTTCCCCTTCTTTGGTGATGGTGTCCTCTCCTTTCTTGTTGGATCATTATCATCATCACCCCCATCACTGGCACTTCCTTCGTCAGTGGTACCATCAACACCTCCAACCTGCCTTTGTTTTGGTGAAGTGGTCTTTGGAGTCCTTTGTGAATGTCTCCTTGAGGAGGACCTTTGGGGACTGCTGTGCGCAAGGGGATCCCACTAGTGCTCCAACAACTTGAACTACTTTTGTGCTTTAATATTGGATGGGGGAGCCATCGGGAGAATCATCTCCCGTGATGTCAATTCCTGTCACTTGGACCTTCACATCGGCTTCCATCTTGCTTTCAAAGGAGGATTCCTTTTGGAAGCTTCTTCTACGGAGACCACCTTCTCGCCCTTGGGGGTAGTTTGTGCCTCTTGTTTATATTCATTAGGTGAGGATCCTTTAGAGCTCTCTTTAGTGTCTTCTGTGCCTTAGGAATCATTAGATCCTTTTGGCCTTTGTTCTTCAATCATTTTTTGGCCATTATGAATCTTTATCCACATTGGAAGACCTAATTCTCTTGTAGCTTGTTCATGAACTCCTTGGTCACCATCACAGTTGACCCAAAATTCTTCATCTTTTGGTTCATGGCCAAACACAACTCAACTCTTTTTGGATAAAGAGGCTTTTGTCACACCCTTTTTGTCATAATTTCTCCTTTCTGCAACGATTGGGAAATGGAATTGCTGGATTTCTCCCTTCAGAGGACTTGCAGGTATAGTATCCAATGGTAAATGGGAACTATACTAGGCCCTTAAAGTGCTCTCCAGTAACCTTCTTGTGAAAAGGAAGGATCTATTGACATAATTACTTAAGGACAAGGGTCAAGTTTTGTCTAAAAGGTTGGTATCCATCATAAAGCAAGAACCCCTTACGAGTATCATTATTCACATTGATGAATAGGAACAACACACTGAGGAGCAAGCACTCTACAAATAACTACAAACCCTTGAAATAGGGGGCAAGATATGGTTCGTTTCTTCTCAACAACATTAGTGAGAGGATATAACAAATTGATTACATCCCTCGACTAGAATTAATAGTAATCAGTGTGCCTAATTGGAAGCGTCATTGGCTTACATCTTCAAACGAACAAATGTATGAGTGCATTACATCATGCACATACTAATCCGTATATTGGTGTATTGCTTTCATTGCATCTTCCGATAGCCTCGTGCTGTTATCTCTTGAGAGGGTTTGAAAAATATGTCTAAGGAAGTCATGATGGATGAAAGCCCGTTTCTTTTCTGATTTTTTGCATGAAATGAAGGGTAACACTGGGGGACTGGAAGTCCTTGGTCAATCTTTTTCTTTACTCCTAATTTCCTCCCATTAGGGACAAACTTAATTTAATATATATATTAAATATGAGGTCATATAAAATTGTTACAGGACTTTATTCTCATTAACAAAAATCATTCGCCAATATACAGAAATAGAAATATCAAATCCTTCTTCCACAAATAATTATCCACAGTAACAGTCCACACAATGAGGCAGAGATGGATAATACCCTTAAGGTAGGGCAACACCAATAATACTCCTCAAGGAATAACTCCATAAGATCTCCCAAGATGAGAGCGCCACTTAGAAAGGGCAAAGTTCCATAAGCCACTTTGTGGGCAAAGACGATTACATATGATTGATCTCCATGATGATTACAATGACAAATATTCCTTCTTTATATACCCATCTTCTAATTCTACTTTGGGGAGCCAACTACTAATATAATATAATATTATAATATAATCAACCTTGGGTTATGTGTGGCCCATGCCAACCCTTATACAATATAATATCATATCCCTATATACCTATTCCTAGGTACCCTAACATTCCACCCTCCTTACAAATTTTTATTGTTTTCGAAACATATGAAGAAACAAGATGATATGATTTGCTAAGCAATGTTAGCAACTGGTACCAATCTCGATCATCCATCCATCCTAGTGAAACTTTGATTGGTGGTGGTCTTCGTTGATGCTGGTATGCCATTTTTCCACTTGAGTATCCAAAACTGTGTCGTTGGCTCCACGTGTATGTTGCTTTATTATGATAATTCGAATGATGGGTCCATTTATTCCTTGATGTTGTTGCACCATTCTAAAAACCAGGATCACTATGCTTTCTCTGCCAAACACTACCATACTTGGTACCCTTCTGATTCCATGTAGAACCATAATATTGTTGCCCTAAGCCATGCCTCCAAGATTGTTGCCTCAAAACTTCCTTGGACTCCGTTATTTGCACGGACTCTGTTGCTACTCCTTCTTCCATGGACTTTGTTGTTGCTACTTCCTTCTTGGACTCTGTTTGAAGTTCTTCTATTTGTTTTTCAATTTGTTTCTCTGCAACCACTTCTTGTTTTTCCTTGGATCCTTTCTCCTTAAGCTGAGAAATATCCTGCAGTATTATCTTCTTTTTCTTGTACCATAACTTTATAAACTTATTTTAAACATTAATGTTAACAACACCCAAAGAATCCAACCAAGGATAACCAAGAGAAATATCCACATCATCCATCTCAATAGCAAAATCTGAATGTAAAACATATTTATCCATGGGGATCTTCAAATCTTCAAAAATATGAACATTCTCACCCTCAAGTTGTATGCCCTTAATTTTTGTTGTCTAAACCTGCAACCTCTTAGCCAAAGCAATATTAATGAAATTATATTTGCTGCTAGGGTTAATGGAAATAATAACATTTTCCTTCTGAATGTAAGCATAAACCTGCAAAATAGATTTTTTAGATTCAAACAAATCCCTTTGTTCATTTACCAAAGGTATGGTTTCCTCCGTTTGCACACTAACATCTTTTTTACCTTCTACCACTTATTTGAAATTTACTAGCGCTCTTTTTAATTCCTGTTGTTCTTTCGGAAGTATGTTTATTTTAATTTTGCATAGCCTTTGAGTGTATTCCTGAAACTAGCTATCTTTTTGTCTGGGTTCCATTGACTCAAGAATGCCTGCTCTGTTTTATCCCAAGTTAGTTCACAATTATGGGCACTACGAAAACTATAAAACCAAGAGAGAGCTTCTCCTCCAAGACAAAGAGGAAGCATAAGGTGCCAATAGGAATTATTAGATGAACACTGTCCTTGTCAGTATTGATGAGAAACAAGAGTAAATTGATGAGAAACCCTTTTAGGCAGTATTGGATGAACACTGTCCAGAACTGCTTCGAAGGCAGACATGAGCACAGCCACAATCAGACAACTTTAATTAAGGAAGAAAAGACAAACTTGCTAGTAAGGGGAAAACATAACCTTACTGCAGAGGGAGACTGAATGACTGATGCTTCTGCAGAGGTCCTTTGGAAAGGGAGACGAAATGGCTCATGTGCCCTGATGGAAGGTAAGAAAGAAAAATGACTAAGGTAAAATGGTATCTATAGAAAAGGGGGTTACATGTGAAATTATTGTGTACGCATGAGCAAAAGGTGGGCAGGTGGAAGCGTTTAATTAATTGAGGAAGATACGTCTTCGGGGATCTGCCACAATTTGTGAGGGAAAAATTTGCGACAAGCAAATGCTGGGAACACAACACAGAATGTTACAAGACAAAACTTTAATGTACAAGGAAACAAGCATTCCCACGTCGAGAAACTCGTGCGAAAGGTTGTTCGTGGAAGGCGGGGGAAAGGCTGACTCTGGGTTTTGCATTTATGTGAAATGCTCTACGCATGGGCTTTTAATGCATGTTTTGTGGATTGCGGGGTGCGAGGTTGCGCTATACCTTGGCATTTGTTTGTTTGTCCGGAAATGACTTCGCCTCCAAGAATTTTCTTAGAACTGTACTTTTGAGGATTTCTTGAAGACAAAATCTTCTTTCTGAAACAAAACGTCCTTGTCATGGTTTTCAAAATTTGAAAATATAGCCCATTTTGATACCATCAGATGCTTTTTTCTTTCGGTTGTTCAAGTGCCTTCAATGCTCTTGATTAGCTACTTTTCAGTCCCTTCGACTTCCTTTGGTCATTTATGTACATTAATATAATTTTTTTTGGTATTCTCCCCATGGCTTGAGTTCAAAACCTGCTTGGCAACTCTGCTAAATAAATCTTCTGTTTTAATAATAAATAATTTTGCTGGGCCAGTAAATTTTTACATGAGTTATTGCATATGGGTTTATTTTTCTTCATAGTTCTTCAGGCCAACATGTTTTCCAACTTATAGGGAGTGATGAATTGATGATCCGATGCTTCTAATGGTGTCACATATTTCTGGAATGAAGGCTTTGAATAAGTAGATTTGCTTTATCGAAGTTTTCTTAGATTATCGCAAGAATGAATCTTTGGTGAGTTTTTCATAACAGGATGGGAAACAAGTATCAGCAATATCTGTCTTTCAATTTTGTACCTTTCCATTTCGCTAAAATATTTAATATGCTTTTGGTGAGGTAATTTGCTGTTACATTGCCAGAACAAGTCCAGCTGTCATTGAGAATGTATGTCAAGAAGATTAGCTTCCACATTTAAGGTACATTGATGCCTTGAGAAGAAAAACCAGCTCATGATAAGAATCATCACAGGGAACCACATAAAATAACCTTGGTGCAAAAAAAAAAAGGCCAAAAAAAAAAGAAGAAGAGTGGCCAATTATGTTATTAATGGTTATAAAAATGGGTCATAAATCATAAATTTCAAACAAAGAAGAAACTGCATCTACTTTCTTATTTGTTACAAGGAATCTGTAAGGAATTTGGGGAGGAGCCATCAGAGATATCCTTGGCAAAGCACAGTGCACAGATTGACACCTTGAATTTTTAAATACAAATAAACAGAAGGTTGAAAAGCATGTGTGTGGATTCTAGCAATTCTGTCCACAAGTTGGATGACAGTGCTTATGCTAGGCTGACATATTCTAGAATGGCCACTGTCCATCACTAATGTCATGTTCGAGCAAAGGATGTTTGTAAAACTGATACATTTAGAAGGGAGAGTTAATTCATATTGATTATTATCTCTGTTAAAGGTTGCTCTTTTTGTTGGGATATTGAACAGGAAGGTGTTGTGAAAAGCTTAAGATACAGAATAGAAAGTTAAGCTTTAGTTCATGTGGATAATGGTAGGCTGGTGGCATTATGTGGTGTCAAGATTTGCTGGGTGGTTTAGTAGATTTGCATCACCAAATGCAGGGGTGATTTTCAGATTAAACTGCTAAGCAAAAGTATTTTCATTACGAGGGGTTTATGTAATAAAACAGAATGTCCTGATATCAGTGTTATGAACAAAAATGCTTTGATACTACTAGTATGTTCGTAACTATAACTGTTGTAAAACTGAGCAGCATAAAAATCTGGAAATCCTTTTGTATTTCAGAATTGAAATTTGGAATGTTTACAAAATTATTACTTGAAAATTTGAAATTCAGGAGGGGGGGGAAGAAGTTTTCTCAGAAGGTATGGATGTTAACATGGGCCTTACGTTTCCAAGGAGAGTATGGGCATTGCTTTTGGCCAATAACAGCATGATATATTCTTGATGTAATCTATGGGCACGCAAGTGCAAGAGTATGCAAGGTGCAGGTATGAAGCACCTGGTTTAGACCCCCACAACTTATTTATATGGATGCAAGGATTGGTGGGGGGAGGGGGGGTTGTGGTGGGGGTTGAGTATGCTAAGAGCATTATTCTAAAACTTGGATATGCTGTAATAGAACTAGAAAGTTGAAAAATAAGATCATCACAATATTTAGTAAATCTCTTGTAAGTGTTGCAAAGATATTTCCCAGATATGTGCGGTTGAGGTGGCTTTTTTTTTTGTTTTTGGGAAAGTAGACTCAAAGAGCTTTTCAAAAAGCTGAAACATTTGGATTTTTTGAGCAATACTGAAAAAGGTGTAGATTTTCAAAGTTGATATTCCAAAATTGCAATTTCTTGCATAGGAAAAGAGGGTGAGGTGAAGGAGCCATGTTTCACCAACTAGATGTCACTGGAAAGGTGTGCCTTGAAATCCTATATGTTAAAATTTTAGTTTAATTGTGTTGTGGTTGCTGAGATACATACAATTTGATTTTGAGGTTTAAAAAATTTATTATAGAGGGTTGAATAGCAAAAATTGTGACAAGTTCAAGCAGTTACAACAGAAGTTCATTTTCCAAGGATAAAAAAAAGGTTCTAGCTCAAATGGATATTTATAGAGAGGGATCTTGTGGTCAGGAAGAGTATCAGAAAGAAGAAGAGAGTGAAAATAACCCTGCATGTTCAGATGTAAAGGAAAAAAATTGGAAAATGATATGCTGCAGTTTAACACATAAGATGATGTTTTGGATTTAAAAGTAGAAAGTGAAGAAGAGGAAGGGGAGCGATAAGACGTGGAAATAAAGAGAGAAAAGATATTGTGAAGGAAGCAAATGACACCAGGGAAGAAATCAAAGCAAAGATATTAAAACAACTATTGTTGGTACTATTATTGGAAAACTTTCTCCAGAAGCTGCCCTTTTTTACATATGGGGTTTATGCTTATCTTTAGTATTGCATCTACCATCTCATATGTCTCATGAGAATTGCCATCGTTTTTATTGAGAAAAGTGTGTGCATTGCTACTTGGATATATCTGTGCAATTTACTTTTTTATTTTGTGTAGGTTCTCCATTCTTTTTTGGTTGGTGTAGTAGTGCCCTTCATCTACATGCATGCTACACCACATGCACCCAGAATGTAGGTTGGTGCTATTTTCCAATCCTAAATGCACTTGTACACTCAAAATTCATAGTAAATGTGGTATAATGAAGTACTTACCTGTAGTGTATTTGTAAGCAAAGAACGGAGGCAACATGAAACAAAAACAGAGGCACTTGCATACTTTACATTTGCAAATCTAAGTCATAATCACATAGTTCTCGTAGTGGTGGTGTCAATGTCGTCGACTATGCTATTTCCTCTACCACTTTCATTCCATTCATTTCCCGGTTCAGTGTCTCCGATCACCCTCCCCACTTTATCGATCATTCAGTTCTTTCTCTTATGTTATCTGTTGTTTCCTTTCCTGTTATTCCTCTCCCTCCTCTCTCCCCTCCAGCCCCTCGAGTCATTATAGACTTTGACTATTATTATTCCTTTACCTACATGGACCGATTGCGTTAGGTTCTCCCTAGGATGTCTTCTCTTCCCGATGTTTCCGATCATTCTGCTTGCTTGGTCCAAACTATTTGGAAGGCTGCTTTGGACTCGTACCCCCACACTATTCGTCCCCCCACTTGTCCTCGTCCCCCTGGTTAGTGCCCTATGAACATCTGGTATGATGAGGAATGTAAGTTTGCCCACCGAAGGTTGACATATGCCATTCAAAATACTTCCCAGCTCTATGCCATTTCTCACAAAGACTACAGGATGCTTCTTTGAAAGAAGCAACATCTCTTCCTCTCTCAGCATCAACTTGATCTTATCCAGTCCCTTCAGCAGTCTCCTGGGATTGATCTTTCCTCTTGGACCATTCATGCCTCTTCCCTCTATACCATCCCAAATCAGCCTCCTATTACTGTTCCCTCCCCTCTCTTCGTGCCCCCTCTTTTCTATTGGTCTTGTCAGGTAGGCTAACAGGAAACTTTGTATGAGCAAAGCAACAAATTTGGATGGGTTACAGGCGAAATTTTTGAAGCATGGTATTGACCCTCTTGTTGGGCCCCTCACTGATCTCTTTAATCTTTCTGCCTGTTCTAGGTTTCCTGATTCCTCGACTCAACATATTATTCACCCCATTTATAAGGCAGATGATCCCCATGAACCCAATAATTACAGGACTATCATGATTGGGCATATCTTTGCCAAAACATTGGATGTGCTTCTCTCTCAAAGGTTGGAGGAGGAGGGTTTCAAGGCTCTTGGACAAGTTGGTTTTCGGCAAGATCACCAGACCATAGATCACATTCTAGTCCTCAGAGCTACTATTGAGGAGGTGCGTTCCAGGTCTTTGAAGGTTTATTGTTGCTTTGTAGACTTCAAAAAAGCTGTTGATTGCCTTGACATTTACTTCTTGAGAGACTTCGGTCAGTTGGCATCTCTGGGTAGCTTTTGACAGCAATTACACAGTTATATGAGACTATGAAAGGTCGGTTTCATTCCCCTCAAAGGCTTTGAGCCAGTATTCTTAGCACCATAGGAGTGAAACAGGGGTGAACCCTTTCCCTAACACTTTTTGGGATCTTCAACGACGAGCTTGAGACTTTTATTAGGGAGAATGCTCACGCAGAGGATGGTTGCCTTCTCCACTATGTGCTGATTTCTATTATCCTCTTTGCTGATGATGTTGTTCTTTTGGCCTTACCCCCGGAGGGGCTTCAACGTCATTTGGACACACTTGCCGCTTTTTGTGACTCAAGACAGTTGACGGTGAATCTTTCTAAGACCAAGGTTATGGTATTCAATACTACCAAAGAGGCTCTATCCCATTTCCACTTCTTTTTCCAAGGTCGGGAGGTCGAGATTACCACCTCTTATGTGTACTTGGGGGTCCTTTTCACTGGTCCCACTTTTGATATGAAACCTGCCGCCTAGGCCCAGGTGTGTAAGGGGTATGCAACTTTACCTTTGCTAGAGAGGAATTGCTTCAAAGCACATTTTCAAAGATATACCTGTGAAGATGAGGATCTTTGACGCCTTGGTCAAGCCAACTATTACTTATGGATCAGTGGTTTGGGGTCCTAGTCTTGGCTTGACTGAGTGGTCACGGGTTGAATGAGTCCAAACACTCTTTCTTCGACGATTCATTCGTTGTAAGGGCACAGTTCCTCGCTCCATTATTCTGGTAGAGTTTGGGGCTTCTCCTGTCCAGCTTGAGATTATCTTCTTGATTATCAGTTATCTTCACAATATCTGTACTTTAGGAGATACCCCTGCGGGTTGCAGGCGGTACCCTTATGTCGCCCTTCGCTCCTCGATGGAATTCTCTCCGAGTTCTCGGGGAGGCCAAAGGAGTTGGTATTTTTAGGTTTTTGCCCTCCTGGCCAGCATTCAGATACGGATAGGCAGGCTCCCCCCTTATTCTTTGGTTGTTCTCCCCCCTCTCGACTTAGTAAGGAGAAGATGCTCCACGATATCTAGAAGGATCTTAGACTCCGGTACACCAGATGCACATGGATCTCTTCTGTTGCCCCTCTTTCCCCCAAGATGGCTTTCTACCATGAGCACTTCTTATAGATACAGGAGGGCAAAATAGTTCCTCCACAATACCTTCAACAACACACAATGCATAGTCTTCGGATCACTATTGGGCAACTCAGGGTGTGTTCTCACCAACTCCGGATTGAGTTAGATCACCATCTTCCGACGGAGGAGCGGATTTGCTTGTTTTGCTCCTTGGGTGAGGCTGACACCCTACATCACTTTATTTTTTGTTGTCCCCTTTATTATGAGATCCGGGTTAGATTCCATTGCCTTTTCAGGGACAACTCTCGATCTGTTCTACCTTATTCAGATACTCGGACCAGCGGTGTTTTGCACTCTTTCTTAGGGAGATAACTTAGCTTTGACGACATAAAATTTCTCCTCCAGATGGATCTCACCTTCCTCAACATCAGCTCATCACAACATACTTCACCAGCTCTGACGAATCAGGTGACTCGGTACGGAAACGCCCCACATCATCCATTTCGGATGGAAGTAGGGTCACTAGACAATGCACCCACAGTTTGTTAGGGTTCTGAACTAGCGATGGGCAAAGACATATCATGGACTTTTTCAGCTTTGGTACTTTGGCTTTGACTGTTAGGAGAGATTAGTTTCTAGGGGGTTCTTGGAGCTTGCCCCTCCTGGGCTGCTCCCTCCCCCCTCCTCTCTCTCTGTTCTTCTTGGCGTGCACTCCTCTCTTCTGGACTGCAGCCCTCCCCCCCTCTGCTCTCCCTTTTCTTTTCCCTTTCTCTTTGGCCCGATTTTTGGGTTTCGTCTTGTATTTATCTTAGTTCTTTTCTTTGTTGGGCTTTTTAGCCTGCTAGATGGCAATCATTATTGTCCTTCTTATAGTCCCTTGGGTCTTATTTTGGCCCACCGCAGATATTAATAATATTTCATTGCATTTCTAATAGAAACAATGTTAATTCTTTATGTTTGAAATGGTATATGAAATGCTAAAGATAGGGGGAAACTTCTATATGTGAAAATTGGAGCTTGTGGAGTAAACCATCTATGACCCTAACATGAGTAGATACATTGAACTTGTTAAAAAGGAGAAACTGCATCTACAACATACAAAATAGCTAGGAAGTAAAATAATATTGTAACTACATGGGAAAAATGAACTCTACTACAAAGTAGCTCATAAAGTTAAATCAAAGAATGTTGTGTGTTGGTACACAACATGCCCTCCACCATGGAAGAACCTGAACACAGGTGGTCATATGAAGGAATTCAAACACTTGTAAATATCACAATACTCAGTTGAAATATCCATTATAAAAGTCTACAGCTCAAAGGACTTGGGAAAGATGTTTCTTGATCTGAAAAATGAGTCTAGCTGACAAAATTGTGTCTTTTTACCTCCCATTTGGTCACTTGTATAGTTCATACCATAGTTGAGAAAATCGGTATCGGGAGTCAATCGGCTGGGCAATAAGATGGGAGTTTTTCAAAAATCGGCAAAAAATCAGCAAAAAAAAAACCGAAGAAAACGAATTTTCTTTTTGATTTTTTTTTTTTCATGCATATTACAATGAATTAACATTATGCAAATCAGATATTGCAATAAAAACAACAATTCAAGTCAAGACATCATACAAGGCTCAAGCTTTAAGTACACATTTTCATTGAAAAAAAGCTTTTTTCATGCATATCAGAATTTTTCAGGAAAAAATCGGCAAGATTAGGAGAAAATCGGCTAGCCTGTGAATCAGGAAAAAATCGGCAAAATCGGGATTTTTTGCAGATTTTCTCAACTATGGTTCATACATCTAAAATTGGAGAAATCTGAGCTGGAGATTTCTTTCCTGCAAAAGAAAAATGTCAAATGGTGCTGAAATGAAGATATGTTGAATAGAAACACTACAACAGTCTGAAATCAACTTTGCAAAATGACATATCAGGGATAGCGGTTGAAACCCCAAATTCCCAATTTTTTATCTTCAAATAAAGATGTTTTGCAATGTTTGTGTACTGTATGTTTTGATATCCAAAGAGAAGTCAAAGAGTGGCCCTTTCATGTGTCTTGCCCTTTATCCTTATATTCTCGTTCAAGGTTCTTTCCAATAACAATATTGCCCTTCATGCCAAAATCTATAATATTAGTACTGATCCAAAACTTAGAATTTTGATTGTTTTGAAACACAGAATTTTGAGTTAAGGAAGATCAAGAAAGAATGCAATTCAGAAATAATAGTATAACAAACCAGAACACAAGAATATATAAGCAAAATAACAGAATGATTTTATTGCTCAAAAAACAGAGTACAATGCAAGCAATCTCTAAGAAGAGATGTGAGGCTATAACATTGCATCCATTACTCATGCTTTTTATATTTAGGGGTGCATCTCTCTTTATACAAGAATTGGTGTTTTGGAAATCCACCGTATTGAATATGGAAGGTCACCCATATGGAAATGTAGTGGTTCACCTTTCGTGAGTTAGGTGGTCACCCATATGGAAATGTAGTAATTATTTTGTTTTGCATTTTCGAGGGCCTTCGGATCATTTTTTTCATGCGGTTGTTCTAGTTATGTATCGAAAGTTTTAGATCTTCCTCTAAGCTTTCCAATGCATTTTGAAAGGATAAAAACGAAGTCCCGGGCACAAAGTTATGCCCCTAACAGTGCGGTTAGGATTAAAAAATAGATTTTCGGGCATTTTGAGCATAAAGGCATGTCGCAAAAATGTCACATGCTTGGGTCAAATATAAGCAATGGTGTTTTCAAATCTTGAAGGGTGATTTTTTTGACTCAGTGGTTTGAAGTTCATTTCCTTTGTCATACTTTGCATTGATATCTCCTCTGCCTTCAATTGTTCTCTCACCACCTTCTTTTCCCTCTATTTCGACATTGTAGAATTTCTGCACAAAGAAGTAGAATGCTGGATACTATAATATAATTTTATTATATATGATTATGGATGGACAATTGGAAGAACTTACAGATACATATTAATATGCAACATTTATTATTTATATTCTTATCAATTGCAATACATTATGGTCTACTAGATTGTAAAATGCAAGCTATACATGCGGCAAACACTGATGACAAACATCTCCATCTCTACCAATATCCTTCCACAACTAACCTCAACCAAGCTATGTGCGTACAAATAGGTATCATCGGACTGGTGGGCGGGTGGCAATTGCCCAATTACCACTAAACTAGCCTTATACATGAAATGTTAAAATAACCCATAAGACATGACATACTATTTATTGTAACACTTCTTACATTGTCATGCGCACACACACAACAATACTATATGATGATAACACTTGTTGACAAATACCAATGGCACATCACAAATTCTTTTTACTCGACAGTAAGGTGGGATTGGTGGGCGGGTGGCAACTGCCCAATTACCACTAAACTAGCCCTATACATGAAATGTTAAAATAACCCATAAGACATGACATACTATTTATTGTAACACTTGTTGACAAATACAAATGGCACATCACAAATTCTTTTTACACAACAGAAGGTGGCGATGTGGTGCGATGTGGTGCATGCATCCATGAGATCATACAGACGAGACATTCATGTGCCAAATTTTCTGCCTATGTCTACCCTTCCTTTAGATTGGTTGACATCCCCAATCGATAGAAATTCAATTGGGTTAGAAGCATTGAACACGCTATTTGAATCGCTTGTCGCACCCCTTTTTCTTCTTCTTGTTCCATACATGTTAAGGGAAAAATGGAATCTGCAATTCTCTGTTAATGCAACAATATTCTTCATTTTCTACTCATCTTTTTTTTTTAAAGCGAAAAACCCCTTGCGGAGCCGCCTTGGTCTGAGAGACCACGAACAGGGGGTTCTACACCGTCAAAGTCACCCGGGGGTCGCACCCGACCCTGCCCGCACCAACATTATCAATTGGATTTTAGATACCCAATTCAGCTTTTTGGTAGGGTGGAGATTTGAACCTGGGACCTCCCTTGGAGGATTGCCCTCTCCTCTCCAACTCACCTACAACACCTGGGTATTTTCTACTCATCTTTGGTGTGAAAGTGTGTTGGGTCATTTTCTAGTATAGCCTTCTGTTCTTATGCACTTGAATTATTTTCAGTCCCATAAGTTTAAATTTGCTCTTCATATTTCTCTTTCTTCACATATGATAGCTGCAATCATAGGAACCACATTTCTCATGCGAGTTGGCAAGACTCCTTTGGATTTTATGCATGTTGCATATTTTGATACGTTTTTGTTGAGGCCATGGACTGCCTAGGACTTGAACCGTGGACCTTGCAGAGTGCATGTATGGTTGCTCTACCAATTGCCACCAGACTGACTCTGATACCATGGACCAACTAGGACTCAAACCTAGGACCTTCCAGAGTGCATATGGTTGCTCTACCAACTGAGCTACCGGCCCTTTGATGAGTGTGGTTGACAAATTCTTTGACATTCTTGACTCATAAAATCCCTCTTGATTATGATCCCAATTGCCAATCCCTAGATCAATTAAGATATTTTAGGTCCAAAGTGTTACAATTATTCCATACCAATTGCCTATGAGTCAAGAGGGATCATCATTTAAAGGTGAAGATAATTCTTGACTCATAATAGATAATTGATCCATAGCATTGGAGTTATTCCTTCCTTAAAGAGTATTGATGGTGTTGCCCTACCATAAGGGTATATGTGTGTCTCATTGTGTGGATTATCTTTGTAGAATATTATTTGTGGATGAATGATTTGATATTTCTACATATTGGTGAATGATTTCTATTAACGAGAATAAAGCTTCATATCGACTTGATTATTATTTTTAAATCGATCAATTTCTTTATCCTTGTTGAAAAAAATCTTATACAAATCGTATAGTGGATTTTTATGAGTTTTACTTTGCTTTAATAATCGTTTATTTTGATCCTTTAGTCTATGGATTTCATCATTTCATCTATGTATTTTATATGGTTGGAATAACTGTAACACTTTGATCATAAAAACCAGTTATGTCTTGGTATACACCATGGTCTCTCATTGTCCAAAAGGAACTTCAAAACACTTATTGATGCTAGTCTGTTCAAATGGATTCCTGTCCCTCCAAAACTATGTAAGGTAATAATTAGATAAATTTAATAACAGTTTTGAAGAAGGTAAAATGGGAAATATACAATAAGAATAGTATCTTAGATAGTGTTTTAATCGAGATACTATTAAGAGAATGTTATTTATAAAACTCTATGATAACCATTATAATACAAGCTATGGATCTTTCTCGTATTACATTATATAACTGTGGCATTATTTGCTGGAAATAGTGCATAATCTGAGTGTAATAACAGTGCACATTTCTTAGATTGCTCTGCCCTCTAAGCAAGTGGGTTTGTAGATGTTTAAGTGTTTCTTGGCCCATTATGGTGGGAGTCCACATTGTGGATTCTCAATGACCATTACTCCTTTGTTGCTGGTTTTGACTTTACGTTGTCATGCAAGTTTTCTGTGGAATTGCATTTGAAAGTGAAGCATAATTACGTTTTAATGAGCTGATTTGACTTACAGTTTGTTGAAGGCACTTTGTTTACCATGCTTTGCAGTCCTTTAATTAGGTGCTGTCATTCTCAAATTTTATGTACAACTCATCCAACTTCATGCAAAGTTCATGCAAAATCTTCAACCACAGTGCTTCTATGAACATGTCAGCATCCATATTTGCAGCCTTTGTATATGCTTTTTCCAAGGTGAGGGAAAGGTCTTGCAAATGCACCCAATCTCCATTCCAACCCAATTTTGCAATTAGGGTAACAACTTGGTCATTATATCAAAAGTTATGTCCTTTCTGCGGTATGTCATTCTTTCATGTTTCAGTACAATTATTTGAGGATGTGGTTACCCTTTTTTTTCTTAAATTTTGTTGGTACTTGGGGGAATTGGTAGTCATCTATGGTCTACAACTGGTCAAAGGTTCGATTCTGGCTGCTGCAACTATAACTCCTACCCAATCTGGGCAAATACACAGTGGCTGCCTGCTTCTAGGTGGCAAGAGGCTGCCCACTGGCAAGCACTCAGCTGCAACCAGTCGGCCTATTACCCTTTGATATTACTGACAAAATCTGATAATACTACTAATAGATCACTCTTATTCTTTAGGTCACAAAAACTGTCGATTTGATCTTTATGGTCTTTAGCATGAACTGCATACTTATTTACTTTTGCTTTCATGATCGCTTTTGGTTGTTATACCATTTGTAGCATTTAGGTTCTATATCTAACCAGTTTATTATTTCCAAGTTGTACTCTCTTTGTGTGTAACAAAAGGCATTCCTTACATCTGAATTTTTTTTTTATGAATGCCCTGATAAATTTTCTGCATCTTTAGTAGTGCTGTGGTCATGTTATTGATGTGTACTCTTGTGACACAACTTTTATGAACCAAAATGATTTCATAACCCTGTTATGTACTAAAATGTGATTTGCTACCACTCTATGAATTGCATGTGCTTTTATACAACATATCAGCCTAAATGTGCTTTGCATGCTACTCTGATATATCTACATTTAACTATTGTAAAAATTGCTTATTTCTTCAAATTTTAAATCTGTTGTTTTTCAAGATTGAAATCTAATTTTTTTTGGAAAAACAGTACATTTAAATAATAAAATACGGTTACCAGCTCAGGACCCAAGTCTGCAAGGTCAGCATGGATGTTGCACTTGGCCACGAAGATTATATTCCTGTAGACTATCTAATATGCAATATTCTGTGAAACGCACTTTAATTTTTGGTAAGAAATTGACTTAATAGATCCTGTTGTGAGCCAGAAATAGTGTAATTCAAAGAATAGCTCTGGAGAAGAGGAAAGATACAATATGGGGAAAGACTCCTGCACTATTTTATAGCAGACAAAAAGCACCATGAAGAGCAACGAAGTCTATAGACCACCTAACTAGCACCTGAGTAAAATCTTCTTGTGCTCCAAGACTGCATAATAACAGTTAGGACTGTACTAAACTAGTAGCAACGGAAGTAATAATATTGAATTTAGCTTCTATAAGAATACTATCTTAAGAGTAGATAGTATTTTAAGAAAAACACTATCAAGAGAAGCAATATTACCCCTATGCTGGCTATTCTAATAAAAGCTTGGGATGTTCCTTCCATTTAATTATTGGCATTCTATTCTTGGCTAGAAACATTACATAATCTTTTAGTGTCGTAACAATTTACTCACTAATTGTAGACAGTCTTGTCAAGTTGTTTAAATCGACTACAGTGACTTCTATAAAATGGCTTTTATTTTGGTACAAGGACAAATGATTCTTTTGATAATCACCTATCATAGAGTGGTTGTGGATCATCCTCTGAAAATTAGTTTTTATTAGCTTATCCATGAGTGATCCCCAAGGACAGGAGCATCGATCATGAAAATGAGCCAATGGATCTTTATGTTAAAGTTGACGTTTCTGCCATTCCTTTACAGTTCGTTTGTGAGGGCCTTATGGTGCAGTACTTGCAAAACATATGTAGTAGTCATTTCCAAGTAGTCAGGAACTTCTGATTGGAAATATATGTGAAAACTAATTTTTTAATCAATTATATTTAGTACAATAGTCTTTTGGTCTGAAGCTGTCAGATTTCTGGAGATTTCTTACTATTTCATCATATAAGCTGATAAAGAAGTTAGTTAAAAGCTGGATCTGATGTTGTCATATGCTGTGCATAATCAATTGAAAATTCTGTTTGTTTATAACTGTATTTTAAGCTCCAATATGCAAGCATTGTGATGCCTATATAGGGAAACTCCCACCATGACAGATAATAGGTATTTTTTCTGATTGCATCCTTTGAGCATTTACAAAATCTGTAAACCTTAACTGGTGATTTTGATAAGATTTGAACATGATTTCCTTGTTGTTTCTACAAGTTTTTGTGAGTGCAAAGAAAACAACAAATTACTTTATTACTTTTAAGTAATTTGCATCATAACTTTATTAAGTCAATGTTTGATAGGGCATTTCTGTAATTCCATATTTGGTCTTTATGCATATCTAATTGCTGATCAACTTTGAATTTATTTTTGTAGGCCCTATTGGCGATGTTATTTTCCAAACACTCAAGCTGTTATTTATGTGGTTGATTCGAGTGACACTGATCGATTGGTCACTGCAAAAGAAGAATTTCATTCTATTTTGGAGGTATGCTTGGATACAAATACATTATTCTGAACACTATTTCAAATACAAATGTTGTGGCATTGAAAACTATTCCAATTACAAATGTTGTGGCATTGAAAACTATTCCAATTACAAATGTTGTGGCATTCTTTCAAAATGAAATCAAAGATACTATGATTTGACAATTTAAGATCTGGATCATTCAACCATTCAAAGGGAATTTATAAATAACTTCTATGATCATCTATATTGTGAATCCTTCACATGAAGGATTTGAATTTGAGTGTAAGTTGAGCAAAAATAGAATTCCCAAATAAAAAGGCTAAATTTTGTGAGCAGTTCAGTAGAAAGAGCTAAATAGTCTTTTATTATTTCAAATTTACATTTAAAAGGCTAGTACCTGCTTTTAAATATTCCTATTTTATAAGAAGACAAGTCAAAATAAATGTATAGTTTCATTTGCATAATGATCATTTTGAAAACTTTTTAAAATAAATATTTATTTCGGATAATTATCATTGTCAAAACTCATGATTATCATGTCCAATATCTTTTGTTTTCATTTTATTGGTATGCACATCTCTAATTTAATTATCTATGTCTTTCCTTGTAAATTTCAAAGCTCTTTGACAAAGTTTTGATTTGAAGATGGATCATTATAAAATGGCAAGTATTTAGTTGAAGATGCTATTTAGGCTCAGATGGATTGGTAAATCTTAATTTACCACAAGCTTGGTCAAAGAATTTATGACCAAGCTGGTACGAAATTCAAATAGTATAGTACGTACAAAATTTAAATAGTGTATAGATGGCAGAGAGTTCCTTTGCGACCCTCAAAGGGGTCTTATATGCCAACTAGACATGATAGATAAGTTGGGATAAAAAATTCCCTTGTACCTTTACCTTATTATTGTTGCTGTTCAACTCTTTCTCCAATCCTGATAAAATAATGAAAATTATAAATCGGCCTGGCGTAATCACTCCGTTTGAAATGAAGCATTCCAGACTGGATCACTGCCTCGTAATTAGAAAAGGAAGGGCCTGGCAACCCATGTAGGTTACTGTGTTTGTTTCTTCATTATGCCTTGGCAAGCCATGCCTAATGCCTGCTTGTGTGTCTTATGGGAAGGACTACTTTCAATGTCACAGTTAGTCCTGAAAAAGATCATCCTAGAGCCTGAGTATGAGTTTGGTGTAAACTGTGCTGATTCGGTTTGTTCCAACTAGAGTCCAATACTGCATGAATTCACTTTGGCTGAAAATCTATGTTCATGGGGACGTGTCATGGGATTCAGGGGACGTCTTGAAGATGTTCTCACTTCTCAGAACATTCTGTTGGGAATTTACCCAGATTATTTCACAGATCCCTTTGCTAGGATCAAATATAAATCACAATATAATGCTCAATAATATTGCACACCATAAATACAGAATATTATTAATAAAATATCTACTAATGCATGCAAGAAGCTATGCATGTTCGATGCTTATTACAATGCTTTGTCACAAATATATAATTGTATGTGACTCCTCACATGCTGCACTCTTGACCACCTCTCTCCTACATAACTCTTCAGTTCCCTACTTGACACTTTGCATTCTCACAACTCACACTAGCACACCTCACACTTGCACACCTTGCATGCTTTATTACATTGACACATGGACACTTCTCACATAATGACACATACATTATACAAATATAAATCACACTCCCTAATCTAATAAATCACTCCTTGAATTAATAATTATAATGCTACCAAATAATGTAATATCTCCAACAATCCCCCCGTATTACATTATTTGGTAAACTTTATTTTTATTCCAAATAAGAAATAAAGTCACTTGGACTTTAGAAGCATTACATTGAAAAATCAGTAGCAACCTTTAGAAAGTTTTTAAGATTAATTTGTGCTACTGTCTTCAGACACAAGCTTTGTACGGTTTTCCATAAGCTTTTGTGCATAGAGTCTTGCATTTATACCTTCAAGCACCTATTGACTAACCCCATCAGCAATTGATTTGAATTGGTTGGACTTCTTGTTAAGTGTCGTTGCCACCTAAAATTGGCCTCGATCCACAAAAAAAAATTCTGGCAAAAACATTGAACAACCTGTTACCGATGCCTTTTCTTCTATTATTTTGTTATTTGGGTAAATTGTCTGAACTTCCATTGCGATTCTGCATTTGGCACATTGATTTGATATCACAAGTTGAGTTTGTCCTTGGCAAGACCAAACCCTCAATATTCTTCTTCAGATGCGTAATTTCTTGGACCAATTTCCGTCTGGACTACTGCACTATAGAATCAATGTCCTTTATATTTTCAAGTTGGCTTAATAATTCTTGAAGTTGTTGATGGATATTCAAGCCTAGGGTTCGGTCCTTCGTCTTCATAACCTGCTGTTCAGATTTTTAAACTGCCTTCCATTTTTCCTAGACTTCATAATTGCAATAAGATTGTCTGCTGTTGCTTCATTACGCAGTATGCCCCTCTGCATCATTACCTGTTTTTGATTTTTAAAATTATTCACATTGTCCACTGTATTTTGATTTTTGAAGTTTCATTATGAATAATAATTGCTTCCAGGCTATATGTCCTGTGTAGTCCAGATCTTCAAAAACTTTATAAACGGAGTCTTCATTACTGCCAAATTTCCAGAACTATACCTTGAAATAGAAGAATACCGTTTTTGGTTGAAATCTGGTAATATTTTCCACAATTTTATTAAAGTTTCTCTGAGCATGTGGAACATATTCAGTAAAATCATTAATTATATTCTCAATTTGATCTGCTTTTGAATATAACCCTCCATTTTTCTTCACAGTTATCATGGTCAGATTGTTGTTTAATATTTCATTGATTATTGCATACCGTCCATTATTTACAAACTCTGCATTCAAAAACTTATTTTCATTTCTTAGGACTGGCAGTTCAGAAATGTCGTAATTATAGAAATACTCATCGTCAGTCGTGCCGTCTTGACACTGCAGGTGTGATTTCTTGACAGTCTGCTATCGAACTGTTCCACATTCTCCGTTCTTCTGCTCGTTTTTGAAGGTTTCTCGTACCCCAAATTGCCACCTGTCTTCTCTTATTGATCTTAACATGATTTTAAGGTTGACTGGTGATGCCTTCTTCAATAATTGAATCCACGAAATTAGTCTCCACTTTGGCTAAAGCTTCCACAGTTAAATTATTTACAACCTGTAATTTCTGGGCCTCTGCCACCCGCTGGCCATCACTTTTGTCAAAATCAATGAAGAAATTATTAAATTCAGGCAGCTCCAGATTTGTTGCATAAAAACAGTATGTATCATGGTATTGCTCTGCTAATTGTGTTGTTTCAAACTACTTTTTAAGCCCTCTTTCTCTTATGATAGCCGGCGCCAATTTTCCTTATCCTTCATTCTCCTGGCTCTGAAATACAGTGATCTCCTTTGCATTGATAATTATATCTATTGATGGTTCTACTGCTGGTTTGTCCTGTTCATTACCAGCACCCGAGTCTAATGGTAAACATTCACGAATGAGTGCACCATTCACATCAATAATATTCTCCACATATTCATATCGTGTATTAATTCCTATGTTGCCACACATAGCTATCGGATCCAAGTCAACAAATTGCGTTATATTTCTGATGACTGCTGTAATTCTCAACAAAGGGACACAGATAATAGTGGAAAAATAGAAGAGATTCTTTATTCGCATATCTCCCCTACATATAGTGTCGTTGTGTCTGATCCGTGTTTGCTCCCACAGATATAACTTATCCTCCACGCTGCGAGAATCAATCTGACATCCTGAGAAACTCTGCATGAGGTGGTTGTAATTCACTTCCGTTATTGAGATATCTATTTTTCATCTTCTTATGATACTTCATTTCATCATTCGTCTCTATTTTGTAAACATTGCTTTGTATTAACTCCACATGGCATCTTCTTTGAATAACGTCTTCAAAACGTCTAAAGAATAAAATAATGATCTCTTCTGTTTTCGCCTGGTAGCCTCCACTGTTTCCGGCTACCACTGTTTCCGTTTCTTTTCATCTTGTCATTACTTCTGTTACTGCATGGTAGATTCCTCTCCGCTACCCAAGGGAGACTCCCTCTCTTCCTGAGCAGCTTTCCGAATATTTTCCTTGACTTTCAAATTTGCACTCCTCAATTTCAAATGCAGGCTGTGATATTGATCCTTCCATGTTTTTGAAGTATATTGACAGGATTCGATCTGGAGAAGACAATATTATGCAGTTGCGTTCATATTTTTGACATCTAATGTGCCCCCCGATGTTTCACATGTTTCTATCGACTGTATGTGATGACAGGCTTCTCTAAAGCTTTGTTTCCATTCCTTTATTTCTTCCTTCATTACATCTCTCTTTACTTCTCTACATTGGCGGCACCCTCCAAAAACGCATGCAATGTAAAAACGACCCCATACAAACCTTCTTTTCTTAATTGCCATTTCTGACCTGCAAATTCTTCTTATCTTCAAATTAATCAAGTTTCAAAAATCCAATTTATTCTTCAATCAACTTCTTATATCTCCCAATTATTTTCTCTCTCAATATAATTAAAATTTCTTCTATAAATCTTCCCTTCTTATTTCTCTAGCAATCTTTCAACAATACTTCTTATTTCTCCATCAATAATTCTTTCAAATTCTTTATCTTCTTATCTTTCCTGATTTTCTTTCAATCAATTAAATAAGTCTTCCCTTCTTATTTCCCCAACAATTAGAATCTCTTCAATTCAATTTCTTCCCTCCAATAAAATATCTTTAATCAAAAATTCTTTTTCAAATCAAATTTATCTTACCTCGTAATTCTTCTTCTCTGCTGCAACTTGGCTGACTTCAGCCCTTTAATCTTCGTTCTTCTTTCTCTCACAATATCTTCTTTGCAATTTCTGCTGTAATTTGGGTGACCTCAGTCCTTCAATCTTCTTTCTTATCTGCTTCAATCTTCTTTCTTCTTCTGCAATTTGGGCGACTTCAGCCCTTCAATATTCAACCTTCTCACATCCAGCCTTCAGTCTTCAAATCTCCTTCTTTCAGTCTTCAATCTTCTGCAAATTTCCAGCGATCTTTTCAGCTGGCTATTTTCAACTTTGGGTGATCTCAACCTGGCTTCTCCTCAATCTTTTGGTGAACTCAACCCGGCTTCTCTTCAATCTTCTCTACGTTCTTCTTCAAGAGCCTTCAGTCTTCAATATTTGAAACTGCGTCTTTGAATTTTCTCAGATAACTTCAGTGCTGCAATCGTGAACCTTCCTTCTTCTAGGTGTGGTTTCTTTCACTTACGGTTTTCTTACTGCGAGTATTCTTTTTTTAAGGCTTGACTACTTACAAGTACGATATTCTCACTGCTTGTCTTCCGCAAATATGGCCTTCCTTAATCAAGGCTTGGCTTCTTAAAAACACTATCTTCTCAATATTATCTTTCACAAATGAAGTTGAGCGATCTCTTCAGCCCTAAACGTTTCTCAATCCTCAGGTGCACTTATCAACCCCGTTTCTCTCAATCTTAAATGGTCAGATTGTGGCTCTGATACCACTGTTGGGAATTTACCCAGATTATTTCATAGATCCCTTTACCAGGATCAACTATAAATCACAATATAATGCTCAATAATATTGCACACATTAAACACAAAATGTTATTAATAAACTATCTACTAATGCATGCAAGAAGCTATGCATATTCGATGCTTATTACAATGCTTTGTCACAAATATATAATTGTATGTGACTCCTCACATGCTACACTCTTGACCTTCTCTCTTCTACATAACTCTTCACTTCCCTACTTGAAGCTTTGCATTTTCACAACTCACACTAGCACACTTCACACTTGCACATCTTGTATGCTTTATTACATTGACACATACTTCTCACATAATGATACATACATTATACAAATATAAATCACACTCCCTAATCTAATAAATCACTCCCTAAACTAATATTTACAATGCTACCAAATAATGTAATATCTCTAACATATTCAAGCTTATTTCACCACCCAATAGAAATATGATCCAGTGCAAATGAATGCCATTCTCCTAATCCATCTCATAAGGAGTCATGCCCTAGATGGGACGGGTAGGAGTCATGTTGATAACATGAGCTGTATAATGTTTTGCTTCCCCCCAAAAGTTGAGGTCCATCTATGTAGCATGGATGATGCAATGAGCCATCTCCATGATAGCTTTGTTCTTTTGCTCGGCCACAACATTCTGCTGTGGCGTATAGTGAACAATCCTCTGCATTTGATCCTACGAGGTGGTAGAAAGCCTTCAAATTTATTGCCCATATATTCGCCTTCTTGATCAATCCTTAATCACTTGATTTTACCCTCACTTTGATTTTCTGACAAAACCTTGAATGTTTTGAACTTTGCAAAGGTCTCATCTTTGGATCAAATGCAACATATCCAAGGGAACATGGAGAAATCATTGCTAAATGTGAGAAAATATGTAGAATGAAGAGAGAAGTTTCATCCATAGGACCACAAATGTCACTATGAACTAACACCCAAAGTTGAGAAGCACAACCTTCACACAACCTTCACACATGCCACTAGGAGGAGCAATGGGCATAAGACCATCAACCATTTGAAGATGACTCATATGCCCCATGAAACTAAAACTAGTGTGCCCCAGGCATTGATTTCATAATTAACTAGTATTATCAGCGTTAGCTACCATGGTAACAAAGTCTTTTTGTTTTGAAGAAGTGGGAGCCTCACCAAGTTTGTACATTTGATTTGTTTCGTCACAGTATCCTAAAGCAGCTACCTTGAAGTCATCATCAATGTCATTGAGAACCCACATGTCTGGCAAAAATTCTACCTTTTTATAGTTGTAACTTGTACGTGATCCAATAGATGGAGAGAAGATTGAGTCCATTTCTTGCAACATGAAGAACTTTTCCAAACTTGGCTGAGCCAATGTGCACATGACCACAATTGAAAACCTGCAAGGTTGTCATTGTTGATGACAGTCCTTTCTGCACCGTGCAACTAACTATAATTGGAGAGAAGATGATGATGCTTAGTTCCTTATAGATCTGGAGTCAACAATTCATTCTTGAGAAGTTTTTCACTAAATCAAATGGACAATCATAAATCCATGTTTGGAGGTGCTAGTTTTGTCTTTTGTTGGAGACTCGAGAAGTTCCTTGCCATTTAGTTCTCTAAGCATAATCTTCAAGCTTTCAAATTTGTGAATGGCAGGTGAGTGTTTTGTGCCCTTCTATCTTGTCATACCCATGTATTGCCTTTTTTGAGATCTTAATGGAATGCTTTTGTCTGCCATTGTTTGGTTTCTCCATTTTCCCTGTGGAGGAGGAAGGTGACAAAAGAGCATCCTTTGAATGGGCGTAATTTTTAGTTGGAAGTTTATTCCTCAAAGTAACTTGACATTGATTGAGACAAGCAAATACCTCCTTAAGGGTAGGCTCTTTATGATCTTCCATAAATAATGAAATGGTATGAAAAAATTGCGCAAATGTTTTGAACATTGGAGATAATTATTTAAAAGAATACTCACATACACATGATTCTTCTTATATTGACCTATTCCAACTGCAACATCTGCTTTGAGATTCTTGAAACTTGCAATGTGCCCAACATAGTCATAATTCTTTGACTTGAGATTGGCGAGTTCCGTTTCCCAAAAATTGGCTTGGTGTTGTTGACTCTTCCAAAGAACTCTTTGAGTTTCTTCCACACAAGAAGTGGATCTCGACTATCTTTGCTATGAAGGCCAAATTTGGTTTGACGTGCAAGGTGATAAGCTTGTGAGCTTATCCCTCTTTAGCCACTATTTTTGCCTTTTTGTCTTCAGTGTCTATGGTTGGAGCTTGTGTTGAGTCCATATACATCCACAACTCTCTCCTTTTGAGCAAGTTTATCATTTGGTCTTGCCATAGACTATAATGAGACCCATTGAGTTTGGGTTTATGGAGATTGGAGTTCATATAGGTCCTTTACAAAATCCTCCCGACACATGTCACACTAGGCCAATAATTTGTACCAATGCGTAGAGCTTGAAAAATTGTGCAATATGTAAAAAGGGACTAAAAATGATTCTGTTGGCAATAGTTATGGCCTCTAGAAATTTGCCCCACAATGACTCCACAAAGCAAACGCTGCCACGTGGAATATTCCATCCATATAGGAATATTCCGGCTCTCCCTCCAAAAAGAAAGTTTTGAAAATTTATAAGGATTTTGTCCAAAATGCCTTGGAATGCCATGTCTTTGACTGAATTGTTGACAACGAAAACAATAGAATGGGCATAAGTATTGAACTAGGACAGCCCCCCTCACCCTTTTTTGGCATAGAATCTAACTAGGCAGATGGTTTTCCAAAATTGTGCATGGTTCACTTCATAGTTGAGAAAATCAAAATCAGCTTGGAAAAGAATCGGATCGAATAGAGAATCGACAAAAAATCGGGAAAAAATCGGCAAAAAAAAACCGAAGAAAATGCAATTTTTCATTTATTTTATTTTTTCATGCATATCACAATGAATTAACACTATGCAAATCAAATATTAATACTGTAAGTGATACAAGCTTAAACTACACATGAAAATGGCAAGTGATACAAGCTTAAAGCCAAAGTATTAAACTACTACACACGAAAGTGACAAAACACATCTTGTATTGCTTATAATATATAACAGTACAAATTACAAAATGTGTCATGAGTCATGACAAATGTCAAGTACAATGCCTCAATCAATGTCTTTGAAGGCCTTTGCCCTTTGCCCTAGTAGAAGCTCTAGTCTCTCTTTGTTGCTTTGCTCGTGCCTCTTCTTGTGCCTGTGCCTCTTCTTGTGCCTTGGTTGCCATCTCCTCCGCTAGGTTTTCAAAGTTTTCAAATTCATCCATGGTGAAGAGAACATCTTCTTGTTGCTCCTCCTGTGCCTCTATGATCCAATCATTAGATGGATCAATCTCGTCTAGGTCAAAGGCCTCGGTACTTGTTCCTGTAATTTTCTTATGGTGGAGGCGAAGGTTGTAATGAACAAACACAAGATCATTCAACTTTTCTTGTGTAAGCCTATTGCGCTTCTTGGAGTGTATGTGCTCAAACATACTCCAATTGCGCTCACAACCTGAAGCGCTGCATGGTTGAGATAAAACTCTAATGGCGAAGCATTGTAGATTGGGCATATATGCACCAAAGTCCTCCCACCATAAATCTAGAAACAACCAAGAAAAAGGAAATTTAATAATTCACATGTAAAATCGTAAATTGAGATTATTTTTTAAAACAAAATCAAAAGACAAAATAAACAATAATTCAATGAGGGTTACCTGGCCTCATAGTTGACCTTGATCGAATGCACATTGGCGACGGGAAAAGGATGCCCTCACATTTCTTATAAGAATGCATCTCAGACTGTATCTTAGCACTCATTTCTTCATCAGGGTACATGCGGTCAACACATAATCGAAGGCCCGCCATCACCTCATAGTCGGCATGGAATGTGTTGGAGTAAAAAATTTTGGGGTTGAGGTAGTACCCCGCTGCATGAAGAGGGCTATGGAGCTTAGATGTCCATCGCTTGTCAATAATATCCCAAATGGGACCATATTTGGATTGGACATGTCTATAAACTGAGGCAATTGCCTCTTTTGCCCTATCCATAGCCTCATATATATATGCCATTGGTGATTCTTCTCCATCAACAAGACGGAGAACCTTCACCAAAGGCTTTGTCACCTGAAAAAAAGAAAAAATAATTTAAATAAAATTTATAAAAATATTTTACAATACAAGATTTGCAAAAAAAAAATATTTTAAATTAAAAAAATAAATAATAAAATAAATTAAAAACTTAGTCTTGTACCTTGATGGCCTCATCCATGGCTATCCAAAAGGGCTCCTCAAACACATATTCATATACCTTCTCCCCCTCATTGGAGAATCGGTATCTAGCAACTTGCTCGGAATTCCACTCATCGCTCACAAACATTTGCTTCAGTGACCCTCTTGCATTATAGATGCTTTGCAATGTCACGAAGTTTGTTGCGAAGCGTGTAACTCCAGCCCGCACTAGCTCCCTCCCACCAGTAAAATGCCTCATGAGGTTGAGGACCCAAGAATGGTTGTAGATAAATTTTGTAATTGCCCTAGACTTTTGTACAACCTTGGACACCCAAGGTAATTTCCCAATGTCTTCGAGGAGCAAATCGAGACAATGGGCTGCACATGGGGACCAAAAAATGGTGGGAAATCTCTCCTCCAACATCTTGCCAGCTGCTACATATGTTGTTGCGTTGTCCGTGATGACTTGGACAACATTCTCCACCCCGACCTCCATCACAACCTCCCCCAACAACCCTGCAAGCATTTCGGCACTCTTAACTTGTGCCGATGCATCCATTGACTTGAGGAATGCCACTCCTCCTGCAGAAGAAACCAAAAAATTAATTAAGGTTCTTCCCCTCCCATCGGTCCACCCATCAGACATGATAGTGCAACCGTTAGTGCTCCACACCCTACGCTGCTCCTCAAGAATAACCTCAATGTCATCCATGCATTCACGAAGGAGAGGGCCCCTAATGTCGTCATAAGTTGGCGGCCTAAATCCTATGCCGCAACCTGCGATGGCATCTACCATGCCCCGCCAGTATGGAGACCTTGCCACATTGAAGGGAAGGTCAGAAAAATACCAAAAAGTGCCAATGGCCTTCCTCGCTGCCCTATGCCTCTCCTGGTTCCACGCGGCCATACCATCAAGTGTGGCTTGTGTCCCTGTGGAACGTTCCCCCAAAATTGGACTCATCCGTCCCACTCCTTGGCTGTGCAATTGATGGACTCGAATTGTCTTGGTGAAATCGACTAAAGATGTTGCTCCCACCAGTAGTTGTACGAGGCCAAGAAGAGGGGGTTGAAATGGCCTCGATTGTTCTTCTTTTTTTCTCTTTTTTCTCCACTTTTTCAGTGATGATTGCCATGCATTCTCTCTCAACGTCCTTCGGCACATGTGGGCATAACCTAACATTCTCGCCTGCTTTCCTTGCCAAATGAAATTTGAAGCGATATACGCCTCCATATATATGAGACCCACAAAAATTGCAAATAACTTCTCCTTTCTTTTCCCCTTCTTCTCCATACTTCCATGCTATATCTTTTTTATCTCTTTTCCTTGACATTTTCCTGTGGCTGCACATAGAAACAAATAACAACAAACAATTACTTAAAAAAAAAAAACCCTAAACCCTAGTTTGAACTTTGAACTTTGAAGTTTAAAATTTTAGTGCAACGCTGAAAAGATGGACTTGCATACATATTTCTGGCAGCAAATAACAATAAACAATTTCTTTAAAAAAAAAAAACTAAACCCTAAACCCTAGTTTGAAACTTTGAAGTTTGAAGTTTAAAACTTTAAACATTGACAGCTGAAAAGATGGACTTGCATACATATTTCAGGCAGCAAATATCTAGCAAACAATTACTTATTAAAAAAAACCCTAAACCCTAGTTTGAAGTTTAAACTTTAAACATTGAAAGCTGAAAAGATAGACTTGCATACATGTTTCAGGCAGCAAATAACAACAAACAATTACTTTTAAAAAAAAAAAACCAAAACTCTAAACCCTAGTTTGTTGCATTTGGTTTTAAACTTGGAAAAAAAATGCTTGGAAATTTGGAATAAGATTCAATAGAATAAAAGAAAAAAAATCAGTTTGCTTACCTCAAATGAATCCTTTGGGTAGAATCCTAGATGTTGGTGGTTGTTGGTGGCTGTCGGGATCCTTCAAACTCCAAAAAATCCGCTGTTTGGTGGCTGTTGGTGGCTACCGGATTCCTTCAAACTTCCAAAAATCCGTTGTTAGGATGCGTTTTAGGGTTTTCTTTGGTGTGGTAGCAGGTAGGCAGACCTCTCTCTCAAGCTTGGAAGAAGAAAAATGAGGGAAAACAAAAAAAAACACTATTTATGCTTTTTCCTCTATCCGTATCGCGATTTTTCAAAAAAACCAATTTTGCGTCGATTTTAATCGTTTTTTTGTTTGAATCGTGATTTTCCGTTTCGAATCACGATTTTGAACTGATTTTCATAATTATGTTTTTCACGTTGTAAAGCCATTTTGAGAAGAAATGGTCTTTTGTGTGTCCTTTTTTCCACGAAGCTTTTGGGTACCCTTTCGACAGTTAAAGAAATCTGTAATTAACTCCTCTCAACCCATGACAAGGGGACAAAAAGAAGGGTGGTAGAGTTGGTGACCAGATGAAATATTCCTTCCATATAGGAATATTCCAGCTCTTCCTCCAAAAAGAAATTTTTGAAACTTTATAAGGATTTTGTCTAAAATGCCTTGGAATGTCATGTCTTTGACTGAATTGTTGACAGCAAAAACAATAGAATGGGCATAAGTATTGAACTAGGACATCTCCCCTCTCCCTTTTTTGGCATAGAATTTAACTAGGCAGATGGTTTTCCAAAGTTGTGCATGGTTCACTTTGTAAAGCCATTTTGAGAAGAAATGGTCTTTTGTCTGTCCTTTTTCCCACAAAGCTCTTGGGTACCCTTTTGAGAGTTAAAGGAATCTGTATTAAACTCCTCTCAACCCTGCTGCCCAAATCCTGGAGAAATTTGTAGTGCTTGGAGATCTTCCCAAAAATCCCATGTAGCACTTCGGAGGTACTCTCATGTCCAACACTGCTTTCAAACCTTTAGGTGCCAAAGACTCTGTTTATCTGAAGATTTTGCTTCACTATTAGCCTAAAGTGGAATGCAAGGGGAAGAAGAATTGGTGTGCGGGAAAAAATCTCAAATTAACCGATTTAGAACTTCAAAGAAACCCTGACTAGCAGATGGTGGATCTTAATCCCCTACTTGCTGCCTTGCTATCTTGCCTCCTATCTCTACTGTCAGAAATGAAGCCCTAATGCTGAGCAGATATGCCATGTCAAAAGTATCCTAAAGCTAGATCCTTTGAATCGAGTAATGGATATTTACACCTACAGAGACTAAAATAAGAACAAGGTGAAAGGAGTGTTACACTGTACAGGTTTGCAAATTACTCTTATTTAAGAAAGTCGCACAATAGGCAATAATGTGCTGTGTCTTACATTTTAACAAGTAAAAACTTATTTTTGGTCCTACCTGTTATTTGGAGAAAGAAACCAATAATTTAGCAGGGACTAGTAGTTGATACATTAGTTCCCCAGTCTTTGAACATTTTTCACCTGTCACTAAAAAACCAAAATATTAATAAATTTAACATAAAAGTATGCTGCTCATACATGTTAGCATGCCAATATGAGAAAGCTTCTGTGTGTATATCGAGGAATCTTCAAAAAAGTGTTGGCACAGTCACGTTGCACTAAGTACAGATGAATTTTTGGGTCCCAACATGCTGCGTATGTGGAGTTATTCAACTTTCAATATAAATTGCACGACTGCTGGAGGATACACTAGTTGAGAAATGGTATGCCCAAATTTTACATAAAATATTAACACCCTTGAAAAGATCCATTGAAAACGGTACAAAATATGTAATATGGCAACATGATAAATGTACTATCCTGAAAATTTCATGAGATGAGGTGGCACTAAGTAATCTTGGCAAATGCACAAACATAGGGTGCCCAACTAGTGGCTCCTCTGGTGTTTTATATGCAAGAATTGGTTATACATGTCGATTATCATGTAAATTCTATTGTTTAAAATTAAAACTTGTGTGTCTAAGTTTCGATCCTTTGACCAGGTTCACGTTAAACTGAGACTTGCCAATTCATCTAGGCCCAAGTTACCACTACAAATAGCTGTTGCATAGTATGATCTGTGCAAGGATTTCTTCTATTTATCAATTTCCAGTTTTGTCATCATTGGTAATTTGTCTTTCCTGTGATGACAAGGAATGGGTTAGCTAGGTAACGTCTAATACTTCAATGTGATTACTTTCTAGTTGAAACATGATCCTTCATGTGTTCTCCCCATGCACTGCAGGACTTCAAACATTTATATTTATTTGTCAATTAATGTATTTATAACATTGGTATTTATTCCATAGAATTTTTGGGGGGTTAGTCTCATACTGCTGATTGGAACCTTTGCAGGAAGAGGAACTGAAAGGAGCAGTTGTACTTGTTTATGCAAACAAGCAGGTGAGCAGATGTTTGTGTAGCTTTTGGATTGTCATATAGATGTATTATGAAAGAAGGGAATTTTTAATACATATAGATAAAGTTTAGAGAATAATATAGTATTAGTGAATAATATCATTAGTAATGGAAAATGCACTATTCAAAGTATGAAGAGAGTATCTCTAAAGTATGATATTATGTCTTTTTGTCTCTTTCTTAGTTTCATTTGATCTTTTTGATGTACTGCATGCAGCTTCTCCGATTTAGATCTTTAAATTCAATTCACCTCAGTTAGTAGTGGTCTGATATTCATGCTCTTCTTGTTGTTTTCCCTAATTATATACAGGTTGTCAAACAGTAAAACTAAATGGTTTGAGGCAGAAAGGGGATGGATAGTTTACTAGTATAGATATTTTTGTTTAATTTTGGTTTTTCTGATTCAATAAAATCAATACACTGCTCTTTATGGTAGGGCTACACATAGTTTGGGCTCTTGTTCTTTGGATATCAATCCAGACTCGTTTGTCACGGCTTTGATGGTCTCTATATATCATAGGGATATGAAGATGTCTTATATTTTCAAAGAAGATGTTTTTAGCATTCAAAGGAGTGGGAAGCAAATTTTGAATTTAAAATACTAGGGGAAGTTTGTCTTGGACTGGGGGACAATTTTGAGGTTATTTCTGGGTTTTCTATTATTCTTGTCAACAGGCAAACATGAAGGCATAACATAGAGATTTGTCCATCCATTTATATTATTAAAGAATGATATTTCATTTTCAAAAGTTTGTTCTCTTTTCTTCTTTTCACTCAGGATCTTCCAGGTGCCCTTGATGATGCTGCTGTTACTGAGGCTCTTGAACTGCACAAGATAAAAAATCGTCAATGGGCTATATTTAAGACTTCAGCAATAAAGGGTGAAGGTTTATTTGAAGGACTGGACTGGTAAATGGTTCCACTTTATATTCAAACTTGGCACTTCCATTATTACAATTAAGTTTGAAGTTTGCATTTTTGAATTCAGAGAGGGTTATATTTTACAAATTTGCATCCAGTTAATCGACAGGGGACTGCCCTCTTTTAAGAAGCATCTGAATGCTTGTCTTTCTAATAAACTTTCAAAGGTTTCTTAGGTCTTCTCATAAGTGTTGGTTTTCAGGTAGATTTTGGATAGAATGTCTTTGTAGACATAGTCAAATGTTATATTGTGTTTGCACTGATAACTATGTAACTAGATGGAAGGTAACATACTCTGCATGCTCTGATTTCATGATCGTCTGATGTAGGCTAAGCAATACACTCAAATCTGGGGGCAGATAGTCAGTGAAAGCACTTTTCTTTGAGTATGGTTGTGGCGATTGTAAATTTCATGTCCTATGACATGAGCATTATTAAGCACTCATAGAGATTGATTGAAGTGGCCCTTGGAGAGTTCCTAGTTTTAATTCAAATTTTTTTCTTTCAAACGGAAGCTATATGATATTGTTCTCAGAAGATTTTGACAGGTGCCTTGGTGCTGAAAAGAAATTGGTAATATATTAACCACAGATTTGGATATGTTGTACTCATGAGTTCCTTTCTAAGTGAGCAATTGTTAGCAGTTTCTGTAATATTGGCAAGACAACATTTGGGAGAAAATTTAGATCTTATTTCAATTGAGTATCTGTATGGAACAGGCTTGTTATGTATTTGTGATGGCATCTTGAGAAACATGTGTTATCCAGATTCTGCAGAAGTTCATTGGAAAATAAGAGTTCAATTGAAAGTTGTGTTGGATGTTTTGTTTTTCAGCAGAACAATGTGGAGGTCATCTTGTATATAGAATTATTTTCTTTATCCATTAGTTTTAGGTACTGGATAAACTACAACCAACGTGTGTTCAATTTCTTTCTTATACTTCATTTAAGATGTCTTATTCAAGTCAATGTTTTCTGCAGTTGGGCATATTTTAAACACACCTAGATACTGGTCCCTTAAAAAATTATATACTATTCATTGGTTAATGATTTGCAAAGGTGGGTATATTCACTCATGAGACTCTCAGAGCCTGCCCTCAATGAACTTTGTAAGATGTCTTGATCATTGTGATTTCCCGACATAGGACTGGGCCAGACTTCTCTACAAAGTTTGATGTGTTCATCTATGTATCTTTATGAAGCTCTAAATACCCATTGTAACCCTCTCAAACTGTTGGTATGTGTATTGTCACTTCATGAGTCTCTGATGTACAAATGCAGAGCTGTTAAGGTAGGATATTGGAAAAGGATCTTAAGAATTAAAAATAATATATATTCCAACCAGTTCATGCGAGCTTTGGCATCAGGCTGTTGTATCCAACAACAGATCCAGCTGATAAAAAAATTTAATGATTTGGACGAGACTATGTTATAATGTGCAACTTGAAAGAGGTTGATAAAGATGCAACGTGTGAATTGATAGATAAGGTGACTTGATCAATTGAGACCTCGTAGTAATTAACATGGAATTCGTTTTTTTGTAAATGCCTAAAAATGCATTAAGTGATGAAAACAGAGTTGAAGAGAGTCATCACTAGATTTTGGAAAAACTGCCAGCCACATTAATCCAAAACTTTTGTATTTCTAATAATAGTTAATTATGTATCTTTCGTCTTTAGATAGAGGCCATAATTGTGATGACTACTACTGACATTTCATACATTTATTGTTTAAAATAAATATAATTAGAAGTTGTTTGTAGTGTATTCCTATACATGAATACTCAAGAAAATACCTAAAAATTAAATGTATATTAAAATAATAAAAAATAACATTATATTAAAAAGCAAATATAAATATAAAAATTAATTTTTAAATTAATTTAACTATTGTCCATGAAGTCCTATGAGATGCCAAATACTGCATCTTTTAAGATTTAAAAAAAAGTGGGTTCTATGCTTTTGTGTTTAACCAAGACTGAATTTACTCTCAACTTACACTCGTCAAAAAATGGGAGAACTTACCTTCCGAGGAGGGTACAACCTCTAAACCTTTCCAGGGCGGCAAGAACAACAAAGCTTCGACCACCGCCTTGAACTTACGAAAAGTCTATGAATTTACTCTAGGTATGCTATAATTATACTAATGAAAACATTGTCAGAAAACTTACCTTTCGGAGGGGGCACAACTTTTCTCGGAAGGCAAGAACATTAATGGAGACGACACCACCTTGAACTTAAAAGGAAAGTTATATTAAAAAAGAATTTACATAAACCCTATAGAGTGGAGGAAAATAAAGTGGTAATATATTGCTCCTGTAATATTATGGAGAGGCTTCAATTCATATGTATACCCTCAAAAGTTATTAAGAAAATTCCAATTGCTCTTTTCCTTGTGTGATTTGAAAACTTTGTTCCTTATGTTCAAGTGTTGAATTACTTTTTTATTGAGTAATCCATAAATATGATTTGATCTTTTCCCAGGCATTGTGGTGATTTGAAAACTTTGTTCCTTATGTTCAAGTGTTGAATTACTTTTTTATGGAGTAATATATAAATATGATTTGATCTTTTCCAAGGCATTGTGGAGAAATTATGATGAAAGGAATTTTATAATTAAAATTTTCATATTGTGATGGGTGCTTTTGAAAAGATTTGTTTTAATGATAATACAATTTGTAGTTATACCATATGTGTTTTGTTAAAATAATGTGATTAAAATGTAATATGGGTGGTCTCCTTTTCACTTGTATAATCATTAAAATAATATTTGATATTTTTTCAAACCAGTAGTCAATTTATATATAAGCACACATTATTAATAAGATTATAAATATATGATTTAGTTTAATTTTAAATCACATTTTTCATCAATCATTGATATGACTCAATGTTGTTTTGAGGACATTATACTGTTCCATATGTACAAGTCTTATATGAGACATAAGTAGGGTAAAGTTTATAATTTTACATTCTTGATACAAAATGGTTAGCCTTGTCCTATTGTTGTAAGTTATCTTAATGTTATAAGTTCGATATCTTATAATATTTTTTGTAATTTGTTTGGTTGTCTTTAACCAAATTTGAAATTTATAAAATTTAGCATGCAATGAAGTATTTTATTGGGTTGTTGAAACAACCAAGCAAATTGTTTTGAATGTTCTTCAATTAAATGACTAATTTATATTTGCTTGATTCAAATGTTATGATTGTGATATATATATATATATATATATATATATATATATATATATATATATATATATATATATATATATATAAAATGGAGTAATACTTTTTATACACATTCGCCATGGGGATTGAACCCGGGTCACATCACCGATAATGCAAGTGGCATCCTTGCCGGTAGACCACACTCACGGGGATATGATTGGGGATATGATTGTGATATTTGTAATATTGTTTTGCATTTTTTATCGCATATTTTTGATAAAATTAATTAGAAGTAGGAAAGTTGGGCTTGCATAATTATGCATGTTGTTGGGTAATAACAAGATGTTAAAAAAAGATTAATTTTTAGTAAGTTGTTCAATAATTTAAAATTCACTACATAATGGTTAGCCTTGTCCTAATGTTGTAAATTATCTTAATGTTATAATTTTGATATCTTATGTAAATTTGTTTGGGTGTTCTTAATCAAATTTGAGAATTATAAGATGTGGTTTGTAATGAAGTATTTTGTTGGGTTGTTGAAACAATTGAGCAAATTGTTTTGAATGTTCTTAATGACTAACATATATTTGCTTGATTCAAATGTTATGATTGTGATATTTGTATTATTGTTTTGCATTTTTGATTGCATATTTTTAACAAAATTAATTGATTTTTTTCACTTAGTTAAATGAGATTGAAACCCGTAGTACATCATCACCACGTAGTGATATTACAATAGAGTTTGGATATTATCCATATATCGTTTGGCAATAGTTGAACCTGGGTGTTCTCCTTGAATGTTGAGGAATCTAACCGGTTGAGCTAATGCCATTTGATAAAGTTAATTGAATACAAAGTTGCATTTGCATAATTATGCATGTTCTTAGGTAATAACAAGATGTTAAACAAAATTCTTGCAAATCTTATGTTTGCTCAAAATTATATGCTGTTAAAGAAGCCAAAAATTTTAAAAGGTAGGATTTTATTTTAGTTTAATATTTTCTTTTGTGATAAAATTGTTTCTCTTAAGCCAATTGGATTTCATTTTATTTTAATTTTTTCTTTTGTGATGAAATTTGTTTTCTCTTAAGCCAATTTATCACATATATGGTAATTATGTGAAATCCATAAAGGATTCAATATACAATATTGCATACAAAAGATAGGAATATATAGATGGATACCCTTTTCACTAAATGGTAGAGGGATATATATCTAATTCAAGGGGTATAATACCATAACCTTGCATGCCTATCTATTAATTAATAATCATTTAGTAGGATATTAGTTAAGTAGATTGTAAATATTAGAATAAATAATGATATGGTACAATGCAAAGATATAATAGGAAACATAAAAAGGTAATTGTTTTCAAATGCCATGATCTCAATTGGATAAAATTTTAAGGAGAAGACTTACGTACAATCATTCCAAGGTGCATAATTACCAAGTTGTAATACCACTATGTGGTGACAATGTAATATAGATAGGGTCTTTTCAATCAAGTATAACTAATTAAAAAATAAGGAAGGTGTTGGGTCCACTATATATCCTCCTCTCTTGAAAATCTTAGAGCTTGAAGTGTCATTCAAAATTTTTGACAACAACAAACATCTTTCTTGAGTTAATTCCTTGTACTTTCTCTCAAAACATTGCCTAAAAGAGATTGGTTCTTCCTAAAAGCACTAGAAGACATATGATGATATGAATACTATATACACGAAGAATATTGCCTCATTGATTTGGGATGAATCCAATCATAAATTGATCTTGAGAGACATCATAATCAAGTAGAAATTTGATGAGAATTTGAATTATTTTGAATCCACATATGCCTCTTAAAAATTAGATTACATGATCTCTTTTGATAAGAACTAAAACATGTTTGTCTTTCAAAGTGATATGTATGTTTTTTAAACTAATTTTGAATGATGGAATATGACATGATTAGAATGTCTATATGGTTCAAATTTAAAATGCTTTATTAAAAAATTGAGGATTCAATCTTATTTTAGGTGTATTATCAGGGCTATCCATAATGGTTGTAACTGTATCATTACTAGCAACAAACTTGTTAACATGCTTAACGTTGCTCATAGAAGTTTCTTTATCAATAGAAGACAAATTGTTCTTAGAAAACAACTTCCAATCATTCTTTATATCTTTTACTTCTTTAAAAAAAATGATTATGATTCTTCAATTGATTAAATTTCTTTTTCTTTATCAAGTGAGTTCTATTGATATTAGCCATGTTTTACGGAGTTTTAATATTAGATCAAATAAAAATGGGGATTGAATTCAAATTACTCATTGTTTTGCTCTGTATCTTCTCTAGTTTGGAAACCAGGGATAAACTAATCGATGGTGGCCCATTAGTTTATGGGGAGAGATGACCCATATTAAATACCGTGGAGTAAGTTTTTTTTTGTGGAGATAGAAACTATTAAAATGATCCCTATATAGGTTAGGTTTTTTTGGACTTCTATATCAACTTATCAATAAGGAGGTTTTAAAAAATATTTGTAATACTTCAAGGAAGTTCATATAGGAGGGACCAACTATTAAGGAGTGAAAGCATGTTGCATATACTTGAAAATTGATATTTCAAAACCTTTGCCAAAATCCATTAAGATTAAATTTGAACAAAGAAAATGTCATCAACAAGTGGATTATGAAAACATTAAATTTTAATGGCATAAATGTTATGATATTGGGCACACAACATGATATAGCAAATTTAAAACAATGGAGAAAGAGATGGAAACTTTAGGTCATGATGCAACTTTAAGACGAAGTAAGGAGATTATACTATGTTAAAATCTAGATTAGATTAAGGACTTTTCCACTTCCAAAAAAATGGAAATAAAGCCCCTATGCACCATTAAATGGTGAATGCCATCATTGTTCACTTAGATCAACGATTAGAAAAAATAAAGAAAGATACAAGGAATGAGGAATTACGTGTAGATCAAATTTAAAGGAATCAAAGGTGTGAAGGAAGATGTGGAGGTAAATTTTAAAATAACAAAAGTAAAAGAGACCAAGTTTAATCTAGGTAAATTGCCATTTTCTTCAAATAGTAGAAAATCCTCTCCTTCCAATAAATTTAAAGCAGTTTAATTAAATGAAATGAGCCAAACTAATTCTTTGACTTTCAAGGAGGAGACCCACATTTGAATCTTGCCAAGCATGATATATGCATAATTGCAAAATTGTTATATCACTATGTGGTCATGATGTAGTACGAGTGGGGCTTATTTAAATCCTATTTAACCAATTAAGGAAAAAAATGAAAGTAGTATAGAGTTTATTCCCTACACTTTAGGGTTTTAAGAGCAACATAATAAATAATAAATAACAAAGGATATCCATGGAAATTTAGGATTTTGAGGATAGCCTAAAAAATTAAGCACTATGAAGGATGGTCCTTGCACTTTAGGGTTTCAAGAGAAACATTAAGAAGAAAGTGTTTTTAAGGCTATTCCTTGTACTTTAGGTTCTCTAGGGCAACATAAACCTATAAATGACAAGTATTAGTATGAATAATCTAAAAAATTTAAAGAGATTGATAAGGATGAAAGTGTTAGTGGGAATGAGAAAAGAAGAAGAAGACGCTAAAAACAAGAACAACGGAAAAATAAAATTGAAAGGGATATCAATTTGAGAAACTAGAAACAAATATCATTATTCTTAATAAGAAGTGGGCTAAACCCATAAATAAGAATAAAAAGTGACGATCAAGATGACATATTGAAATGTTAGGGGTATGAATAAAACCCCTAAAAAAAGTGTTATTAGAAAATTAAAATATTGCTATAATTCTTTTTTTTTGTTTATATGGGATTGAAATGAAGCCCATCCATATTTTATCATAAACACATAATGGAAGTTTACTTCGTCAACTCCTTGGTTGAATAAATTTACCAAATCTTATCAAAGGTAAGGGGTAAGAATGTTGTAGGTACTCCAAGTTTATGTGTATCCAAATTAGGCTTGACAATAGACAAACCTTGAGTAGTTACAATTAACAATTGCACACATCTTTGCATCAAACCAAATTATTATTGGAATTTTATTTGATACCATGTTCTTTAAATTTGTATAATGATTCATAAACCATTGTTGACAAACCATTTGATACCCTACGTTTCAAATGTGATTGATTGTGCATAAAATATTGTTGACACGTTATTTTCAACCTTTAGATTTTGATGCATAAGTACCACTATTGGTACATCAAAAATAATATAATACCTAGGATCTGCTAGATGGTAACAATATGCTATTGGCATGGTAATATAGTCAAGAGAATGTAATACGATATATATGTTTTTTATACTTGTATGTATTTGTATGCATGGATAAGTAGAGAGGTAGACAAAGAAGGGTAATAGATGGATCATAACAAACATGTAATCCAAACCTCAAAGTGAATGAACAAAAAGGGCGGGCATGCTAGTAATCATTGATATGTACCTTTGCATTTTAATAAAATTGTCCACCATGGCATTAATCAGGTAGATTATATTGAAAATCTTGGCCAAGCTATAATTAAAATATCATTTTTATTTGAGTGTTATATGATTAATTGTGTTTTCATGTAAGAAGAAAATTTTATTAGTAAAATGATCACCTACATGATTTGGTGTTGACTTCATGTTGTTTGAATTATTCTTGTACAAGTGGCTTTAAATACTACATGATGTAAGTTGACTTCATGTAAGCATAATTACAAATCATTATTTTTTTTTCTATTATACTAGTGCCCCATATCTACATTCCTTATGGATAGATTGGTCCTCTCGGGTAGGGAAAATGATTGAGAAAATTTCTCACAAGAATTCCATGGTTGGGTAGTAAATTGCCCTAATGATGCTCTCTCACTTCATAGGTCTAAAAGACTTAGATCATCTTAGATCGGTATGGGCGTAGTTGATGCAGTGAGTTATGTGAGATGGTTTGGGAAGGGATTTACCTAAATGAATATGTTTTAATTTTTTTTGACATAGACCTATTATGGATGAACCTTTTTTTATGAATGCAAGACATCACTACATGAAAACTTTTGAATGAATGTGTGAATGATGTTAATTAGAGAAGCTATATTTCATGATAACATAGCAAAGTATATTATGATTAAAGACTTTTGGATTGAAATATTGAGCATTTATGTATTGTATTTCTTAAAAATGATTGTTTATGTTTAGATAAGTGTTTTAAAAATCATTGATATCACACGCAAAATCGTTAAACTCGTGAGTTAAGGGGCACAACGATTTAAAAAAAAACTTAGTCCGAGAAACTTGCTGACTTGCAATGAATTTCTTAGCATTTTATCACCGATTTCTTGTGCTAACTCACATGGGTGGAGGCCAAGGGGAAATTTCATTTTAAAAGCCCATTTTTGGGCGGTTTCCCATTTTTTCCCTCTCTAGCATAGGGAACAAATTTGAAGAATGTCAAAACACTTCAAAAATGAATGTAAACCACTTTTTAGGATTATATTGAAGATTGGACACATGTGCTAAGGAGATTTCATGTTGTTTCTACAAAATATTTTGAGGTATTTTTAAATCCCCCAATTGAAAACAAAGGTTTTGTTATTCAAACATATAGGCTAGGTTGTATTTATTTTTATTTGATCCATTCCTCAACACCCAAAGAAAACTAGGGTTTTGTTAGTTTTTATTTTTATTTTTTTGTTTATTTTTAAAGCATGTAAGCTAAGACATTTGATTAATTATTTTTTATTTTTTATTTATTTTCTTTCTTATTAGGAAATTGAGATGGTTTCTTTAGATGAGGTCCTTGGAACCACTATGGAAAACAATGATCCTTCTATAAATAAAACCCAAATGACTCCTTCATCACCAACCTCAACTTAAAACCCAAGAAGAGACCTAATGTGGAAGCATGAGATCAGGAAAAAATTACCAAGTTAGGTACTATTCAAACACTAAATCAAAGACATGTGAGGAGGCATACATCACCTCAAATTCTAGTTAATTGCACAACTAGGATATGATGTGGACCCTTGTTCTATAGTAGATGATATGACTAAAGCTGAGGTGAAGGATTTTATATACAACAAAGAGGCCAAGAAAATCGAGCACAAAAGGATAAGAACTACAGTGGAACAAGCAGTGGATCCATGGGGCTTCTGGCCTAACTGTAGGATGTCCACATCGTGATCAAAGAATTTTTTATTAACCCTCGCATTTGACGATGTAGTGCTAGTGTGAGTGGGAGAAGTGTGAGATGAGGTTCCAAAACAAGATAAACCATACTTTACAATGTTGCATTAGGGAAGGACAAGACGAAGAAGGTTATGATAACCATAATAAATATTTGGTATTACTACAACATTCCATTTCATTGTGTGAACAACCCCTATTAGGAAGCCATAGTGAGGGTATTGAGTGAGTTTGTTAAGGAAATTAAGACACCTTCAACCCATGAATTAAGTGGACCATTATTGGAGGAGTGTGTCATCAACACATGTGCTCTTGTAGAAGAGCAAATGATTATATGGAGGAAAAAGGGATGCAAAATTCTTTCAAATGGATGGATAGATGAAAAAAATTGCACACTCATGAACTTCATGGTTGCTTTAGATGGATCCATGATATTCTTGAAGTTGGTTGATACCTCACAAGAGGTAAAAAATGCATATTTTTTATTCAATTTTTTGGAAGATGTGGTAAAAGTGGGAGTGGAGAACATTGTCCAAGTAGTGACACCCAATGCAACAATATTTGTATATGCAGGTAGACTTCCCCAAGAGTACCCCTCTCTTTTATGGATCCCATGTACTTTCCATTGCATTGATCTCATGCATGAAGACATTGAAAAAATATCGCGAGTGAAGACCATGGTAGAAGAGGCAAAGAACATTACACGATTTATCTATAACCACACATAGGTGCTTAGCTTGATGAGGGAGCACAAAGATAGCAGGGATATTTTTTGCCTAGGGACCATTCAATTTACCTCCAATTTCATCACCTTGTAGAGCCTTCTATTAGCATCACCCACTTTGAAACAAATGTTTATGTGCAAGGAATGGGATGCCTTACACATTTCATGCCAAAGAAGAGGGGCAACGTATATTGAGCCAAGTGTATGATAATTCATTTTGGGAGAGTGTTTAGGAAATTATCAAGGTAACTACAATTTGCTTGTTGAGTTCAAATTTAAATTTCAAAATATTATTTTATACTTGAGTATTACTTTTTCTAAATTTTCAATATTTACTATTTAATTATAGGTGAATGAACCCTTGGTAAGGGTTCTTCGCCTTGTATATGGTGAACTATTGGCCATGGACTATTTATATGAGGCAACAAATAGAGTCAAAGAGGCCATTCACCATTATTAAGTGGTAATCGACACAAGCTTAAAATAATTAGCTGCATTATTGAAAATATATGGACAAGGTAACTACATCAACTAATTCATCCTGCTAGGTGCTTCTTGAACCCTAAATTATTTTAAAGTAGCAGCCTATGCGATAATGAAGAGGTTTAGGAAGGGTTTTATACTTGTATAGAGAGGATGACAGGTATCTTTAACAAACATTACCTTATCCTTGCTGAGTCACAATTGTAAAAGACCGCAGGAGGGAGCTTGTTTGCATCCCCCTTTGCTAGAGAAGCAAGGTCAAGCTTACAACAAGGTAACACATTTAAATTAGGGTTATGCATGAGGGGACGAACCCAAAATGTACTTGTAAAAAATTGGTGAATCAACTTCGATATCAAGGGTAATCGTGTTTAAAATTATATAAAACAGGTGGTAAATTTTTCCATTTTTCTTGAAAAAATATAAATTTTTGACGAATTTGTCCAAATATACAAAACATGATGAAAGACTGCAAAAAACGTATATAAGATGGGAGATTGCAAAAAATGGATATCATACTAAAAAATCTCATCAATTACCTCATCTTTGTAGGCCTTTTGATCAAGCAAATCAAATCAATCATCTTCACACCAAAATTTGAGGCATTTGAAGCCCTAAAAAGTAAGGTCATATTTGAGGTAGATTTTGACCTATTAAATCATCTCAAAACTTCATAAAAACACCACCATTAGAATAGGCTTGAAAAGAGATTTCCAACGAATACAAATATGCCTATGTTTGGATATATATTGATACCTAAAACTATGAAATTATTGTCACCCTTTGTCAATCGCCCTCTATCAGTCGCCCTTTGGCGACTGATAGAAGGCAACTAACAATAATTTTATAGTTTTAGGCATCAATATATATCCAAACATAGGCATATTTGTACTCGTTGGAAAGCTATTTTCAAGCTTGATCTAATGGTGGTGTTTTTATGAAGTTTTGAGATGATTTAATAGGTCAAAATATTCTCCAAATATGATATTAATTCCTCACCATCATCTTTGGGGCCAATTTTGACCTATTAAATCATCTCAAAACTTCATAAAAATACCACCATTAGATCAAGCTCGAAAAGATCTTTTCAATGAGTACACACATATGTCCATATTTGGATATATATTGATGCCTAAAACTATGAAATTATTTTTGTTAGTTGCTTTTCATCAGTTGCCATATGTCAGTCGCTAGATGGCAACTAACAGAGGGCAACCAATAAAGGACAATAATAATTTCATAGTTTTATGCATCAATATATCCAAACATAGATGAATTTGTACTCGTTGGAAAGCTCTCTTCATGCCTGATATAATGGTGGTATTTTTATGAATTTTTATATGATTTAATAGGTCAATTTCTACCCCAAATATGACATCACTTCCTTACCACCATATTTGGGGCCAATTTTGACCTATTAAATCATCTAAAAACTTGCCAACGAGTACAAATATGCCTATGTTTGGATGTATATTGATACCTAAAACTATGAAATTATTGTCAACACCTATTGTTAGTCGCCTGCTATCAGTCACCATATGTTATTTGCTAGAGGGCAACTGATAGAGGGTGACTGAAAGAGGGCGATTGGCAAAGGGAAACTGACAATAATTTCATAGTTTTATGCATAAATATATATCCAAACATAGGTATATTTGTACTCGTTGGAAAGCTTTTTTTGAGCTTGATCTAATGGTGGTATTTTTATGAAGTTTTGAGATGATTTAATAGGTCAAAATTGGCCCCAAATATGGTGGTGAGGAATTAATATCATTTTAGGGTAGATTTTGACCTATTAAATCATCTCAAAATTTCATAAAAATACCACCATTAGATTAGGATCAAAAAGAACTTTCCAATGAGTACAAATATGCCTATGCTTGGATATATATTGATGCCTAAAACTATGAAATTATTATCAATCACTTGTTGTTAGTCGCCCTCTGCCAGTCGCCCTCTGGTGACTGACAACAAACAACTGACAATAATTTCATAGTTTTAGGCATCAATATATATCTAAACATAGGCATATTTGTACTCATTGGAAAGCTCTTTTTGAGCCTGATATAATGGTGGTGTTTGTATGTGAAGAACACAAGCTTATACTGAGAGGGGGGGTGAATAGTATAAGACCACTTTTTACTTTTCTTTCCCAATCAATATTATGCAATGTAAAGATAGCAATATCAACAATAGTAATCAAAGCAATGCACAAATCACCACACACAATAGAGACACCAATTTAACGTGGTTCACCCAATGTGGGCTACTCCACGGAGAAAATATTTCACTAAAATTTTCTCAATCAATCTCTTGGGAATCCTTTCCCTATTACAATGTTTATGGACCTCTATCCAAAGGAGACACCAATCCCCTAATCAAGTTCATGGATCTCTATCCATAGGAGAACTCCTTTCTCCTTAGCTCTAACTAGTGATCTTCTAGAAGAACTGTTACCCCCACTACTTTGGCTAATGGATCTCTATCCACTAAAGACACTTATCCTCACTACCCTAGCTAATGGATCTCTATCCACTAGAGACTATCATCCTCTATACTCTATCACCTTCAAAGCTCTATCTCAAATCTACACTAAACATAGTCCTTCGATCTAGCACAAATCTGCTCAATATCTATCTCTGATCTGACACAAACCTATCCTCAAATCTACACCAAAATCTATCCTCATATCTATCCTCTGATCTACACTAAACATAGTCCTTCGATCTAGCACAAATCTATCCTCAATATCTATCCTCAAGCCTTAACACAAAGCTTGAATCAATCTCAAATCAACTCTGCTAGATCTACCCCAAACCTTAACTCAAGGTTTGAACAAATCAATCAATCAACTCTGCTCTCAAGTCTTCTCAAAGACTTATCTCAAATCTACCTTGTAAGCTTCCACAAAATCTCACACTAATCTATCCACAAGTCCTCTCTAGAACTTGTCCAATCTCTCAACAAGTCCACACTAGAACTTGTCCAATCTCATAGAAACATAAAGATAATTGTTAGAGACTCAATATGCTTCACATTCACCACAATGCTCAATTACTTTCAATCACTCTTTTAGAAACATATAGAGAATTGTTAGAGACTCAATATGCTTCACATTCACCTAAACTCTCAATCACTTTCAATCACTCTTTAATCACATAAACATATAGATAATTGTTAGAGACTCAATATGTTTCACACTCATCAACACTCAACCTCTTTCTCAAATCAATTTAGAATATAGAACAATTTGTTTCATAGAACTTGAACTATCACTTCACACATCCACTTGACTAGGCTCAACCAACTCTACTCAACCAATCACTCAATGAAATAATCCTTGCTCACAAACCCTAGTCCAAGCATATGAACACTCACTCAAATATTTCCAACAATGCTTATCAACCAATCTCACATAACAATGATACTCATGTTCTTTGCAAACCCTAGTTCAAGTTCTTCACTCAACCAATCACTTCAACAACAATGCTTATCAAACAAGGTGCATAGCATTCACTTCACAATAGCTCAACAACTCAATAAGGAAACCTAATCAAGTCCTTTTCACTCCAAAGTTGTTTTCTAGAAAACCAACCAATCAACTCAACCAAGGAAGAATGTGCCCATACCTTTTATTTGATGTAGGAGTAGATCACACAAATCTGCCACAATCATAAACACTTCTTTGCCAAACTCAAGGAGGTTAGAAGATAATAATTTTTCTCTCAAGGAATCACAATACAAAATAATATCAAAACAAATACACCTTATCACTCCATATTTAAAATAATATCCAACACCTTAAAAATATTAGAACAATTACTTTCACAATAATCCCTTTGGCAAAAAGTCCTTTAAAATAAAATCAATACCTTAAAAGGCTTACTCCTCCAATATGCAAATATAACAATTAGGACTTTATTTTAAAATTAAAATCAAACTCCTTATAACTCCCTTCACTATTTTACCATGAAAAATCACCACAAGAAATTAAACTTTAATTAATCCTTATGCCTCCCAACTACCTCACGTCAAACCTTAGGGTAATAAAAATTAAATTAAAAAATGTACCTTTGCCCTTAGTGGGTTTTGAACCCACGATGCTACCTCCCCAAGCGCCCTAGCCACAGCCTTGGCTACCGCGTGAGCTAGGTGCTCACGTGGGAGCTAGAGTGCCCATGCACTCTAATACCTCCTCTGCCACCACCGAAACAGAAAATGCAAAAGGACTTTCCAAACTTGCTGCCACCGGGTTTCGAACCCGTAACCACTCTGCCACAAGTGCCAAGCCAAATGCCACCTGAGCTAGCCATCGGATGGTGCTAGAAACCAAGCACCTCAATATCTTGAACACACCAAATTTGAGTTTACATAGTGCATGAGCTTTCTTCAACGAATATCATACGGATGCATTAATCGAGGCCTCCAAGCTAAGATTTGGCTAAGGTATAAATACCTTTTGCCCTTGTTCCCATGCACGTCGATAGAAATGAATTCATTGGGGGTCAATACTTATATTTTAACTTCAAAATATTTAATTTATAATTATTTAAATTCACTAGAATTTAAATATTATAAATTAATATTTAAATATTTTGGCTTTATTAAATATTAAAGCCTCCTTAGGTTTTACCACTTCGAATAAATAATATTTATTTATAAAATTTAAATTCAATTTGAATTTAAATATTTATAAATTAAATATTAAAACTTCCTTGGGCTTTCTAATTTGAAATTAAAAGCCTCCTTGGGTTTTTATAAAAACCTTTTATTTTTGCTCATCCATGGTTTTAATATAAACCTTTTATTTTGCCAATCCATGGTTTTAATAAAAACCCTTCTACTTATGCTTCACATAATATTAAAAATAAATATTATGAAGCTCTTTTGCCATCAACCTTTTGCATTGCTCCTTTTGACCTTTTGGCATCAATGGTAGCTTATTCCTTGACATCAATGACAACTTCATTCCTTGACATCAATGACAACTTTGACTCAAAATGTCCAACAATCTCCCCCTTTGTCATTGATGGCAACCCAAATTATTTTTACTAAACACTTGACCTTTTTCTTGTTCTGCTCCCCCTGGGACATTGCTCCCCCTGTCTCAATGCTCTCTCCTTAAACCAAATATCTCCTCCTTACTCAAATATCTCCCCCTTTGACATCAATGGCAAAGGGTCACCTTTGGGGCTCGGGGCTAAGAATGAGTCTCTTAGCTTAGCCCCTCCCCCACCTCCTCTTGAGGTGGTTAATTTTGGGGTGGGAGTATTTCTACTCCCAACAAGCACTGGTCTTTACCTTTATCCTCTTTCCTTCTCATCTGATCCTTATGATTCCTTTGACTGTTCCTATTTCTATCCCTATCCATGTCCATATTCATATTCTTGTTCATATCCATATTCCTATTCTTGTTCTTTCATGTCCATATTCCTATTCCTATTCATATTCATATTCTCATTCCTATTCTTGTTCTTGTTCATGCTTGATTCTGGAATGTCTGCTCTACACCACTTTGTTGTATGTCCATCATTATTGCATTTATAACACTTAATGTTATTATTCCTTGGAGGTGCAAATGTCTTGGGATTTCTCCTAGTGAAGCCATATCCTTTTCTATCATGAACCCTACAATTCATTGCCTTGTGACCAAACTGATTACATGAGTAGCAATACCCATGGAAAAGTTACCTATTTCTGAAATTCCCATATTCTTATCTTTCATGTGTCCTACACTATGAAGCCATGTGCCCAAATCTATGACATGAGAAACATCATCCATTGAAACTTCCTTGTCTTGACCTCATTGGTCTCTTAGTCTCTCTTAACCTATTCTGATTGTTGTTCCATCTGTTTCTCCTTTGTGCATTGTTCCTTTCCTTGTTGAAATTTTTATTGTCCAACTCATCCTCAGAAGTCTCACTTTCTCTTACACTATCTTCTTCTAAATTTCTTCTTCTTCTTTAAAACTTGAGGTTGACTCTTCTTCTTGTTTCTTTTGAGCTTGTTCAAAACCAAGACCTATTTTATTTGTTGACCTTCTTTGTACCTTGATCATCTTATCCACAATATTTGAACTCTTTCCAAACTTGTGTAGCTTATCCTTGGATTTTTCTAAATCTTCCCTTAGTAGAGCTACTTCTTGTTCTAACTTTTCACATTCTAAGACCTTTGCTTCTAACTTATCCTTGAACTTCTTTGTCTTAGCCATTGACTTGTTTAGATCCTCTATAAGCTTTCCTCTCTCTCTTCATCACATTCTTGAAACTGAAACTCAAGTTGGGAGTTTTGCTTTCTTACCTTCTTTAAAGTTTTAAGAGCATAAATAAGTTCTCCCTCAAGATCAACTCCTCATTTTTTTGATTCTTCCTCTATTTGTTTGCCTTTGTCTACATCTTCATTTTCTTTTGACTTGTCTTCTATAGGATCATCTTCTTCTTCTTCTAGTGCCATTAGAATATTCTCTTCTGGTCCTTCAAGTGCATCCTCATATTCATCATCACTGAAACTAAAACCATTCCTTGTACAACTATCTTCAAGATGTCCAAAATTACCACATCTAAAACACTTGAGAATTATTGGTGACCTTTTCTTAACTTCTTCTTTTTCTTCAATCAGAAATAGGACTTCATATTTATCATTATCTGAAAAACTATTATCACTATCACTTGAGTACTTACTTGCCTTGTCTGCATAGTAGCTCCTCTTTTGTCTTTGAAAGAACTTCTTTCCTTGTCTACCTTGTCCATCCTTACCTTTCTTTTGGTACCTATATTTTTTGATTCCCTATTCCTGTGATCCTATTTTTCTTCATCATTGTTATTTTTAGCTTCTTGAAAATCAGTTGCATAGTGACCATACTTTCCACAATTGAAACATCTAACATATTTTGCATCTTTAAATCTTCTTGAATCCTTATTCCTTCTGCCATAATTTGCTTCTTCATCACTGGATGACTCATTGCTCGATTCTGACTTCTTACCCTTTGTCTTCTTAATTGCTTTGAAGGTTGCTTCCTTCCGAATATTAGGTTCCTCTTTTGTTCTTAACTCAAATGCTGTAAGAATACCAAGTAACATATCTCTTGTCAAAGAATCACCATCTTTTGATTCTTCTATAGCAGAAATATTTTCACTAAATATTTTTGGAAGAGATCTTAAGACCTTATCACAAACATCTGATTCTTCAACATTAAGTCCAAGTCCTTGCATGGCATTAACAACCTCATCTACCCGAAGTAGATAAGTACTAATGTTTTCCTCATCCTTCATTCTTAATTCTTCAAATTGCCCTTTGAGATTTCGTATCTTTGCCTTTTTGACACTTTTATCTCCTTCATATATGCTTTGCAACTTATCCCAAATTCCTTTTGCATATTTACAATGCATAACTTTTATTGATTCTGTTCTATGCAAACCTCTCAAAATTGCATTCATTGCTTTTGAATTGTAATGTTGTAGAAGCTTACCTTCCTTATCTGTAGGTGGATCAGCTGGTGGTATGTATCCATTTTCAACTGCTTCCCAAATTTCATTGCCAAGTGCCATCAGGTGAATCTTCATTCTCATACTCCAATATATATAATCACTTCCATCAAATATTGGTGTTGAATTATCTGAGGACACATTCTTAGAATCCATTGTGTTCTTGAAAGATTTTCCTTCAAGCTGTTAAACTCTTCCGAAGGAACCCGCTCTGATACCAATTGAAGAACACAAGCTTATACTGAGAGGGGGGTGAACAGTATAAGACCACTTTTTACTTTTCTTTCCCAATCAATATTATGCAATGTAAAGATAGAAATATCAACAATAGTAATCAAAGCAATGCACAAATCACCACACACAATAGAGACACCAATTTAACGTGGTTCACCCAATGTGGGCTACTCCATGAAGAAAATATTTCACTAAAATTTTCTCAATCAATCTCTTGGGAATCCTTTCCCTATTACAATGTTTATGGATCTCTATCCAAAGGAGACACCAATCCCCTAATCAAGTTCATGGATCTCTATCCATAGGAGAACTCCTTTCTCCTTAGCTCTGACTAGTGATCTTCTAGAAGAACTGTTACCCCCACTACTCTGGCTAATGGATCTCTATCCACTGAAGACACCTGTCCTCACTACCCTAGCTAATGGATCTCTATCCACTAGATACTATCATCCTCTATAATCTATCACCTTCAAAGCTCTATCTCAAATCTACACTAAACATAATCCTTCAATCTAGCACAAATCTGCTCAATATCTATCTCTAGTCTAGCACAAACCTATCCTCAAATCTACACCAAAATCTATCCTCAATATCTATCCTCTGATCTGCACTAAACATAGTCCTTCGATCTAGCACAATTATTCTATCCTCAAGCCTTAACACAAAGCTTGAATCCAATCTCAAATCAACTCTGCTAGATCTACCCCAAACCTTAACTCAAGGTTTGAACAAATCAATCAATCAAATCTGCTCTCAAGTCTTCTCAAAGACTTATCTCAAATCTGCCTTGTAAGCTTCCACAAAATCTCACACTAATCTATCCACAAGTCCTCTCTAGAACTTGTCCAAATATGCTCAACAAGTCCACACTAGAACTTGTCCAATCTCATAGAAACATAAAGAGAATTGTTAGAGACTCAATATGCTTCACATTCATCACAATGCTCAATCACTTTCAATCACTCTTTTAGAAACATACAGAGAATTGTTAGAGACTCAATATGCTTCACATTCACCTCAACTACTCAATCACTTTCAATCTCTCTTTTATTACAAAAACATATAGAGAATTTTTAGAGACTCAATATGTTTCACACTCATCAACACTCAACCTCTTTCTCAAATCAATTTAGAATATAGAACAATTTGTTTCATAGAACTTGAACTATCACTTCACACATCCACTTGACTAGGCTCAACCAACTCTACTCAACCAATCACTCAATGAAATAATCCTTGCTCACAAACCCTAGTCCAAGCATATGAACACTCACTCAAATATTTCCAACAATGCTTATCAACCAATCTCACATAACAATGATACTCATGTTCTTTGCAAACCCTAGTTCAAGTTCTTCACTCAACCATTCACTTCAACAATAATGCTTATCAAACAAGGTGCATAGCATTCACTTCACAATAGCTCAACAACTCAATAAGGAAACCTAATCAAGTCCTTTTCACTCCAAAGTTGTTTTCCAGAAAACCAACCAATCAACTCAACCAAGGAAGAATGTGCCCATACCTTTTATTTGATGTAGAAGTAGATCACACAAATCTGCCACAATCATAAACACTTCTTTGCCAAACTCAAGGAGGTTAGAAGATAATAATATCTCTCTCACAATACAAGATAATATCAAAACAAATACACCTTATCACTCCATATTTAAAATAACATCCAACACCTTAAAAATATTAGAACAATTACTTTCACAATAATCCCTTTGGCAAAAAGTCCTTTAAAATAAAATCAATACCTTAAAAGGCTTACTCCTCCAATATGCAAATATAACAATTAGGACTTTATTTTAAAATTAAAATCAAACTCCTTATAACTCCCTTCACTATTTTACCATGAAAAATCACCACAAGAAATTAAACTTTAATTAATCCTTATGCCTCCCAACTACCTCACGTCAAACCTTAGGGCAATAAAAAATTAAATTAAAAAATGTACCTTTGCCCTTAGTGGGTTTTGAACCCATGACGCTGCCTCCCCAAGCGCCCTAGCCGTAGCCTTGGCTGCCGCGTGAGCTAGGCGCTCACGTGGGAGCTAGAGTGCCCACGCACTCTATTACCTCCTCTGCTACCGTCGAAACAAAGATGCAAAAGACAAACTTCCAAACTTGCTGACCATGTAACCACTCTGCCACAAGCGCCAAGCCAAATGCCACCTGAGCTAGCCACCGGATGGTGCTAGAAACCAAGCACCTCAATATCTTGAACACACGAATTTTGGGTTTACGCAGTGCACGAGCTTTCTTCAACAAAATCAGGGATGCATTAATCGAGACTCCAAGCTAAGATTTGGCTAAGGTATAAATACCTTATGCCCTTGTTCCCATGCACGTCGGTGGAGATGAATTCGTTGGGGGTCGACGCTTATGTTTTAACTTCGAAATATTTAATTTATAATTATTTAAATTCACTAGAATTTAAATATTATAAATTAATATTTAAATATTTTGGCTTTATTAAATATTAAAGCCTCCTTAGGTTTTACCACTTCGAATAAATAATATTTATTTATAAAATTTAAATTCAATTTGAATTTAAATATTTATAAATTAAATATTAAAACTTCCTTGGGCTTTCTAATTTGAAATTAAAAGCCTCCTTGGGTTTTTATAAAAACCTTTTATTTTTGCTCATCCATGGTTTTAATATAAACCTTTTATTTTCCAATCCATGGTTTTAATAAAAACCCTTCTACTTATGCTTCACATAATATTAAAAATAAATATTATGAAGCTCTTTTGCCATCAACCTTTTGCATTGCTCCTTTTGACCTTTTGGCATCAACGGTAGCTTATTCCTTGACATCAATGACAACTTCATTCCTTGACATCAATGACAACTTTGACTCAAAATGTCCAACAATATGAATTTTGGAGATGATTCAATAGGTCAAAATTGACCCTAAAGATAATATTACTTCCTCACCACAATATTTAGGATCAATTTTGACCTATTAAATCATCTCAAAACTTCATAAAAACACCACCATTAGATCGGACTCAAAAAGAGATTTCCAATGAGTACACATATGCCTATGTTTGGATATATATTGATGCCTAAAAATATGAAATTATTGCCAGTCTCCTGTTGTCAGTCGCCTGCTATCAGTCCCCATATGTCAATCACCAGAGGGTAACTAGTAGAGGGCGACTGGTAGAGGATGACTGGCAGAGGGTAACTGACAAAGGGTGACTGATAGAGGGTGACTAATAGAGGGCAACTGGCAGAGGGAGACTAACTCATTGGAAACCTCCCTATTGAGTGTCAATGAATAAGATGTTTAAAAAAATAAAAATAATGGTAAAAGAAAATTATTGGTAAATGGTTGTCATTGTATGTTAGTCGCCCTCTTTCAGAAAGAATGTATGTCACCTTGTGTCAATCATGTTGTGTCAGCCGCATTGTATTAGTCACCTTGTGTCAGTCACCTTGTGCCAGTCGCCTTATGCCAGTAGCCTTCTGTTAGTCACCTTTTGTCAATCACTGTTTGTTAGTCACCTTATAACACATTGTGTCTGTTATCCTTTGTCTATCGCACACTCTCTTTGTTATGCTTTCTTTCGCTTATTGCTTGTTGTCTCTCGCTTGCTTTGTATTGCTCATTATCGGGAAAATTAATGTTTTAAATGTATGAGTGTCGCTCTCATGTTAGCTATATATAACGGGGTATAAGAGGTAAATTTGGTGGGATAAATAATTTTTTTATAATTTGAAGGCAAAAATTAGGCAAGAAAGCTATGTGAAATAGGGACTAATAAGTATGATAGCGGGGTGAATTGACCCTAAAAAAATTAATCCCAAAATTTTTGGGCGAATGGGCCGACTTCTAGGGTCTTCAAATTCACCAAATTCCAATTTTAAAAATCCTAATATTCACCCTATTTGCGAATATTCATCATTGTGCATAACCTTGATTTAAACTTTTAAAGTAATATTTTTAAAATATTTTATGTAGTTAACATTCTTGTAGTTTATGAATGTAAATTAATACTTTGAAAATTATCCTTTTTTTGTAGATTTATGGTGGAAGGACCATGGCTTCAAAACACCTACTCTACAAAGGATGGTTATTCACATATTGAGTTACCCTTGTAGTGCTTTTGAGTGTGAGCATAATTGGTCTCTACTTAAGGCCGTACACACCAAGAATCACAACAGGTTGAGCCAAGAGTACCTCAATGAACTTATGTTTGTATAATACAATCTTAGGCTTTACACAAGACACATGTAGACTAGTGAATCCTATGAGGTAATTCAATTAGATGAGCTAGATCCACTATCTAATTGGATTTCTAAGAGTTTTGTGGATCTTGAGTTTACTATAGAGGACATTGAGGCACTTGAGGAGGAAGTAGAACATTTAAGAGGATTGAAGGAGATATACCATGATGATATTGCTCTTGAGCAGCCTTTAATTCACCCACCAGTTTAGAGCCAAGGCCAACCATCAAGTGCAAGGGGAAGAAAGGGAAAACAAAAAGCAATTTAAAAATTGCTTTACATTTCAAAATGTTGCACTTTTATGTTGTATTTTCTATTTGGGCTGAATTGTTGATTCATAAACTGTAATTGTACTCTTTGTAATGAATATCTAATATAAAATCAACTTTTTGGCTCTCTAATTGTTGCTTAAAATGTTTTGTTTTTTGTTTATTGAAAAAATTTCTTTGATTTTTTTGTTGAAATTTTCTCCAGTTGCCAATAAAATATCCAAAATTAGGTTGCTAAGTCTATTTTGAGTTGTAAACTTTTAAAACTATGGTTTAAATCATTTATATTACCAACAAACTAATGAAATACTTAAAATTCATAGTGGATATATTATTTAGTGGATCTCAATATTTAGGATAAGTTTGGGATGATGAATTCTAGCTATACTTGTGACATTGCATATTTTTTTTCTAAGACCTATTATAATCACCCTAGTTACTAATGGCATTCATAATTTTTTTTAGAAAATATATAGAATATGAAATTAAAATTATTTCATAGTTTGCTTAAAATAAAGTAGTGAATAATCCTTAGGAGTGCACCCCAACCATGCTTGTATGGTAATGTATATCTTAGATTACTTTCACTCGTGAGTTGTGCCTTTATGTGAGTAATATATGTTATTCTTAATATATTTTACATTACAGAGAAGGATGAATAAAACTATGCTATAGACTTTCTAATAAGATGCTAAGAGAATGTAAGGCATCTTTAAATGGTTGATGGAATACGAGTTAGGAATGATGTTTTGCAAGGCTGACATTATAATACAAAGTTTATGAGATATCTTCATAAAGGATAACAAACATGGAATGTCCTTATTTATGACTAATGAATTTTGAAGAGAACAATGTTAAAGCACTTAAGTGAAAAATTGGAGTTTCTCTCCATGGATGTTAGAAGGTGGCGGTAAATTGTTTGATAGGTTCCAATTGTTGTCCATACCAACAATAATTTGAGGAATAAGAATGTTGTATAGAATTTGTGTGAGCAATTCTAATGCATGATGCTTGGATGAGTGGCTAAGTTTGTACTTATAAAACTTTAAAATTAGAGTTGTGAGAGTGGGTCAATTCAATCTTGTATAAAGATGCCACTAACATTAAGGATTAGATTTGAAATTATGTTCTCCTCATGGCATATACAGATACGTTAAACCTATTTGATCTGAAGATTTATATAATCAACTTAGTATAGTAGACTATATTCAAGCTAGAATAATTATATAAAAGAAATATGTGATGAATAAAATCAAGAATACTTTTAGTTATGTGAGTCAAATGCATTTATGAGTATGATATGATTTGCATTATTAGTAGATTGTATTCATGACAAGTGACAACAAATTACATTGCTATTTTAAATATGTATAAAAATGCTAATTTTGACCAAACCAAGGGATTTGTGACATGTGGTATCAAATACTAACTTAAATGTGATCCAATCAGCTCTTTAATGTTGATTTGTGTATACTTGTGTTATAGCTAGGAAAATAATTATTGTGGGGAATGAGAGTCATGATAGTGATAGAGACCCCAATGAAGGAATGATAGAAAAATTGAATGCAATTCTAGCCTTGTTAGATGAGACAAGGGATAGAGGGATTGCAATTAAGCAAAAGGGGCAAGAATGACCAATTGGGTAGGATGAGAATGACAATGATAAGTATCACCATTTTGATACTACTAGGAGTGATTGACATGTTGGAGGCACTAATAAGAAGTTCACATAGGTGAAATTATCTACAAAATTATGGGGGTGGTGAAGGAATGATAAATATTATCTAGAAAAAGAGCTGTGCGAGGAAATAAAAAATATTGCATAGTGAAAATATGGAAATAAGACCCTTGGACACGAGACCAAGTTTTGGCTCATTGAAATGACAAAGTACTTTGAACATTATAAGTTTTCTAAAGAGACCAAGGCAATTAACTTATAGAAGAAGCTGCACCTTGGTAGGAGAATCTAAAATAAACAGTCTTAATGGCAAGAAGTTTACTTGGGAGTATTATGTTGCACTATTCCATTAGTTATGGTTATCACAATTAACTATGATAAGAAGATGGTATAATTTTAGAATCTCAATCAGGGAGAGAAGATAGTAACTTAATACCTAAGATACTATTGTCCTTTTATATTTCGAGGTGATGCAAATTATCAATTGTTTGTTGAAACTTTTTCTAGTCCTCTTGCATCAAAAATTTCTAAAATTTTGAGGTTAGGCTAGATACCTTTTAGAAGTATTTCATAGATTTCTTCTCCTTTTCCCTCTTGTCAGACCTTTTAAACGTTCTAATTTTTGGGAGTTTCTTGAGACTCATAGTCAAAACTTTTTTTCTCTTCTTTCCTTTAGAATTTCCATAACTTTCGATCTCTGGACGTTTTGTTTTTCTTGCACCCCTAATTTTTTTTCCAATTTTTGGAGCCTTTGGGCAATGTAGATGTCAAAATTTTTGTCTTCCTTCATTAGTTGGGACTTTTGCAAAATGGTGCTAAGCCTTCAATCAATTTTTTTTTCTTGCATTGGTCCGATGTCTCTTTTTGTGCTATCTGCCAACTTTTCCTTTATTTTATCCTTATTTTAATAATCTACTTAAGCCAAATAGTGTAGAGAAAATTCACTATAGATACTTTCATGAAGCTCATGAAATATGTGCCTTAGTATCAAAAGAGGAATTTGGAGTCAAGAAATTCATTATGAGGTTGAACCCTTAGATAAGGGCAGATGTATATGTTCACTATCTAATGATTGTGGATAAGGTCTTTGATAAATCAATAAAATAGGAGTAAAAATTACAAGCAACAATTACTTATTCTAAGGGGAATAAGGAGAAGGGTAAGGCTTCTCATTGATATTTTCCTTCACTTAAGAAAAAGTTTGTGAAGTGTAAACCTGCCAATGGGAACACAGGAAAATTTAGAAAGAAATATTTCAAGAAGGTAAATAAGCACCAACACATTTTTTTTTAAAAAGGGACAACTAAACGATAATAATGGTAGTTAGCTTAAGAAAGGACTTGATGTGTATGTTTCATCTATGGAGGACTTCAATTTGCTAATTTATTTCCTTGACAAGGAAATTAATCCTCTACCAAGTAACCACAACAATCTAACCAACCCAACATCATATTTATGTAGTAGACAACTAGTAAGGTGAGCGTCAAAATCCTCCAATACAAATGATAGGTAAGCTTTTTGTATGCTTTATAAGTATTTTAATAGATACTAGAAACAAAATATTTTATAGCTCCACATATGCTAGGGAAGATTAAAAGAAAAGCTAGTTTTTTTCAAAGAAAAAAACATAATTTCTATTCCAAGAGAGAATGAAATTACAAGGTGTAGATGCACTTGGCATTCATACAATATTTGATAAGCCCTTAGGGATATTATACTTTTCAAGAAATAACCTTCTCTAAGATCTATCTAGAGATTTTCAAAACTAAAATTTTCTATAATTTTTCCTTCCCTTCTACTTTTGAGAAGGTACAATGAATTTCCATAATGTTTTTGAAACACTATTATATTTTAATTTTTGGTTAAACATAAAAGTTTTGTTAAGGATCATGAATAGACCTGGTTATAGTTGGCATAAGAGTTCCATCCCTTGTCTCCCATAATACCCATCTTCCCTATTCTACTTGGAGGCCTTCTTTGGATAGAGAATATGCTATTGTATTTAATTCTCTATATGATATTGAGTTAAGCAAAACCTTTGTGCTTTTCAATTGTTCATAAATTAGACTTAAAATTAAGTTTTCTATCCAATGAGTGCCCTTCATCCAATTTATGACTATTCCTGAGTCAAAATTTTATGTATTTACAAGTTGACAAGCTATTTTTTCCATCCCAAAATTAGAACCCCTGGCCTCCCTTCTACATCCATAGAAAGGAATTCCCAATCCTTCATGAATTTGTATAGATCTCTTTTGACTTTTTGGCCTTCCCCCATTATTTCTTGAAACATCTGGATATCTAGTTTTTGTACTTGTACTAACCTATTCAATGCATTCTTTTTTTGAGGCACTACCCATTCTCCTAATATTGAGAGATATTATTAACATTACTTAAACTTCCTAGGGGTTTATCTTGATCTAAGAACCCCAAATATAGTATTTTGCTTCCTATATTATATTTCTCTTAATGCTTTGTCTTTGGCAATGCTTAGGTAAGGTTTACTACCCCATGTAAAGGTGTTCCTGTGACTTCCAAAATCTGAAGCTATACCTCCTTCCATTGATATACCTTCTTTTGATTTATCTTTTTTGTGTGATCTTAGGAAATAGTGATTCTTCCCATTAAATATTGAATCATCCTCTGAGGTGGAAGAGTATTGAGATACAGATCAATCATTTGGATTCTTTTGGAATGCTAAGACTATATACCTACTAGATATTGTGTCCTCCTCGGTCACCTTATCTTCCACTGATGAAAAAATTAAATGCAACTAAATTCAAATTTAATTTATTAATAATTTTAATTAATAATTACATAACTTTATGTAAAGGCATGCCCCAAATTGTACCTCATCAAATATTGTAATATTTATATTCAAAATATCAATGAAAATAATTTGGCATTTGATTAGAAAAATTAATAATATTTGCGTATATTATTTGGTATTGAAGCAGGATGATCATGCCCTATGACTCTATGTGCATTTCTCCATCATTTGTATGAGAAAGCTAATTTTTAGCTATAGGTTTGAAGTGGGAGAGGAATCTACAATAATATGTAATAATGGTTACTTTAGATATTGCGGGATAGGATTAGATTTGCAGTCATTAAAAAATGATGTTCAAATGCTATGAGGTTTTTCTATTGTCTTTACCTTACATGAAAACAAATATTTTTATTTTAATAGGTTATATGTGGCTTCTATTGGGGCCCACTCCCATCAAAATACCAAAATATTACATTTGTTGTAGCATACATTTTTATCACGTTTTTTTCATTTCTTTTTTCTCTTAAATATATTCTTCAAATTCCTTGAAGTGCTATGTTTCCACAATCAAATTCTTGACATCATTTTGATTAAGGCATAAAATCTCACTTGGCCAGTTGCCTTCTAAAATTTAAATTTCACCAAGATGAAGATCAACACTATAATTCGCTAATTTATCTGCCACTCGATTTATTTCTCTATAAATATGCTCACACTACCAAGAGTTGCCTCTAGTAATAGATGATGAACATCAACAATAATATTATTTTTTATTCAATCTCCACATCCATTTTTGTTAGTAAAATTGATGATAATTTGTGAGTTCCCCTCAATTGAAATATATTTCCATCATTTTTTTGCTACAATTTTAATCCTTGTAAGAAGTACCCTAGCGTCTGCATAGTTTTTAGTCGAAGTTCCATATGATTTTGAATAAGTGAGGATAATTTTGCCTTCACTATTTCTAAAAACACCACCTCCACCAACTTTTCTTGGATTTCCTTTAGAAGCACCATCAAAATTAATTTTTTTTGGATAATTTCATTTTACAATAGATTGAAGTAGATATTTTGTTTTAATTCCATTGTCTTAGATGACTCTTCTATGTATGTTCAAATCATGTAGTCAAGTTATTAACACCTATTTTTGTGTAATTGAGACTTTCCATGATGAACACCATATTTGTTTAGTAAACATCCTGCAAGAGAGGCACTAATACGGTTCCAAACTTGGGCATGATTTTGATATTTATTTTTAAAAATTCTATTATTCCTTTAAATCATAGATTCCAACAAATAATGACAGGGCTAATTCTCCAAAGAATACATAATGCTTTAGCTTTGAAATAATTTATCCAACATTTTATCAACTCTTTCAATGTTGATGGAGCTACCCAATATAATTTCATATTAAAAATAAAACAACTTAAATAGTAAGAAGTAAATGGTCCGACGTTTCTAAATCCCCTTCTCACACAAAGCGCATCTCAAGGATCCATAATATCCTCTTTTTTTGTAGACTCTCTCCAATAATATCCTCTTCTTTGTAGACTCTCGCTTGTAGGAACATGAAAATAAACATTAGATCGTAGTCTATTATCTAATTTTAGCAAGGATGACGTGGGTCACTCAATTCACTCTAAAATTAGATTGGTTAGGAATATTGAAGTTCAAATTACCATAGAAATTTATCGTGCTTTACCATACTCTTCTAATTAAACGCTTGAAAAATGAGTGACCAACAATGCTTTGATTCCTTCCATGCTCAAACAATAAATAGAAATACAATGTACTTCCTTACTTCCAAGCCAAGGAGTGACTCAATTAGCTAAATGGGTTCCACTCCGCCAAGGGATTTCTTGCAGATATTGGCCTCATAATCAATGACTTTCTCAACTTTAGGGTCTTGTCATTGTCGAAGGATCAATTCCTATCTCATGCCCCTTTTGAAACTAGAATTCAACCTCGTTTGGGCATCACTAGACACCAAAGTTGTAGCTATTCTACTCAATGGTTGGTCTGCCATAATATTTATGGCAGACAAGGCACTACCACTTGGACTTGCACTTAACATGTGGCATGGAAGGAGCCTACCACTTTCATGTTCGCTATAGGCTTCGTCCACTATATAGAGCTGTTTATGACAATCTACCAGTGACTGGCCACCAATGAGGAACTTCCAAAGGAGCTCAATCCTACATTCTTCTGCTTTTGGCTACCCCAAGCATGGCAAGCCTTGCGTATGAAACTATTTTTAATTTTCTATAGCATAGTGGGCGTATGTGTTTCTTATGATTACCTCACAATCACTTCGATTAGATACTCAAACAATGTAAGAAGTCCTATAGTTAGTTCAGTGGACACCACCATGAACAATACTTTCTTTTGACACCTTTGCAAAAATTTTCCTTTAATCTTATGATAGTGGTCAAGCTCTTGATGCCTGTAATGCCACCAAAAGTGTTATTATCATCATACCACAAGGTGTCGTACATGGGAGTCAACGAGAGTTCATTACCCATGTCTAGAACAATCTTCTGCCTCAAGGAAACAATTCCCACCATGATTTCTATCATGAGAGTGACATCGACGTAGCTAAAATAGCTTTGGGCAGCCATTGCCTTGAAGAATATGGCATTCTTTCGTTTAGCAATTGTTAGGGATTTTAATCACTTATCCCAAATGTCCCGTGGATAGGCTCAGTTAAGCCTTTATGATTGCTTTTCTCCTTCTAAGTAAACACAAGTGCAAAATGAGACCACCATTATAATATTTTATATTCTTAAGAATATTCTTAAAAAAATTTCCATAAAGGGAATCCTATCCCTTTTCTTTTGCTTGATAAGATGTTGTTTTCTTCCATTTTGAGGCATTAAATCAACTACGAGTATAGCCTTATATATACTTGTTGGAATTTTTTTTTGCATTGGGTCCAGTGGAAGCACAATTCTTTAGTTTTGTGAAGGTATAATCAGAATAACGGTGCATCAAAGTTCCTGTTGAGGAATTGGGTTTCCTTTCCAATCCTTCGTTTTGCGTTTGTAAACCTTCTATGAAGTTTTATCATGGAGTGCATTATTAGTGGTACCCAACACTCCGCAAAAAAATACAAGTTGTCCAAGTTAAATAACAATACTTTATCCATTCCATCAAATATCAAATTGATTGAAGGTCTATAGTTGAGGACTTCGATTAATTAATTAATTCCACATAGTGTATATTCAAAGTGTTTATTCCACCATGTATATATCTTGTTGGAAAATTTCCAACAATTGATATTTCGTTCATAATCCCTTTGAGACTTCTATATGCTCTTGAGTATAGATTGAGGTTTCCTTTTGAGCCATGTCTTCATACATCTTCATGTCTTTTTGCATCTCCATGCCTATGTGTATCTGTATCATCTTCTTCTTCATTCATTCTATTGTTGGTTAGGCTTAGAATGAGTTTGATGACTTATGAGGTTGATTTCCACATCATATATTATGGATTGCATTTTGACACTATGTGGAGTTTTTTGTATTACAAGTGAACCTTGTAACCAATGATATTTTCTATACCACCCGACGGTTGCAAAAACTGGTTATCCATGCAATATGGTAGGATGATAAGGTTACCATAAGGATACTTGGAAGTCTTCAGGACCCATGCCTTGATGGAGTAATTCAACATTGGTGATCACATCAAACTTTGTCTTTACCATAAGGACACTTATAATTGTTTCATGCATGCTCTTCTTTGAGCATTTTTATCCTTTCCAACAAATCCATGTCTAACATCAGATACACTTTTGGAAGCAAACTTCCTTCTCAAGACCACAACTCTTCTTATGCAATCAATAGACATCACATCAAGGAAAATCCTACCAACGTAGTTGTCTTTTTCTCTAGCGGCTTGTCTCTCAGTGGATTTCTAGTCACTCCATAACCTAGCTTCAACATTTTGTCCAATATGATTGTTTAAAGTTTTTGGACATTTTAAGGACATGAAGGCTCATATACTTTGGCTCATGTCTTCAATATTCACCATACTTCATAGGACAACATCACATCAATCTCATCACACAACTTATGTATTAGCTTCTACTTCAGGCTTGTTTGATCCCTCATCCTAAGCTATCTTAGATATTTTCTTCCTCCTATTTTGAATGCAATAGGGACCAATGCTCCTATTTTTGAGAGGAATTATGAGGAAATTAAATAGGATTAAAATCAAATTCAATTAATCATTAATAATTAATAATTACATAACTTTATGAAAATTTACTTTATGTAAAGGCACGTCCCAAATTGTGCCTCATCAAATATTGTAATATTTATATTTTAAATATTACTAGAAGAATTCGACATTTGATTTAGAAATTGAATAATATTTATCTATATCATCCACTTTTATTTTGTATTCTTTTACTCCTTTGCTCTTGACCCTGAAGATTTATGTGTTCTAATAAGAGTCTTCCAAAGTGGACCAAAAACCTTGGGTAAGATTTGTTGGGTTTATTAGTTCAGGTGTGTTTTATGTGTGTGTCATCTTATCTTTTTGATCTTGGTTAAGAAATTATAGTGTTGAGCTCTCCTCCATATACTCTATTTTGAGCATAGGTCCTCTCTTTTCTTCCCCTTGAATTAATTCCACTTGCTTTACACCTTCCCTCTCTTGTCCTCCCTTATATTTATCCGTTACATTATCATAAGATATTTATTCTTCTCTAGCTTTGAAGCAAGTAATTTAACATTCTTCTAATACCTCCTATGGATTAATTTCCATAATTTGTCTAATTTGAACTTGGGATCATGGAATATTTCTTCCTCCATGTTCCTCCAATTAAATTTAAAGAACATCCACACCTAAAGGGCACATATACGTACTCAAGGTCTTGATTATATTTCCAATCCCTACTTAAATTTCCATGCCATCTAGAAGCCCTTCCCTCAAATCCATTTCAACCAAAATCCTTGCTATAGTTCTAGAAGAGTTGGTTAAAGTACAATCATCCATTTTTATGAAGGATCCTATTCTATTTTCAATTTTCTTTAGAATTTTTAATGACCACAACTCTAATGGTAGTCCTAGAAATTTAACCCATATGGGTTGAATTGATCTCGTTTCCCTTTGTGGATCAAAACATGGAGTCCACTACCTCAAATATAGTGCAGCTAGATCCAAAAATCCTTTTTTATTAAGTATGAGTCTCGCATCTTCTACCATTATGAGGGTTAAGGCCAACCATATTCTAGCCAAGAATTAAAATCTTGGAACATATCCAAGAATAGGGTCCCAAACATTTTCAATCCACTTTTCTATTGTTTACTCATAGCATAATATTTCATAAAACCTTCTAATAAGGGTTTTGTCTTCCATTTCCAAGACCTAACTTAGAATAATATCCTCCATCATCACTAAATTTACCCTTTCCCTCTTTCACTTTACACATTTCTTCCTTATTTTAGCATTGGAATTTCCTTGGGTTCATTAGTCTTGACTAAGTTGGGTACCCTATCATTTCTTCTAAATCTAGTCTTTGGCCATGGGTTCTTGATGGTGATTCCTCATTAAGGTTCTTCTCCTTAGTCCTTTGATTTCCTTGGTTGTTGTATAACTTTGTTGATCTTATCTCTAAGAATGCTAGTTCTCCATCCTCAACTTATAACATTTTATTATCTTTGTCATTCCTCCACATGTTCAACAACTCTTTATCTGTAGAGAAAATCTCATTAATTTTCAAAATATCTTTTGTGAAATATACTAGTTCCATTTCTCCCCCTTCCCCATAGTATTTCAAATCCTATGTATTTCTTGCATTTTCCATGTTTCATCAAGTATTATTCCATATTGTACTTTTAATCTTTAAAATTGTGTTACTTATAAAAATATAAATTTCACTTTGATCCATTTCATTTATCCTCCGTGCAGACATAACATCGAAGTAGATGGCCAATATTTGAAGACCAACAATACATCTAGCATATAAATTAAAACTTTTAGGTGAACCTTACACCAAAATCAACATCAACCCCAAAAATTATTTTTGCAAGCACAACACATAAAATTTCCTTTGATGGAATCAAACCTTGGATGATCTAGACTAAAAGCTTCATGAACTTGAATTATACATGCCTAAAAATAGAAGTTGTAGGACTGTAGCCTACCACAATCCCTCTCTCTATCGTATCTTTTTCATTTGATGGTGAAAGAGCATGTAAGAAGAAGCCCTAGGCAACCATCGTCTCCTTAGAAACTCCGTTCAAGATACCTACTCAAAATGGTTTGCTTCGCTCAAACAAATCTATAGCTTGCTCCACTCTTTATTAAACAAATTTATGGCTTAGTCTACTTTGGATTACTCAGATCTCTATTAAATAGATTTGTGGCTTGCTCCACTCTCTATTAGGTAGATCTATGGCTTGCTTTGCTCTCTATTTAATAGATTTGTGGCTTGCTTTGCTCACTTTTAAATAGATCTATGGCTTGCTATGATCTCTATTAAACAAGTTAATGACTTTCTTTGCTATCTATTAAACATATCTATGGCTTGCTCCACTCTATATTAAATAGATTTAATGCTTGCTCTACTATGGCTTACTGTACTCTCTATTAAACAAATTTATGCCTTGTTTTACTCTTTGTTAAATAGATTTATGGCTTGATTTGCTCTTTGTTAAACAAATCTATAGCTTGATCTACTCTATGCTAAATAGATTTGTGGCTTGCTATGCTTTTTTTTAAAATAGATATATAGCTTGCTTTGCTCTTTGTTAAGTTTATTTATGACTTAATTCACTCTCTATTAAATAGATCTATGACTTGCTCCACTTTGGCTTACTTTTTCTCTTTGTTAAACATATTTATGGCTTGATATACACTTTATTAAATAGATATATGGCTTGCTTAGCTCTTTGTTAAATAGATTTGTGGCTTGTTGTAATATCTATTCTATAGATTTGTGGCTTGGCATACTCTTTGTTAAATAGATCTATGTCTTGCTCCACTCTCTGTTAAATAGATCTATGGTTTGCTCCACTCCCATTAAGTAAGAAGAGCTAGTTTTATGAATAACACATGGGCAATTCAGTATATGAACTAAGATGAGAGAAGGATAGAGCAATGCTTGGGTATGGCTAAGCTAGAATTTCTAAATTTTACCAATGAGGTAAACCTTTATGTGATCCCTCTAGGATCATATGATGTGAACATTGGATTCAACTAAATATAGTAGAATATATCTAAGGTTTATTGATATGTAGAGATGGTTGAATGTTATGTGTTGGGATATAGTACCTTCATCTAAGGAGTTCATAGGCCTATTAGTTTGAGATAAAATTTAGCTAAGTACTTGAGAAAAGCTCAAATAAAGGGATGGGTATTATATGTAGTACATATTGATGATCTTGAATTAGAAAAAGAGCCTACTTTTCAAGCGTATCCCTTTCTAAACGAATGTCATGATGTTTTTATTAAAGAGCTTCTAGGACTCCATCCAAGAAGGGAGTTTGAATTTTCAATAGATATTTTGGGAGTAGAGCGACAATCCAAATATCCATATCAAATGATAGCATCCTAGTTATTTAAACTCAAAACATAGTTGAATGAGCTATTAGCCACAGGGTTGATTTGACCAAGTGTATTGCCCTAGGGTGGATCAATAATCTTTCTAATAAAGAAATATTGTATACTTAGGTTGTGCATTGATTACCAGATGTTAAATAATGCAACAAATAAGAAGAGGTACCCTCTTCCATGGATTGAAAATTTGTTTGAACAAATGCAATAAGTGATTATCTTCTCAAAAATTGATCTCTAATCAAGATATCATCAATTGAGAATCAATGAAGAGAACATTTCGAAGATAACATTTAGAACTTGCTATGGGCACCATTAGTTCACCATGGTTCCATTTGGACTTACAAATACACCAACAACTTTCATGAACCTCATGCATAGTGTATTTAGGAATTAATTGGACAAATTCGTTTTGGTATTTTATGGATTACATATTGATCAACTCTTGCAATAAGGAAGAATATTTTGAACATTTGAGTATGGTAATGCAGATATTAAAAGAGCATGAGATTTATGGTAATCTATCTAAGTATGATTTTTAGAAAAGGATGCACTATTTGGGGTATCACATCTCAACAAATGGTATCAATATTTGACCTAGTAAAAATCAAAACAATTATAGAATTGCTAAAACCTTAGAACATCAATGAAGTCCATAGTTTTATGGGATTATCAGGCTACTATAGAAGGTTTATTGAGGTATTCTCCAATATAGCTTACCCAATCACCCTACTCTAGAGAAAATAAAAATGTTTGTTTAAAATGAACAATATAATAAGACATTTTCATTAAAGGAAAATATAACATTAGATCCCATACATAAAGTACCTAATTCTAATGGATAATTAAGAGTAATCACTAATGCCTTTGGTGAAGGATTAGGATTATTAATACAAGACTTTTGAGTAGTGGTTTGAGTCTCATTGAGTTAAAATATGAATCACATGACTTGGAGTTAGTGATTTTCATTCATGCCTTAAGACTGTAAAGACATTATCTATTGGGAAACTCTTTGTGTTAAGAATTGATTATCAATGGCTCAAGAATATCTTCACATAGACTAATCTAAATGCTCAAAAATGATGGTTAAAATTTCTATGTAAATACAACTTCAAGATCAACTATATTAAAGGAAAAGAAAGCAAGTAGTTGATGTACTTAGTTGTAAGAGGCGCATTGTTGCCATTATTTCTCTCATGTCCACTTTCAAAGAGAGTTTTGAGTCAACTAAATGAGGATGAGCATTGCTAGAGTAAAGACTTATCCAAAGATAGATGCCCAAGAGTATCATTATGATTGGTATGAGTAAAAAATATATGACCTCATAAGGTTCAAAGATCAAATGTATGTGCTTTATCATGATGGATTGAGAGCCACAATCCTAGAGAAAGCATATTGTGCTTTGTATTTTGGAAATTCTAGCATGGAAAATATTGTATTAGACTCAGAGCCACTATGTTTTGATGAAGCCTAAAGAAGGATGCAACAAAATTCATGGTCACTACTTCGAGTGTTAGCGAGTTAAGGCTAAATACATGCAAATAATAAGATTGTTATATTTGCATAATGTACTTGAATGGAAGTGGCATGTGATTAATATGAACATCATGTAAGAATTTTCTATGTCCAAGAACAAGCATGATGTATTATTGTCATGTTTGATAAATGATCAAAGTAGCACATTTTGTTTCTAGAAACTTGAAAGATGGCACTTCTGTTTTGGCATGAATGTTTGTGTAGGAGATATTTAGGTTGCATGTGATGGATGAAAGGATCATATATAATAGGAATTTGAGGATCACTTCACGATTTTGGAAGACCTTAATTATTTATTAGGAATAAAGATCAATATAACTTTAGCATATCACCCAAGCATAGATTATTAATTAGAGATGGTGAAGAAAGCATTGGAAAAATTGTTGATAATATAATGCATTGATCAACAATATAAAAAGAAAAAATATTTACCCTTGGTGGAGTTTGCTTATAATAAGTCTTACCATTCTAACCTAGGTATATATCCATTCAAGGGATTATATAGAAGGAAGTGCCACACACATCTAATATGGGATAAAGGATTGGGTGGTACTAAGTCTTAATATGTTACATGAAAGGAAGAAAAAAGTGAAATTAATCATGTAGTGACTTAAGAAAGCTATAAATTTGTAAAATAATGATGCTGACTAGAACTAGATCCCAATGTAATTTGTAGTGTGTGATACAATATTTCTCAGAGTAAAGCCTTAGAGGAGTTCCATAACAAGTTAGCCAAGTTAGCACCCAAATATGTAAGACCTCTTGAAGTTTTATAATTTGTCATCGCAATTGCCTATAAGATTGCTTTACCTCCAGTTATGTTTTAGATCCACAATTCATATCATGTCTCCTTGTTGAAACCTTATAACTTAGATGAATCTCATATTTTTGACTAGCGAATTTTACATGTACAATATCTAGGGGTGGTTCAAATTAAACCAAATAGAATTTTGAAGATGCATAAATTTCATTTGCACCATAGAGATATATCTTAGTGTAAGGTCCATTGGTAACACTATGCTAAAGTAAATACCACATGGAAGGATGATGAGGCATTTCATAAGATTTTCCCTCATTTATTTGCATAAATAACAATACATCTATTTCCAATATAATATTATTTAAAAGTAGCATACATTTATTGAGTGTATTTTTTGTTTAACAATACTATGTTTGTGGTATGGATATAATATTTGAGTTATTTAGTAATGATATTATATTTTAGAATGATGATTTATTATCATTGATACAATGCTATTTTTAGAGAGGAAGAATGCCACAACCCAAATTTATTTTATTTAATTATGTTAAATAAATTTCAACAAGTGACTAAATTATGATAATATGTAGCTATGATAACCTCATAATTAGTGAATGACATTATGACATGTGATTTATTTTGCATATATATGATTGTTATGTAATTAATTTTAAATTTTATTTGAATTTTATCATATTGTAACTGTTGAATTATGAAAATATCTCACCTCTTAAACGTCCATAATTCTAGTTTCAATAAAGTTGGATGGAAGGGTTTAAGGCCTCGTATAAACTTCAAATTTATGTAGGCTCCCCACTATCCTCGATAAATTCTAAACTAATCTAATCTAATTGCATGAAATAAAATGTAAGCAATTTAAATATAGAAAATAAATACAAAAATTAAAGTGCATGAAAGTAAATTGTGAATTTTAGGGTGCAAGAGATTAAAATTAAATATGATCAAAACCATAGTAAGGAGAATGTGTGATTACTTAATGTAATGAAAATTTGAATAACAACAATGTTCCAATTCAACTGATTTGAAATTGTGAGAGGAATGCCAATATGGGAAAAAGGGTTCTTCCACAATCACCACATATTCCATAATATAGGAGGGTAGTTCTATTGATGGAGTGCAAAATAATTATCAATTTCATGAATCACAAGAGCACAATATGGGTCTCACATAGTGTAGCTCTAAATTTCTCAAGGCTAAAATATGTTTACAATGGATCCATGACTCTAATTTATAGGAAAAGCTTACCCTTGAGTTACCTAGGATGAGAAACTATTACTCTTAGTAAAAGTAAATATTTGGGGGTGTCTCTAACAAAATGATGTATCTCCAAATGTTACATGCCTTTAATTATGCCTCTAAAAGGCTTAGGAGGTTTCCAAAATGAGTTATGATACTACATACTAAAATATCACTCTCTAAAGATCTTATTTTAGGATCAGTGCTTATATTCTTGTTCCATGAGAGATTTGCTTTAGGAAGTGAGTGAATTACTTCAGTCTACTAGTGCTTCACCAAATTTCCTTAGAGTTTCACTCCTAGAAGCTAATAAATTCATCCATGCTAGCAAATCACTTCTAGAATAAAATGACCTTCATGGAGCAAATCGATCCTTGTATTTGACTTAGAAAAACTTGAAGGATTTTAGAAGATATTAATTGAATGATTTCATTACTTTATAACCTTATAAAATTGTAAAATTTTCAAGATGGTGATCTATCACTACATTTCTAGCAACTTCACAAGATTCCAAGCTTGATTGGTAATAGATTCCAATTCCTACAATTATCCTTGGGTATATAGTCTTCAAAATTGGAATCCCTATTGCAACTTTATAAAATTTTAGTACTTGTTTCACTTTTATGGTAGTAGATCTAGTAGTTGTCACTATTATTCATTTCTTAGTAGTTGGATGTTAGTAAGGTCCTTTGTGTCTCCTACCAAGTTCTCATATAGGTTCTATGAAAATCCATCTTGCTTGTTCACTAAATCCTATAGCTTGGCATACAATAAATCTAATTTCTTGAATTGCTTAATTACATCCCTAGATTTTCCATGGTCTTTTTCATATTCAATCATCGAGTCAATAATATCATAATCGAGGAGTTTATTTGAGAGTAAAAAGTGTGTTGGACTAGCAGGATGTGAGACAATATTATATTAATAAAAATTGTGTATTTATAGTGAAGGTGTAGGTGGTTGATTTGAATAAGAAGCTATCAACCACCTATTTAGGTACAACTCCCAAATACCTAACTCTAACTATATTACATGATGTAATAAATTCCTGATATTCATTTCCTTATTACATCATACCTAAATAGGGGTAGGCATTAACAACTCAAAAAGTTCAAAAATATCATGGACTAGGACACACACATTAATCTATAATTTACATGATTGTGAACAAGGACAAACTCAGTTGCTCATATTAGTAGGACTAACCACACTAGACTCAACAAAGGATAGGAAAAAACATAACTATCAAAGATTTTATATCATAACTGGATAGGGAGACACATGGTATCCATCTACATAGCTATAAATAGTGATGCACTCATCTATTTATGAACCTCTGTGATTATGGATACACCACCAATCATAGGTACAATACTTTGCTTGGCTAAGTGGCTAAGTTTGTACTTATAAAGCTTTAAAATTAGAGTTGTGAGAGTGGATCAATTAAATATTGTATAATGATACCACTAACATTAAGGATTAGATTAAATATTGTATAATGATACCACTAACATCAAGGAGAATAGTGGCATTGTCAGGAAGGATCTTCCTACTTTGTGGAATAGGGTTATCATCCTTGTGATGCAATACTTCACAATAGATAAGCCTAATTCTCCTTTGTAAAGTTTTCATCTTGTGTTCCTTAATCATTTAAGGGACATCAAGTTCATTAATATCCCAGAGTACCTATATTGTTCAATGGAGCTTTTGATCACCAATTTCAAGGAAGGAAAATATTCACATCTGAAGCACTAGGGGCTTCACTTGATGATCTTCAATTACGTATTCTAGAATCAAGCCTAGGCTCCTACCCTGTCTATCATAGACAAAGCTAATAATCATCCCACCACTTCTAAGCCCAGTTTGGAATCTCCTTAGGAGAACAAACCAAGTGATTTTGAAATAGAGATAGAGACTGCTACTTTCAAAAAGGTAGGTAAGAATCTTGTTTTTGGCTCATCCAAGACCATCCCTTCTCTGTGTTGTCATTCCACCAGAAAAAAGTCATCGAGCAACAAGCGCAAGGGCGTCATCATGGATCAGGACATCCCTGTCTCTGATTCTCCTCCTTTGAGCCATAAGAAGAAAATGCATGAGGTCATACCTAGCAACATTCTCTCCCCTTGTGGAACCTTGCTTCAGGTGCCCTCAGCTAATGATTCAGATCTCATGTCCAATCTAGACGATCTCGTCAGTTTGGCTTCCTCCCTGCTCACTCAGGAAGGGAAAGTTATTAGTAAAATTATGAAGCCAAAGGTGGTTGTCCAGGATTCAGTTTTGACCCAGAATGCTAACGGTGATGAGTAGGACCATCCCACTTCTTAGGGATCATCCCAATGTTACTTCCTATTTTTGTTTTTGTTCCTTTTTACTGCTATTGTTGTCTCCTCCAGGGTTTACGGGTTTTCATCCCTTAGTACTTTTTGACTTCCTAGTTTTATCTATTTATTGAGGGTTTCCAGTTTTGGATCCCTCCTTTCTTTCTCAACTTGTAAAAGGTTTGGATTTCCTTTCAAAACCCCATTTTATCAATAGAAATATTAAGGATTAGATTTGAAATAATGTTATTCTCATGGCATATTCAAATACATTAAAAACCTGTAAACTTGTTTGATCTAAAGATTGATATAATTAGTTTAGTATAGTAGACTATATTCAAGCTAGAATAATTATATAAAATAAATATTTTATGAATACCATAAAGAATAATTTTAGGTGTGTGAGTCTTGAATGCATTAATAAGTATGATATGATTTACATCATTAGTATACTGTATTCATGCCAAGTGGCAATTAAGTATATTGCTATTTTAAATATGTATAAAAATACTATTTTTGACCAAACCAAGTAGGCGACTTATCACATGTGGTATCAAATACTAACTTAAATATGATCCAATTAGCTCATTAATGTTGAATTGTGTATACTTGTGTTATAGCTAGGAAAATAATGTGTGGGGAATGAGAGTAATGATAGTGATAGAAACAAAAACAAAGGAATGATAGGAAATTTGAATGCAATTATGGCCTTGCTAGATGAGACAAGGGATAGAGTGATTTCAATTGAGAAAAAGGAGCAAGAATGACCAATTGGGTAGGAAGAGAATGACAAGGATGAGTATCATAATTTTAAACTACTAAGAGTGATTAACATGTTCGAGGAACTGATCAAGAGTCCACATAGGTGGAATAGGATCTATCAAAATATGGGGGTATCGAAGGAATAAGAAAAATTGTCTAGAAAAAGAGTTGTGCTAGGATATTAAAAATATTGCATAGTGAAAATATGACAATAAGACCCCTGGACATGGGGCCAAGTTATGGCTCATTGAAATAATAAAGTAATTTGAACATTGTAAGTTTGTTAAAGAGAGAAAGGTAGTTAGCTTATAGAAGAAGCTACATCTTGGTAGGAGAATCTAAAATCAAGAGTCTTGATGGTAGGGAATGTCACTTGGGAGCATTATATTGTGCTATTCCATTAGCGATGGTTATCACAATTATACTTTGATAAAAATATAATATAATTTTAGAATCTCAGTTAGGGAGAGAAGATAGTAACTTAATACTTAAGATACTATTGTCCTTTTATCTTCTAAGGTGATGCAAACTATCAACTATTTTTTGAAACATTTTCTAATCCTCCTACATCAAAATTTTCTAAACTTTTGAGGTCGGGCTAGATTCCTATCAAAAGTATTTCATAGAATTATTCTCCTCTTCCATCATGTTGGACATTTTAAATGTTCTAATTTTTGGGAGTTTCTTGAGGCTTGTAGTCTACACATTTTTTCTCTTATTTCCTTCAAAACTTCCAAAAACTTTGGTCTTTGGATGTTTTTCTTTTCTTGCACCCCTAAAAAAACTTCTAATTTTTGGAGCCTTTGGGAAATGCAGAATATCAAAATTTTTGTCTTCCTTTGGTCAAGAATTTTGTAAAATGACACCAAATTTTTGATCAAAATGTTTTACCCACATTGGTTTGATGTCTCTTTCTTTGCTTTCTGCAAAATTTTTCTTCATTTCATCATCCTTTTACAAAATATACTCTTTCCTCTTAATATCTTCAAGGAAAGGGTTACAATTTTCTAGTAAATTTTAAGTCTTCAATAAGCTTAAAAAACTATAAATTGATTTAACTTTCCATATGATTTCATGAACATTTCCAAAGCCTTAACTATTAGAACTCATTTGCTATGTATATCATTCAAATACCCAAGATTCCTCTTAACTTCACTTTCTTTATATCATTGAAGCGCTTTACTACACTTCTCTATAATGCTACTGCAATGAGAAGTTATCTCAACGACTTGAGAAAGGTATATGTCTTGTATTTTCTAACTCAGCTTATATCTTAAAACCTCTATGCCACTATCAGTTTCACTAAGGAGATTCACGCTCAACAACGTGAGCTAGCAACTTCTATTCCTAATAAAAGGTATTAATTACTCATGCTGTTATTTAGCAAATGAATTGTTACTGCCTATATATATATATATAACTTAAGGAATAATTTCATTGACTAGAATATTTAGAAAGTTCTTTGGTTTTTAAAATATTTTGTCTTTGTTTTACTCTAAGTGATGTCATAACCACTTTTCCAAAAATTACTAGAGATTTCCAAATAAAACATAACAAGTTTATCTATAGTTTAATTCCTCCATACAACGGATATAAATAATTTAATTTATCCATAACAATGAATATGAAACATGCACTCGAACAACACACATGCTTATTCTTGAGTTTATTATTCAAATATATCTACAAGGTGATATAACTATGAAATATCCTTCATTCGCCAATAAAATTTAGTGACATTGTTACAAATTAAGATGGCAAAAACAACGATGATATATGTATGCACAACATAGATTTTTCTTCTAAAAGAAGTAATATATTACACTACAATGACGTTAATTTTATTCTTTAATTTACAATACCAGGAAACCATTTTTCATTTCCAGAATGAATCAAGACGTACATCGATTAATAAATTGGACAAAAAGCATGTACTCTGTTGATGCTATATTATACCTGTAGCTAGGTGATAATAGCTTTCATTAAGCCACTCACTAATAGGTTCAAGTAAGATGCCTTCCTACTAACACCACACTTGGGCATCTAACTTAGAAAAAGAATAAATAAAAGTATCGAGCCTCTATTACATGCAAGTCTATTCATCTCTATTGCCTCATTCCGACTAGTTTCTGATAACAGAGACATAACCCCTTCAACTGGGTAAACATAACATAGGTTACAAATTCTAATGATTTCAGACCTGTTAGCAATAATATTCAGACTGAGTTTTCGCATAGATAAAGGAGTCATTTCCTACCACTCTGCCATAGTGTTTGCTACCAACACTTTGTCTTCTTCCTCATAGAATTTCATGCTGTCATGAGAGTGTTTGATGAAGTTATGGTATCAACATCAGCCTCAGGGATAAATGCATGCATACTAATTTCCATTACTCATGCAGTCACAAATTGTATCATCAAATTCCAAACACAATTCCAAAATTTAAAAAGAAGGTGAACCACATTCCAGTTCACACATTTATCTTCTGGTAACATATTTATTTTCATTTATGTTTCAGTATCTAAACCCAGAGCAAAGCAGTGGCTCAAAGATCAAACTAACTTCCATCTCATTCCCTCCCTTTGGTCATTTAATTACCACCCAAAATCTTCTATTCTATGGGTAAATGAATTTGTACTATTTTCATGTACTCTTCACTGACCAAATAATAGTCGAGAGCAAGATAATATATAAAATGGTATTTCATATAGAACCCACTAAAACCCAACAAATTATCTTCAACAGTTTAACCATGAAGCAGAGATAGGCTTATGTCAATCAATGTTCAATATTCAAACACGTCGATAGACAACAATACGCAATCAAACATAATATATTAAATTATTTTGTTCAAACAATTGCACACATGCACAACATAATATTTTATTCACATGTAGTGTTTTCAACGAAAAACAACACAATAATTCGTCCTTCTATTTGCTTTAAATAAATTATATGGAAATCAACTATTTCGGTAACATTTCTCACCACACAACATTCACACAGTTTTCAAGGAAAAGAAATTAAACAACTTGATTTGAGTCTTTGTACTTGCTTTTGTTTTCCTTTCTCCGAACTTGCACAACAAATTGTATACCAACCGAACAAAAATTTAACACACCAGCCAAAACATGAATACCCCCTCACTTCTTCGTTTTCCCATTTAATTTTCCACTCTTCTCTTAATAGCAAATTTCAGAAATCATTTTTTTTACAATGCATGCATTTCGTAAAATAAGAGTAAGGTTACAACAACTAGAGTAAGCACTTCTTAGTAATCATGACAAAATAATATGCAATCTAACTTTATCCCCTATCAACATTGGTAGACATATATTCGAATACCTTATAAAAGAATACATGTCTAAATGTAAAAATCATTTGATATTTTAATTTAATAGTTTTATATCTAATTAATCTTATTCTCTTCCCAATTAAATTGACAAGCATAATAATAATTCTATTCCATCATTATACCAATTAAAGGATGGCTTCCATGCCATTGACATCTTCATTACCTTATACCAATTAAAAGATGGCTTCCATGCCATTGATATCTTCATTACCTTGGAAAATTATAAGTAACCATCATCAGTCAACAAACATAATAAAAAACAAAGCACACTCAATTATACAATTCATTCTTGATGCTCCTACATGAAATAAAATGTGTGAGCTTTCATGTACTCACGAGCCGAATCATCAATTTCCTGTTTACCTTTTTTGTCGATCAACTCTGTCCGTCAAAGGCATATACCTGGTCTTGCAAGTACAATGACTATCAACAATACCACATTCTATAGGAAAAGGCAATTATGTTCTAGTAATTTATCTATATTCAATGGTTGTGCGAGGAAGGTTGTTATAGGTTGGGAATATGGAGAGTGTGTCACTTACTGCCGAGTGATCATCTTAGCTGAGCATTACATCCTTTGGCCTTCTCCTTATATTGGATGTCGGATAACTTCCTCACTTTTTATGATATCATTATCTACAGAGTCCAAAGATAATATTTGCTCATATAGAATTCCAAACATCGGGTTACTTTCTCTGGGATTTGATGCTTTGGTTGTTGGGTTGCCATACTTAGATTTATTTTGTATCCGATGATCTATTTTGCTTATCGGATAATTAAGTCCTTAATGATAATGTCATCATATTCTAAAGTTTGATGCCTCTAGAAGCCATGCCTTCAGATGCCTGGAAGAATACCTTAGGATATTTCTTCTTTGGCATCACTTTATATTGCATCAGATATTTTATATTGCCTTACTGACATCAGCATTATAGTTTATCTAGCTAGCTTTATTTAATCATCTTCAATGCCTCTACTCTCGAGCGTCAGGTGACGGATGCTAAGTCTTATGCCTTTGCTTTTCCTTTTGAAGAATACCGGATGCCAAAGCCCTTGTGTTATGATCTTGCCTTTATTGTTAGATGTCAATTTTTTATGATCTTGCTACTGACATCAACATTTTAAACATCTAGCCAGCTTTCTTACTTGGCATAATCTGATATCTTCATTTTGCTTTTATCAGATCTAATGCCTTAAGAATTTTTTACCATCTGATAAAATTTTACTTACTGTTGTGCAACCTGTTTTGGCCTTCTTTGTATCCGAACATCCTTTTTTGGTTTTTATCCTTCTACAATATTTTGGCCTGCTCTGAACCAACCTTTCATATTTGAATCTACTTTAGTAGCCTCCTATAGTGCTCTTCTAGTTTCCTTTTGAACTGTTGCATACAATTTACTGTATTATTACCTTGGAAAAATAACTACATGGTCTAAATTGTATCGCATAGTGGATGTAGGTGATGAAATCTACCTTCAGGAAGCTCACACACCATTGTCTCAATGGATATGGAGTTCAAAAAGTATGTTTTGGCAAAGAAGGTAAAGATCTTCCATACTAATTTCCAACCATATTTCAAAAATTTACTAGGCAAGTATAGCTTGCTATTTGGTCATAGAGAAATACAAAGGAAGCTCCACTGAACAATCATCAATCTATTGAGGTGTGAGAGGATGATCTTGATGTTCATGGATAATGTATAAGATCTATTGTATGGGAATGAAAATATGGCAAGAGAATAGGGACATCAATCTTTAGATATACACAAAATAATTCAACTAGTACAAGGGTAATTTTACACTAAAGCATTCCAATGGGTGATTTTCATGTTTATGATGTCATATTTCTCCAATATATCAATGTGAGTCCACATTGTTCAATTGACAATGACACTCATACAACATCTATTACCACAAATTTTTTATTGGCAATATGGACATCTTTGAATATGCCAACGAAATTGTTAGGGGAATAACCCATGCCACTCATATTATTGTCTATAAGGTTTATTATGGTCCAAAAAAAATTACATAGCATCAAATAATTTGGTGATAATGTATCAAAGATGGATTGATGCGCTTTCTCTCTCTGTTGGTAAACTCTACGAGTCATTGTATCAAAATTCAATTGTTATCAAGGCCTTCAATCCATCAGAAAAGGGGAATTTTGTCAATTGCAATGGACTCAATAATGGTACCATGGTAAAAAATATCCCTTGCAAGGATAAACCCAATTATGGTACCATGGTGAGTGATGCCCCCTAGATCATACCCACACAAAGGAGAGGAGATGGGATTGTTGCTTGTATGTGTTGGTGGGTTTATAACATGTCTTAATGGATTCTTGACCCAAGTCTTGTTAGAGGTACGTGGCTATATAAGTAAACTTATATAGATGGTGCCACAAAGCATGAGTAGGATGCCCCACCCAACCTTCAATTCCTTAGAGACGTGTATGATTTTTTTAATATGGTATGCATGACCTGGCCATTTGAAGGATGTCAATTCTATGGCAATATAGACATTATACTATGTAATAGAGTCATGATCATGGATTTAATTCCCCAACAAGGTGGATTTTAGAACTCAATTTCTTTCCTTAGTGGAATTGATTCTTCAAGACACTTACTCTGATACTAGTGATGACATTCAATCTAGCTTATGTTTATTGTATACAAGAAGTCTTAAATAGGCATACACAAAATAATCTCTTGGTTATAACAACCACATGCAAACAAGAAGAGAGCAATAAAAAGATTTGGTAGTACTCTAAATTGCCCTAAGTGGGCATAATCATCTTCCCAAGTGAGCACAACAAATTGAACAACTTGATCAAGTGGACACAACAAACTAAATTAACAATTATTATATTTTATTAGCTTTCTAACTAAATGACAAGCGGAAAACTAGATTTGTAGAGTCCTCATAGAGAACCTTAAATTATTAGGTCCTAAAATCTTGAGCCTCAATGCCTAATAGACTCTTTGAATGGTGTATAATTCATCTTAAGATTTCTTCAAAGGTTTTGTTGGCTAAATTTGTTATAACTTCTTCTAATTGCATGTGTCCTAGAGTTTCCTTACATGGTGTATAACTCATCTCAAAAAATTCCTCAAAGGTTTGATTGGCTAAATTTGGTACAACTTCGACTAACTACAACGTGTGTGCTAGACTTAAAATTGTCAGACATTTGTTCTAATCTTGTAAGGAAGCCAAGAAAGTTTGGGATGACACATCAAGTAATTGTTCTACTCTATTTGGTAGAAAATTAAAATAAAAGGAAGCATTGCTAGGTTTTTTAATGAGTTTGATAAAATATTTGAATCCTTCAGGTAATTTGATTGATAGAATATTTGAATCTTGTAGGTAACTGATTTAAGGTAACTGATTTTGGGACACATTTGGTTAACCTGTTGTTACAATTATTTTTATGATGTCATGCTTCCTATGATTTTGGGGTTTCATCAACTTTACTCTAAATGCATACTTCTAATTGATGTTTTGGAAGTATAGCTTCATGAGAAGGGAAATAAGAATGAAGAGGCAATGGTAAAATATAATGTGTACTTAGTTGGCATGGGTATATAACTACTATAGAACAATAAAAGGTTGGAGCAGAACAAGAAATTATTGAAGAAATAAATGGTGGTTGACAAGAATAATGGTGACTTTCTATGATAGCTTGCAGGGATTAAAGTTTAATTGTTGAAGATATACAAAAGTCTAATGTTAAAGGCCTCCGTAAATCATAATAATCTTGTTTTAATCTTATAATTTACTAACTCAGATTTTAGTAAGTCTAATAATTAAAAAATAATAATATTATTGATTTTGTTCATATGATACTGAAACTATTACAAACTTGTTTTCAATTAAAAAAATATAAAATTATAACTTTTAATTAATATTACATATTAAAAACCCTGTTAATCCAATTTTATTTACCATGTTAACTCTTTATTAAATTTATTTTAAATTTTACACATTAATATATCTAACTTTAAGAAGATTGATTTAAACTCATACCCCTTTATGATAATTTTTTAACTAAACAAACAATTACATGTTAATAAACTTATTAAAATTAATAATAAAATTAATAGACTTCATGCCAAAGTTGTTAGAAAGTCATTCCTTATGCCCTAACATCTGAATTGAAGAACTCATCAATATTTTGAAATCTTGGACAATATTTTCCTTTAATTTTAAAACTTATGTTTAAAAATATTTTCCTTTAATTTTTGAATTAACAATTTCTAGTATTTTTTTTTTAATTTGAAAACAAAGTATTAGAGTAGGAAAGAATTTTGTTATAGAAAGATGATATTACAAATAAAGATATTAAAATAAAATAATTAATTTAAAAAAAAAACTACCCACACAAATATGGCTTCATGTTTTCTAAATAAGACAAGGATGCATGCATTTATTATCCGGAAGGCACAGAGGCTCAACGTATCATGTCTACAATCATCTCTTTACACCCAATTTTATCCAGTTCAACAATGGAATTATTCAACTTTTAAAATCCCCAAACATGATCAGAAGGCAAAGGAGAATCCTCTGAATGGGTGGACGAGGTAAGTGAAGAGCAGCGTCATCGCTACAAATACACAACCATTCATGTTCTGCTTACTCCCCGTAGCTGCAAGACAAAAAAAAATAAAAAATCAGAGAAAACAAATAATTTTATATAAGCATTCGTCCTCATGTTAAAGAGTTAAGGATCCATTAATAAATATTTATTGCTAACCATGGCTAGAAGGGGCAGCAGCAGGCTCATGGTTGTGCCCCTCAATCTCTGAGAGAAGAAGAAGAACAGCAATCACCATCAACAGAAGCCCAAATTGATTCATTTTCATTTTCTGAGATAAGAGTTGTTGATCTTCAAAGTGAAGAATGAAGCCTTGGAAATAAAATGGAGCGTTTGCTACGAGAAAGAAGACACGTAAAAAGGTAAACACATTAAAATTTGAGTACAGCCTGCTAACCTTATCTAGAATTTGGAATTCACAAGAAGCATAGTGTAGGTGTGGTTGGACATTTATTAAGAAGAGATTCATTTTAAACTTTGGAGAAAGCCGACCTTTGGAAAGGTAGTAGTCTGCTTTGAATCCTCTGAGTGCGCACCAGACCAACTTACCCGAACAATAGGTGGTCCCCATAGGTAATCCCATTGAATAAGACTGATAGATTTATTAGTACAATCCATTTGAATTTTATGCTGACTAATTACTAAAACCCACAGAGGTGTGCTGGCGGCCTTGAGCATGGCGATTAAGACGCCGGCATAATCTCCGGGTTATTTGTTTTTAGATTAATTTTTTGTTCAGGCCAGAAATTTAAATATTTCCTTTGATAAGGCCAAACGTTGATATATTCAGATTCGGAACATATAGTACGACAAAGTAGTACAACCAATAATGATACCAATAATGATAAAAAGCCAGCTAATGAAAGGATGGCATTGTTTCTTAACTAGCCATATGAGATTTTTTTTATATATAATTTATGAGGGGTCCGCTTTATGAGATTTAAGATCATCGAGACAGAGAATAGAAGAAATTTGAATCTTTCGTTTAAAACAAATATTATTAATTATAGTAATTCATTTATTAATTATTATTTTTTAATTATTTATGTGTTTTAATTTATTATATATGTTGATATTATTGTTGTATATTTCTGATATTTGTTTAAATTTGATGCTCTCCTTTAGTATTTTAAAATTTTAATATTTATAAAAGTTTAAAATTGATTTATAAAATTGAAGGCAAGTTTAAAGTATAGAAAGTCTAATTATAAAATTTACATTTTTAAAACAAAATAAAAAATAAATTTAAAATTATATATATAAAAAGTATGCTTTAAAGTTATTTTTTACTTAATTTTGTAAAAGAAATAGGAGAAATAAAAAAAGAATTCTTATAAAGAGTAATATAAAGATTTTTTTTTAACGAGGCTTTAACAAAGATAAAAAATCTCTTAGATACAAACCTTTGATTCTTATATTATAGAGGCCTAGAGTGAAGTGTATGAGTCTATGAAAAAGCAAAAGAATCAAGCCTTGATACCATAACATGGAGATTGACTAATTATAAAAGAATCATTTGTTTCTAGTTCAAAGGGGTAAGGTTGACATATATGATGCACTTGTGACTTGAGGAATACATTGGTCAATCTCTACACACAAGTGATATGAATAAAATTTAAATTGTGTCAACAAAATCCTCAAACTATACCTCAATTAGAGTAGTATACCCTAGAGGTTAAATGATTAATTTAGCAAATCAAGGATTGCTTAATCCCCCAAGAATAGTGATTTCATAACACTTTCAACTTGCAAGTATTGGCAACTATCTAGACTCTTGATAAGATAGGTTGATGCGATAAACACTTGTGATGTTAGACTCATCTATGGTGTCAATGCTACTTGTGGAATTATGATCACTCTAGCGTTAACCTTGCCTTAGCATTAATGCCTAGGGCACCCATGCACATAGATAGAGACACTTATGGTGGCAACAACATATGTCACCACCAAGTTTTATAATGCATAGAAGGTATATTTCTAACACCAAGAATTAAAGATACAACTACAGTAGTCTAGTATTTCCACTCGCCACAATACATTTTACAAATAGGTTTCAACTCTAGAAGGGGTATTGGATAGTTCTATAACTATCACTAGAATTACATATTTAGTTAGGAGTCAAAGTGTTTGAACTTCCAACTAGTTTATAACTATTATAAATTTAAATATAGCCTAAGAATATGATAGATTACTTTTTTTACATCATCTCTTTTCTCACATCTTTCTCTCCTTTCATTATGTAAACTTTGTCATTCTTGCAATTCTTAAGCTTTTGTTCTATTATCTTATTCATTACATAAGAAAAAAGTGTAAATGTGTCCCATGTACCACACAAATCATGTACTAATTATTATTACTACTACTAATTCTACTACATGAGCCTTGAATTCTGTAGTATTTTTGTATTTGCATCATCTGTGAATAAAATATCATTTTTTGAGAGAGATTATATTGTCTTGTTTTATTTTACAACTCCAAATCATAACTCATCTAGCACCACAATCTAGTTTAATAAGTTGTTATTTGTGCCTTCATATCATGGGCCCTAAGATGTGGATCAAGTGGTATCAGTGCAAATTTAGTATTTGTTTTGAATTGTTTCATCTTATTTTTATTAGTCTACAATTATTATTACCAAAATAGATCTAGGCTTCATCATTGGATATTTATCCACATTTATGGTACTAAAAGGAAGACATCACATCAAGTTTCATATTCAAATACCCTAAAGAATGCCACACTTATAAGGAAATGTATGATATAGAAAAGTAAGCATCTATAGAGACAAGGCCTTAGGATGTTAAGAATCTCATTTGAGATCCATTTATGAATAGATAAACACCTTATTTGGATAGTTTTGAGATCTCATGATCAATATGGGATAATCATTAAATATTACCAATCCTACACCCTTCTAAAGCCATAACCCACTCAAGGTGCAAATGAATATTGACATTCAAGATCAATATCAAAGAGTTGGATACTTAACCCTAATAATTACTATTTGTAAGATTTCTTTTGCAACCTTAAAGATGTCAAAAATCATTGAGGAATAGAGTAATAAGACCTACCCCCGATATTGGCATGGTAAAAAGAGATAAAAATTTCAAATTATCAAGAGAGAACGATGGAAACAAGAGCAAACATAGATAAATGAACACAATCTCAGTTGGCTTAAATTCTTTTTACCAAATAAAAAAATGATATTGAAAATTCATAGGAGGGGCTAGTAGCCCCTAATGAGACATGATTACCATCCCATGGAATATAAGGGATGTTAATGTCCTCTCAAAGTAGAGGTATATCAAGGACCTTTGTTCAAGTAATAAGCCTAATATTATTTGTATCCAAGATACTAAAATGACAAAGGAAGAAGTTTTAAAAGCTATGAAAGTAGTATGAGCAAGATGTGAATGAGATGTTATGTATTTAGAAGGAGTGGCAAGGGGATTATAACATGTTGGAATATAGTGAGAAAATCCTATGAAACCATTCATAAATTGGATATTGGATAGCCTCATTAGTCACATGTTACTTTACAAATATTTGTTGCATTGTTATCAATGTCTACGGACCCACAAATCAATCAAGAAAATTAGAAGTATGGAGGGGGGTTGAAGCCTTTATGATAAGTAAAGATCAAGAAACCTAACTAATGATCATAGGAGATTTTATGCCATAACCAAGATGAATGAAATTTTAGGGGAATTAGGAAAATAATCTAAAGTATGAGAGATTTCTTAGCTTTTGTTCAAATCAATATTCTATAGGAGGTTGAGTTTGAATAGGACAACTATATGTAGACCAATATTAGGACAAACCAGAACCTAATAATAAAAAAATTAGACACATGCCTACTCTCAAATAATTGGATAGATGAAGAAACTTGTACTAAAATTAATACCTTGACAAGGATTGGTTTAGATCATTGGCCAATAAGATTTAAATTAGTGGTAAGTGATTTTTAGAAATATCATATTTTAAATATGAATAGATGTGGAAATATCATCCTCAATTTGTTGATATGATAGCACAAACATGGAATACTTCAAGAAATGATGGGTTGCACCCTTCCAAAATAAATGAAATTAATGATATCTAGATTAAAATAATGGAACAATAACACTTTTAGAAATATTTTTTAGAAGAAATAAGAACTAAAAGAGAAACTTTCAAAATCTAAAAATGTGAGCACAATGTACCATGCTTGGAGGATAGGGATCTTCTTAGTGAATATCATAATATGTTGAGTAAGGAAGAGAAGTTTTGGAGATTATAATCGAGCTAGACTTTGTTAAAAGGAGATAAAAACATAAATATTTTCATAGGATGGAAATAGCATAACTATCAACAACCATAATAAGTAGAATTAAATTAGTAAAAGGAGTTTGGATTGAATACTAGAGCGAAATAAAAAATAAGGCAAGGCTATTTTACCAAACTATTCTAGGATAAGTGGAGATTGAAGTTTTTAATGATAAACTATTGCAAGAAGTACCTTCAATTATACCAAATGAAGACAATAGCAAGTTGATGAAGCCGATAACTCTAGAAGAAGTTCATTCAACTTCTTTCTATTTTGATAAGGATAAATCCCTAGATTTGAATGGACTCTCTGTAGCATTCTATCAACATAACTAGGAAATAGTAAAGGATTCTTTATTGAGGATAGTGGAACAGTCTAAGGTAAAAAAATATATACCTTATAAAATAAATACAATATTTCTTACCCTAATTAAAAAAAAGAACTATGCAAAATTGTTTAATTATAGACCTCTAAGTCTATGCAATATGGCATATAAGATAATGTCTAAAGTGATGGCAAATCAGTTAAAACCACTACTAAACAAATTATTTATAAGAGCAAGGAGGATTTGTGAAAGGAAGATAAATTCTGGATGGGATCATAGTAGCTCATGAAGTAATGCATTCAACTACTTCTAGAAAAGAGAGAGCAATGATCTTAAAACTTGATATGAATAAATCCTATGATAGGGTTAAATATAATTTTATTTTTGTAGTATTAGAAAATTTTGGATTTGGGAAGAAATGGGATAGATGGACTAAAGATTGTATCTCTACAATATCATATTTAGTGCTAGTTATTGGGAAGCAATGGGTTAGATGGATTAAATATTGTGTCTCTACAATATCATATTCAGTGCTAGTTAATGGGCTAGTAACATAATCATTTAAAACCAAGAGGGATATTAGACAAGGAGATCCTCTATCACCATATTTGTTCATTATTATGGTAGAGGTATTGGAAAGGAACTTGAATAAGGTATGCAAATATGGTCTAATAGGCATAATTAATGCTAGAAATAACATCGACTATATCACCCATCAATAGTTTGTAGATGATATAGCCCTTTTTGGTAGGACAAGGAAAAACGAGGCCAAAGCTGTCAATAACTTATTAAAGGTGTATGAAAAAGCATTAGGGAAAAAATTTAATAGGACAAAATCCAAAATATACTTCCTAAACACTCCCACTAGAATCAGATCATGGATATGTAGATTACCTCAAATGGAGGAGGTAAACTTATCAACATCATAACTAAGGATTCCCTTATTTGAGGGGAAAATGAGGATAAAATTGTGTAATTTAGTTATAAGTAAAGTTAAAAATAAACTACCAACATGGAAAGGTAGATGGTTATCTTAAGTAGGAAGAGTACAACTATTTAATCAATTTATAAGTCATTCCAACACATTTCATGCCCTCGTATATTATGCCAAAATCGATAAAAAAAGTTTAATCTATATTATGTGGTCATTTTGTGGTTAGTACATGATAAAAGGAAATTTCCTTTGGTGAAATGGAGCAAGGTGTGTGATGATAAAAATAGGGTAGGTCTTAGTTTAAAAGTTCCTACTGATGCAAACTTAGCTCTAAGGGAAAAAGTAATTTAGAGATTGTATAAAGAGAGTTAAAGACAATGGGCAAGAATCTCTTCTAAGTACATTGAGCCTAATGAACCAAACTCAATTTTTACTAGTATCACTATTAGATGGCTCTTCACTATGGAATGGTTTTAAAAAATAAATTGATCTAGTGATTAAAGGTCTAAGATGGGTGGTGGAAACTAGAGAAAAAATTCAATTTGGATTTATACTTCATTTGATAAAAAAACCCACTTAATCTAGATCCAATTTTGAAACCATGGATGATATTACTTCAAGATAAATATGGTGATAGGGTTTCAAACATTATGTACAAGGATTGGGAAGGAATATAAAAATGGAAAGAAGATTATTTTACAAGTATACTAGATATTGTTGTTAAGATGTAGTTGAGCAGAAAGATAACATTAGTGATTATTCTTAGGAGAGCTAAGGATAAGTTATTGAGAGTTGAATAGATTAGGATAATACACAACAGTAAGGGGTTATAATCTAAATCACCAAAAAAATAGGAATATCACAAGAAAATGGAGAGATATTTGGGATAGCCCAAGCATTCCAAAAGTTAAAATGTTTGTATGGCTAGTAGGTCATAGGAAAATTTTATCTTGGGATAACCTAATGAAAAGGGGTTTTCATGGCCTCTCATAATGTGTTCTATGTAAAAATGAGGAGGAGAGTATAGCTTATATCTTGGGAAACTGCTGAATAGTCTTAGAACTATGGCAATGAATTCTTAATATGTTTGGTAAATGCATGGTGATGAATGGTAGAAATGAAGAATGGTTAAAGCAATGGTAGAGAACTTTTAAAAGTGAGACATTATAGATAATTTGGTATACATAAAAAGATATAATACTTTGTACAGTATAGCCAGAAAGGAATAGAAGGATATTTAAAGGAAAGGAAAACAATTTAGAGGTAATGAAAAGGAAGATTTTTTTAGCCACAGAGAAGCCTAAACTAGCCCTATCAAGTCACCCAATACCTAATCTCGAAGTAGAAGCCTTGATATATGGATTAAAGTCATCAAATAGAATTATGATATCGAGTATAGAAGAAATAAAAGAAAGGCAAAGAATATAAAGTGGAAACCACCACAAGTGGACTCTATCAAATTGAATTTTGATGGAGTATCTAAAGGAAATCCAGGACAAGCAAGAGGAGGAATAATCACAAATAAAAAGGAATTGAATTACAAAATTTGATTATTATGGAAAGAAATATGGAATCCATAATAAAAAATAAAATATTAGAAGTTATTAAATCTAGCATTGGAAAATTGATTGAAAAATCTAAGGGTAAGCTAGATATGGTATTACAATTCATCTATAGAGAAGCTATGGATGAAAATTTTGAAACATTTGAATACTATTTACATTCAAAACTTATTGAAGCAATTGATAATTCAAATGATAATATTATGATACCTATTGATATAGGTAGTATAATATACATGGCATTGCTTTCACTTGAACTACATAAATCTAAAAATTTAAAGCTAAAGGAGTTGATTGAAACTCTAAAAAAAAAGTAGAGATTGATACAAGTGAATCAATTGAATAATCTCTAAAAATAATGTTTTATTATTCATGAAATATTAACATTCTAAGTTTATCTAATTCAAGAAATTATTATGATGCTTTGAGTGAATGTTCAGAAGATACATGACAATATCACGACTATAAGAAAATTGGATCTATTGAAGCACATGATCTAGAGGTCAAGAACAAAGAAAAAATTAAGTTATTTATGTACATAGACCAAAAGCTAAAGAAAAAGTTCAAGGATTTCGTGATCTAGATAATGAAGATAAATACCGAAGAACCCAAGATTCATGATGATGAAGAAGATTCCAAAGAAGCAGAGGTTCATGAACAATCCAATGTCACTTGAATATTGAAGACAAACATGCAGACCAATATTGAATATTAAAATATTTTTTAACCAAATAAGTAATACAACGATGTATTGAGGAATATTACATTATATGGTATATGTAAATGTACCTCCATGGTACCTTCATGGTACAATTATAAATATGTAATAGATTAGGGTTGAGTCTATATTTTAAATGTGTGATTTATATTTACCCTTTCATGTAAGTGTTAATGTGCATGAAATGCACATGTGTCATGTAAGTTAGAGTGCAAGAGTGTATTGAGAAAATATGCATAAGTATCATATATGTAATGTGAGGATGTGTACAAGTGTCTTAGATTAGGAGTACATGTAGAATTTTAAGAGTCATGTAGACATGTGCAAGTGTGCATGCAAGAAGAAAGTAAATATTCTAGTATGCAAGTGGCAAGATGATAATCCAAAGGTCATGGGACTTGTCATATGGAGAGAAATAGTCAAGTACTTGAAGAGTCACATTACTATGACTACATTATGGAGATAATGCTCCATAAGAAGCAACACAAGACAATATCAATGAGTATATGATTGTAAGAGGAAGACAAGTGAAAAATCTTGTATACAGATTTTGAGCAATTAATATTGTTAGTTTTTCTTCATGCATAGTTCATGAATGACTTAAGCCATTTACATTCATATTTGATTATATAAGTGAATGTTATTTTCAATATTATATTGGCCTTGATATACATATTATATTGCTCATATATTATTCTACTATTCATTATTAATATTTAGACCTTTATTATTATGGCTTATTTATATTGAGACCTGTGATATTTTTTGGTAGTAAGGCTTAAAAAAACAACACAAAGCTGACAAGAAAATTTTGAAGGGAGCAAATTTAAAACAATGTTCTAGAGGATTACAAAAAAATGTATGGGATATATTTATAGATCAATATATTGGAGAAAATTAATAGTCTATCTTTGGTAAAGTAGACCATGATTTCATGAAGAAAGCAAAAGTTTTGTATTCTAAAGAAGAAGATAACATCGAATGGACTTCATGGCTGAATGGATTATTTGAGTTACTGGTTGTTGGTTAGATTATAAGACAGAGTATGGATTGGAATTAATTTTTTGAGATTGCTAAACAATTTATTATAGTTCTTGTGGTTGCACTTATGCTTCAATAAGACAACTAATGATCCATATATGGTAAAGGGGACTATGATATTGTTTTTGGAAATATATTTTTTTATTAGATATAGAAGGGGTTTTAAAAGGGTCCCCAAACCTTCTACAATAGGATATGCCTTGCAAAACTTGGCCTAAGACCAGTAATACTAGGATAAGAACAATTATAAAGCACTACAACAAGCCATCCATCACCAAGTGAACCAACTACAACTTGATACAAAAAAACAAAATTACAACAATGTTGGTGAGCCCCCTAGCCAACCAAGACTCCCACCTGGCTGCACATAAAATATTTATTTATAAACAGTAAAAGCTTACAGAGCATCAAGAAGCATGCATCGCTAAATCCAATTGAAGAAGGCCTTCGAGAAAATTGTCTCTCCAAACAAACATACCATTGAGACTTATACCTAGGTTTACCATAAAGTTAGCATGGCCATTTCCTTCTCTAAAGATATGTTTTATCTCCCTATCCTATCTAGCCTGAAGAATATATATAGATTCCATAATCACAGCCTCAATATTCCAATCTTAGACTGAATCACTTTTGACCAAGTTTATAATATTAAGTGAGTCTCCTTCAGTGCAAAGTTTTTGGTACCCCATATTCTTCACAAGTAGGAGACCTTGATAAAGGGCTATAGCCTTAGCAACATGGCAAGTTTAGATATATAAGAATTTAGCATATGCCAATAGAAGCCTACCTTTGTCATACCTAAGCACCCCACCAAAACCAACATTATTAGGATTACCCTTTGAAGCTCTATCGAAGTCCAGTTTAACCCAACCTAGAGAAGGAGGTTCCCACCTCACAAGGGCCCAAGGATTAGGACCAGGAAGATCAACAACCCTATTGCTCTGTTGAAATCCAATTTTCCTTGCGAGCTTAGCCTCCTAAAATTTGCTGAAGTAGAGTTGCATTAAACAAAAACACATACAATCCATCAAAAGCAGAGAAAATGCAAAGGAGCCAAAGCTTTTCCTGTATTATTGTTTTGAAAAATGGAGCTTATAGAGAATAATTGTTTACAAATTCGAAATTCCTCCCTTTTTTACTGTTTTTTCTCTTTTCTCGCCTAGAACCATCTATTTCAAATTTGAATTTCGGAGGTAAATTTTTTGAGTTCATTACTCATTGCTCGTTGCTCGAAACAACTATTGACGTATGTTTTCAGAAAGCTCTCGAAGGGTTTTACTGCCCAATATTGTGTCCACACATAATATTGCCATATTTCAGCCCTTAAAAAGGCCTCTAAGACCTTCAAAATTGGCCTCCAAGTTTTACTAGCAGGATTTCCACTAGTTTTGGCAGGGTTTTCACTAGGATTTTCACTAGTTTTGGCATATCTCCCAAACCGCTCAGGATATTGGGATGATTATTTCATCGTTAGGTCTGTTTTTCCATCCCCTAACAACTAAACACACTTAGAACATAAAAAGAAAAATATTACAAATTTTGGATGATGCAAGATCACTCTTACACCACTGGATGCTCTTGCATCATTTGCCCTCCTTTAAAGCTGAAGAGAACACATTGTCCAAGATGGAAGCCAAGTATCTGGTAAAAATAGAGGCAGGATCTCTTTGGAAGTTTTATAAATTCTACTATTTATCTCCTTCCAGACTTTCCAAAAAATATTCGATAAACAAAAGTTCCAAAAATATTTTAACCTTAGAGAGTAAAAAAGATATGACCATTGAGCATAAACATCAACAAGTGAACTCGATACCACCCAAATCAGTCTCCAAAAATAAAAAATAGAGTTAAGAACTTTCATAGAGAATGAGCATTGAAAGAATAGATGGCTTGTCTATTCCTCATTAGCACCATAGAGGTACATCTGTTCGGTATCGACCAACCTCTTTTTTTAAGATTTTCAATGGTCAAAATATTATTTTGAGTTGCCAACCAAAAAAATATATTCACCTTTGATGTTATACCCTTAAGAAAAAATTTGAAAGGTGGTACCCACAGAGGAGTTCTGACAACCAGTAGATTGTAGGTGGACTTGACTGAAAAGGATCCATCATTTTCCCTTGCCTAGAAAATCTCATCCTCTTCGTTTCTCTGTTTAATGACCTAAAATCTACTAATATGCGGTGCATAAACTATAGAGGTGGAGCTTTGGTATTGTGAAGGCTACTACAAAAAATTTCAAGAAGAATTATGCTAAATTCTAGAATATTTGTATTTAAAAAGAGAATTGAAGAAGATCTAGAAAATGAAAATCAAGAATAAAATTTTTTTATGAAAAAAGATGTAGGTATCTAGCTATAGAAACTCAATTGAGATGAGAATTGAATCTATTTATAAACTCTCAAACTTTGAAGGAGAGAGTTGTAATTTGTCAAGGGTGGGGGACCCAAATACAACCCTTTTTACTCTAGCAAAAAAAATAGTTGTATGAACACTTAATAATATTTACAAAGTTTGACTTGTTCAACTTTTGTATTTTGTTTTCTATCATCAATTTCTCTTTAAGAAGTTTATTATTAATTTATTTCTTAAATAATGTGTTACTTTTATTATGATAATAATTTTTTATTTAATATATTGAATGACATTAGCTCAAGTGGTTAAAAGCATGGTCTTCCAATAGGGAGACCGAAGTTCAAAACTTGTCATGTGATATAATAACACTATGTGGTTCATTGAAATATTGTGGTAATATGGTAATGATGCATTATAAATGGTATCCATTTCAATCCCATATAACCAATTAAAAAAGTACTACCACTATGTAGTTCATTGAAATGCTATAGCAACATGTTGATGACACAATATAAATGGGGTTTGTTTCATCCCATATAACTACCCAAAAAAAGTTTAACATTATTTATAAGGTATATGTGGCTTCTCTTAGGTGTTACTCCATTAGAACATCAAAATATTATGTCTACTATTAGGTCAATTAGACTATATATAGATTGTATTTCTATCAAAAATGTTTTCCGTCTCTCTCATTGCTAATTTACCTCTCAAATTCTTGATATAATTTTGACTAAGGTATACAACTTTTCTTACCCATTTTCCTTCTAAAACTTTAATTTCACTACAATAAAAATGCAATCCCATCATTGAATAAATGATGTGCCATCCTATTTCCTTCTCTATAGATACATTGACATTTATAAGATATTGCCTTTATCAATAATTGATGGACATCTAGAATAATGTTATTGTTGATCCAATCCTTAAATGTACTTTCAAAAATATAATTTTTTAATTCCTCTCAATTAAAAATATTCCTATACATTTTCCATGGCTATCTTGATCCTCATAAGAATTGCCCTAATTGTTGTATAACTCTTTGTTGAATTTCCATATGATTGTGAATAGATGAGATGATTTTGCTTCCATATATCCTTAAAAATACCACCTCCATTAGTTCTACTAAGGATTCCTTTGGAAGCACCATCAAAATTAAAATTTTATGAATCCAAAATTTGGATATTTTTATTTTACCATGAATTAATATATATCATTTTTATTAACTCCATTGTTGTAGATCATCCTTATGTGTATCTTCAAATATCATAACAAAGAAGCTAACAAATATTTTTCATACCAAGTTAGCATATATTTTTCCATACTTGATGCTTTCAATGTTAAGCTCTTCAATGACATTAAAGCACCCTTAATCCATAAAATGCTTAATGCTTTGGATTTTAAAAAATTAATCCAATATTTCATGAGCTCTTTTATGTTGCTGTAGTAGCCAAGTAGTTTTTCTATCAAATGAAAAAGTATCACCAAATGGTAGGGAAAAGGAATTATAAAGTAGATAATGTTTTTAGCTCCTTCTTACATTAAGGCATGCCTAAAATGTCCTCAATATCCTCATGTTTACAAATTATAACCTATAAGAACTTTTTTTATATTGCTAACCAAAGAAATGTTGAGGCCTCAAGTGACCAAACATTCTTCCAAGAAAATCCTTCTAGGGAAATTTGATTGCACTAAATCCTTATATCCCAACTTTCTAGAGTATCCACAATGTTTTTATAGATGAAAAGCCAACTTGTCATTTTGTGGGAAATGGAGAGATAGAACTCTTGAAGCATCATCTAAAGTTCATATGTTGCTTACTTGAGGTCATCTTCCTCAACTAAATTTTTAAAATAAAATATTTGAAATTATTATTTAAAATAATATAATTATTTTGCTTTTAAACCTTCATATTCCAAATAGACTCGAGCCCAAGATTAAAATAAGAGGATAAAAATGCAACCAAACATTATTATTTTTTAGAATCGCCCTTATTGATTAATCATTTGATAATTTATTTTATTAATTTTAAACTCTCTTATATAAGGTGTCATGTTTTCAAAACCTTAGGAAACACAATTTTATTGCATCCATAGAACATATAGAATTTATAATTAACATTTTTGCACTAATATTTTTTTAATATTTGAATAATATTTATTTAGGTTTTATCCCTAATTCTAAACTCATGAATATGCAATTTCAAAAGTCTTCGCCTCCTATATTGTTTCCTATCCAAACCTTATTTCATTTTGTAAATATAAAATCTAAATTTCTCCTCATATCATTTCTGAAGAAAGACTTTGAATTTTGTCAAATTAGTATGTACTTGTGAATATACAATTTCACAAGTCTTTGCCTCCCATATTGTTTCCTATGCAAACCTTATCTCATTTGTAAATATAAAATCTAAATTTCTCCTCATACCCTTTCTAAAGAAATACATTGAATTTTGTCAAATTAGTATCTTATGCATGTTGCAATCTTAAAAGTCACATCATATATAGACATAAATTGCAATGTAGCCTTTATGAGTTTGAATTTTTCTAGCCATGGTTAAAACTTACCTTTTAAATTAGAGTCAAATGATACTTCATTCTAACCAAAATTGGGTCCCAAGTCTCTTTATTTCTTTCACTAGACAATAGAATATCTAGATATATAGATGATAATTTTCCAAATTTAAACCTTAAATTATGTACTCTAATCCATTGTAAATCATGAGTAGAGTTAATAAAAATATCTTATATTAAATAATTGTTTAATAGTCATCAACATGATAGTATTTATTTAAATTACAAAGTTTCATTAATTTAAGGATGATTCGAAACAATATAAGTGTCATCAAAAAATGGAGTTGAGATTTGAATAAACCATTTTTCACAACCTAAATATCTTTTATTTTTCTTTCATTTTTGCCTTTGAAAAATTTCTTTCTAAAGGTTTAGCAATAATAACAAAAAGATTTACTGGTGATAAGAAGAGATTTTGTGCAATATGACTGGTGATAATGTTTGAAAAGTGTAAATTAAAGGGTTCAGGCCCTTCCAAAAACCTAGTTTTTATCCTAATAATAATAATAAAGAATAACAAAAAGGTAAGAAAATAATAAGTCACTCTAATAGGGATCACATGGTGATTAAAATTATTCAATGATGGATCCATTTGTCAAAATAAAATATTTTGGAGTGCTATAACGATATCTAATCCATTCACACTAACCTAGATTAAAACCAAAGTTATTGAGAATGGCATACAAAAACTTCTAACAAAGCTTATGACATGATTTGTTCAATCTAATTTTACAAGAGGGAATGTATGGCCTCTTATGTAATGATTATACCATCAAGGATTTTCTTTCCACGAAGAAAGCCACCTTGTTCCTTCAACATAAAATAATGTAGAATGTTTTTCAATGTGTTTGCCATAACTTTTAAATTTATCTTATAAACCACATTACCAAAGACTTACGGAATGAAAATTATCAAAACTCTTTGTTTAATATTTCATCAAAGCCAATGCAATAAAGGTGGAATTTATTTCACTTATTATAACCTTTTTTCTCATCCTACTTAACCACAACGAACATCATCAAGGCCAAGTGTATTTTCAAGATGAAAAAAAATGACTCTTATTAGTTCTCCATTAAAATATCTCTTTAGTCTTCCATTTTATATTTGTGTGATAATTAATAGAATATTTTAGAAAATCTCACCTTGAGCCTCCTTATCTTACCCATATTTATGAAATAATGGATTCCTTCCTTTGTAACTTGTTCTTCTTCAATAATTATTCCATCTAGAGTAGAAATAGTTTTAATCTAACAAAAGGCTAAATCTATTTTACTAGTAGCATGCAAAATTGGTATCACCTTTCTTAAGCTATCTCACCTTGGATTTTTGGACCCAATATGACTTATTTTTTTGTAATATGCAATGATAATCAAAAAGTTTTTTTTTCTTACACATAAACATCTTTTTCCATTATCTAGTGGCATTAGCTCAACCGGTTATATTCCTCAATATTTCAAGGAGAAGACCTAGGTTCAAATATTACCGAATGATACATGGATAATATCCAAACTTTGTTGTAATATCACTATGTGGTGATGATTTAATACGAATGGGGCTTGTTTCAATCCCATATAACCCATTGAAAGAAATAAAAAAATATCTTTGTCCATTGCATTAATTTTCATTGTATTTTGTAAATTGTTGGTATTGAATTAATATTTCCTCCTTAATTTTGAATAAGTCACCAAAGATTCATTATTTTAGATCTGCATCTTCCCATTGAAAGTTTCATATTTTGAAGAAACCTATAGATTTATGATTCTTCAAACTTTGCTTCATTTTATTATAACATAACTATTTAAAAGAGATTAGGGTCATAGCACCAGATTCAAAATGAAATGGATTTGGATGATTATTAAGTAGATCACATATGTAAAGAACTAGTTTGTGATTTGATCACACTCGTAATAAAATTTCTAACTATTAGATATTAGAAATCTATCCAATATTTTTGCCACATGAGATTACATAATATGCTTATTATTCCAAGTACTATAAACATTTGAAAGAATAGCATCTTAAAGGCCATTCAAATTGACAAAGAAAGAAAAAAACTCTATTGATCTAGATCAACTAGGAGTACCATCCTAAGTTGTAAGCTTACTACATTGGTAAAGGCTTTGGCCTCTCTCTAAGAGGCCTAAGGTTCAAACCCCACTCAATATGACTAGATCAAGACCCATCATAAACATTTGTGTACACTCATTGAAAAAACTAGGAGTACCATCCTTCTTTCCAAAGGAGGTAGAATTGTATTGAAGTCCCCTTCAAGAATACAAACATTATAAATCATGATTAAATTTAACATGAATAATTTAAGATCCTTCTAACATCTATCTCAAAGAGTGAGTGTATTTGGAGCATGTAAACTTATGACTCAATTTTAATTTCTTTCTTTTTTCTAAAAAAGACCAATAATTCAATTACTTCTTACTTCTAGCAATTTTCCAACACGTGTGTTTTTTCTATATGACTGCAATACCTTCTAAATCTCTAGTAGCAAAAAATGCTAGATAATCCTCTATCTTTCAAATATTTTCAAGTGCTTCCTTATATTTCTCATTATATGATTTATTTATTATATTAATATGAATTTATGACTAACATTTTATTAATTCCTTGATAACTTTTTTTGTGGGTCATATTCATACCATTATCATCATCGTCTTTTATTCTTACTTGTGGGTTCAGTCCAACTTCTTGTTAACACTTGTGATATTAATTTCTAGTTTCCCAAACCAATATCACGTTAGGTTTTATTTTCTCATTGTTTTGTCTTTGAGATTAGTTCCTTCCATTTTCCACTCCCCCAAAAGCTTTCATCCTCATCAATCTATTTCATATTTCTATATTATTAATAATTTAACTTGTCATTAGTAGATTTATACTAACCTTGGAGAATATAAAGTGTAAGACATAACCTTTGAATACATTTTTTTGATGCTAACAAAGAAATCTTAAAGTGCAAGTGGGAACCTTCATAGTGATAATTTTCTCATGTTTCCCTAAAATGCGATGCAAATATTTTCATAGTACTTTCTCTATTATGTTTCCTTGAAATCCAAAAGTGCAAGGGACAATATGTAAACTACTTTAATTTTTTTTTTACATGGTGGAATTGGTAGTCACCACGAATCTGGGTAGGTTGTTTGGTTTTTATGGCCACCACAGTATTATGCATTGTCCACCCTAGAAGTCACCACATAGATCATTGTGCAGTCCGCCCCTATAACCACCATGCGACGATAATTATAAATCTTTTACGTCGCTAAAGGCACTAGGAAAGGGACAAGCATTCAGTTTGGCGAGGCCAAATATTTGAACCTTAGACCTTTGCCCCTCTTACAGGGTTTGGAGAACCCAATTGGTCTACACCTCAGACCTACTACTTTCATTTTTATTGAAGAGATGATTTTCTACTATTTGAGGAGATTGGATATGATTTATATGGACTAAACTCAACCTCTTCCAATATATTTTTTTTGAAATTTGACTTTGCATATTTCCTAAAAAATTTAGTTCTTTTTATATTTGGACTTGCACAATGCACTTTCTCATATTATGAATTCTTCTTAGTTTATTTAAATATTTGCTTTAAATATATCATGATGACCTTCGCCATGTAATGACCTAGAGGGGATTTCTTTGCCATATTTTTGGGACTAACAATTCCTTGATCCAAGACATGTTCTACTTTGTATGATTACCTTAGTTTATCTTTGAGTTTGTATTATGACTAAAACTTTTTAATTTCTTTCTTAATCATTTTCATTCTACAATATCTTACCATGTGTCTAATTTCATAATATTTGCCACATCGAAACGCAATATTTCATAATCCACTTGTTCTTATTCGATTTTGGTAAATATTTTGAAACGTCAATGAAAAAATATATTTAGGTATCACAACCTACTTTTGCTTCTTAGAAATTGACCCCTTTTGGATGTAATCCCCTAGAGTTTACCAATTATTCAAAACCTCTTTACTAAATAGTTGATATGAAGAGTTTACCTTGGTATGCCACTTTTTTTAGGGCACATAATGGAGGAAATATGGTCTCCAATGTTGGATAAGATTCAAAGGAAGTTGGCTGGGTGGAAAGACAACCTCCTTAGCCAAGCAGGAAAAATACAACTACTTCAAGAAACCTTACAGAGAATGCCAATTTATTATATGTCTCTATTTAAAATTCCCTCCAAGGTTAGAAGGAAGATGAAGAAGATATTTAAAATATTCCTATGGGCTAGGGCTGAAGACAAGCAACGACTTTCATTAGTGTCTTGGGATAGAGTTTGCACTCCAAAGAAACTTTGTGGGTTATGCATAAATTTAAAGATCTTTAACAAAGCCTTGATCTCAAAAACTATATGGAGACTTTGCACAAAAGGAAGTTTGTTGTGGCAAAATATTATGAAAGTGATGTACTTAGAAAATCACATTTCATTTTTTAAAAGTGCAATTTCTCCTAGAGGATCAACCATATAGAATGTAATGCTAAAACAAGAAGTTTTTAAGGAGAAATATAAGATGGCAAGTAGGAGAAGGGAAGAATTTTTCTTTTGGGAAGATTCTTGGATCCTTTAGAAACCTCTAATAAATAAATAAGATTTTCAGGAGTTGTGGGTTCCACTGGTAGCTAAATATGGGAAAAATTTCAAGGATTACATAGAATGTCCTCATGGTAAAAATAAATGAAAACACCTTCATTTAGATTCATATGCTTTTCATATTCATTAAGATCTCCTAGTTTTAAATAAGTTTATTAGGAGCTTCCACATATCCTAATTCAACAAGAAGTATTATTTGCTATGGAACCATTCTCCAAAATGAATCTTCTCTATCAAATCAACATATGAAGATCAATTCCCCCTAAAGGAGGAGCTTATCTAGTGAAGAAGGTTTGGTCCCCTAATTTTGTGTTGAATATTGCTTGCTTTCTTTGGTTATACCTTCAGAATAAGAATTTAACTATAGATAATTTATGCAAAAGAGGGTTCCAAATGATAAATATATGTTCTTTATGCCATAAGGATGCTGAGTCATTAGACCACTTATTCAACCATTGTGAGGGTTCAAATAAAGTTTTCTATGCTATAATGAAATCTCTTTCAGTCAAGTGGATAATGCCATAAACATTTAGAGATCTATTTAATCAATGGAGAACTCCCTTTGTAAGTGAGATCCTAACAAGAAAATGAAGCCTAATTATCCCTCACTATATATGGGCCATGTGGTGGAAACGGAATAGACGCATATTTAGGAATGATAGGAAGGATGAAGTATATTATTCAAAAGAATCAAAGTTGCTATTGAAGAAAATTTTTCCATTCTCCCATAGGTTAAATGGTATGACAAAAGAGAAGAAATAATGATTGTTGAAGGGTGGAAGGTAAAATAATACAAACCATGCATAATGGAGTTAGCTCAAAAAATAATTAACACAATATGGATGAAACCAAGATAAGGTTGGATAATACTTAACTTTTATGGGGCAGCCAAAGGAAATCCAAGAAGAGCAGGAGGGCGCAAAGTGATTAGAAATGATAAAGGTTAAATTTTATGGGATTATGCAAAGGATTATGGAGTTCAAACAAACCATATAGCAGAAGCCAAAGCTCTTTTTTCAAGAGTTCAATAGTTATATGATAGAGGTTATAGAAAAGTTATGGTCCAAGGGGACTCTCTAAACATTATTAGAGATTTAAAATCAGGAGAAACAAAGAATAGGTTTATACTTAACATTATAAAGGACAATTCAAGGATCCTAAAAGAGATGAGTGATGTTGTAATTTATCATATCTATAGAGAAGGTAATCATGTTGCTGATGTTATGGCCAGTATGGGGGTGGATAGTGGTAAAAATATAATTTGGAATGACAAATTTCCACTACCATTACAAAGAATAGTTGCATTGGAGGATGAAGGTTGGCCTATTAGATTGAATAATATAAAAAATTTATTGAAGTGGGTTGTCAGTTTCTATCAAGGTCATTGAGCTATAAGACAATGATTAATCTTGAAGAACACAAGCTTATACTGAGAGGGGGGTGAACAGTATAAGACCACTTTTTACTTTTCTTTCCCAATCAATATTATGCAATGTATAGATAGCAATATCAACAACAGTAATCAAAGCAATGCACAAATCACCACACACAATAGAGACACCAATTTTACGTGGTTCACCCAATGTGGGCTACTCCACGGAGAAAATATTTCACTAAAATTTTCTCAATCAATCTCTTGGGAATCCTTTCCCTATTACAATGTTTATGGACCTCTATCCAAAGGAGACACCAATCCCCTAATCAAGTTCATGGATCTCTATCCATAGGAGAACTCCTTTCTCCTCTTGCTCTAGTTGGTGATCTTCTAGAAGAACTGTTGTCCCCACTACTCTGGCTAATGGATCTCTATCCACTGAAGACACCTGTCCTCACTGCTCTGGCTTATGGATCTCTATCCACTAGAGACTATCATCCTCTATACTCTATCACCTTCAAAGCTCTATCTCAAATCTGCACTAAACATAGTCCTTCGGTCTAGCACAAATCTGCTCAATCTCTATCTCTGATCTGGCACAAACCTGTCCTCAAATATGCACCAAACTCTATCCTCAAATCTACTAAACAGTCTAGCACAAATCTATCCTCAATCTCTATCCTCTGATCTGCACTAAACATAGTCCTTCGGTCTAGCACAAATCTATCCTCAATCTTTGTCCTCAAGCCTTAACACAAAGCTTGACTCAATCTCAAATCAACTCTGCTAGATCTACCCCAAACCTTAACTCAAGGTTTGAACAAATCAATCAATCAACTCTACTCACAAGTCTTCTCAAAGACTTATCTCAAATCTACCTTGTAAGCTTCCACAAAAGCTCACACTAATCTGTCCACAAGTCCTCTCTAGAACTTGTCCAAATCTACTCAACAAGTCCTCACTAGAACTTGTCCAAATATGCTCTCAATATGTATTGTAAGCTTCCACAAAAGCTCACACAAATCTGTCCACAAGTCTTCCCAAAGACTTACCTCAAATCTGCTCAACAAGTCCTCACTAGAACTTGTCCAATCTCATAGAAACATAAAGAGAATTGTTAGAGACTCAATATGCTTCACATTCATCACAATGCTCAATCACTTTCAATCACTCTTTTAGAAACATATAGAGAATTGTTAGAGACTCAATATGCTTCACATTTACCTCAATGCTCAATCACTTTCAATCACTCTTTTAGAAACATACAAATAATTGTTAGAGACTCAATATGTTTCACACTCACAAACTCTCAATCACTTTCAATCTCTCTTTTATCACAGAAACATATAGAGAATTTTAGAGACTCAATATGTTTCACACTCATCAACACTCAACCTCTTTCTCAAATCAATTCAGAATATAGAACAATTTGTTTCATAGAACTTGAACTATCACTTCACACATCCACTTGACTAGGCTCAACCAACTCTACTCAACCAATCACTCAATGAAATAATCCTTGCTCACAAACCCTAGTCCAAACATATGAACACTCACTCAAATATTTCCAACAATGCTTATCAACCAATCTCACATAACAATGATACTCATGTTCTTTGCAAACCCTAGTTCAAGTTCTTTACTCAACCAATCACTTCAACAACAATGCTTATAAATAATCTTCACATAACAATGATACTCATGATATTTGCAAACCCTAGTTCAAGTTCACTCAACTTAATCACTTCAACAACAATGCTTATAAAACAAGGTTTTATCAACAACTCTTTATTCCAGAAAACCTTGAAGCATTAATTCAAAACACACTTAACAATGCTTACCAAACAATCCTTTTCACTCCAACTTTGCATTCACAACATTCAACAATCACTCACTAGGAAGAATATGCCCATACCTTTATTTGATGTAGAAGTGACCTTGGAAAACCTGTCTCAATCACAATTTTCTCTTTTGCCAATCTCAATAGTTAGATGATAAAATATCACACTAACTTTCTCACAAAATAATTCTCAATTACAAAAATAATCAAACTTAATTACACCTTATTTCTCCTTCTTAAAATAATATCCAACACCACAAAAACACTTCTTCCAAAACTCTAACTCATCAAAAAAACCTCTTAACAATTTAATTTCATCATAACCCTTTTCAAAAATATATCTCAACCTCTACTTATGACTCCCTACTCAATATTGCATTTAATTTAAATAACTCACTTTATAACTTAATGCAATAAATCAATTTCCACTTTCCTAAGGTGAAAATAAAATTACCCTAGCAAAAATTAACCTTTCAACACTTAGGTTAATATCAAAACTTACTTGCACCTTATCCCTCCAACAACCTTAGCATATGCAAAATAAAATAATTCAAAAACTTTATTACCCACTTTGCAATCGGTGAGATTCGAACTTGCACCAAATGCTTCAACAACGCCTTGGCCGTGGCTTCCACGCCGTGTGAGCCACGTGCTCCCTTGATGCTCTAAAGTGCAATGTGCGCTTTGACCACTTCACACTCCTCTAGAGCCTTTGGCTCTTTCTTCAACACGACGCCTACCTCAAACCTTGCACTTCGGAGGCACCTTTAATTTCGCATGAGCTCTCTTCAATGAATATCGTAGATGCATTAATCAAATTCCCAAACTAAGGTTTGGCTAAGGTATAAATACCTTATGCCCTTGTTCCCATGCACGTCGATGGAGACGAATTCGTTGGGGGTCGGTGCTTATGTTTTAACTCCGAAATATTTAATTTATAATTATTTAAATTCACTAGAATTTAAATATTATAAATTAATATTTAAATATTTTGGCTTTATTAAATATTAAAGCCTCCTTAGGTTTTAATAAAAACCTTTTATTTTGCCCACTATGGTTTTTAATAAAAACCTTTTATTTTGTCTAACCATGGTTTTAATAAAAACCTTTTACTTTACCAATCCATGGTTTTAATAAAAACCCTTCTACTTATGCTTCACATAATATTAAAAATAAATATTATGAAGCTCTTTTGCCATCAACATTTTGCATTGCTCCTTTTGACCTTTTGGCATCAACGGTAGCTTATTCCTTGACATCAATGACAACTTCATTCCTTGACATCAATGACAACTTTGACTCAAAATGTCCAACAATCTCCCCCTTTGTCATTGATGGCAACCCAATAACTTTTTACCATTTTCTTGACCTTTTCATTTTGCTCCCCCTAGGAAACTGCTCCCCTTGACTCAATGCTCTCTCCTTAAACCAAATCTCTCCCCCTTACTCAAATCTCTCCCCCTTTGACATCAATGGAAAAGGGTCACCTTTGGGGCTCGGGGCTAAGAATGAGTCTCTTAGCTTAGCCCCCTCCCCACCTCCTCTTGAGGTGGTTAATTCTGGGGTGGGAGTATTTCTACTCCCAGCAAGCATTGGTCTTTACCTTTGTCCTCTTTCCTTCTCATTTGATCCTTCTGATTCCTTTTACTGTTCTTGTTCATGTCCATATTCCTATTCTTGTTTTTGTTCTGTTCATGTTCATGCTTGATTCTGGAATGTCTGCTCTACACCACTTTGTTGTATGTCCATCATTATTGCACTTATAACACTTAATGTTATTATTCCTTGGAGGTGCAAATGTCTTGGGATTTCTCCTAGTGAAGCCATATCTGTTTCTATCATGAACCTTGCAATTCATTGCCTTGTGACCAAACTGATTACATGAGTAGCAATACCCATGGAAAAGTTGCCTATTCCTGAAGTTCCCATATTCTTGTCTTTCATGTGTCCTGCACTGTGAAGCCATGTGCCCAAATCTATGACATGAGAAACATCATCCATTGAAGTTTCCTTGCCTTGACCTCATTGGTCTCTTAGTCTCTCTTAACCTATTCTGATTGTTGTTCCATCTGTTTCTTCTTTGTGCATTGTTCCTTTCCTTGTTGAACTTTCTGTTGTCCAACTCATCCTCAGAAGTCTCACTTTCTCTTACACTATCTTCTTCTGAAGTTTCTTCTTCTTCAGAACTTGAGGTTGACTCTTCTTCTTGTTTCTTTTGAGCCTGTTCAAAACCAAGACCTATTTTGTTTGTTGACCTTCTTTGTACCTTGATCATCTTATCCAAAATCTTTGAGCTCTTTCCAAACTTGTGTAGCTTGTCCTTGGACTTTTCTAATTCTTCCCTTAATAGAGCTACTTCTTGTTCTAACCTTTCACATTCTAAGACCTTTGCTTCTAGCTTATCCTTGACCTTCTTTGTCTTAGCCAATGACTTTTTTAGATCCTCTATAAGCTTTCCTCTCTCTTCATCACATTCTTGAAATTGAAACTCAAGTTGGGAGTTTTGCTTTCTTACCTTATTTAAAGTTTTAAGAGCATAAATAAGCTCTCCCTCAAGATCAACTCCTCCTTTTTCTGATTCTTCCTCTATTTGTTTGCCTTTGTCAACATCTTCATTCTTTTTTGACTTGTCTTCTATAGGATCACCTTCTTCTTCTTCTAGAGCCATTAGAATATTCTCTTCTGGTCCTTCAAGTGTATCTTCATATTCATCATCACTAAAACTAAAACCATTCCTTGTACAACTATCTTCAAGATGTCCAAAATTACCACATCTAAAACACTTGAGAATTATTGGTGACCTTTTCTTAACTTCTTCTTTTTCTTCTATCAAAAATAGGACTTCATCTTTATCATTATCTAAGAAACTATTATCACTATCACTTGAGTACTTACTTGCCTTGTCTGCATAGTAGCTCCTCTTTTGTCTTTGAAAGAACTTCTTTCCTTGTTTGCCTTGTCCATCCTTGCCTTTATTTTGGTACCTGTATCTTTCTGATTCCTTGTTCCTATGATCCTATTTTTCTTCATCATTGTTATTTTTAGCTTCTTGAAAATCAGTTGCATAGTGACCATACTTTCCACAATTGAAACATCTAACAAATTTTGCATCTTTAAATCTTCTTGAATCCTTATTCCTTCTACCATAATTAGCTTCTTCATCACTGGATGACTCATTGCTCGATTCTGACTTCTTACCCTTTGTCTTCTTAATTGCTTTGAAGGTTGCTTCCTTTCGAATATTAGGTTCCTCTTTTGTTCTTAACTCAAAGGCTGTGAGAATACCAAGTAACATATCTCTTGTCAAAGAATCACCATCTTTTGATTCTTCTATAGCAGAAATATTTTCACTAAATATTTTTGGAAGAGATCTTAAGACCTTATCACAAACATCTGATTCTTCAACATTAAGTCCAAGTCCTTGCATGGCATTAACAACTTCATCTACCCAAAGTAGATAAGTACTAATGTTTTCCTCATCCTTCATTCTTAACTCTTCAAATTGCCCTTTGAGATTTTGTATCTTTACCTTTTTGACACTTTTATCTCCTTCATATATGCTTTGCAACTTATCCCATATTCCTTTTGCATCTTTACAATGCATAAATTTTATTGATTTTGTTCTATGCAAACCTCTCAAAATTGCATTCATTGCTTTTGAATTGTAATGTTGTAGAAGCTTACCTTCCTTATCTGTAGGTGGATTGGTTGGTGGTATGTATCCATTTTCAATTGCTTCCCAAATTTCATTTCCAAGTGCCATCAAGTGAATCTTCATTCTCATACTCCAAAATATATAATCACTTCCATAAAATATTGGTGTTGAATTATCTGAGGACACATTCTTAGAATCCATTGTGTTCTTGAAATCTTTTCCTTCAAGCTGTTAAACTCTTTCGAAGGAACCCGCTCTGATACCAATTGAAGAACACAAGCTTATACTGAGAGGGGGGTGAACAGTATAAGACCACTTTTTAATTTTCTTTCCCAATCAATATTATGCAATGTATAGATAGCAATATCAATAACAATAATCAAAGCAATGCACAAATCACCACACACAATAGAGACACCAATTTTATGTGGTTCACCCAATGTGGGCTACTCCACGGAGAAAATATTTCACTAAAATTTCCTCAATCAATCTCTTGGGAATCCTTTCCCTATTACAATGTTTATGGACCTCTATCCAAAGGAGACACCAATCCCCTAATCAAGTTCATGGATCTCTATCCATAGGAGAACTCCTTTCTCCTCTTGCTCTGGTTGGTGATCTTCTAGAAGAACTATTGTCCCCACTACTCTAGCTAATGGATCTCTATCCACTGAAGACACCTATCCTCACTACTCTAGCTTATGGATCTCTATCCACTAGAGACTATCATCCTCTATACTCTATCACCTTCAAATATCTATCTCAAATCTACACTAAACATAGTCCTTTAATCTAGCATAAATCTGCTCAATATCTATCTCTGATATGGCATAAACCTATCCTCAAATATACACCAAACTCTATCCTCAATATACTAAACATAGTCCTTCGATCTAGCACAAATCTATCCTCAATATCTATCCTCTGATCTACACTAAACATAGTCCTTCGATCTAGCACAAATCTATCCTCAATATCTATCCTCAAGCCTTAACACAAAGCTTGACTCAATCTCAAATCAACTCTGCTAGATCTACCCCAAACCTTAACTCAAGGTTTGAACAAATCAATCAATCAACTCTGCTCACAAGTCTTCTCAAAGACTTATCTCAAATCTACCTTGTAAGCTTCCACAAAAGCTCACACTAATCTATCCACAAGTCCTCTCTAGAACTTGTCCAATATTCTCTCAACAAGTCCTCACTAGAACTTATCCAAATCTACTCTCAATATATATTGTAAGCTTCCACAAAAGCTCACACAAATATATCCACAAGTCTTCCCAAAGACTTACCTCAAATATGCTCAACAAGTCCTCACTAGAACTTGTCCAATCTCATAGAAACATAAAGAGAATTGTTAGAGACTCAATATGCTTCACATTCATCACAATGCTCAATCACTTTCAATCACTCTTTTAGAAACATATAGAGAATTGTTAGAGACTCAATATGCTTCTCATTTACCTCAATGCTCAATCACTCTTTTAGAAACATACAAAGAATTGTTAAACTCAATATGTTTCACACTCACAAACTCTCAATCACTTTCAATCTCTCTTTTATCATAGAAACATATAGAGAATTGTTAGAGACTCAATTGTTTCAACACTCAACCTCTTTCTCAAATCAATTCAGAATATAGAACAATTTATTTCATAGAACTTGAACTATCACTTCACACATCCACTTGACTAGGCTCAACCAACTCTACTCAACCAATCACTCAATGAAATAATCCTTACTCACAAACCCTAGTCCAAACATATGAACACTCACTCAAATATTTCCAACAATGCTTATCAACCAATCTCACATAACAATGATACTCATGTTCTTTGCAAACCCTAGTTCAAGTTCTTTACTCAACCAATCACTTCAACAACAATGCTTATAAATAATCTTCACATAACAATGATACTCATGATATTTGCAAACCCTAGTTCAAGTTCACTCAACTTAATCACTTCAACAACAATGCTTATAAAACAAGGTTTTATCAACAACTCTTTATTCCAGAAAACCTTGAAGCATTAATTCAAAACACACTTAACAATGCTTACCAAACAATCCTTTTCACTCCAACTTTGTACAACAATCACTCACTAGGAAGAATATGCCCATACCTTTATTTGATGTAGAAGTGACCTTGGAAAACCTGTCTCAATCACATTTTTCTCTTTTGCCAATCTCAATGGTTAGATGATAAAATATCACACTAACTTTCTCACAAAATAATTCTCAATTACAAAAATAATCAAACTTAATTACACCTTATTTCTCCTTCTTAAAATAATATCCAACACCACAAAACACTTCTTCCAAAACTCTAACTCTAAAAAAGAGCCTCTAAAAAATTAAATTAATTTCATCATAACCCTTTTCAAAAATATATCTAAAAAATAATCCAAACTCTACTTATGACTCCCTACTCAATATTGCATTTAATTTAAATAACTCACTTTATAACTTAATGCAATAAATCAATTTCCACTTTCCTAAGGTGAAAACAAAATTACCCTAGCAAAAATTAACCTTTCAACACTTAGGTTAATATCAAAACTTACTTGCACCTTATCCCTCCAACAACCTTAGCATATGCAAAATAAAATAATTCAAAAACTTTATTACCCGCTTTGCAATCGGTGAGATTCGAACTTGCACCAAATGCTTCAACAACACCTTGGTCGCGGCTTCCATGCCGTGTGAGCCACGTGCTCCCTTGATGCTCTAAAGCGCAATGTGCACTTTGACCGCTTCACACTCCTCTAGAGCCTTTGGCTCTTTCTTCAACATGATGCCTGCCTCAAACCTTGCACTTCGGAGGCGCCTTTAATTTCGCACGAGCTCTCTTCAACGAATATTGTGGATGCATTAATCGAATTCCCAAACTAAGGTTTGGCTAAGGTATAAATACCTTATGCCCTTGTTCCCATGCACGTCGACGGAGACGAATTCGTTGGGGGTCGGCGCTTATGTTTTAACTCCAAAATATTTAATTTATAATTATTTAAATTCACTAGAATTTAAATATTATAAATTAATATTTAAATATTTTGGCTTTATTAAAGATTAAAGCCTCCTTAGGTTTTAATAAAAACCTTTTATTTTTCCCACTATGGTTTTTAATAAAAACCTTTTATTTTGTCCAACCATGGTTTTAATAAAAACATTTTATTTTGCCAATCCATGGTTTTAATAAAAACCCTTCTACTTATGCTTCACATAATATTAAAAATAAATATTATGAAGCTCTTTTGCCATCAACCTTTTGCATTGCTCCTTTTGACCTTTTGGCATCAATGGTAGCTTATTCCTTGACATCAATGACAACTTCATTCCTTGACATCAATGACAACTTTGACTCAAAATGTCCAACAAATTTTTTGGTAGTGTATCTTTAGCATCATTCATTCTGAGGAAAGATGTGTGATTTTTGCTAGGATATATTTTGTTGGTCTGTGGTTTTTATTTTCCAATATAATTAGGCCTCTCTTGTAAAAGGGTTAGGGTCCACCTTATTTTTCCACCCAATATAAAAAAAAATATATAGTTGATATGTTGATCCAAAAATCCTAATCCATACTGGAATCCTATCAAGAGTTTTTATACCCACATAAAAATCCTCACTCCATGATCTTAAATATAGGATAAATTTCCATCTAAACCACTAATTGCCCCTATTAATTCATCCTTTATTTATGAACTAGAAAATATGATAAGGAAAAAATCCTCTTAGAAGAAAAAGCATCGAATAATATAAACATAATTCGTTCCCTTTAATCCATTTTTGAATCTCTAGAAAAACCTAGTTAGTACCCATTGAACTTAGATATTAATCCCTTGCTTTTAAGCATTGTTATATTATGTTCAATCATCTTATCCCTAATAATCACTTCTAGTGAATCATTTATTGCATAAAAAAGAGATTTAGTTCTTCCTTCTATTCTTTACTAGTAAATTATTACTTTCCCAAACTAAAAGAATTGTATATTCAGATAGAGCTTCTTTAAATAACGCGTATTTCTTCCACGTATTTTTTACTTATGGGAAATTTTAAGGTCAAACTCGCTCCCTAATAATATCCACATATGAAGTAGTATTTAATGATAAAAATACACCTTATCCTTAGTCTATTAAGATCTCATTATAAGGAAGATGTAAACATATAAATCCAATAATATTTATATAGAAATTCATAAAACTCTTGCTTATAAGCCAATAATCATTATCTATGTGAGACAATATATTTTATGTATTTTGGTAAAACAATTCTTAGTGGGGTATTTTAGTAAAATAAATATCTTAATGAGTTTTAACTAATAATTTTTTTTTTTAAATATCAAATTAACAATATTAATACTGTAATAAAAATTTGCTTAAGATAATGAGATGTAATTTTATAAGTATAACATATAGTTGCAAGCTTACTACAATGGTAAGGGTTTTTGGCCTCCCTTTGGAGAGGTTCAAGGTTCAAACCCCACTCGGTACGAGGGGATTGGGACCCCTCATAAAAACTCGTGTAAACTTAAATTTTAAATCAAGTGGTATTATCTCAATCGGTTAGATTCCTCAACATTTAAAGAGGAGACCAAGGTTCAAATCTTGTATATGTATATAATACATATATATATATATATATATATATATATATATATATATATATATATATATATATATATATATATATATATATATATATATATATATATATATATATATATATATATATATATATATATATATATATATATATATATATATATATATATATATATATATATATATATATATATATATATATATATACATATATATATATATATATATGTATATAATACTATATATATATATATATATATATGTATATAATACATATATATATATATATATATATATATATATGTATGTATGTATTATATACATATATATATATATATATATATATATATATATATATATATATATATATATATATATATATATATATATATATATATATATATATATATACATACATAATATATATATATATATATATATATATATGTATATAATACATACATATATATATATATATATATATATATATATATATATATATATATATATATATATATATGTATATAATACATATATATATATATATATATATATATAACACAAGTTCAAATGCTTTGCATTAAAATAGACACCTGTGAAGTTTAAATGCATGCATTATAATAAATAATTGAGACGATGAGGCAGTCAACCGATTTTTTGAAGCAAGCATAGAAAAAAATTGAAAGATAGATCAAACCCTAGTGCGAGGAGGCATGTGATGAATTTATTCAAAGGCAGAGATCAAACCCTAGTGCAAGGAGGTAGGTGATAAATTTCTTCAAATACAGTTGGTGGATTTTCTAAAGTAGACAATAAGGTAGCTGATAGATTTTTTGAAGTAGATGGAGAGAAACAAAATTGAAGTAGGCGATGGAAATCAAACCCTAGTGCGATGTAGGAAACAATTTTTTTGAAGCATGCAGAGAGCTTAAACAAAAATAACAATTGAATTTAGTGGTGTAGATCAAACCCTAGTGTGAGGAGGGTCAAGAAATAGAGGGTTTTCTACTAGAGATCATAGGAGATAGGGGTTGGGGAATTATCTGTAGTGAGAGTTTGAAGATAAGAGAATGCCATCACTTCATTCACAACAAACAAGGTAATTTTAATAAACAATATCATTTCCAAGTCCATAATAGATGAGGCCATTACAACAGATGATTTCATTATCAAGTTCATAGCAGAAAGGACCATCATAGTAGATGGTGCCATCATTGGCTTCACAATAGACAACATCATCCTAGGAGACACCACCATCACTGACTTTGGATAAAGTTATAGCTCAATTAAAAAGTCCTAAATGAGAGGAAACAAGGAATGCCAAGGAAATAAGTGCTAGATGACAACATGGTATTAGAAGGGCCACTAACAATGTCAAGGATAGGGCCACCATCATCGTAAAAGCATGGCAGAGGGCGACTGCCAGGATATGACCAAAAAAAATAATTATTTACACTAAAGTAAATGAGGCTCTCATCATTGTGCTTTGGTCAACAAATCCAAGAAGGAGAGGTGTGGATAGAAATTTTTAAAAATCAATTCAATATAAACTCTCAACCAATACAGACTTAACACAATTATCACTAACAATGGCATGACAACTAAGTCGATGATGAATGAAGAAGATGCAGTAGACTATAGTGAAGAGCCCAAGGAATATTAAGAGGCCTCAATTTTTCTCTCTAAGAAATAATATTTTGACTTATGGTATAAGGGGGACAAAGAACATGGAGGACTCAACTCAGACCCATGCATGACAGTCCATTCAGCTTCAAACCCTAAACTTAGGGTATACAAGGGGACCAATAAAAAAAGGGAAGTGTTGCCAAATAAATCGAAGGAAACACTTAAGGGTAGTCCCACAAAATTAGGAGATAAAAAAATTGAGCAGAAAAAGGAAAAAATACAAAACATTGTATAAAGTTGTAGAAGGAGCTAGTCCAAATGGTTGTAGGTGAAGATCTAATGCTAGATCAAGTTTTTTCACTAAAATACAAGGATTTGGTAGGAATATTTATGGGCCATTCATGAAACAAAAAACTATGCGAGATTGGATCAAGAATAACTTGTTGGAGGTTTTGGGTTGTACTCCTACATTTCATGTGATGATGAAGGGTTGGATGGTTTTTGTCTTTCAAAAGGTGGAAGACGCTAGACTCATAAAAAATGGAAGACGGAGTTGGAGTTTCAATGAATTTAAAATTATAGACTCATGGGTTCGATCCACGCTTTGAGAAAACTAATACGAAATATTATCTAGGTCAAACTACCCTCTTTACCCTTTCAATTTTAGAATGAAATAATGTTGCATGAGATTGGGAACTCCTTAGGAGTTTTTCTTGGAGTAGACATAGAAAACTTAAATGGTATTCATAAAACAATATCTCATATCTTATTGGAGTTTTATCTCAATTTAGGGTTTTCAAAGACCATGGAATTCATATCAAGAAATTATATGTTCTTACAGAATCTTGACTATGTCAAGGTGCCTTTTCAATGTAGTAGTTGTCATCATTATGGTCATATTAAGGCAGATTGTAAAATAGAAAAGAGAAGGCAAGATATTATACAGAAGGAATTTGAAGGTTCTTATGGTCAATAAAATCAGAGGAGGTAGCATCAGCTGAATCTCAAATATAGGAGGACCCAATCAAGACTCCTAAATCACTTAAATAAATGTTTGTTGTCATCAATATCCAATCAAAGGAGAAAGAGTTGATTTCTAACAACTGTAATAAGGCAAATTTATATAAGGAAAGGGAGACCACACCTATAACTAACAAAGCATATAGAGGCATATTATTAGGTAATCAGTAAATTCTAAACCTAATTTTTCCTTTTTGGGGGGATGGGGTATTGAATTATAAAAATAATAAACTTGCTATGTCATCTTGTCCTAGGTTGAGCTCGTATATGGAGTGTTTGACAATCCATATTTTAGATACGATATTTCAAGAGAGTGATGTTATCAAGGGCTTAGAACAAATAGAGAAGAAAGGTATAAAATTTTGTAAGTTCTCACCCTCTTTAGCTAGAGATATTTTAGGCCAAGGAAGCAAGGTTGACTTAAATAACCCTAGTAGGATCTCTTTCCCACCAAGCCCTCCAAATCCCCATTATACAAGCACATCCTCTAGAATATATGCTCTAAGATTCATGAAAAAGATAAAGGAGATATTGGGTATGGTCAAGTTTCAAGGGGCTTGGGTCTTGAGACAAGTCAATCTCAAGAGTTTACAGTAGGAAGGAAACCCTACTTAAAAATTGCACAAGAAAAAGCTGAGAAGGAAATTTTATTTGGCAAACAAAAATATATAGTTGGGGTTCTTAGAGCAAGACAACCCCAAGGGAAAGGGTATCAATGATCATTTTTTCTTTAAATGTTAGAGGGCTTGGGGCCCCTCATAAAAAAGTAGCCCTAAAGCATTTGTTTAAATTTCATAATCCAAATATAATTTTAATCTAGGAGACTATGCTAGAGGTAAAAAAAGCAATAGCTATATTTGTCTTTCTCCTACCAAACTAGAACTTTTTAGGATTGGATGCAAAAGGAAGATCAGGGGAAATGTAACAAGATGGAATTCCTCCTTCCAACTAGTTGATAAGGTTTATATTGATGCAGGTGTGATTACATACTTACATTCTATGGAGCTAGGTAAGTTGATTTTTATAGTCAATTTGTATGGTCCTTATGGTAGTAGAAGGTAATTTTAGAAAGAATTATTTATAGAAGGATTTAAAAAAAAAAAGAAAATGCAGTGTTGGGAGGTGACTTAAACTTTGTAACTAAAAGAGCATAAATATGGGGAGAGGAGGTCAGAATGGATCCCTTTTTTTAATTTTTCCTATATAAAATCTAGAATGCAGGGTTGTGTGATGTAGAACCTAATAAAATAGTGTCCACTTGGAGAAATCAAAGAAATCTAAGACAAGATATTTTTAAAAGGTTGGACAGATTTTTAGTGTCTGAAAACCTTATAGCTAAAGTGGAAAGACTAAGGTCTTGGATAGATCAAGGCGAGGGATATGATCATTCATCAATTTTCTAATAGTTAGAAAATGATCAAGAGAAACCAATAGGACCTTTCAAGTTTAATGTTATATGGTTGAAATATAAGGAATTTATAAACATAGTAAATGATGAGTAAAGACATATTGACCCAATAGTAGAAGATACAACTATGTTTCAATTTTCTAAAAATCTAAGGAGAATCAAATCTTCTACAATCACATGGGCAAAATATAAATATTGGGAAGCAGAGGCAAATATAGTGGACATTAAATCTAAATTAAATCAACTATATAGTCACAAAAGCAATGAGATTTTTCTAACAAAGAGAATTTACAGGTAAAGAATTTGAAAAAAAGAAGAGGAAATTGTTGGAATGGGAAGATGCAAAGTGGAGGATGAAAAGTAGAGCACTTTAGCTGGAATAAGGGGATGTAAATACCAAATTCTTTCAAAAGTATGCAAAACAAAGAAAAATGATAAGTACAATTTGGAAGATGAAAGGGGAGGATGGAAGAAATATGAGAAATAGGAGTATCCCACTTTAAGAAAAAATTTCAAGAACCTAATAGAGCAAATATTGAAGAAATCTAAGCTAGCATTTTCTCTACCTAATATGGTCAATAATGAAGTTAAAAATACTCTGATGATAGAAGTCACTAAGAAGGAGCTACAAACAATAGTTAATTCATTTTAGAAAGGGAAGAGTCTATGACCATATGGCTAGACCATTGAATTTTATGTGGGTTTTTATGAGTTGTTGGAATAAGACCTTTTAAATGTGGTTAAGGAATCAAGGACTTCTAGGCAGGTACTCAGGTCTATCAATACAAATTTCTTGGCCTTTATTCCTAAGAAGGATAACCTATAATCCTTTGGGGATTATATGCCCATATCGTTGTGTAATACTCTTTACAAAATCATCTCCAATATTATTACTATGAGGTTAAAAGGGGTTTCTTCAAACACCTTCTCAAAATAACAGTTTTGCTTCTTAAGTAAAAGATAAATTCATGAAGCTATAGGTGTTGCTCAGAAAGCACTTTATTCAATCAAATCAATAAAGTAACAAGCAATGATAATTAAACCTGATATGGCAAAAGATTTTGGTAGGGTAAGTTGGTTGTACATCAGGCTTATATTAATTCATATTGGTTGTAGTGTGCCCTTTGTAAATTAGGTAATGGGATGTATTAATTATGCTTTCTTTGTTGTCTTAATTAATGTTTTAGCTTCTAGCTTCTTCAAGTCTTCTAGAGGGATGAGACAGGGATGCCCTCTATCACCCTTATTATTCTTACTTGTGGCTGAAGGGCTAAGTAGAATGATTAAGAAATAAAAAAAACTTGGCATGATCAAAGGCATTAAAATGGAAAACTCTTTGGTTGGGACTCACTTACTATTTGTAGATGATATGCTCCTATTTGAAAATGGTACCTTAAGAGAAGCACTAAAATATAAAAAATTGTTAGATTTATATTGTGTTGCCATAAGAATGGAAATAAACCTCCAAAAAATAGATATAGCTTTTACCAGACTACATCCAAGACAAGAAGAAGCAATGGTAAGTATTTTTTGCTTTAATCTAATTGATTTTGGTAAAGGTCTAAAATATTTGGGGTTTATACTGAAGCCAAATAATTATGGATACCAGGATTGGATTTGGTTATACAATAAAGTGGAAAAAAGGGTAACTTCATGGTGCAATAGATGATTATCATTGGGAGGTCGTTTAACATTGGTTAAATCAGTTTTGGAAGTCTATTCAGTATTTTGGCACTCTATGGATTATATTTTTGTTAAAATAGTGGAAAAAATAAGGAAGAAATGCTTCTGTTTCCTTTGGACAGGAAGAAGGGAGAAGGATTCAATGTCTTTGGTTAAATGGAGTAATGTATCCAAACCTACATCAATAGGAGGATGAGAACTTAAGAATATACATAACTTCGGGAAAGCATTAGTTGCCAAGAGTCTTTGGAGATTGATAACCAGTAAAGTATTATGGCATGAGGTTATCAAGGAGAAATATTTAGGTTCCATGTTGTTTGAAGAGTGGATTAGACTTCCTATCAAGCCAATGACCAATGCAACTATCATTTGGAAAGCATTAGTGAAGGCTTTTCCATTAGTGGGTAATTTTTTGGTTTAGAAAATTGAAAATGGGAACAAAGTAAAGCTAGGAAAAGACCCCTAGCTGGAGAATGAAGGGAATTACCATCTATCTCAAAATTTAATGAAACATCTAAATAGATAGGGGTTCAAAGTATTAGCAGATGCAACATTTATGGACAACAAATTTATGGAATCCGACGTGGCTTTCAACAAAAGAATAACTATTGAAAGGAAATGAAATTGTGCAATGGAGCAAGTATATAAGGGATTTGACAAGGTCTTTAATAATATTAAGTCAAGAAGAAGACTCTTTAGTATGGTCAAAGAACCCAACTAGTGGACAATTTATAGCTAAATAAGGATACAAGGGAATGTTTTAATATAATAATGAGGAGGTCCTTTTGGGGTGGAGTAGGTTTTGGAAGGTGAAAGCAGCCTTGAAAATCATATTTTTCTTGGTTAGCTTTAGCTAATAAGGCATTAACATGGGGTTTTCTATAAAAGAGGTCCTAACAGGGTTCTAGTTAATGCAATTTATGTAAAAGGGAAGACGAAACAATAGATCACCTACTACTTCATTGTGATTTTTCAAGAGAAGTGTGGAGGTATATTCTACCCATGACTAATGGGAAGGGGTAGTGTCTAGCAAGGAATCTGTTGGATAATATGCAACAATGGTTCAAAGACAAAGGTTTAAATGAATATAGGTGCATTCCATCAATAGTGGCATGGGGTTTGTGGTTGGCAAGAAATTATATGTTGTTTGAGAGCAAGAAAATTATACCTATACAAGTTCAAGTTCAAATAAAATATACTTTTGAAGGAATTAAAAACCCAAAATTAAAGGTTGTAAGATAGGTTGGAAGTTTAACAATGGCTATTACAAAGTCTTGGGTTTTTTTTATGGAGCTTGTTAAGATAATCCATATAGATGTGGGACAAGAGTGTTATATCATGATGAAAACATTAAATTCGCTTACAAAGCAGGTCTTGGTGAAGGCACCAATAATGTGGCAGAGGGGAAGGCTTTGATATTTTTGTTAAGAATGGCAAGGGAATGGGAAATAACAAAACTTCAAATATTTGGTGACTCAAAATTGGTGGTGGATTGGGCTTCACATTTAGTAGAGATGCAAAATTTTATATTTAGACCTTATTATGAGCAAGTGAAATTATTAAAAGCATCATTTACAGAGATATATTATAAACATATTTATAGAGAACTAAATGAGGAAGCAGATGGTCTATCAAAAGTTTCATGGATATTCCAGTTGGTACTTAGTTAAAGGAAGGAGTAGTGTATGAGACTATGATTCTACAATAGTTTGTATCCTTTTGATAGAAGTTGTGGTTTAGGATACCTTTCATGTTTCTATTTTCTTTGGATAATGAAGGTCATATCTGAAAGACGACTGATGGCTACAAGATTGAAGTACCAAAATGACACTCTATAAGATGACTGAAGGCTTACAAAATTTTTTTATTATTATTGTAACACATATGATTTAGTAAGGCTTTTATGAGGGTATAAAATACCCATCTCATTGTAATTTTTCAAACTCTTAAATGAAAGCTACAGATTTCTTCTGAGGAAAAAGAGAAAAAAAACAATTCTACATTTTTTTCAATAAAATTATTGATAAAAAGCTAAAATATCATCAAATATTAAATTAAAATATAAAAATGTCTCAATCTAAACACTTCAATGGAAAAAGTAATTGAGCTCTCATAATAAAAACCCGAGTTCAATTTATGATAAAAATAATCCCTAATATATTCTTATTTTTCAACATCTTCCCTACACACACACACACACAGTGCCCATATTAGCCAGGAAGTCTGCCATTTTATTTAGATCTCTACTCACATAAACTAGAATCACATCATTTAATTTCCTCCATAATTCCTTAATTTGAGTGACAAGAACCTCAACCTCCATGTCTTCAAAGCAATGTTCCTCATGCAATCTAGAGCTCCAACCATTATTTGAGAATCTGATTCTAATATTATCATCCTGTAACCTTGTTTTACTACCCAAATAGAAGTAGATTTGATAGCTAAGGCTTCCACTTCATTGTTTGTGGCTCTTTCCAAGACTTGTAGTTCCCAATAGAGCATTGTTCCAACATGATTCCAACAAACCACTCTAATTCCAGCTCTACCTGGGTTACCTTTTGCATCTTCATCTGGGTTACCTTTTGCATCTCCATCAACATTAATTTTAATCCAACTTTCTGTGAGTGGTTTCCAACTAGATTTGTCCTGCCCCTCTTGCAATTCAAATTCCTCCTCCATTGCCCCTATAACAACCCGAGTTTCATCTTTAGCATAGACTGCCACAGTTTTTGTGACTTTGCTCCAAATGACCTACCAAACTTCATCTAAAGAAGAAAATGTTTCTTTAAAAATTATCGTATTTCTCTCCAACCACACTTGCCACCAAATAAAGTTTAATCCAAGCTCTCAACCAATACAAAGATCTTAATTTTAATCTACCCCTCTTCCATCTTTCCCAAATATTAATCCGATTCAAATCACCATTAACTCTAATTTTATAATATAAAAACCATCTCTCCCAGATCTGGCGCGTGAATTGGCACTCAAACATAAAGTGATCAGTTTTTTCCTCACTCTTGTAGCATAAAACACATTTATATGGACCAATGATTCCCTACATCTGAGATTATCAAAAGTAAGAATTCCATTATGCATGAACTGCTAAACAAAAAAGTTTACTTTTGGTCAACCCTTGGACTACCAAATCTTTCTCGAATCCTCAACCTGATATGTATGAGGAGGAAGCTCTGGAAGGATATTATCATATCCATACTTCACTGTGTAGACACCAAGGCTCCCATAGCCCCAAGCTAATTCATCCTCATCATCTCTACCTGTGAGAAATATTTATGCCAATATTTTAGTCATGATGGGTGTCAAATACGGAGGGATTGAAATTGGCCACTCATCTAACTTCTTAAACTACTTAAACTGCTTAAACTTATAATCCCACAACTTACTAGTGTTGAAATAACTTTCAATTTGGACCCAAACCCTTATTTCCATGGCTATTTTTGTTGGTTGTAGTTAAAAAAAATCAACAATGATAGGTGGGTATTGATCCCATGAATATGTCCAAAATTGTGCCTTCTCCCCTCTCCCCACTTTTCAAAATAATCCATATTTTACTACCTGAGATCCTAACTTAAGATCCTACCACACTAAGGATCCATTACCATCCAAAGAGAAACGACCCACCTCATTTGGGTTTATTTGTCCCAAATATTTACTAGTTAATATTCTATTGAATAAAGAAGTTGGTTGGGAAATCCACCTCCAAGAAAGATTTCCAGCCAAAGCTTTATTATTTAACTTTGATATTTTTAGTCCCAAACCTCCTTTTACCTTGGGTTGACTTACTTTCTCCCAACCTACTAAGGCCCATTTCCTCTCTCCTTTTACTCCTTCCCATAAAAATTTTCTAGCCATCTTGTCCAACTCTTTCCATATGGTATGTGGAGCAGCAATGATAGAAAATTTATAAATTGGCATGGCCTGAATGATTGACTGTAAAAAATTTAATCTACCCCCATAGCTTAACCATTTGTGAGACCAATGATTAATTCTTTCCTTGATATAGTCCAAAATATTCCTCTAGATATCTATTTTTAGTTTTTTAAAATGCAAAGGGACCCCCAAGTATACCACTGGGAGATAAGTCCTTGTGAATCCCAAGATCTCTAAAAAATTTTCCTGAAGCCTTTGATCAAGATTGAAAAAGACCACTTTGGATTTTTTATTATTGATGACTTGGTTTGTAGCCCTAAAGTAGAAATTAAGTGTATCTCTAATCATTCTTGCTTCCCTAAAGCTGGCCACTCCCACCAATCCTGTGTCATCCACAAACTGTAGGTGAGTCAAAACTTCTTCACCCACCTTGATACCTGCTAGCAAACCTTGTTGTCTTCTCAAGATGAGTCTACTAAAGCCTTCAACCAATATGAGAAAAAGATAGGGGGAACAAGGATCTCCTTGATGAAGGCCTCGAGTAGCTCCAAACGGTTGCGAGGGAAGACCCTTGATTAACACTGAGTATGTCGAAGTAGAAACACAACTCATGACCCATTCTATCCAATCCTGAGAGAAACCAAAGGCTGCCATCATCTTTGACAAGAAGCTCCACTCCACCCTATCATAAGCCTTTCACATATCCAATTTTATGAATATTACTCTATTACCATATGTTTACATTGAATGGATTGCCTCCTGAGCTAGAACCACACCATCCAAGATCTGCCTACCCTCTATAAAACCCCCTTGCTTCGAGGAGATAATGCTATGTAGAAGAGGTTTTAGCCGCTCAGCCATTACCTTTGTATTATTTTATATATGACATTGTGTAAGGCAATAGGTATATAATATGAAATATGTACCCCATCATCCTCTTTTGGAATTAAGACAATGAAAGTATGATTTAATGCTTTAAGCATTCTTTTACTACCTTTGCACTCCTCTATAACAACCATTACATCCTCCTCCAAGTTGTCCCTGCAGGCCTGAAAAACTCAATTGGAAAACCATCTGGACCTGGTGTTTTTTCGATGCTCATTCCAAAGACTACATTCTTCAGTTCCTCTCTATCAATGGGTTTAAGTAGGGCCTACTTTTCTTCTTCGGAGATAACACAGGGTACGACAACAAGAACTTCTTGCCTCTTCATCTTGCACCATACATTCCTTAAATAGTTTATAAAAATAATCCATTGAATGGAAATGCATACCTAGAATTGTATCAAAGGAGTGTTCATTCTCATCTTGAAGAGCTTCCATGTTGTTCATCTATCTCCTAGCACAAGCAACCCGATGGAAAAATTTGGTATTTTTATCACCTTTTAATAACCAAGTGGTTCTTGCTATATGTTTCCAGTAGGTCTCCTCTTGGTTGTCAATGTCCTCAATCGCTTTATGCAATGCATCATCCTCTTCTTTGAGCTGCTTTGTAATTGTTCCTTCCCGAAAGTGTTTTTAAACCTCATCCCATTTAGCCACCAATGGAGCTCTTTGGACCTGAAAGTCTGTCTTGTTAGCTCGCCTCCATTTTTTTAGTTGATCTTTGACATAATGAAGTTTTTTTTGGAATCTAAACATTGTTGTCTCATATGTTGGGTGACCTTCTTCCCATAATTTTGGAATTTTCTTTCAAAGTTCCTCATTTTGTAACCAAAAATTGTCAAATTTAAATGGTTTGTGATGCTGCATTGTCTTGATCCCCCTTCCAAAAAAATAGGAAAGTGATCTAAAACTGGACCCTCCAAAATCTAAAATTTTATATTCCATTTTACAAATGCCTCCTATGAAACCAAAAAATGGTCTAACTTCACCTTCCTGCTATGTGGCTCCCTCCTCTTATTAGTCCAAGTATAGTTGGTTCCAGGGCATTTAATATCCACCAAGTGTAATGCCTGGACTTGGGCAATCATAAGTTGATCCCCTGGGTCCAAAATTAGGGTTCCCCCTTCCTAATATCTAGAGGATAATTTAGCATTAAAATCCCCATAAATAATCTAGTCTAACTCTTCCCTTGAGACTCTCATGTTATGCACAACTTTCCATAACCATCTAGGTTCTAATTCCCATAAAAATTTGTGATTAAAACATGTTCATCTATGATATTGTTCCTAAAATGTGATGTGAGAACACCCCTCCAAGCTATATGTTCTATTGCAGTCCATTCAAGAGAGTTCCAAAGAGTAACTATCCCCCATGAGACCCCTTGGGCAGCCACTTCCATATGACTAGCACCCCTCCAAAGTCTATTTATTGTTTTACACATAAGATCCAACGACATTTTTGTCTCCTGGATAAGCAAAAAAATTGTTTTACATTTTTCTAAGAGTCTTCAAACAACATATTGATGGGTTCTACTGTTTAAACCCCTAATATTCCATGATTGTATAATCATTGGTTACCTTGAGAGCAGTAAAAATATATTGGTCTCACCGATCCTCCAGTGATCAATTCGTCTCCTTGAATTGCTATCAATTCCTTATTTGATTTTCTACCCACTCCTTGAGAGCTACTATTTTTTTATCTCTTTTCCACCTGAGTTATCCCTGGAGTTGGCATTTCTCAGTTATTTTCTGCTATGCCCATGATGACATCCTTAATTATCGATTGCTCTTGGTTATGCACTATCAATGCCCTTACACTCTCTGACTGCGGTAACTCACTGCACTCAATTACCTACTCTATGATGGGAGGAGATGAAATATGGGCTTGAACATGGTTGTTATTAGTTTCATTATTTCCATCCACTCCTTCAATGAATTGTTCTTCTTCTTGGTCCATTAGTGTCTTAAATATCTCATACCTATTGGAGGGCTTGAGTTGGGTTTGCTCTTTACCATATTTTTTTCTTTTGCCTTCTCCTTCTTTTGGGCTATTCAAAACCATATCCCTATGCTTCTTTACCCTGATAAATATTGGTTGTTTCTTTATTGATTGTTGACTTACCCTTCTTAGGAAGATTTGAAATTCCCAGAGGAGCCTTCATTTTTATGTTCATATTATTTGGGCAAGATCGGACCAAATGCTCATATTTGTGGCAAACTCTACATCTGAAGGGCAATGCCTCATAATCCAGTTGTTGAATCCAAGATAGTCCTGCAAGTTCGAGTTCCACCTCTATCGACAAAGGCTGGCTAAGATTCATTTCCACACATAATCTTGCATAAACAATTGTGTTTCCTTCCATTGTGTCTTTGGAAACACCCAAATGTCTTCCAAGGGAATTTTTGATAATTTCCAATACCTGCTCACTCCAAAACTTCATTGGAAGTGCATACAAATGGATCTAAATCGAGACAGTAATGGGTTACATTCGAGGATCAAATCCCACTCTCCAAGGTTGAACACATAATCTTGTTGGGCCATGATTCCTCTTTTCTTATTTGAAAGCCCTATTTCTATCGGTAAGTGAAGAAAAACTAACAATAAAATATTCATTACTAATAAACCACAAAGAATACTCACCAAGAGGCTCCCAGTTTTTTTGGACCCAGGAATGCAAAAAATTTAGGGTAGGGTGAATACCCATTAAATTACAGATCAAATCATGATTGGCTCTATATAAAATTGTTTCTTCGACCATCCTTTACTCAATGACAATCTTTGGCCTTGATTATGACTGTGGCAAGCATCCATTAACTCATTGAGATGTTGATCTATTTCCAGTAGTCGTAAAGAGCATTTTTAATGCAATTTTTTATGCTTCTTCAGTCTCTGATGGAGATTTATCCTTTAAAAAATCTGCAAAAGAACTATGTCTCTCTAAAAGAGGATCCGGAGGTGTCCCCATTGGGCCCTCCTGGGACAACAATCTTGTCTTCAAATACATAGTAACCAGAAATCTCTTTGGCTACCCAACTGATGCCCTAGTTTTCTCTTCCAGAGCTCTCACCCAAAAACCCTCTATGTTTTTTTAAAACAAAAAATATCATCCTCAATTGTTTAAATTATTTAATTAAAATATATTTACACTTTTTTAAAAATTTAAGCCACAAAATAAAAATTACAAGATTTAAATTGTAAAAAAATAACATTATACACAATGCAAGATTTAAGTCTCATGGGTTGGTAGATTGGTAAGTTTTGGCATTTATCAAGAGGAAACCTAGGTTCAAAATTTAAAAGTGAGCTTCATTGGGGGCAAAGGTAGTAGACTGTCTAAAGTCCTTTAAGTGCATGCCAACTAAAAAATGGTGGTTCCAATTCCGAGCCACCTGTGGTCTCCCTCACGTAAGGTCATTAATAACAAGATGAGATAAGGGTTATAGTGATAGCTCTAATTTTGAACCTAGGTCCCCTAAGTGCATGCCAGTATAACAATGGTGGCTCCAATCCTGAGCCACGTGTGGTCTCCCTCATACTCGATCACGTTGAGTGCATGTCAATCCAACAATAGTGGCTCCAATCCTGAGTCACATGTGGTCTCCCTCACTCGGATCACTAACCAATCTTGAGCCACCTGTGATCTCCCTTACATAAAATCACTAATAATAAGATGAGATAGAGATTACAATCATAGTACCAAAATTTAAAACCAAGTCTAATAATAAAAAATGATGAAAACTTTTCCATTCTTGTTATGATGGGAAGTTACCATCCCCACTTTAAAAAAAATTATACACAATGCTCTAATATAAATAAATAAAAACTTAAATAATCACATCACCTTAAATTAGAAGCTGAATTACATTAGAATTATTAAAAAAAAAACCATCACCTCTTCAAAGCACACTGCGGAGGAGGCACCCAAAAGCCATGGCTACAATCACAAACATATACCTATTTATGCCTCGGCTAATCTTCACACCTGCATAATCATCATTATCATCACAAATATTAAACTGTGATCAACAAAATCAATCAATGCACAAATATAACAATATCAAATAGAAACAAAAATAGAAAAAGTAAAACACAAAATCAATCAATGCACAAATATAACAATATCAAATAGAAACAAAAAGAGAAAAAGTAAAACACATTGGCAGGGGGAGGAGCAGGACAAAGGGTCTGAGCATAAATCTATGGAACAACAACTATGATGATGAGGATAACAAACATTATATAAGCTCTTCCAAATGCAATATTTACCAAAATAAGGGGAAAATCTAAAAAAAGCTCCCTTTTCTTTCTGTTATTGGGAAGAGAGGCAAAGTATGTCACTTGGGGTGGCAAAATCAGACTTAAAAATGGAGTGGAGGAGGTCCAGAAGCCCATAAAGAAGATGGAAAATTCCATGAAAGACTTTTCAGGGGACCAGAGTTGACAAAACTTTTACTGAAGGAAATTACATGGAACTTTCCTTTCATTTAAGAGAGACGAGTACGCTCACCGCACTTCCCAATACCATTTTTCATTCTCATGTAGGACGCAACCAGGCTAGCTTTTATATATAAATAGTGTTTTAAAGTTTATAGGGGTTAGGTTTATATTTCATATATGAGTATAGTTTTTTTGAATTTAGTGAAAATATTTTTGTGGGACCATTTTAGTCTGAGAAATTAAGATCGGGGGTTATACACAGTCAAAATCACCTGGGAGTTTGCATCTGACATCCAGCCCTGACCACACCAACAAAGCATTATCAACTGATTTTGGACACCCAATGTACGTTTGGTAGGGTGGGGATTCGAACTAAGGACCTTCCTTGGAGGATTGTCCCACCCTCTCCAACTTACCTATAGCATGTGGGTTTCATATGAGTATAGTTGGATCATCATATATTGGAAAAATAATGACCGTTGTATATTATATTTTAATATTTAGAGTATGGTTGGATAACCATATATTAGATAAACAATATTCTTAATAAGGGTAGAGATAAATACTATTCTTATAAGGATCATCTCATATAGCCCCTATTGGATAAATAATATTTTTCATAAGGCTCGTCTTATACTGGATAAACAATATCTTTTATAAGATCATCTCATATAACCTATATTGGATAAACAATATTCTTCATAAGGATAGCCTCGTATACAGGATAAAACAATATTTTTTATAAGGTCATCTCATATAATCTATTGTTAGTCTAACAATGACATTGAGAGGGGGGGTGAATTAGTGTGGCTCTTTAAAACTTAAAAACTTCAACTCTTAAAGCCAAAACAATGAAAGCTTAAAACCACATAAAGAAAATACAACAAGAAAGCATCACATAACACACTCTAGTTTGAGCAGCGCTTTTGCTCTCTTTCAGCAGCGCACTCACACTCTATATTAGCCGCCCATAATCTTCTGCACATACCTCCTTTTAGAAACAAATTGAATCTTTGTAACTCCAGTTGTAACTCTTTTCATTTCTCATGCGCCACTTGTCAGTTGTAACGCTTTCTAACTGTAACTGCTTTTGTCTATATATAGGGTAGGCTTTTCGTCAAACACGATGCATGTTAGGAATTTACACATATAACCCTACCATGACTGTTTGTCTTCTCGATCATGACTGTTCGTATTCTTTTCTGTGCATGCATGCATATTCGATTCTGTATATACGACTGTTCGTTTTCTCCTTATTCGACTATTCTTAAATTAGCCGCATGATTTTCTTTTGTAACGTCCCCTGTAACTACTGCATAACTTTAGTTAACGGTCACATATCTTATTTCGGCTAGGTTCTATTTTTAGCTTGTGCCAAAGCGACCTATCACAAAATTGTGACACTTCTGCCTCTTTGTCCTCTTCTTGGCTTGTACCCGCGAAAACACATGTTGCAATATCGTGACACTTTCTCCTCCTTACAGCTTCTATTTTCCTGTACCCATGAAAACACAACATGTCGCAATATCTCGACACTTTCACCTCCTTGCAGCTTCTATTTTCTTGTACCCATGAAAACACAACATGTCACGATATCGCAACACTTTCGCCTCCATACTCTTCCTTTTTACTTTTGTCATGATATCACAACACTTCTGCCTTCTTACATTCTCTCTCCTCCTACAGTCATGAAAATGCGACATGTTGCGATATCGTGAAACTTTTTCTCCTTAGCGCTTTCTCTTGCCTTTGGGTCGCGAAAACCCAACATGTCATGATATCGTGACACTTTTTCTCCTTAGCGCTTTCTCTTGCCTTTGGGTCGTGAAAACTCGACATGTCACGATATCGTGACACTTTTTCTCTTGGACTCTCTCTCCTGCAATATGTCACGAAATCATGACACTTTTTCTTTCGGACTCTCTCTCCTACAACATGTCATAAAATCGTGACACTTTTCCTTTCGTTCAACCTTCTTTGCAATATGTCGCGAAATCGTGACACTTTTTTGTTCGGACTCTCTCTCCTGCAACATGTCACGAAATCGTGACACTTTTTCGTCTATACAACCTTCCTTGCAATATGTCGCAAAATCATGACACTTTTTCGTCCGTACAACCTTCCTTGCAATATGTCGCGAAATCGCAACACTTTTTCGACTTGCCTTTCTCTCTTCCAACATGTCGCAAAATTGTGATAGTTTTGCTTGCTTGCATTGTTTCTCCGAACATGTCGCGAAATCGTGATAGTTTTGGTTGCTTGCGCTTTCTCTCCAAACATGTCACGAAATCATGACACTTTTTCTTCCTTGCATTTTCTCTTCGCTTCGGACCGCAAAAATGCAACATGTCGTGAAATTGCGACACATTTTTCTCTCTCCTCTTTCTCTTTGCTTTGGCCCGCGAAAATGAAACATGTCGCAAAATCGTGACACCTTTTTCTCTCTCCTCTTTCTCTTTGCTTTGGCCCACAAAAATGAAACATGTCATGAAATCGTGACACCTTTTTCTCTCTCCTCTTTTTCTTCAAACATGTCGCGATATCGCGATAGTTTTTCTTTCTTGCCAACATGTCGCGAAATCGTGACACCTTTTTCTCTCTCCTATTTTTCTTCAAACATGTCACGATATCGCGATAGTTTTTCTTTCTTGCCAACATGTCGCGAAATCATGACAGTTTTTCTTTCTTCTTCTCTCTCTTCCAACATGTCGCGAAATCGTGACAGTTTTTCCTTCTTGCTCAACATGTCGCGATATCGCGATAGTTTTCTGCCTTGTGATTTTCTTTTGATTTTTAGTATATGGGCCACTTCTATATTTTGGAAAACCACTGTACATACTCTAAAGAACCTTTTAACTCCTGTCCACTGTATCACTGAACTCCTATCCACTGCATCAACCGATCTGTCTGACTGTGTTGACAACAATGACAATACTGTTCCTGCACCTTGCTCAACAATCTCCCCCTTTGGAATTGTTGGCAACACACATGCAATTTCCTATAATTCTTCTCCCCCTTTGAAAATAATACTAAAGGGCTGCTGCAGACTCCCCTTGAGTCCATGCACAACATTCTCAGGCACAAATTAATACAATTAGCAAAAATTACAGACATGAGCAAAAAAGATAATCAAATATATAAATGCTCCCCCTGAGAATCACTCAGATCTATCTTCAACTGTGTTGGTTGCTGTATCTCTATCCATTGATATTCTGTCCTCTATATCCTATCAATAGGGTCACACAAAATCTATCCAATCTTATAGAATCATAAAGAGAATTGTTAGAGACTCAATATGTTCTATACTTAATGCTCAATCATTATATCAACTAAATCTCATAGAAACATAAAGAGAATTGTTAGAGACTCAATATGTTCTATACTCAAATCCCAATCTCAACTCAACCAATCACCTCAATGAACATCCCTTTATCACAGACCCTAGTCGAAGCAAGTATCAACCAACTCTGTGTAAGCATCAAACACTGTACCACAACTATTTCCCAAAGGCCTTATTAAAGGCTCAATCAATCATGCTCAAGTAGTACTCAACATGAACTCAACAATGAATGGCAATCACAAATCAAATCCACTTCATCGACTTTATCATTGGCACTCTCCATAATTTTCTTTGGCCTCTTGACTGCCACCTCCTCCGTGACTAACGACTTTGCCTCGTGTCCATTGTGCAGCTCAATATCTCTGGTTTCTAATGGCTGCCATGAATGTTTTTATTTCCTGCGTAGGTATTTACAGTGGACCGTTACCTTTAGTGTTGGAACCTCAATCTGCACACAGTCATCAACTCTCGGAATTCTGCTTCTTGATAGGACATATGTTAGGGCTACTCAATGTCTTAGACGAACGTTCTTCACGCGATTCCAGAGAGCATTTATCCTTGCTGTGATCAAGGGATTCCTCGAGAAATATCTCTCGTTCATCAAATAATGCAAGAATTTCTTAGGTGCGTAGGCATCTTGTCCTCCTTGGCGCTTCACCACCTGGGCGCTATTCTCTCAATGTCTCTGCCTTGCATGTGCCACTTGGCACTCTTGACGAACTGGGTGCTAGTGCAACTGTTTGCTTTGACTCTGGCATCTCTTTGATCACGGCTACTTCTTTAGAGAAAATTAACGCTCTCTTTTACCAAACGATGTGATGTATTTTTGGTTAAGAACCTCACGCTTTCCTCCTACACGTTGGCAGTAATTTTCATAACTATCATGAAGAGTTTTACCATAGTCCTCCATAAATATTGGAAGATGAATTGAGACATATTCACAACACAGATTCTATTTTATCTACATATTGGGAATGTTACAGGCTTCAAAACCAACACCTGCCAGCTTATGCTTCCAAGACACGACAACCTATGCTGCATGTTCTATCTCAGATAACGCCTATCAGCTGCGACATCAAAAACCTAGCTATTCACCATGTTGTTCTGTTGAAGTACATTAGTTTGACACTATCTACTATTGTAACCGCCATCACCAGAGAGATTTCCCAATAATAAAAAATTGGCTCTATCAAGCCAACATCTCATGCTCCTGCTTATTAACTCCACAAACAACTACATGAACTGAAACACATTTTGACAACTATACAACAAATCCCCGACTACTTTCCTTTCATCCTCAGATATCCACACAATACATAGGAGCATTAAAATAAAACTTTAACATTGCTCCCCTTGAGGATGTGCTACCTGTAGCTGCTTAGTGCAATAGAGGAGTAATCTCCTTTAGTCCAAGGAGACACGATTTCCTCTCTTCTTTCTTTCTCCAGTCTTTCTTAAACTTAGGCTGAAGGTTTTCAATTGCATCCCTATTTTAAACCTTTTCGTGAATTTGAACATTTCTCTTGGATGGTTATCTCTTGTACATCCTTGATGGATGATTATTTTCCTTTCTCTGATGCACATGATTTCTTCCCTGTCTGTGTTGCATTCTTTGTGTCTGATGAAATCTATTGTCTTGTCTTATATTAGATACAGAAGTTCTGGGACAAAACTTTGCTATGTGCCCATGACCATTACATTTAAAACATTGCACATGGTGTTCAACAGATGTATTTCTACCAGTATAACTCTTTGATCTTTTATTCGATCCATAATAAATTGCCTTGTGACCATAATGGTTGCATCTAAAACAATTGCCATTAAAAGCATTATTATGAATAAAGTCAGAGTGATAGAACCTCTTTTGTTGTGGTTGCTTTGCTATAGATCTCCTTTGAGGTTTTCTTCCTTTTTAGGATTCAGATTCAGGTTTTTCTTGCTTTGATCCTTCAGTAGTGGATTTCTTCTTCTCTGCAGATTTAGAAGATGAAGGTTGTTCAGCTTCATATCCAAGACCAAGCTTACACATGGGACTTCTTTGTTACCTTAACATTTTATCTAGCAACTCTATGCTCTTCTCAAATTTGAGATTTGTATTGGACTCTTCTAGTTGTTTCCTCAATAAAATAATATCCTCTTCTTATTTGCAGCAAACAATCTCTTTCTTATTGATCTGTGACCTGAGAGTTTCTTCAATCCTCTTGGACTCTTCTACTTATAGTTTTAGATCATTAAAAACTTTGTTAGATTCCTCTTTACGTTTGCTACATACATCACCTTTATCATCCAGCTGTGACTTCAAGGCTTCTTCTATTTTCTTGGTTTTATGAATTTGTAAGAAGAGATCTTCAATCTCATCCCCATATTCTTCCAACTTCTTGGACAATATTTTGTTCTTTTTCTTTTCTTTATTCAACTCTTCAAGTGCAGCAATAAACTCACCTTCTAGATCTACTTCAAGCTCAAGATTTTTATCACATACTTCAAAGTTCACTCCTATCTTTTCAAAATTCACTCTTATCTTTTCTAGTTCAATTTTATCTTCCACAGGAACTAAAACTTACTGAGATGCCTTATTTGAGGAGGATCTATTCTTCTTACCCATTGTGTACTAATCCAAGATCAACCCTAGCTGATTTAGCCTGATAAGGGAAGCTTGCTCTGATACCAATTGTTAGTCTCACAATGACATTGAGAGGGGGGGTGAATCAGTGTGGCTTTTTAAAACTTAAAAACTTCAACTCTTAAAGCCAAAACAATGAAAGCTTAAAACCACATAAAGAAAATACAACAAGAGAGCATCACACAACACAAGATGTAACGAGGTTCACCAGTTTTGCTAACTCCTCAAAAATGACTGCTTGGACTACCATCCAAATCTAGCCTTTGCAAAGCAACAACTTTACAATCAATTTTACCAGCACCAATTGGAAGGAGCACCAACCCTTGATTTACTATCACCAACTAGAAGTAGCACCAAACCCTGATTTATCTGCACCAATAGAAAGGAGCACCAACCCCTGATTTATCAGCACCAACTGGAAGGAGCAGCAACCCCTAATTTATCTACACCAACAGAAAGGAGCACCAACCCCTGATTTACCAACACCAACTAGAAGGAGCACCAACCCATGATTTACCAGCACTAACTGGAATGAGCACCAACCCTTGATTTATCTGCACCAATAGAAAGGAGAACCAACCTATGATTTACCAGCACCAACTGGAAGGAGCACCAACTCATGATTCCAAGCACCAACTTGGACTTCAATTCTAAAATTTGAATATTGACATATAAATGCCTTCACTTTTACAAGACCTTGAATGGTCTATTGCTCACTCAACATTACCTACAGTTCACATAGCACATACCTATGGCTCTGCTTGCTACACTTTTATGACACTCTTACAACCCTCTTGCTGTGCTTCTTACTGCACTCTTACGACTCTCACGGCTCTACTTAACGCCCTCTTACGGCACTCTTCCAGCCCTCTTCTTGCAGCACTTTCACTCTAGTTTGAGCAACGCTTTCGCTCTCTTTCAGTAGTGCACTCACACTCTATATCAACCGCCCATAATCTTCTGTGCAGACCTCCTTTTATAACCATATTGAATCTTTGTAACTCCAGTTGTAACTCATTTCATTTCTCATGTGCCACTTGTCAGTTGTAATGCTTTCTAACTGTAACTACTTTTGTCTATATATAGGGTAGGCTTTTTGTCAAACACGATGCATGTTATGAATTTACACATATAACCCTACCATGACTGTTTGTCTTCTCGATCATGACTGTTCGTATTCTTTTCTGTGCATGCATGCATATTCGATTCTATATATACGACTGTTCGTTTTCTCCTTCTTCGACTATTCTTAAATTAGCTGCATGATTTTCTTTTGTAACGTCCCTTGTAACTGCTACATAACTTTAGTTAACGATCACATATCTTATTTTGGCTGGGTTCTATTTTTAGCTTGTGCCAAAGCGACCTGTCGTGAAATCGTGACACTTTTGCCTCTTTGTCCTCTTCTTGGCTTGTACCCGCAAAAACACATGTCACGATATCGCGACACTTTCGCCTCCTTGCAGCTTCTGTTTGCCTATACCCACAAAAACACAACATGTCATGATATCACGACACTTTCGTCTCCTTGCAGCTTTTGTTTGCCTGTACCCGTGAAAACACAATATGTCACAATATCGCGACACTTTCACCTTCGTACTCTTCCTTTTTACTTTTGTCACGATATCGCGACACTTCTGCCTTCTTACATTCTCTCTCCTCCTAGAGTCGTGAAAATGCAACATGTCGTGATATTGTGACACTTTTTCTCCTTAGCGCTTTCTCTTGCCTTCGGGTCGCGAAAACCCGACATGTCACGATATCGCGACACTTTTTCTCCTTAGCGCTTTTTCTTGCCTTCGGGTCATGAAAACCCGACATGTCGCGATATCGCGACACTTTTTCTCTCGGACTCTCTCTCCTGCAATATGTCACGAAATCGTGACACTTTTTCTTTCGGACTCTCTCTCTTGCAACATGTTGCGAAATCGCGACACTTTTCCATCCGTTCAACCTTCCTTGCAATATGTCACGAAATCGCGACACTTTTTTGTTTGGACTCTCTCTCCTGCAACATGTCGCGAAATCGTGACACTTTTTCGTCCGTACAACCTTCCTTGCAATATGTCGTGAAATCGTGACACTTTTTTGTCCGTACAACCTTCCTTGCAATATGTCGCGAAATCACGACACTTTTTCTACTTGCCTTTCTCTCTTCCAACATGTCACGAAATCGTGACAGTTTTGCTTGCTTGCGCTATTTCTCCGAACATGTCATGAAATCGTGACAGTTTTGCTTGCTTGTGCTTTCTCTCCGAACATGTCGCGAAATCGTGACACTTTTTCTTCCTTGCATTTTCTCTTCGCTTCGGATCGCGAAAATGCAACATGTCATGAAATCGCGACACCTTTTTCTCTCTCCTCTTTCTCTTTGCTTTGGCCCACGAAAATGAAACATGTCATGAAATCACGACACCTTTTTCTCTCTCCTCTTTCTCTTTGCTTTGGCCCACGAAAATGAAACATGTTGCGAAATCGCGACACCTTTTTCTCTCTCCTCTTTTTCTTCAAACATGTCGCGATATCGCGACAATTTTTCTTTCTTGCCAACATGTCACGAAATCATGACACCTTTTTCTCTCTCCTATTTTTCTTCAAACATGTCGCGATATTGTGACAGTTTTTCTTTCTTGCCAACATGTTGCGAAATTGTGACAGTTTTTCTTTCTTCTCTCTCTTCCAACATGTTGCGAAATCGTGATAGTTTTTCCTTCTTGCTCAACATGTCACGATATCGCGATAGTTTTCTGCCTTGTGATTTTCTTTTGATGTTTAGTATATGGGTCACTTCTATCTTTTGGAAAACCACTGTACATACTCTGAAAAACCTCGTAATTCCTATCCACTGTATCACTGAACTCCTGTCCACTGCATCAACCGATCTGTCTGACTGTGTTGACAACAATGACAATACTGTTCCTACACCTTGCTCAACATCTATGGCCTAACTGATATAAAAAACTATTTTACATTTGTATTTTTTTAGATATTGTATAGTTTATTGTAGTCCATGGTGCAAAGATGCATAACTATAATTGTGTCAATCTAAATCTATTTTATGTCAAGTTTGTGGTTGATTTATAAATGAAGCAAAATCCTTAATTGTTTAGACAATCCAAGAGTCTTACTTTTTTTTTTTAAGGAGATAAAATTATGTTTAATTAGCTGCAAGAATCTATAGATCATGATTATGGATTGTCATTGAATTTAACAAATAAATTGATATCTTTAGTACTTTTTTTTATTTTTTTGTTGCATAGAAGAATTGATAACACCTTTGCCTGATATAGGGTAGAACACTGAATTGAACTTGTATATCACCACTATAAACCCCAGCCCACTAGGTAAGATGAAGTCAACGGGACCCTTGATCCTCCAAGGAATCAAACTGGAACAATCAACCAATAAACAGTTGATCACTACCATCTAGCCTACCCCCTTCTAGGTATGCTATGGTTTGAACCTGGATCTCCCAAAAAAGAGCCCAAAGTTGTAACCACTACGTTGTCCTTGTGGACAAAATATTTAGAGTAAAGCGGTCTAGTCACCTTGTATTGGGGTTTGAATTTGGTCTTTAGTATTTTTTCACTAAGAGTAATTATAGATGGAACTTATACATTTACATCCCCAACTTTGATGTTATTTTCTTAAAAAAAACAAATAATTGAGTTTTGCTTCTAGCAATTGTCCATTATATTTGCATTTATCCCATATTATTGCAATACCTTGTGAGGCTCTTACAATTAAAAGTGTTAGGTAATGGACAACCTTCTTGCTAACCAAGTGAGTCAAGGTAATATTAGGGGTATTTCTTTACCTGGAGAATCTTCTCAACTTATAAATGAATATTTTGTAGATGATTTTTTTTTGACTCTTCATGAGGATGAATGCTCTGTCAAACAGGCTCTAGATTGTCTGGATATTTTTTGCAATGCATCAGGATCTAACATTCAATGGATGAAGACCTCATGCTATAGGCAATCCTCTTTGGACCTTCCAAGCTGGCTTGAAAGATTCCAGTGGCATTAGATTCAACCAAGGGAGATGTTTAAATTCCTTGGCATCCCATTTGCTTTTCAGAGTTCCCATGTTGTCTTGTGGAATTATGTTTTACAAAAATTAGAGAAAAAAATTTCCTTTTGGCTCACCAAAAAACTTACTCTAACTGGTAAGTTTTAGGTGTGTTCCAAAATTATTGCTTCTACTCATGTGTACTATTCATCTTGTTGGGTCCCTTCTCAAGCCTGCTATAAAAAGTTGGAAAGTCTTTTAAGGGATTTTCTTTGGGTTAACTCATCACATAAATGAGGGTTTCATAAAGTTGCCTGGGAAATATTTTGTCTTTCCAAAAAATCAAGAGGTATGGGACTGCATGATTGTCAAAGACAAGGTTTTGCTTTATCTGCTAAACGAATTCTTAGAGCCTTAAGTGATTATAAAGCTTGGAAATTTCTCATTCGACACTGCATATCCACTGGTTTACCTCCTGGTAGGAAGGCTTGGAAAGGCATAAATTTTCAATCCCTCCTGGTTGCTCCTATCCTAGTTAAAAATCAAGGCTCTTTTGTCATTCAAAGCATATGGAGGGCTTGGGAGAAAATTAAATCCTAGTTGAGTTGGCTAGGGGATGGACATCAGAAAGGTGCTTCTATTTCCACTTATAATGTTTGGTTGTCACCTTTTATTACTCTTCAAGGTTCCCCGCTTGCTTCCGTTTAATGGATTCATGCTCAATGGTTCTTTAGGAAAGGAATTTAAATAGTGGCAAACTTTTTTTTGAGATATTCCAAGGATTGGATCCCATGGGATGATTTCAGAAGATTATTTGGTCTGCGATCAGATGATAAGATTACTTATGACACTGTTTTGGACTGTATCCCCTTTTCCATTCGGCCCAAGATCTATAGACATTCTCAAAAGCCTTGGTGGTCTGATTGGGGGTGATTTAAGAAAACCCCACTTATTACTTACAAACCTAAGTTAGGGTATGTTTGGCTTACTCCCAATGTCCTTATGGGTCAAAGACTCAATGCCCGATGGGATCTTCTTTCCACTCAAACTCGTTGGAGTCTAAAATTTAAAATGGCTTGGGCAGGATATATTGAACCCAAACAGGCTTTCTTTGCTTGGAACCTCTTATACTATGGTCTTCCTCTTGGACAAAGATTAAACTACCTTGGAATAGATAATTCTTCCTATTATTTTGCGATGCTCCAGAGGACCCACTTCATCTTTTTTGGCAATGCAGGAAATCTTGAATAGCCTGGGATTGGCTTGAGACCTTCTTTCGGCCTCATATGGCCAGTTCATTCACCTGGCATCATGTTTTTCTTGGCAACCCACCAGATTTTTCCTTGCCCTTGTTGGAAGTGTGGAAAATTCTTCACATCAGTGTGCTCTTTCATATTTGAAAAATTCGTAACAAAATTCTCTTTTCTCAGCAGCATAGTTTAGATGAATTTTGAATTGCTGATAAGTGCACAATTTACTTCAAGTTTTGGCTCCAGATTTCAATTCAAGTGGAGAAATTTCATATATAGGTGGAGCATCTTCGCACTCTTATACAGAACTGGGGTAATGCCCCATGTACGGTCATCCGAGTGCCTTCTATACAACCTTCTCGATCTTGTCTTTGATGGCATTGATGGTTCTAGTACAAGTGATAATGTTGGAACGCATGGGAAGGATGGGTGGTTCATTTCCATTCCTTATAATATCAATTGTTAGCATTTGGCGGGTGATGGACATTCACCTTGTGAGCATACCTCCATGATTGACATGATTTAATGCATGCTTTTTGGTGTTGTGGTTGGTGACAGGTTTAACCCTGTTTTTTTTGTTTTGAGTAACGATGCATAACTCCACCTGAGTTAGTGTGACTACATATTGGGGTGTGCCTATCCACCTATTTTTTTGGTTGTAAAGACTTGTATTTTTAAATTAATTAAAATTTAGGCCTTTACATTCAAAAAGTGTTAGGCAATCCCCATCTTCCAATTTTTTTAGAATAAATCCTTACATTCCTTACTATTTATTTTTGTTTCTTATATTAAAATAAATTGAATATTGTAACAACCTATTAGGGATCTTATTCATACCCTATATTCCAATATAACCTTTTATCATCAATTTTCATTTTTATCTATGAGCTTAGCTCTATTTCTTGTATATTTGTTTTTGTTTTCCCATATCATTATTCCTTTGAGTTTATTTTTCTCTTTGTTCTTGCTTTAAGGGTCTTCCTCTTCTTTTTTATTCCCACCAACACTTTTGTCTTCATTAATATCTTTTCTCTTTTCAAATTTTTTATAATGAGACTTGTTATTTAAATGTTTACACTACCTTAGAGAATTTGAAGTGCAAGGAATAACCTAAAAACACTTTCTTCTTTATGTTGCCTTAGAAAGTTTAAAGTACAAGGACCATCATTAATAATAATTAGTTTCTTATGCTACACTAGAGATGCAAAAGTATCATGGATATCCTTCATTTTTATTTCTTTTGAAACCTTGAAGTGCAAGGGATAAACTCTACACTAGTTTCATTTTTATTGTAAGGAAATTTTATCTTACTTGAAAAAAATGAAGATAATTTACCTGGATTAAACTTAACCTCTTTCACCTCTTTTGTTTTAGAAATTGCCTCCAAATCTTCTTCGCACCTTCAGTTCCTTAAAAATATAAATTTGTGAAATGTACTTTCTCATTCCTTGTATCCTTATTTGTTTCATCTAATGGTTAATCCAAGTGAATTGTGATGGCCTTCACCATGTGATGATGTAGAGGGCCTTTCTCTACCAGTTTCTTGAGAATGAAAAATCCTTGATCTAATTCAACTTCTACTATAATATGATCTCCTTGCTTCATATTGATTTGTCTCCCGAACAAAATATTTTATCTCTTTCTCCATTGTTTTCACTTTTCAATCTCTTGTCATGTGTCTAGTCTTGTAATATTTATAGCATTAAAATGTAATATTTTCATAATCCACTTGTTGATCATATTCTCTTAATTTAAATCTAATTTTAATGGATTGTCATAAAGGTTTCAAAATATCAACGATGACCCGTATTTGGGGATATACAACATGCTTTTGCTTCTTAGAAGTTGGTCCAAACCCCCTCAAAATATTGTAAGTATTTTTCAAGAATTCTTATTGATAAATTGATATAGAAATCCAAAGAAGCCAACCCATACTAGAAACCATTTAACAATTTATTTCTCCATAGAAAACTTATTTTGAGGTCTTAAATATAGAGCATATCTCCCCCTTAATCTAGAGGCCACTACCCATTATTTTATCTTTTGAACTAGAGAAAATGATAAGAAAAAATCCTTTTAAGAGAAAATTCATGGAGTAATTTAAATTCAATCCCTACTTCTGCCTTGTTCAATTTTTAATATGTGAAAAACCTAGCTAGTATCCATCCATGCACCTTACATATTAAAAGCTTGTAATCAATCTTTGGTTGGAGTGGTTGTAGATTCTTTGAAGGTATACATTATATGAAAACTATAGTCCTATAGTTTTATGTTGCATAGGAACTAATAATAAGTAGTAAACAATTGCTTAACTCAAATGTGTACAAACGTTTTAAAATATCTTTATAAAGTTAAACTTGTTCAACTTACATATTATGTTTGTAATTTTTTTATAGAAGTTATATGTGGCTTCTATTGGGATATGTAGACACCAAAACAGCACCAATCCGATTATGTGACTACAAGCACTGACCGAATTGGCATACATACCCCCTAGGGCAGCCTCTAGAGGTTAAAAAGTGGTCCTAACCACTCCCAAATCAGTTTTGGAAGGTCAGAGGTCAATTTGGCACCTTTTAAGCACTTTGCTCCCTACTCGTCCCACCCTGGGACGATTAGAATCCTATTCATCCCACCCTAGGATGATTAGCAGCAATCATCCCAAGGTGGGATGAATAGGATTCTAATCATCCCAGGGTGGGATGAGTAAGGAGCAAAGTGCTTGAAAGCAATCGTCCCAATGTGGGACGAGTAGCAGGTTTGACTGGCAAAAAAATTCAAACCTCGATAGATCCGCCACTCAACTGTGCCTTCAGAGCATGCAATTGTGAGGAATGATTTTAAATCAGAGAGAGGGACTGTAGTCAAGCATGCCATGATCATGGAGTCCTCATGCAAGGAGGCCCTAAATCAAGGAGGAATCTTCTCTCCCCCAAGAAAGGCATGGCAAGCCAAGTGGCGCCCTTGCATGCACATTCAAAGGAGACCCTTGAAGTCTATAAAAGGGTGAGCATCCTCACCCCAAAGGGAGGAGTAGATCTGGAGCATTTAGAGCAATGGATTGCTGCCAAATTGTGCCCCTATTCCCCCTTTGTGCTTCCTACATCCCTAATTTCTCTTTTGGGAGAGAGGTTATAGGGTGAACACTAGGAACGCAATCCTGACCCAAAACCCAAGTAATCAGCCACAATCCCACACAAAATTCATCGACACAACCCCCTAGGAGGTTTTGGACCCATCCCAAGTGGATTGGTGTCAAAACCAGACCCCAAATGGCGGGCGTCCTGCCCCCGGGTGCCCCCCAAACTACTACAGTCCTAATCGTCCCACCCCGGAGTGATTAGAAATATGTGAATAATTTCTCTACTATTATTTTTGCATTATGTTCTAGTTGGTTTACTTATGCTGCTATTCAAGTTTCATGTTATTCTGACTTGATTTGATTGTGTTTTTATCATTTTACGCGTTTACTAACATATAGGGAGCGCTTTCGGATACGGGACAATCTGGGCAGAATATGCCAAATATGACCTTTTGGGTCATCCCAAAATACCCATTTTAGCCTAACCCCAAGTTTGCAGGAGTTTTGGAGGCCTCTGGGCTGGACATTTGCAAGGTTGCTTTTGCATGTTTTGTGACAGTCCTAATCGTCCCACCCCGGAGCGATTAGAAATACATGCATGATTTCCTGACTGTTCTTTTTACAATGTGTCTTTGATGATGTTTCTATGCTTCTATAAAATTTTTAACTCATTATGACATGTTCTGACCATCATTTTGCTATTTTATGTATTCACTAGCCGGAGGCCCTAGGGATTGCATGTTTTTCCCTCTATCCACATATGCTATTAACTGTTTTCTATTTCTTTGAGTGTAGGATATCATCACCAAGAGCACTGGAGGGGCATCAAGGAACATATGAACATATAGATGCAAGCGGTGACAATGTTTGGCCTACCCATTTCAAATGTGGGCATGCGGAGGACACTGGAAGCGTACCATCCGTTGATGTAACGAACTGTATCAAACGCTCCAAGCCCTAGAGGGGGAGGGAGATGTATTGTAACCGGATTGAAAGAAACATTAATAAAAATATTCCCCACTTTTTTTTGCTTACATCTAGTTTCATTTATGCTTTATTTCTCGCATGCATTTGTTTCTCGCATTCGTAGGGCTTAGCATCTGCACCATTTGTATCAATTTTGTTTGCATCATAATCTGGCATGCTATCACCCGCATTCATATTTTAGTGGTGATCATGGTGGGAACTTGTCCCCTGCTATTAAGATCAAGGTTTTTTTGATCCAAATTTTGTGGTTTCTTTGCAGGTGTTACTCATTCGGGCACTAGATTGCTACTCATGCCACCCTGTGATGAATACAGACTTGGAATTCATGCCACCCCGAGACGAATACAAATTCGTCTCACCCTAGGATGAATACAGACCTGCTATTCATCCTATACCAGGATGATTAGCTCTCTATACATTTTCTGAGCAGAAACTCAGAGGCATCTGGTTTGGGTAGAGAAGAGGTAGGTTTTTTGAACATCCTCTGTGTTTTTTTGTTTCTGTCTCTGCAATTTTTTTGTTTTCTTTGCTTGCATAGGGAAGTTTGCTGCATGTTTTCTTTCTTTGCACAAGTAAAAGGAACCACACACACCACATAATAAAATCAACATCAAGGATTTGGTCTTAATACCCCAACACTTGATCAAGACCAACGGTGGATTTCATCACCACCTTGGCTTGGATTTTGCATACATAACCCTGATCGTGACTGTTGATAGATGTAAATCCTAACGAAAGCTGACCAAGTGTAGTGGGGGTGATTCCCAGTGCATGAGGATAATTCTTCTATGGTAGGTGTAAAAAACAAAGCGATCCCCCTTTCGTACCGCCTATGTTCCATGTATTGTTTTGCTCACGTAAGGGCGGGTATATTGAGAGGTTCGGTATAACGACCTGGCAATGGTGTATTGAAGGGGCGACCATTTTGGAGATATAAGAGCCCTCATCATGCATGAATAACAAAATTTTCTTTACACGGTTTGCACAACAAAAATAAAAACACAATGAACCAGGTTTAGGACACACATTTAATCTATAAACGAGATAATCATTTCTTTGTTTGTGTGGTCCCTTTTGTTTGGTGTAGCATAAAAAATCATAAAGGAGATAAAAACATACATATCTTGTAGAGAACCACCACCATGGTGTATACCCGTAGCCAAGCCCAATCACGGGTAGAAGCTGCAAAAAGTGTACAAGGAGGCACCAGTCACCTCCGTTATAGCCCCAAGGACTTGGTTATACCACCTTGGCAGCCTGACCCACAATGTGGTCCACACTATGCCACTACAGAAAAGGACTATAGAGGCACCCCTTTGGGGGGCACCCCCGTTCGACACAAACCCTCTCAGGAGGAGTACATACATGGGAAGGCTCCCTTAGACACTCATTATGAGTGGCCACTATGCGATGAAGTGCTAGAGCAGCATAGGGTTCACAAGGAGGGACCACATGATTATATCATCCCTCCTCTACCCCTCATTATTGTTAGAACTAATAGACCAAATCTAGAGCGCAAGGCTCTTCAGACAGGGTGAGCCAACTCCGCCCGTCCCTTTCACATGTGCGAAAGGGAGCTCGAAGAAAAATAGTATATTCCTCAAGAGCAATACATCACACGGGAGCAATGCGCCTCCGCACTTGCTAATTATCAAGATCACCTATTGAGGCCAGAGCCTCAGGTGAATGCCGCTAACCTTGACAGAGGAAAGCGACCCATAGAGATCTCGGATCACCATGACCGAGATAGATATGTAGGAGAGGCATCTAGGCCTCCTAGACATAGGACTACGAAACAAATTGACTTGGCATTTGCCAAACATGCCATCTGCCAAGCATAAATCACCCAGCTTTGGCAAGATCAGTAGCAGTTAGAGCAACTGTATCATCTTAACAAAGAACGCATTCAGCACCAGACAGATGAATTGCTCCAAAACACTATGCATGAGAGGATTCCAACCCCTCATACACATAGGACATAAATTTATGAAAGGCGCAACCCCTTAGTGCGAGACAGGTCTCCATGACCTTATCAAGTGTTGCCTCCAAGACCTCCGAGACCTAAGTGGGAGGCCACCCCTAGAACCAATGATGGGTGCCTTCCTTGGGCACCCGTCCATGTTTACAGGTCACGCCCAAAAACTCCTCAAGAAGCCTATGAGGAATTTGAGCAAGAAGAAGAGCGGGTTGAAACACCCTACCAAGGTAGGGGGGCGCTACCCGACTACCCCTCCATAGGCCTCAAGTTCCTCACAATGCACAATGGGAACAAACCAAAGAAGAGGAAATCAAATCCTCTGATGCATACAAAGCGTTGTTAGAATGCTTAGATTCTATGGAGACCAAGACTTCAGGGCCCCAAAAGCCCACCTTACGCCAGTTTCGCAGTCACCCTGTGCATCCTTCAGTTTCGGCATCCCCATACCCCGACCACTTCAAAATGCCTCAATTGGAAATTTTTAGAGGGGATGAGGATGCCCAAGAGCACGTAACAAGGTTCCTGAGTCAATGCTTTGGCATTCAGGACAATGATGCATTGCTTTTGAGAACGTTTATAACCACGTTCATAGGCCCTGCCTCGGATTGGTTTACCCAATTGCCGAAGCATAGCATCAACAATCTAGACCAGCTAGTGGATGCGTTCCTTGAATGTTTTGCCTTCAACACCAAGAATAAGGCATCCTTAAGTGACCTAGCTAGCCTTAAGCAGTATGATGATGAGACCATAGCCGCTTATGGGAATCGGTGGAGGACATTGCTTTCAAAGCTACCTTACCTCCCTCCCATGGCCGACATGACTCAGATGTTTTCAAAGAGTTGCATAAGGTCGATCTCCATGCTATTGTAGCTGCAACAATATGCCACCCTAGAAGAAGCCCTGGTGCAAGCCAGGATAATTGAGGAGATCAAAATTCAAGACGACAAGATTGCCAAGCCGCACAAGAAAGAGTGGACCAAAAATGCCAAAATTGGGCCCACACAATTGAAACCCGTCACGGTCAATCAGGTTGCCATAATTGTACCATCGCCTACACAAATGACATAGCCCCCAAAGGCTAATTATCAGGCAGTTCCTCTTGCTAACTATGAAAAGGAAAACCACAAACAAGAGCAAAATTAGTAGCGTCTCCCTAAGCAACAATTCACACAATTCATAGAGTCTAGAGACTCCTTGTTTGACTGCTTGTTCATGGTAAACTTGATAAACTTGCTAGAAACTCGACCCATAGACCCCAACGCACCAAAACCCAAGGGCTATAGGGAAGACTTGTATTGTAGATTCCATCGGCAGAAAGGACATGACATTTTCACTTGTTGGAAATTCAAAAACTTGGTGCAGGACTTGATAGACAACAAAATGCTCATGGTGGATAATCTCGTAGCGCTGAGCAACCAACAGATGGACATCTTCAAAGACCCCTTGCCTGCCCATGATGCGCAGGTGAAGACTATACAGGTGAATGAAGTGACACAAAACTACCCCATGCAAGGGTACATAGGGATGATAAGCATTATGACACGGAACAAAAGATACCCAAACATGGCTGCACCCATTGCAGCTACAGGAGATGTTCCATCAACGTCACAATCCCCACAACACCCTACACAACCTCCCCCGCCTAGACCAGTGGCCATGATTCGGACTAAGCTTACTCAAAGTTTAAGGACCACGTCGGCTAGGCTCTCCATCTATGAGCTCATCCAACAATCACCGCCCCATCGGGAAGCTCTGATGGAGATACTCAAAGCCATTGAGCTACAGCCCCAAGAACCTAATTCTTTCAACAACTTTGTGGGACATGTGAGACAATGCACAAAACCAGTCATAACCTTCAGGGAAGATAAACTAAAATTGGTGACTAGTGATATGGTGGATCCACCCCTGCACATCATCGCATGGGTCAACGAGATTCCATTCAAAAGAGTGTTGGTGGACACTGGCTCGTCCAACAATATAATCACAACAACAACATTAAAACACCTTAAGCTGCCAGCATCCCACATTGTGGCATCCACTTACACTCTTCGAGCATTCAACGACGCGTTATGCTCGACGGTTGGCACAATTGTCCTACCCATCCAAGTAGGACAAAATACCATTCCTACGTTGTGTCACATCCTTGAGGGTGAGATGGCCTACAATATCTTGCTAGGTCGGCCTTGGATCAGGGACATGAAGTGTGTCCCTTCGATAGCCCATCAATGCCTCAAGTACACATATGAAGGGCAAGTACATGTAGTCCCAGCAGACTTAGAGCCCTTTAAATTTTGCAATGTGGTGCAGTTGATGCCACAATCGACCCTCCCATCGACACATTTGGACTTTCAATTGAATCCATCCACTCAGGGTCCGATTTCGCCTACATCCCCGCTATTGAGCCCCACAAGTAACCGACCTGGCCCATCTTCATCGTCTGTCCCTTCACCAACAATGCCACCTATGGTGGCCACATCGAAGGACAATGGGAAGAAGCCCCTAGAGGAGGTACCACCATTAGTCTCAACCATCTCTATCGAGGAGGTGCCTAGCCGAATGGAAGTCGAGACACCTAATTCACCCAACATGGAGTGGACTCAGGAAGAACTCCCATTCCCTCCCCCTCAACCATCGATGATTACCATTGAAATGGCCAATACGGGCCTGGGGGAGTACCTAGTGTAGAACATTGTGGCAACACCCACACTCAAATCCATGCAAGACATGGGGAGACCTCACCTCCCCATCGGCACTATCTTCCCTTTAGGCTACCCACAAAATCAGACAAAATTTGTATATGGGGGCCTCGAGAACGGCCTTGAACCCTACCTACAAGAGGAAGAGGATGAAGAGCCATTTGCTGAGAATGTTGACTATCTGTCCAACCCAGACTTCACCTTGAAATACCTTAACCAATGTAATTGGCATGGATATGGATTGGGTAGATATGAACAAGGAATGCGCGTTCTTTGTCAACCAAGATACCAGATGCCATATGATAAATCAGGAGTAGGGTTCAACCACCCTTTTCCCCTTGACATTTTGGTAGAAACCATGCAAGGCCTAGGTCTAGGCAACAGGGATGGGTTGGCACAAGATCCATATGCCAAACCCAACACAACATACACAATGGGGGACTATCTCCCATGGTTAACAACAAACCTTGTTGACCTCAACAACCCTTCCCCTTTGATCGAGAAAGGGGAAAGTTCAAGGGATAACCTCCAAGAGGGATATGAGCAAGATCAAGGAGAGTCTTCTAAAGATGATTCAACTTATGAGGTAGCACCCTGGGACCCTTTTGAGTTCGATAGTAATCACTCGCAAGTGACGCCCATTGATGACTATCAGGAGAACTTCGAGGCAATGTTCCCCCTTTATGTTCCCATCGGGCAATTGCCACCTCAAGAGAATCTAGCCCTCTCGTAGAGAGCGGAACAACCCGGATGGGACCAAATCAACTTGCTCAAACAAAATGAGCCTCCCATGCCGGCCATAAGGCCAAGTGATCATGAAACGCCTAGTGGGAGGCTATACCAACAAGAAGAGCACACAGTTGTCGGAGCTAATGAAGGCCTATGGATCTCCGATAGCGACTATGAGGATGAGACTGAGATGGCATATCTCAACCATATGAGGCAACAAGAATACCCCGTAGACATCGAGGGTATGTTTGAACAGTTGAATATGGGACCAAGGCATAGGTGGCATTTAAATCAAGTACAGTTAAACCACGTGCTTCATCCACCACTTCAAGCATACAGAGAGCACTTCCCACCTAGAGACCCTATAGGGCCACTAGTGCCAAGGGTAGACCCTATCCTTCTATCCATGCATAGGGCCGATCCTTTTGTGCCAGTACCCACAGAGCCAGATCCGGGGCACAAGGATCACCAAGAATGTCCGAGTCAACACCCGTGTGGTAATGGAGACCAAATTCATTCCATCAACATGATCTCCATTGATTTAACCACCCCCATCCACAACCCAACCGATCCAACATGACCATTGTATCTAGACCTAGATGCCATAGACTGGGATCATGTTGACTCACCACCATCCCCATCAGAGTACTGGCCTTGCGGTGGGATGTTCTATTTCACCCCAGGATAGCCTCAGGATATCTTCCATGTTGAAGAGGAACCAGACGTTCCCAACGTAGATCTAAATTCAGTGAATGATATCCACTTGATCCCGACTCCACACCAGTTGGAGGATGGATCCCACATGTCAGTCGAAGAGACGATTGACGTAGACATCGGTTCTGATCCAATGAATCTACAAGTCATCAAGCTAGGGGTAAGTCTATCCCCCAAAGAGCAAGTCGATTACATTGCCCTTCTCAAAGAGAAGAAGGAGGTTTTTGCATGGTCCTACAAAGACATGCCGGGGCTAGACCCACAGCTAGTCACGCATAATTTAACGCTTGATCCGACAGTCAAGCCAGTCAAGCAAAAGCTACGTAAGATGCACCCAATAGTGGCCTTAATGGTCAAAGACGAGCTACAAAAGTTGTTGGATGCATAGTTTGTCATCTGCATGGATTACCCACCATGGTTGTCCAACATGGTACCCATCAAGAAGCCAGATGGGAGGATTCGCATATGCACTAATTTTTAGGATTTAAACAAAGCGAGTCCCAAGGATGATTTCCCCTTGCCTAGCATCGATGCATTGGTAGACGCTACAATAGGACACGAAATGCTTTCCCTCATGGATGGTTTCTTGGGATACAACCAGATTCGTATCAATCCCGATGATCAACTCAAAACGGCGTTCACGATGCCTTGGGGGACATTTTGTTATAAGGTCATGCCATTTGGCCTTAAAAATGCTGGCGCCACCTACCAACGCGCTATGACATACATCTTCCATGATCACATGCATAAAAATTTGGAAGATTATATGGATGATCTATTGGCTAAATCTCTTTTGTGCCAAAATCATCTCGATGACCTACGCAAGATCCTTGATCGCCTCATCGAACACAAAGTTAGGCTAAACCCCAAGAAGTGCATATTTGGCATTACATCTGGAAAACTCTTGGGTTTCATAGTCTCAAAATGAGGCATCGAGGTAGATCCAAACAAAGTCAAGGCAATCCTTGAGATGCTTCCCCCAACCACCATCAGGCAGCTAAGAAGCTTGCAGGGTAAGGTCACGTCGATCAAGCGCTTCATAGCACAGTTATCTGACAAGTGCCGACCCATGAATAAATTATTACACAAGGGGGTAGCATTTCATTGGGATGACGAGTGCCAGTCGACCTTCGACGACATCAAACAGTACTTGGCTTCGCCGCTAGTATTGGCACCACCTAGACCAGGAGTGTCATTCTATTTATACATCTCAGCTATCGAGGTGGCACTGGGCGCCATGCTAGCCCAAAAAAATGAATTACATAAAGAACAAGCTAATTACTATCTTAGCCGCACCTTGGTCAGTTACGAACTTAACTATGCATACGTTGAGAAGCTATGCTTGGCAGTGGTATTTGCCACCAAAAAGCTATGCCATTACATGTTGAGCAATACGACGTATGTTGTGTCTAAGGAGAATCCATTGTGGTACATGATGAGTCGTACTTATCATAGTAGTCGCACAATGAAATGGATCATGTTGTTGACGGAGTTTGACATCGAATTCATTGGAAAAAAGTCCATCAAAGGTCAAGTCATCATCGAATACGATCAGCCTATGACCATAGAGCTACCCGATGATGGGGTCTTCCATGTCTCAGAATCGCAAGATTCTGATGAGCCTGAGTCACAGGCCGACATAACCTTATTCTTCGATGGTTCTAAATGTGAGCAAGGGGGTGGCATGGGAATCATATTTTTCACATCGCAAGGGGCTCCAATGCCTTTATCATTTAAACTTGATTTCTCGTGCACCAATAACAATGTTGAATATGAAGCCTTGCTCATAGGTCTTCAGACAACCATCACCATGAACATCAAATGCTTGAATATCTTTGGTGATTCATTGTTAATTGTCAACCAAGTGAAAGGGGTATTCCAATGCAAATGCCTAGTTCTGCAGGCCTACAAAGCCCTTGTGGAAAAATTCCTGGCAAAGCTTGAATGGTATGACATCGAGGCACTCCCTCGATCATCGAATCATTTTGCGAACACTATGGCCTCCTTGGGGTCACTAATCCCGCAAGACCCTTCTGGTGAGATGACAACCATTCAAGTCAAAACATTATCGCAATCCATGATGGAGCGTGCAAGCTCTGACATAACGCCAAGAATCCACCTGATCCAGATTGAACCATCTCAGGATAGGTTCTCTCGAATCCATGATAGTCTGAATCATGCCAACTGGGGGTCTTTGTTCTCTCCAACCCCTCTTAATAGCAACACAACGCTATTTCTACAAGTTCTTTCCCGCTCAACTTTTTCTAGGGATGAACTTCAAGAGGGATCGGTCATTCATACCATCGAGGTTTTTGATCAGCAGGATTGGTACGCACCCATAAGAGACTATCTCAAGTTAGGTAGCCTCCCACTTGGATTGTCGCACGCCATGAAAAGATCACTCAAATAGAAAGCGGCAAAGCATGTCTTGCTAGGAGACATTTTGTACCATTAGAGCTACGAAGGGATCCTCCTCCATTGCTTAGACCAGCAGGAGTCCACTTGGGTGATCACCCAAGCGCACGATGGTACATGCGGTGGCCACTTCAACGGTATGGCCATCGCAAAGTGCATTCTTCGCATGGGCTATTATTGGCCATATTTAGAGCGAGATTGTTGTGCATATGTGCGAAAGTGCATGAAGTGTCAACACCATGCTAACTTGACACACGTACCTTCTCAGGCCTTGCAGCCGATCCAATCGGCTTGGCCATTTTTGTAGTGGGGCTTAGATCTCATCGAAAATATCTCCCCTGCATCGTCAGGTCATCACACGTTTATCATAACGGCCACAGAGTACTTTACCAAGTGGGTGGAAGCAATTCCACTTACCTCTACGACGGGGCCCCGCATCGCGGAGTTCATTTTACATAACATCATATGTCATTTTGGTATTCCATCCAAGATCATCTCGGATAATGGGACGTCATTTAAGAACAAATATGTGCGTGCTTTGACAACAAAGTACAAAATTCAGCATAGTTTTTCAACACCCTATTATCCGTAGGCAAATGGGCAAGCAGAGGCATCAAACAAAATGCTAGTCGCCATCCTTAAAAATACGGTCACAGATAATCATAAGGATTGGCACATCCAAATACCACTTGCCCTGTGGGCTTATCGCACTAGCATTCGGATGCCCACTGGGGCAACTCCATTTTCGCTGGTGTATGGCTCCGAGGCCGTCATGCCTCTCGAGTTGGAAATACCCTCCTTACGCATATCAATGCAAGAGTTCATCGATGATGACACTGCACGGTAGGCCCGGTTAGACCAGCTTACGTTGCTCGACGAACGACGCATCAATGCTCTCGAGCATTTACGTATCTATCAAGAGCGACTTAAGAAAGCATATAACATGAAAGTTCACCTGAGGGACTTTCAGGTTGGTGACCTGGTCTTAAAAGAGAACCAACAAAATTCTAACTTGCCGCCCCATTTAAGGGACAAGTTCATGGCAAATTGGTTAGGTCCTTATGTAATCGATAGTAAAATAGGACCTGGAACATACCGACTCGCCTCTCTTGAAGGAATCAAGGAACTAGAACCCTTGAACATCAGTCATTTGAGGCCATTCAACATTTAGAGAGCCATAGCCCACCCCAAAAGCCCCAAGGGTTCCCACAATCACTTGGTCAACCTAAAATGCCCCAAAGGTATCCATAATCTCTTTGGTCAAACCAAAAGCTCCAAGGGTTCCCATAATCGCTTGGTCAACCTAAAATGCCCCAAAGGTATCTATAATCCCTTTGGTCAAACCAAAAGCTCCAAGGGTTCCCACAATCGCTTGGTCAACCTAAAATGCCCCAAAGGTATCCATAATCCCTTTGGTCAAACCAAAAGCTCCAAGGATTCCCACAATCGCTTGGTCAACCTAAAATGCCCCAAAGGTATCCATAATCCCTTTGGTCAAACCAAAAGCTCCAAGGGTTCCCACAATCGCTTGGTCAACCTAAAACGCCCCAAAGGTATCCATCATCCCTTTGGTCAAACCAAAAGCTCCAAGGATTCCCACAATCGCTTGGTCAACCTAAAATGCCCCAAAGGTATCTATAAATTCCTTTGGTCAAACCAAAAGCTCCAAGGGTTCCCATAATCGCTTGGTCAACCCAAAATGCCCCAAAGGTATCCATCATCCCTTTGGTCAAACCAAAAGCTCCAAGGATTCCCACAATCGCTTGGTCAACCTAAAATGCCCCAAAGGTATCCATAATCCCTTTGGTCAAGCCAAAAAATCCAAGGGTTCCCACAATCACTTGGTCAAAAACAAATATTCAAAAACACAAAAAACAACAGATAATAAAAAATAACATAAAAATTGCATCTCACTTGCATGCATATTCTTAACAATCAAAACACAAAAATGAAATGAAAACTGCATTAGGCATCGCATACATACATTGCATATTTGCTGGTCATACATGTCAAAAGCACCATAGACTGTAATTACTCGGCAATTCCATCATTTTTCCAAATTCAGTCCATTTTGTAAAAAGATCCATCAAAATTAACACCCTTTGCATTTTTGCCATATCATAGTCAGTTGTCTGCTAATGTCTTTAGGGTTTTTTGTCATTCAACTGTCTTTAGATTTCTGGTCAAATGTTGTACGAAGTCAGACCAATTTTTACAAGGTAGAGTTTTACTTGGATCACGCCTTGTTACATAGCATCCCAACACAAGCTTAAAACACATAAAAATTCCCAAGTTGTGTGAACGCAAGAGAAACCTACGAAGCAGTCTAGGGTACCATAGGTAAAATGTTATCCTGCTCATCCCCCTATGCGAATGGTTCAAGAATGCTGAGAATTGACAAAAGGACAAGCTCGTCCCCATCCAATTCCCCACAATAAATAGTGGTTTTCACCACTATCAAAAACCCCAAACACCTTTGATCCCCAAAGTCATAAGGATTCATACTACACCCCTGAGAAGGATGGGTAGTCATCCCCAAGGCCTAAAAGGATCAATGCCATTCACAAGCAAAAAAACCCAAAAGTCCACCATCAAAAATCTTGAAACACCTTTGATCCCCAAAGTCATAAGGATTCATACTACACGCCCCTGAGAAGGATGGGTAGTCATCCCCAAGGCCTAAAAGGATCAATGTCATTCCAAAGAAAAATTCCCAACCACCTTGAGCCCCAAAGTCGTAAGGATTCGTACTACACGTCCCTGACCAGGATGGGTAGTCATCCCCAAGGCCAAAAGGATCAATGCCACTCACAAGCCAAAAACCCACGAGCTCAACTTGGAAATCAAAATTCCAAATCTAAATCCTCAAAAGGCAACAATAAAAATAATAACAGTGGTTATCACCACTACTCAAACCCCTTGCTCAAAAAAAAAAAAGAGAGAAAAATAAACAGTGATTTTCATCACTATGTATGAGAGCAAGTATCCCAACAAGTTGAGCAACCGAAAGCCGCCTGAGCTTGAATCCCTAGAATTCTCAGCATTTGACAAACCATTTAGGTGATCCTCATTACGGGTTTGGGGGACAACCTACCTGGCAATGGCGGTATCCTAAACGCATGACGATATGTCTATCACATTAGCTTTGCGTGTGTGTAGACCAATGTTTGCATGTGGATGAGCTAGCTTATGGTATTCTAGATTGCGTCGTAGATTAATCTTACTAAATACAACAAAGGAGTTAGTGGAGCTAATTAGGTGATCCTCAGTACAAGTTTGGTGGACAGCCTACCTGGCATTGGCGGTATCCTTACAAATACCACATAAACGAACTCAATCGCACACACAGGGATGTGAAATAACTTGGTCAAACTCAAGTCTGATTCGTACCTTGTTTGAAAGTCTTGTAAGATAATGTACAGTCTTGATTAGTTAGTTAAAGCAGTTGAGTCTCAGAAAAACCTTAACTACATTTTAAAACAATTGTCGTACATTTCATTATCACCATCAGAAATAACAAAACAAAAATTACAAATACAAAGTTATTTCATAAAGCAATCACATAGTACAGAAAGCCAGTTAATCCTGTACAGTCTATGGTGCCACCACCTGCATACCAACAAATCATTTCATCCATTCCATATGCATACATCCATATAGTCAGAAACATCCATAATAACATATGCATACATCAACATAAATAAATGTGCATAAAAGAGCAATAAACCATAACAAGTAAATAATCCAAAAAGAGAGTCATGTATATATTAAGTCAAAAATGCCCTCAGGCTACAATAAAATGGTCCTCTGACCTCACAAAAAAAAATCAAAAACTCAAAATCCCCAAAGCCTAGGGAGTCGACCACCATGATCACGCAGGATCGGTGCGACTGGAACTACCCCCAGTGGTGTGGGTCCTATGGGACCTCTCAGGGCGATTGCTACCAGCCCTCGCATCATGCCCACTAATGCTACCCTCACCCACCCACCTGCGATGAGAGGATGCAGACTGCTCAGTCTCACTGCCTCTCGTACGGTGCGATGATCCACCTCCAGTGAGCTCAGGTAACTGTCCACCGAGGCGGATAATCTCGGCCTCCAACTCCACCCGGCACCGACCCCACTCCACATCCCATCGGTGGTACGTAGCCAATGCATCATCCCACTGTGCCAACTGAGCCCGCAGGAGATCCCTCTCGACTCTGTGCTCCTCATCCCATCTCCATAGTAGATCCTCCAATCGTGCTATCTCAGCACGAAATCTAGCCTCCATATCCCCTGGGACTGCCTGAGGCATGGGCATCTCCGAGATGACATGCTACTCTGGCACCCACTACTCTAGGACGTCCTATGTATCCGACTACTTCGAAACCCCTAAATCATCCCCAGTCAAGTCATCTACCTCCACCATATCTGCATCATCGAGCGGAGCCCCCCAACCCTCCATCGGTGCCTTCGCACCCCCACCGCCTACTATTGCCACATTCGGACCTCCTAGAGGCCCCTCACCCCGCCATCGCCGCATCGTCCACCACTGGTCATACTCTAGTCACCCCGACATTGTCCATGTCGAGAACATCAATCACTGCATTAGACTCCTCACCCAATGGCTCAATAATCGGCCAGGCTAGAGTCCTCTCATCACCCCGACATCGATAGATCAAGGGCTCACCAGGAAATCCCTGGTGCACCCCAAACTATCGAGTCACCCGGACGTACGAGAAGTACTCCTACTCTGTCCCATGTTGCCCGATCAACCATCTCCCCCTACGCACTCATCGGAGCCACTCTCCAACCTCAAGCCAGGTTGGACAGTCCCGGTATGGCCGCCAGCACACCTCCCCTGGAGCAAGATGCGAGAAGGCATCGATATAGTGCCCTACGGCACCTGCCCACCATCGACTCTGCCCATGCTCCTCCGACCTCCACCATAGAGCAGCATACCCAATCTCCCTATCCACCATCTCACCCCGAGTAGTCCAAGGCAACCCTTGTGGCCGCTCCATAGCTATGTGCTGCCACCCCCAACACTGCAAAAGATAGTTGCACCCGATCCCCTTTCACCTTCGACAACGGACCTCGTACAACTCATCGTAAAGCTGTGCCAATAGTGTCTGACCCCACCTCATAATAAGTGGCGCTATTGTCGAGCACTCCACCAGTCTGAACACCACCTCAAGCAGGTTCCAAGGGAACCTCACACCTGAGGAGTTAGGAAGCAGCATGTTGGAGATGAGGGTCATGAGCAATGCATGCCTCACCCCCAAAATGCCCTTCTCCAGCCACCACCGCACTAGAATCCTGCCAATCAGGCAGTCCACCTCTGCCCTCTCCATAGCCCTATCCACCCCCATCTCCATTGCCTACCCAAAGCACCATGTCAGCACCATCGTCCGTTGATCACGGGGAGTCATCCGAATGGGTAGTCCATCTATCAAAATCCGTAGAATCTGATACACGTCCTCCAAAGTAACCGTCATCTCCCCTGTTGGGAGATGAAAGGTGTTGGTGCGGGGATCCCACAAATTGATCAAGGTAGTCAGATATGCCCGATCCCCCACCATAGGCTCCAACCGCGTCACCTGCTTGAGCCCAAGGGCATCAAGCCACTCCTAATCCGCAACTGTCAGCACCTCCTAGGCATCAGAGAACACAGTCGGCTGGCGGTGCCGACTCCTAACAACCTGCAAAACACAAACACAATAAAACAAAAAAAAAACAAATTAGGGTTTCAACCTTAATTTAAACAAAAACATTCAAATAAATTGTATAGACAAAAAACAAAGTACAGGAAAAACAAAAGTACAGAAAAACTGTACAACAATAGTACAGATCAATCAAATAAACTGTACAAAGAAAAACAAAGTACAAGAAAAACAAAAGTACAAAAAAATTGTACAACAACAGTACAGATCAATCAAATAAACTATACAGACGAAAAACAAAGTACAAGAAAAACAAAATATAAAAAATGTACAACAAAAACAAAACAATCAAATAAACTAGGGTTGTTACACTCAGTGAACAAAAAATAAAATACAACATAAAACATCATACTAGGGTTTTTAACCTTAAGTGTGAACAAAAAAATCAAACAAAAACATCAAATTCATAGTAGGGTTTTTAACCTTCAAGTGTGAACAAAAAAAACAAATTAAAACAATAACACAAAAAAAAACAAAAATTCACTAGGGTTTTAACCTTAGTCTAAACGTAAACACAAAAAAAAACATTAACTAGGGTTTTAATCTTAGTTTAAAACGCAATAAAAACAAAAAACAAAAAGTTAACTAGGGTTTTAACCTTAGTCTAAACAAAAAAACAACAAAACAAAAACATTAACAAAATGTACAACAAAAACAATCAAAAAATCAAATAAACAACGCAAACACAAAAAAAAAACAAAATTTCACTAGGGTTTTAACCTTAGTCTAAACGTAAACACAAAAAAAAAAACATTAACTAGGGTTTTAATCTTAGTCTAAAACGCAAAAACAAAATACAAAAAAATTAATTACGGTTTTAACTTAGACAAAAGAAAAACAAATAAAGCAGAGAGAAGGAGCACCTACCGGTCTCGCCTCGGCTCCGCCACTCGAAGATCCGGTCCTTGCACTCATGGTGTCCGCAAAATTTTGGCAGCGCTCCGCTACGCAAACTCGCACTCCTCCTCCTCACTGCTCCAAATCGCCAAAAAAAAAAGATTGCAAATGAGCCCAAAACCTAGTTTTGGTCCTTTTATAGGCTATTAGGCCTATAATCGTTCCACCCTAGGATGAGCGCTCTAGATAGAACTCGTCCCACCCTAGGATGATTACCAAATTGGTATTCATCCCACCTTGGGACGATTACAGAGCAAGAAAAAAAAAATCCAAAAAATGCACCAAAAAAAAGCAATAAAACTGCCAAACAAAGGTGCCCTTGCACCTGATATTCTTGGCATAAAAAATCGACGTCGGGACCACAAATTATCACTATCCTACTCCCTAAGAAGGCTACCATAGCCGGACCACTCCACGGGAGGACGGATTTTCGACAATTTCAACCCCAATCGGCGTCACAAAAAGGGTCAAAACCCACCAAAAAATAGCAATAACTCTGTCGAATAAAGGTGCCTTTGCACCTGACATTCTTGGCATGAAAAACCAATGTCGGGACCACAAATTATCACTATCCTACTCCCTAAGAAGGCTACCATAGCCGGACCGCTCCACGGGAGGATGAATTTTTGACAATTTCAACCCCAATCGGCGTCACAAAAAGGGTCAAAACCCACCAAAAATAGGTCCGATTGCTAGGAAACTATGCACGTTCAACGGAAAACCACTGAAGGCACCCTTACAAACATCATCTTGGGTCAAGTGACTCATCGCTTTTCTCATTTTGGTCATTCCCTCATCGATTCGTCGCTTGAGGGGGTAGTCACACTTAGTTACCAATCAACAAATACACACCCGATCAAGGAAATGGCATGCATTCAAAGAACCATTGACAAAGACAATCACGCCCCTGCTTGGGGCAGCAAACAAGTAATAATCACAAGTGAAACAAACACTTGGCATTCTGGAAGCATGAAGACAAGGTTCCTCAGATAAAAGGTTGCGCCCTTTGCCTATTCATGACTGAACAATGTCCAAGATCAAGTACACCTCACAAAAAAGGTTACACTTGAGTTAAGCTCCTTAGCTCGTCAGAAGCAAGGATTCAAGAATGCGTGCCCTTTCCATACTTGGGGCATCAAAATTTGGTTAGGTTACTAAGAAACCCTAATCATTAAGTGCTTTGGTCATCTATTTTTTCTCAAGACTGTGCCACACACAGCGCATCCCAAAAAGGGGCATCTGTAGACACCAAAACAGCACCAATCCGATTATGTGACTACAAGCACTGACCGAATTGGCATACATACCCCCTAGGGCAGCCTCTAGAGGTTAAACAGTGGTCCTAACCACTCCCAAATCAGTTTTGGAAGGTCAGAGGTCAATTTGGCACCTTTTAAGCACTTTGCTCCCTACTCGTCCCACCCTGGGACGATTAGAATCCTATTCGTCCCACCCTGGGATGATTAGCAGCAATCGTCCCAGGGTGGGACGAGTAGCAGGTTTGACTGACAAAAAAGTCAAACCTCGATAGATCCGCCACTCAACTGTGCCTTTAGAGCATGCAATTGCGAGGAACGGTTTTAAATCAGAGAGAGGGACTGCAGTCAAGCATGCCATGATCATGGAGTCCTCATGCAAGGAGGCCCTAAATCAGGGAGGAATCTTCTCTCCCCCAAGAAAGGCATGGCAAGCCAAGTGGCGCCCTCGCATGCGCATTCAAAGGAGACCCCTGAAGTCTATAAAAGGGTGAGCATCCTCACCCCAAAAGGAGGAGCAGAGCTGGAGCATTTGGAGCAATGGAGTGCTGCCAAATTGTGCCCCCATTCCCCCTTTGTGCTTCCTACATCCCTAATTTCTCTTTTGGGAGAGAGGTTATCGAGTGAACACTAGGAATGCAATCCCGACCCAAAACCCAAGCAATCGGCCACAATCCCACACCAAATTCACTGACACAACCCCCTAGGAGGTTTTGGACCCATCCCAAGTGGATTGGTGTCAAAACCAGACCCCAAACGGTGGGCGTCCTGCCCTCGGGCGCCCCCCAAACTACTGTAGTCCTAATCGTCCCACCCCGGAGTGATTAGAAATCCATGAAGAATTTCTCTACTATTATTTTTGCATTATGTTCTAGTTGGTTTACTTATGTTGCTGTTCAAGTTTCATGTTATTCTGACTTGATTTGATTGTGTTTTTATCATTTTACGTGTTTACTAACATATAGGGAGCGCTTTCAGATACAGGACAATATGGGAAGAATATGCCAAATATGACCTTCTGGGTCATCCCAAAATGCCCCTTTTAGCCTAACCCCAAGTTTGCAGGAGTTTTGGAGGCCTCTGGGCTGGACATTTGCAAGGTTGCTTTTGCATGTTTTGTGACAGTCCTAATCGTCCCACCCCGGAGCGATTAGAAATCCATGCATGATTTCCTAACTATTCTTTTTGCAATGTGTCTCTGATGATGTTTCTATGCTTCTATCAAATTTTGAATTCATTATGACATGTTTTGACCATCGTTTTGCTATTTTATGTATTCACTAGCCGGAGGCCCTAGGGATTGCATGTTTTTCCCTCTATCCGCATATGCTATTAACTGTTTGTTGTTTCTCTGAGCACAGGATCTCACCACCAGGAACACCGGAGGGGCAGCAAGGAACACACGAACACATGGACGCAAGCGACGACAACGTTTGGCCCGCCCATTTCAAATGTGGGCATGCGGAGGACACTGGAAGTGTACCATCCGTTGATGTAACGAACTGTATCAAACGCTCCGAGCCCTAGAGGGGAGGGAGACGTATTGTAACCAGATTGAAAGCAACATTAATAAAAAGAGGCCCCGCTTTGTTTTTCTTACATCTAGTTTCATTTATGCTTTGTTTCCTGCATGCATTTGTTTCTCGCATTCGTAGGGCTTAGCATCTGCACCATTTGTATCAATTTCATTTGCATCATAATCTGGCACGCCGTCACCCCGCATTCAGCTTTTAGGATCACTCCCATAAAAATACAAAAATATTACATTTTTTCAACATACCTTTTGTCACAAATATTTTTCATTTCTTTTTTATTAAATATATTCTTTGACTTCATTTCTTTTTATTAAATATATTCTTCGACTTCCTCCTGGAAGTGCTATGTTTTCATAATCAGTTCCTTGACATCATTTGATTAAGAGATAAAATATTTTTTGGTTGCTTGCTTTCTAATATTTGAATTTCACCAAGATAAAGATCAACACTATGATTGACTAAATTATTTGCTACCTAATTTCTTTCCTTATAAATATGATCTCATTTGCAAGAGATTGCCTCTAATAATAGATGATGAACATCTACAATAATATTATTTTTATCCAATTCCCACATCCATTTTATTTTTATTAGGTATATGAAGAGGTTTTGAAAGAGTCCTTGAACCTTTACAAAGGGGTTTTGGAAGGGACCCCAAACCATTACAAATCCAAATAGTATTCAAGAATCTCATAAGAAATGCATCAATCGAATTGAATCCAGACAAGAGGATCTAACATCAAATAAATAATGAATCCAGCAATCTCGCCTTAACTCCAATTTGAGTGCCAGAAGAGAAAACCATCGTGAGTTTTGAGGCACTAAAGAAAGACTGGGCAAACTCAAACAATTTTTTTTTCAAAGATTGAAAAAAAATCTGGCTCAATGAAAGTTTGATGAACCAATCTGCGACCAACCACCAACAAACTATAAATGGAGCACGAAGAGAAACAACCGGATAACGAGGATGAGGTGCTGAAAAATACTGACAAGAGAGATAAAACAATTATTTTGCTTGAAATATGAAATTCTTCGATTCACTCAACAAAAATAAGAGCAAAAGATATTAAATAAAAAATTTTGACTTGCTGTGAAGCCCTCAAATCACACCCAAAATTTAAATGAAAGAAGATTGAGTGTTCAAAGAAGAAAAAATTATAAAACCCTACGAGCGCTTAGAAAACAACACAATCCCACCCAACAAGAGAAAACAACCATGGAACCTAGCCTTCCAAAGACATGCAACCCAATCAGTAGTTGAAACCACCAAAAATCCCATGGAAAAAGAAGATCCCACCTGAACACAACCTCATATTTACAACTTGCCATGAAGAACAGGGACCTTCCAAAAAAACCCATCAAAAAAAGGACCTTTGAAACCCTAGGGTCCATCACAACCAAAGAAGATGGATTTGTCAGCTAGCCCACCCCTAGCAACTTAACGAAACTAGGAGACCCTACCAGACGGACGAAACAATAGCAAACTCCTTCCTCAACATCCATCCAGACGGAACAATAGCAAAATCCTTCCTCAACATCCATCCGAACGGAACAATAACAAACTCCTTCCTCAACATCCATCGAGAACAAGGTCTCCCCCTAGAATCTCGTCAAGGAAGGGGCAAGACCAAAAAGAACTGGAAAGAAGGAACCCTCTGATTGGCATCCACATCCAACAACAGCTCCCAAAAATATGTCAAATTAAAAGACCACACACCCACCAGCCAAAGTGACCAAATAGCACAAGCATGTCTCCACTAAAATTGAAGGCATAAGATCTCCCCTATAATTTAACCAAAGAAGGGGCAAGACCAAAGAATTTTGCAGAGAGAAACTCGACTATCCATCACTAGCAACCAGTAGCAAGGACTCAAGATGGCAGAAAACCAGTCAAACCAAATAAATCTGCAATCCAAAACAAATAAAACCAGCCAATCTCCCATATTCACAACAAGTCGAAGTGGATCCATCTATTACCCAACCATCCCCCCAACCCCCCAACTAGGGTTTTAGCTGACCCAACCTTCCTCCAGGATGTAGACTAAAAAGTGAAAGCAAGGCCATCTACCAAAGTTATTCTTTGCCCAAAAAGGCATCCACCAGGTTGCAAAGTCTCATTTCCAAAAATGCAGGCTCAAGCCCTCTCTGCCATGGTGAGGCTCAGGCCTCTCAGACCCTATATCCCCACATCCATTTTTGTTGATAGCATTAATGATAATTTATGAATCCCCTCAATTGAAATATATTTCTATCTTTTCTCTATTGTAATTTTAATCCCTCTAAGAAGTGTCCTATCCTCTACATAGTTAATTGAAGTTCCATATGATTCTGAGTGAGTGACATGAACTTTGCCTTCATTATTTTGGAAAACACCACCTTCGTCATCTATTCCAAAATTTCCTTTAGAAGCACAATTAACATTTATTTCTATAAACCCGATTTTTGGATATTCCTATTTTACCCTAGATCAAAGTAGATACTTTTTTTTAATGTCATTATCATAAATTACTCCTCCATATATGTTCAAATCCTTTAACCAAGTTGTTACCACCTCTTTTTCCACACTTGAGACTTCCCATGATAAGCATCATACCTATAAACATTTTATAAGGGAGGCAATAATATAGTTCTAAACTTGGGCATAATTTTAAGATTTATTTTTAAAAATTATATAAGTCCTTTCAAGCCATAAATTTCACTAAATAATGGTGGGGCTAATCCTCCATAGAATACATAATGCATAAGCTTTGAAATAATTTATCCACCATTTTATTAACTCTTTCAATGTTGATGGAACTACCTAATTTATTTTTATATTTTTAAAAAAGTAACTCCAAATGATACAAGCAAACAGAAAATGAAAAAGTAAATGGTCTGATGTTTCTAAATCCTTCCCACACAAGACACATTTGAAAGGTCCATGATATCCTCTTCTTTGTAGACTCTCTTGTATGAACCTTACTTTGAACTGTCAATCAAAGGAATGTTAAGGCCTTAAGGAGATCCTCTAGTGACCAAATCTTCTTCCAAGAAAAATATTCGAAAGTAGAAAATTTTGATTGCTGTAAATCCTCATATCCCAACTTGGTTGAGTATCCACCATATTTTGATAGACTCCAAACCAACTCATCTTTTCGTGTAAAAATTGACAAATAAACTCTTCAAGCATCCTTTGAATTTTATTTACACTTTGATTGAGTTTCTCTCCTTCAACCAGATTATTAATAAAAAATCATGATCTAGAATTGCTCGCGTTAATATAGTCTTTTACCTTGGGACCTTTACAAGCTAGGCATACCCAAGATTGCATAATTTTATTTATTGACTAACCATCTAATATGTTTCTTTATCAATTGTAAACTATTTGATATGAAGTTCCATGTTGACGATCCTTTGGGTAGGGTTATTTTCTAAATAATTTCATTGCATCAAGAGAACCTGTATATTTTTGAAGTAATATTTTTGCCCAATTCTTTCCTTTGATCTCTAAATAATCTCCATCTAAGCTTTGTCCCTAATACAAAACTCATAAGTCTGCAATTCCACAAGCTTGATCCTCCAATATTTTTTCCTCTACAAATTCCATCTCACTTATAAAGAGGAAACCTAAATTTTAATGTTCATCCTTTTCAAAGAAGTTTCTTTGAATTTTATCAATTTTTTGATGTTATACCTAGTGGCAATTGTGAAAGTGACATCATATAAATAGATATGGATTGTAATGTAGTCTTTATGAGTTGTAGCCTTCCTCGCCATGGTTAAGAACTTACCTTTCCAACCTACAAAACAAGCTTTCATTCTATCCAAACAAGAGATCCAAAGCTCTTTTTTATTCCTTTATGAGACAAAAGAATATCCAAGTAGGTTGATGACTTTTTTAAATTTTATACATTAAGTTATCCACAATAATTCATTGTAAATCTAGGGTAGTATTAATGAAAAAATCTTGGAATTTGTAGTATTAACTAATTGACCCATAGCCTTATCATAGCATGATAATATTGATTCAAACTCTATGCCCTTATTGACTAAGTGATAGCCCAAAAGAAAAGTATCATCAACAAATTGGAAATGAGATTCAAAAGGATCATTTTTGCAACCTAAATACCTTAGATTTTTCTTTTTATTTGTGCCTTTGAGAAAGCTCTCCCTAATGTCTTCACAAGAATAATGAATAGATAAGGAAATAATGGATCACCTTGGCAGAGTCCACAAGATGACTTGAAGTAACCAACAAGAGAACCATTGATATATTTTGTAGTGCTATAACAACATTTAATCCATTCACTCCAATTGTAATCAAAACCAAACTTTTTGAGAACATCATATAAAAAACTCGAGGAAACTCTATCATATGCTTTTGTTCATATCTAATTTCATAAGTATACCTATTTTTTTCATGAAGTGAAAATAATGTATTGCCTTTTATACAATGATTATACCATAAAAAAAAATTTACCATCAACAAAATCATTTGTTCCAATAAAATAACACAATATAAAATGTTTTTCAACCTGTTTGTCATAATTTTTAAAATAATCTTATAAATCATATTATTGGACAAAAATTATCAAAATATTTTATATTATCTTTCTTGAAAACCAACTTACTAAAAAATAAATTAATCTCACTTATTTTTATATATATATATATATATATATATATATATATATATATATATATATATATATATATATATATATTCCTTTTATAACCAGACAAACATATATCAATAATAGTCATAAAGTTTTTATAAAGGAAAGTGCCGCAATAGGAAGGCAGGCACAGAGTCATCCATAGAGCATCATTAAGCAGGCAGGCACATAGTCATCTATAGAGAATCATTAAGTCTGGCGTCCCCTTCATCTCAATTCAAATCATTATATACTCCAAGAAATCACAAGAAAAATAAAAAACAATAGGTAGGCACAGAGTCATCCATAGAGCATCATTAAGTCTGGCCTCCCTTCATCTCAATTCAAATCATTATATACTCCATGATATCACAGGAAACAAAAAACAAAATATCTCCGCTGTAAGCTAGGGCTTCACAATCATTTATTTATACTCATAACCACTCCACTCAATCCATGAAATTAAAAGCAAAAAAAATACATCTCCGCTACAAGCAGGCTTCACAACCATTTATTTAGAAATTGAATTACATCAACGAATAATCATGTCTGAAATTACAAAGAAATATCCAAAAAACCATCACCTCTTCAAAACACACCATGGAGGAGGTACCCAAAGGCCATGGCTGCCATCATAAACAGATACCCATTTCTGCCTTGACCTATTTTTGAAATTTTTAGAAAGGGTTACCGTCAATGACAAAAGGGGGGATTTATGGAAATATTAAGTATTCTGGTTGTCACTGATGTCAAAGGTAAGGTACAAGGCAGAAGCAAAAATATGTTGATCAAAAAAATTGAAATGGTTATCAAGGAAATATACATCTCCAAGTTATTTTTACTAAGAAAAAGGTTATAATATTTAAATGAAAATTTAAATATTACAAAGGAGGCAAAAATTTCAAAGACATAATTATTTCCAATACACCAAGGTTTCAAAGGTTTCAAATATATTAACATTATAATATTTTAATATTATAATGCAAAGGTTTCAAAGTTAAAAGAAGTGCCAAAGGAAATAATATTTAAATTTATTTGAAGTGTCGACGTCAATGCATGAAGGGGAAAACATATTTAAAGGGGTAAATTATTTCATTTGCCTAAGGTTGAGACCAAGCAAAAATCATGAGATCCGCTCGATCGTTCGATTCGTTGAGGGCAGAGTAGAAGGAAAGGATAGGCACACAATTTCTAAAGCATATTTCAAAATTCAAAAGGGAAGCAGCAAGTTTGAAGTCTCATTTGGGCGGCTAGCCTAGACAGTAGGGAGACCCTGCGCTAGATCGCTAAAAGAGAGGAGGTCTCGAGTTTGAAGCACGATAGGGACAGATTTGCTAAAGTTTTGGTTGAGAAAGATATCGCATCGTGTGGCAGTTAAAATAGGAGCATGTGCATTTTGGTTGTTGTGTGGGCAGCTAGCCCATGCGGTGTCCTAGCTTGCGCTAGGACGCGGGTCAACTAGAGGTGGCAGGTTCGTATTGTGATGGAAATGTTAGCAAAGGCACAAAGTTTTGAATTAAAAATTATTTTGAACGTCTAAGGTATACACTTTAATTATTGGCATTAGGGGAGACGTAAGGTTTGATTTTTGCATAAATGATTGGGGTCAACATACAACATTATAAATCAGATTTTTGTGTGCATTATTAGATAGTGAGTGCATTGAAAATTATTATTTTTACTAAGAGGTATAAGGTGTATGAAGTTCATTTAAAAGTTGTGATTTGTGCCTTGGATCATTAAGTGTGTCGGTAATTATTTTATGAAAGTAAGGAGGTATAAGATGTATATGGATGATTTAAATTTTGTATTTTTTGCTTTGAGTTATTGAGTGTTATAAGAAACTTTGTGGTGTGGTGAAAATTATTTTTTGCAAAAGTAGGAGTTATAAGGTGTTATTGTGGTTTGATTTTTTGTTGTAATTTTTGTATGGTGAAAATAAAATTTGAGGGGTTTTGACAATTGTTAATGCCCTATCTTTTGAGAACAAAATGAGAGTCATTAAGCATCATTTTTAGATTCCATTGTGCACATCATTTTGAGAAGAAATTTAATGTTGATGGTTTAAAGATAAATCTACTAACAATTTTGAAGTGGCACTTTGAAAAGGAAATTCTTTTGAGAGTTTTTTGAGGGCACATCTTCATCAAAACAAGTTAAGAGGTATGATGACATTATTCCTTCTTTAAGGTGTTTGGTTGAGCAAATAATTCTAAATCATAATGTGGAGAAATAAGGATTATATATGTGCATTGTTGGAAACATTTGAGTTAGGGTTTGTGAAATAAATTGTGCATCCTTGTTGAAAAATATTGGAAACACTTATGCTAAAGTTTGTGAACAAGTTGTGCTTTATCCTTGAAAGAAATTGGAAACACTTGTGCTAGGATTGAGAGCAAACTTGTGTATTATTGTATTTGATCTTTGAGAGCAAATTTGCTAGGAACATAGACTAGTTTTGTGAAGAAAAGTTATACACAAGCGTGATTTGATTTGAAAGGAATTTGTAAGAGGTAGAGATATGATTTGTTGAATGTGAGACATGTGAAAGCGACAAAATTAATGAATGTGTAGAACATATTGAGCATTTGTCAAGTGCATATCATTCTTCATGTTCTTGAAAGAATTCTGGGTGAATATGTCTAAATTGGCTAATTGAAGAAAGCATTTCTGAAAAGATACAAGCATTGTTTTGACATCATTTGTGTGCAATATTTGGGATTGATAGAGCAGATTTGAGCATGTGTTGTGAGCAATTGTGAGCTATTTTGAGAAGGCTTGTAGGAATATTTGTGCATGTAATGTGTACAAATTTGGCACAGAGTTGAGACAGATTTATGCATGCAACGTGTGCAAATTTAGGGCATAGTTGAGATAGATTTGTACATGTAATATGTGCAGATTTGAGACAGAGTTGAGAGAGATTTGTACATGTAATGTGTGCAGATTTAGGGCAGAATTGAGACAGATTTGTGCATGTAATATGTGCAAATTTGGGACAGAGTTAAGACAGATTTGTGCATGTAATGTGTGCAGATTTGGGGCAAAGTTTAGACAGATTTGTGCATGTAATGTGTGCAAATTTAGCACAGAGTTGAGACAAATTTGTGCATG